>CM035227.1:16204376-16822890 GCA_020226215.1 Sindora glabra
TTTATAAGTGAGAAAAAACAACTAGAGGCGACAAGACCGAGGTTAAAGGAATACATAATTAGGGGAAACACCGCAAAAGCATCCTTAAAGGCATCTTGTAACAGACAAGCACCATAGCAATGAGTGCTACAACTATGACAAGAAAGGTCACTATGCTAAAAAACTACTGGTTCAAGAAGAAAAATGTTGAAGGAAACATAATGACATCTAGTAGCTATGGAAAAGGCTATGAAAGTGAAAATGAATAGAATGTTGAAGCATCCTTTGTTATGATAGAGCCAATTAAAGAATCTTTCTCTAATAAAGAGAAAGAAGTTAATTTTTACACAAAAGAATTGACATTGATAATGTTTATTATAGAAGTGATCAATTACAATAAGATTAGATTATTGACTTAAGGTGTTCAAACCATATGACTAGTAATAAAAACAAGCTAGAGGATGTTTTAGAGTACAGAGATAAACGACTAGTTGTAACTACTAATAACTTTAAACTTCCAATCAATCATATTAGTGAAATAGTAAGAACACCCTATTGTAATTTTCAAGAAGTACAATTTGAGAATGTTTACCATGTTCTAGGCATAAAAAAGAGTTTAATGTCAATAACACAATTAGTAGACAAAGGTAATTTTATTCTATTTGACCTTAGAGATGTGAAGGTGTACAAAAATATGAAGGTGTTAGGAATATAGATTATAAGTGGACAATGGCTAGAATCAGTCTATTTGACATTTGTAGAAGTAGTACATGTAAAGAAAACTTGAAAGAACGAGACAATTGATATTTGGCATGCATATTTGGGATATGTCAATTATCACATGCTCAAAGTGATGATGACAAAATTAATGTTAAAAGGACTTCCTTAACTAAAAGTTCAAAGTAATACAGCTTGTGTTGGATGTCAATGTGATAAAGCATATCAATCACCATATATGAAGTCAAACTATAGAGTAAAAGAGGTATTAATATTGGTGTACTCAAATGTTCTTGAGCTAATGAAATAACCTTCAATTAGTAGCATGAAGTACATAATTACTTTTATTGATAATTTCTCAAGATATGCCTAAGTATCCATTATAAAAGAAAAATTTAAAGCTTTGAATAAGTTCAAGAAGTTCAAAGAATCAGTCGAAGTTGAAGCTAAAAGAAAAATAAAGTGTATCCATATAAATAATAGTAGAGAATATACCTTAAGAGAATTCTCAAATTATCTTAAGGACTTTAAGATAAAATGATAATTCATATGTCTTAACATTCCATAGCAAATATAAAGTTATTAAAAAGGAAGAATTGCTACCTTACTGAAATTTGTGATAGTATATTGCATATTAAAAATATACCAGGACAATATCAAGTAGAATGTATGAAAACTACAATTTATGTCATTAAATGACTACAACAAGTGACATTAGACTTTATCTCACCATTTCAAAAGTTGTGGAATGTGAAACCTATAGTCAATTAATTCAAAGTATTTGGTTATGTATGCTATATATTTATTTTCAATCTTTAAGGAATACATTTGATTGAAGGGTTTTGAGGTATATCTTTGTCGGATACTATGAAAAGAAAAAAAGGTGGAGATGTTATAACCCAACAATAGGCAAATGCTATATTTTTATAAATGTAGCATTTGATAAGGTATCATCTTGATAGCTTACATAATGTGTGATATTGTCTTATTCAAAAGAAATTAAAGATATGTTGCACAAAAAGCTAAGGGAGACAAATTAAAACAAAAAATGCCTTGAAAAGCCCACATTATCAAATGAGTTAACTTTTAAAAAAGAAGAAAGTTCATGAGAGATTGATTTATACTAATAAATAATAAAAGTTACTCGTGGTAAAGTTGAATGAAGTTCTAAGCCACAATTCAAAAGATTAATAAGATGGAGAAAGCCTAACCTCAAGTATGCTAATCTGGCATAAGTTGAAGAAAAAAGTATCACTAAACCATCAACCTTTAAAGAAGAAGTTAAAAAAGTAGAATGGATGCAAGCAATGAAAGAGGAGATTGAAACATTGAGTAATATGAAACTTGTGATCTAGTACCAAAGTCAAAGGATGTAAAACTTATTTCATGCAAATAGGTATATAAAGTAAAGACTCGTCCTAATGGAACAGTAAAAGATATAAGGCTTAATTAGTTACTTATGGATTCTTATAATAATACAGACTATATTATAATGTAACTTTCATTCCAGTACCAAAAATTAAAATATTACCTATTTTATTGGCACTTGCAATTGTTAAATCATGGAGCTTGTGGTAGTTTTTTATGTCAAGAATGCTTTCCTCCATGGTGAATTAGATTAAAAAATTTACGTAGACCAACCACAAGAATTTCAAAGTAAGATTCATCTAGGATTTGTGGGTAAGCTACAAAAGGCACTTTATGTGCTAAAACAAATGCTAAAGGCATGTTGTGGAAAAGGTTGTTAAGTTCTTAGTTGAAAGCAACTTTCCGTTACATCAGTAAATTCTAGCTTGTTCATTAAAGAACAAGATAGAAAATTGACAATTGTGTTTTTATACATGGATGATTTGATAATCATAGGAGATAATAAAAAAAAGGATTTGTTTAACCAAAGAAAATCTTACAGTTCATTTCCAAATGAAAGAGCTTGGATAACTTAAACATTTTTGAGGTTTTAGATTAATAGAAACAAACATAGATTATTTATGTATCAATAAAAGTATGCGAAAAACTTGTTAGAGAAATTTAGGTTGTTAGATTGCAAGCTTATTTCAATTTTACTAGAGCTTAATGTTAAGTTATATGCAATAAAAAGGAAAGATCTAGATGATTTAATCATATACCATCAGTTAGTTGGTAACTTAATCTATCTAACTCTAACATGTTCGAACATTGCTCATGTAGTTGGGATAGTAAACCAATTTATGCAAAATTCAAAAAAGCTTCATTTGAAAGTTATTTAACATATCTTAAGATATGTGAAAAGAATAATAAACTTTGGTTTCTTATACAAAAGAGACATGTAATTGTGTTATGATCATGACATAAAAACATCTACTATTGGTTATGTATTCCACCTTAGACTTGGAGCAATTCCATGGTGTAGTAAAAGGTAACCAATTGTGTTATTATTAACAACTAAAGCAGAATACCAAGAAGCAACAATGGTAACTCAAGAGAATGCATGGTTAGTACAATTATTGAAAAATCTTCATTAGCCAATTGATTATGCAACTTAATTACACTATGATAATCAGTTAGCAATTCAACTAGTTAAGAATCTTGTCTTTTATGCAAGAACAAAGTATGCACAAGTGCATTATCAATTTATTTGAAAGAAGGTCCTTCAAGGAGAAATAGAAATGCATAAGATAAATAAGGAGAATCAAACATCTAACATATTCACCAAAGAACTTAATACAAGAAAGTTTAAAGAATTTCGAGAGCTACTTAGCATGATATCTTAAGAGAGATTTAATGATAAAGGGAAGTGTTGAAAAGTCATCACTATCTCTCATTTTCTCAAAATGGTAAAAATCTCACATATGGGTATTATGGTAAATATTGCTTATTTACTTTTGTTGAAAATGAAGCATTTTGCAATCAAAAGATTGGAAAAATAGCTTTCATCATTTTCAATAAAATGACAAGAAAATGAAACCATTTAATGCATAGCATGAGAGTGGTCCTATAAATAGAGGCTTTTCATCCATTGCAAAGCCAAGCTAAGCCACACCACAGAGTGAAATATTCTAAAGTGAAGAGTTTCAATATCTTGAGTGTTTCATGATTGAGTGAGTTCTTTATTATAGTGAGTATAATTTTGAGTGTATAGTATTTAAGTATTTGAGTGATTTAAAATATATTTCATATTTGCTATTTAGATGGATTTGGTATACCAAAAATTATCATACAATTATAAATAATATTTAAAATCTTTAAGTGAATAAAATTTCTTTTTTCCAATAAATAAAATTAAATTTTTTTATATTTAATTAAGAATTAGTTAATTTATCATTCTCTTTTGCTTAATTATTCGACATTTTATTCAGTAAAACTCACATGATTATATTTTCTTATTATAAAATTGACTTGCACGATAAAACCATTTATTTTTTAATCTCTTAATGAGATTTTGATGCAATTCCTGGCAAGAATGGATTTATAGACTTGCCGCGTTCAGGTCAAATAACTCGGCACTTCTATGCCCCCTTATTTATTTCTTTTAGAAGTCATGGGAGGGAGTAAAAGTTTAAATTTCATTCATATTTATAAAATAATTTTATACTATTATTTATATATTATTATATTATTAAAAATAATTAATTTTTTATTTTTGATAAAAATTTAATTAATATTAATTTTTAATGAAGTGCCAATTTTTTATTTATTAATAATAATTTTTTTATATTAATAACAAATCAAATTTGAATTGAATGAGTAATGGGTATACTTCATTAAATTTTAATAAAAGTAGGTGTAATTCTTCCTAATATCTGATATTTAACCATTGCTTTGTATCATTAAAGACATCTCCATGCAATTTATTATTAGTAGCCAGAAAATGAAGTAACTAAAAGAAATTCCTTACTTCAACTGAGAAAATGAGACAAGTTAAACATCAAAATGTTAAATTGAAGATTAAGAGCAACCCCAATTTAGAAAATTTAACTCGATGGCCGAATTAACACTAAGTAAGTCGCATAGATATCACCAACAAGAAAACTAAGTCCCATAAGTTTGTTGGTCTCTCGTTTTTTTGTGCGGTCTTTCTTCAATTCTTCATCATTTTACTTAAAATATTACATTAGTAGGGTGATGTTGATTAATAAAATAGAATGTTCGAGACTGAGCAACAATATTTAATATATTTGCTTTTATAAAAAAAATTAAGATTTGCTCGTTCATCATTTTTAAAAATAATTTTATTTTTATGTTTTTAAAGCCAAGAGTTCATGATTAATTACTTTTTTAATTTATTTTTAAAAATTATAATTTATATGTATAATTTAAAGAATAAAATAATATTTAAATATTTTTAACTTGTCTCTTATTCTTCGCAATTTTGTAATTAAATTTTCTTATTTGATTCATCGATTATTTTTTATTAATTTAAAAATATTTTTTAATTATAATTTTTCAGAAATATAAAATAAAAAAACAAAAACATATGCAAAACAAAACTTATTATTTCTTTCCATTTTCTGTGATTTAGTTTGTTGCTTTTTTTCTTTTAATTTTTTTTTTTGTAAAATATTGATATTTCGATTGCGGTTAGCAAGGGAAGAATTGGGTAGGTCGCCACATGTCCAAACTCCAATAGTAGACCAAAAATTGTCCTCGTAACCATTCAACGAACCAATCCGTTATTTAAAAAAATAAAATAAAATAAAAAACGTATATAAGATTTTTGAAGCTAAGCAAAGTTAACTCAAGAACGATTGCAAAGTGGTTCGGCAGACGGAAACAAGCAACGGTAGAAGCAAACTCTATCCATTATCTAATATCTATCATGAATGCAAACGTCTACTGTTCAATTATTCGGCCATTGCCTGTAATTCATGAGCTCTCTCTTCCATGCATTCCTTCATCAAACCCTAATCTTCCTTTCTTCCCTCTCACTTTTAGTATTAGGAAGGATTCAAACTGCATTTCCTCCAGGTTTTGCACCGCCGTTCTCCGACGCGAGCTTGGAACTGTTTCATCCGATAGTATTTCACCGAAAAGCCCTGTGATTGACATTGCTGAACAAGAGAAAGAGCAAGAGCCTCTCATTGAGATAGGCAATGGAGTTGCTGCGGCAAAATCAGAAGATAAAGCTTCTGTTCAGTCGACTAGAGCTAGAAAAAGAAAGAAGATGAGGATAACTATGATGATAGGTTCAAGCTCCGGAATGGGAGGGAGGTAGGTCTTGGTTTTCCTTACTTTCTTAAAATTTTCGGTGTAGTTGCTGAGAGCTAGGACATATGACAAAAACTTTGATTTCCACTGTTTACAGGTTTTTGAAGAAAAAGCATACCTAGTAGGCGTTGAGCGTAAAGGTGACGTACAAAGTTCGTTTGGTATTGAAGAATCCCTCAGTGAACTGGGCCAGCTTGCTGACACAGCTGGCTTAATAGTGGTCGGTTCTACATACCAAAAGTAGGTACTTCTGTCATAGTTCAATTTTCCCTGCATAACAGGATGTTGGGGGTAAGGGTGTAAATGAGTTGAACCGAACCAAACATCTGCATGTTCAAACTTTAGCTTGACAATATTAAACGAGTTCGAGTTCTAACTCATTAAATTTGGAAAAGGTTGAGCTTGAGTTCAAACTCAATTCGAATACGACTTTAATCGAATTTATTTGAGTTTAAATGAATTTTAAATTCCTTACTTTAAATTTCTGATCGAACCCAAGTATTTGATCTCAAACTTGAGTTTAAGTTATATGTGAACTTAAACGATCCTAAACAAATTTATACGAACCTCAAAGGACATAAAAGAATTTAGTGAGTTTTTTGTATTTATATTATATATAATATACGAGCCTAAATAGACCTAAAAAAATTTAGTGAGTTTTTTATATTTACATTATATATAATATATAAGCTTAAATGGGTTTAAAAGAGTTTAGTGAATTTTTTATATTTACATTATATATAATATAAAAAGTAAAAATATATTTTATACTAAGCTCGTTTTAAGTAATAAAAAGCTTAAATTCAGCTCATTTAATAAACGAGCTAAACGAGCCGAACTCATTTTAACTTAACTCGTTAAAATTTGAGTTTGAACTGAATTTTTTACGAATCAATCTTGAATTACTCATGAGTAGTTCAACTCATTTGCACCCCTAGTTGGGGTTCTATTTTTGTTATTAATAAACTTGTGGAAGTAAACTCTGGGAATCATACAGATTGTAAACCTGGAGGGAGTTGGCATTATGCTTAACCATAGCGATTCTTTTGTTGTCGCTCATAGAGCAATATTTTCTTGCATACGTAAGAGTGCAATTGTTGACCTTTATTACAATTTTCAGTATGCCACATCTAGCTTGACCTGTATGCTGTAATTTTTCCTTTTAGAATTTTTTCCCCCGTTCTACTCTTAATGTTTACGGAAGAATGCATATGTTCGCATATGCTGCAATGTTTATCAGCTTGTCTCCTGTTCCCTTGGCAGTAATGAGAGACCCAAGTATGAATGTCTTGCCCCACACATAACAAAACTATACCATGAGCAAGGATTTATATGCAGAATTTTGTCCAAGGAATGGACTTCTTATCATATTGATGGATTGCTTTTCCCCATGTCATATTGGACAGCTCTGTTCACAGGCTATAAGCCTGGAATACTGTCTTTCCTATTTTTGAGGTATTTCAACTGTGAAATACATGTTGTCAATTCTTACATTGCTATATATGGTACAGGCTTGCTTCTCCAAACCCTAGGACATATATAGGGTCTGGCAAGGTTTCAGAAATTAAGAGTGCGATTCATGCATTGGGTGTTGAAACTGTAATATTTGATGACGAGCTGTCAGCTGGGTAAGGGCTTCCTTTCTTTGTCTTCCAATTTATGTCAATCCCAATATATGCCTTGTGTAAAGACTAATTATCACTCTATCTATCATTTGTTGTTGAAGATTAATACTCTGTTTACTCTGAAAAGAGTCAGAGAATTTTGATTCTTGTTAGGTTTTGATTGCATATAGATGTCATGCACCAAATGCCATTAATTTTCTTTCTTATTATTGTATTTCTGGATAAAAAGACTCCTCCTGAGACATGGCACTACTCTTTTTCTCCTGATTCTAGGCAATTACGCAACTTGGAAAAGATTTTCGGGGGAGATCTGAGAGTTTGTGACCGCACTGCCCTCATCCTCGATATATTTAACCAGCGAGCGGCAACACATGAAGCATCTTTACAGGCACTTATATATTTACTTTGTTTTTTTCTCTTGGTTGTGATGTCTTATTATCACAAACAGCCTTGGTAAATAGAATAATTTATGCATTCCTCTTCTAACAATCATATGGTCTTTCTAGTGGCATTGGCGCAAATGGAATACCAGTTACCTCGACTAACAAAAATGTGGACTCACCTTGAGCGTCAAGCAGGAGGAAAGGTGAAGGGAATGGGTGAAAAGCAAATAGAAGTTGACAAACGAATTCTGCGTAATCAAGTAAGTTGTAAATCTCTTATGATCATTGATAAAGTTTATGGCATGTTTCCAAACTCTGCTGCTGCCTTTCATTTCAGTTAGTATATTTTTTTTGCAATATTTCACTCTTCTGTAGGCTCCTAATATATGAAAAGTGAGTATTGATTTAAAAAATTAGCCATTTCTCTTTTATTCTTATTTGTGTATCGTCTAACTTGTCTGAGTTACCTCAGTTGTATATGAAATATCTGATGCCTTTGCATTAACAGATTGGTATTCTGAAAAAGGAGCTAGAATCTGTTAGGAAACACCGCAAGCAGTACCGTAACAGGCGTTTCTCTGTACCTGTGCCTGTAGTGTCCTTGGTATGTTTATTATATGAGGCCATTTCATGTTAGGAGGATTTTGGTTTTGTAGCTAGTAAAATGCCATGATATATATATCCAAATACATCGTCCACGTTTTGTATTTTGGCTGGGTTTATTTATGCTTTATTGAAGACATAATATTTTAGGTTGGGTACACAAATGCTGGTAAGAGTACCCTTTTGAATCGATTGACTGGAGCTGATGTTCTTGCCGAGGATAAATTGTTTGCAACCCTAGATCCAACTACAAGGAGAGTACAGGTCAGTCAGAAAATACCTGGATAATTTTCCCTTTTCTTTAAATTATTGTGAGGAGGAGTTATCCTCTGTAGATTTTTTATTGCTTTTAACTGCTATTCACCTGTTTCTTCTCTGTAAATGGACTTCACTAACTTTTGATCGTGTGCTCACTTCATTTACAAGATAGAGGGGATATCCCTAGAGCTTATAAAAGCTTGTATCTTTTGCTCATAATTAATGTGCTCCTCTGTTACCAGATGGTTAAATTGATGTTTGATATACAGATGAAAGGGTCTTCTGCAGTTTAAATTGCAGTTGTATTGACATACAGTTATTTTGTTGCTTTCTTTTATTCCAGGATGAAGATGGAAAGGAGTTTCTACTAACAGACACTGTTGGTTTTATTCAGAAGTTACCAACTACACTGGTAAGAAGTCATTCATTTTATGATGACTCTGTCACACAGTCACAGTTAATTTACTCCAGCTGTCTGACAGCAGTCATGCTGAAGATATTATACATTGTTTTCTGGCACGATTTCTATCAAATGAAGATTTGTGTAGATATCTATGCCCAAATTATAGTTTCATTTTCAACAAGTCTGTTCAATTACGCTGCTTCTGCAGGTTGCTGCTTTCAGAGCAACACTGGAGGAGATTTCAGAGTCATCACTTTTGGTGCATGTCGTTGATATCAGGTATATGATAAGAAAAAATGTTTAGATGGACTTTCTTTGGGCAAAATTAACAGGAAAACAAAAGTTGGTCCAAACTTAAGATATTGACCGGCAAAGTCATCTCATTATTTTTCATTTTTTGGTGAGTGCAGCCATCCTTTAGCTGAGCAACAAATTGAAGCTGTGGACAAAGTTCTGTTAGAATTAGATGTCTCATCAATACCAAGATTGGTTGTCTGGAATAAGGTATGCTATACAGGCTAATAGTTAAGTGAATACTTTGTTTTGAATTAAGATTAGGCCAATTACTTGAAAATTTCCCTTTTGCTTTTATTTTTAACCTGTACATAGAAAAGATTTTGCCACAAAAACTATGTGGTTCTTTTATTTCATTATTGGTTTGGTTACAATATATTTAGGGCCTTGGCCTATCAAGCATTATTTTTTAATTTGATAGGTAAGGAACAAAACAACTATTAATATATATATTCTTTTCTTGTTAACTTGCACTATATTTGTTTTTTGAAGTTATTATTGCATCATTTAAATTATGATCATCAGGTCTTAGCATGTAATCATAATGATTTAAAACCTATCAGGATCTAATGGAAAATGATCATGATCAATTATAATCATAAATAGTTTTCACCCTCATAGTAATCAAGTTTTTTCCAAAATTGTAGCAAGTCTATTTCTTGTTTGGAAATATAAGCACTTTCCATTTGCTTTGATCATCCAGTTGATTCAGACAAGTGTAAGTGCGGAATCAATTTTTTTTTCCCTTGACCTTCAGACTTACCGTGCACTAAAAGTTTCACTCATTGCTGTGTTAACCCTAAATTGAACATTCTTATGTCACTGCTTATGGCAGGTTGATAAGGCTAGCAATCCCCAGAAAATAAGGTTGGAAGCCAAGAAAAGGGAAGATGTGGTATGTATATCTGCTTCAAGTGGGGATGGCTTACCTGATTTTTGTGATGCGGTTCAAGAAAAACTGAAGGTGCAGAAACTGAAGTCAAGATCTCAATATTATTCAAAATTTATAGTTTACAATATCATGCAGTGCCTTTGTTTTGAAAATTTCCTAAACAAAATACTACTGTTTTTTAACAGGACTCCATGGTATGGGTGGAAGCTTTACTCCCATTTGACAAAGGAGACCTCCTCAGTACCATACACCAAGTTGGAATGGTTGAGAAAACAGTAAGTAAATACCCGGGCCTTTTCAACAATAGGTGACTGGCGATCAGTTTCTGAAACTTGCTTTTCCTTTTTAATGCTTAGAATAGTGCATATTATTCATCATATAAATATATAGCCTTGTTAAAATTCTCTTTTTATTCGAATATATAGGAATACACTGATGAAGGGACATTTGTCAAGGCACATGTTCCCCTGCGATTTGCAAGATTGCTTACACCCATGAGGCAACTGTGTGTGTCATGACCTTAAAAACAAACTCAATTGGCAAATGGCAGCATAGAAAATTATCATATACCATTTTGCATCACATGCATTTGATGTCATGTGTGAGGGAAAAAAATGGTTAACGCCATCGTTGAGCAGCAGTGTATGTTCTCCAGCAGGTAGTCCTGTATATGTGTAAATACTTATGTAAATTTTGTAATCAATTATGAGTCCTTGAAAATGGAAAACGCCTTTGATTTATATCAATGAAAAATACATTTACAGTTGCAGTTTCTTATGCTATTCATCTGACAATAATGTTGTGTGACTGTACATATTTAAGTATCCATTATGAAAGTATTAATCTCTGATATAGCACATTTCTGATGGCCTCCAATGGTTTTCTATTGTTGAGACTGGAAAAATATCATTTTAGGCAGCGTCTGTAACTTTTTTGTATCGTTATGCAATTTGAAACAATGAACTCATTCCTAGTCTTAGGAACCGCATTCTTTTATATGAAATGCAACGATAGCTGGTAATAAGGCTAGTTCAGATGGGCGTGCTTCAGATTTTCTATCATGAAATTGGGAGTGTGAATTTTAATAGCCTGTTTTACTGTGTGTTTCAGTAGAGAAATTCATAGAACATAAATAGAATGAATCTTGAGGCTCGCAACTCCAAGTTACAAAGGTGATGAACATTTTTGTGACAGTAGTATCAAATTTTCGAAGTTTGATGTTCTACAGCTGTTCTTGACGTGACTAGTAGACTTGGCAATCTTCATTACGTTATTATAATGTTCATCCTTATCACAATATAGGAAAATGGAGCAGTCAATATTTTAAAGTGAATGCCATAACAGTATAAAAAGGAACATGATGCAAAATTCTGTTCTCGGAGCAGGTGATATACCCGAATCACTGCCAAAACCAAACACACTGCAATAGAATCATTCCAATGGATGACGAAAGATGGTTGACAAAGTCCTGCCTTTGCTTTTTTCCATTTAATGGGAATTGGTAGTGGAGTGGTTGATTTGATTTTGAGCTCTCTCTCTCTCTCTCTCTCTCTCTCTATATATATATATATATATATGTTTCAAAATACTCAGTATAGATAGGCACACAGCCAATCGTCAAAACAAGTTTATTAATTCCAATCATAAAAACAAGTTTATTAATTCCAATCATAAAAACAAGTTTATTAATTCTTTCTGTTTCACCATGTTTTACACTAAAGTAATTCTGGTTGTAATAGCTTTCTTCTCAGCCTCACTCTCCCAAGCCCACCCTGGTTTCAACTTTGGCTGGGGTATAGGTGGCAACGGTGGATATGGATATGGATATGGTGGAATACCATATTCCGGTCTTTCTCCTGATTTTTATCAATTTTCGTGCCCTCAGGCTAATGAGATTGTCATGTCAGTGTTGGAGAAAGCCATTTCTCAGGAACCCAGAATGGCTGCCTCTTTACTCAGGCTTCACTTTCATGACTGCTTTGTGCAGGTCAAGATTACATTACCTTCTTTTTTTTTTTTTTTTTTGGATTTTAACAAGATTACATTTCTAAGAATATATATATATATATAAACCTTCAAAACGAAATATAAACTCAAAAGTATGGCAGAAAAATAAAATGCATTGTCTTTGTCATGCCATGATTTTTTTCTATCTTAACTTGCAGTGTTTCCAGTAGCTGGATTGCTTGATTCAAGTTCTTTTTAGCATGCATGGATCTATGATGTTTACAATATCTGACTTTCTTCATAATGGCAGGGCTGCGATGCATCAATCTTACTAGATGACAGTCCCACTATCCAAAGTGAGAAGAACTCTGGACCTAACCAAAATTCTGTGAGGGGTTTCGATGTGATTGATGAGATAAAGTCTAAACTGGAAGAAGCTTGCCCTCAAACTGTCTCCTGTGCAGACATTCTTGCCCTTGCTGCCAGAGGATCCACCGCTCTAGTAACGACTATTACTTAACTTGCATATCAAGAAAGGCCAATAATTTCAATTGTGCTTCTTTTATATGCATATTTTTACGCCTTTCTCCTAATTCAAGTGTATTGAATTAATGGAAACAGAGTGGAGGTCCCAGCTGGGAGCTCCCCTTGGGCAGGAGGGACTCAAAAACAGCAAGCCTAAGCAGTTCAAACAACAACATTCCCCCACCAAATGCCACCATTGGAAACCTCCTTACATTCTTCAACCGGCAAGGCCTTGATGAAGTTGACCTTGTTGCTCTCTCAGGTGCAACTTCTTTATTATTCTTTATCTTAATTTTTGTTGTATTTGATATTACTAATCATACCTATTTTAATTAACTCGATCTCATTTACTGCATATTTGACAAAATCTAATTTAAACTGATTTCATCTGTATATATTTTGTTAAGTGAACAATGAATGAGATTGAATGAATCAGAATGAATATGACTAACATTACTTGATCTAATATTTTCCATTTGTTAGTGACTCACCTTCAAAGTTTTAAACTTTGTAATAATATTGCAGGTGGGCATACAATTGGGGTGGCCAGATGTGTGACATTCAAGCAAAGGCTATACAACCAAAATGGAAACAACAAACCAGATGAGACTCTTGAGAAATCCTTCTACTTTGGCCTTAAGACAGTTTGTCCACAATCAGGTGGTGACAACAACATATCCCCACTGGACTTTGGCTCCCCAAGAAGGTTTGATAATACCTATTTCAAGCTCATACTCTGGGGTAAAGGGCTACTCAATTCAGATGAAGTGCTTCTCACCGGAAGCGTGAAGGAAACTCAGGAATTGGTGAAGAAATATGCAGAAGATGAGAGCCTCTTCTTCGAACAATTTGCCAAGTCAATGATCAAGATGGGCAACATCAGCCCTCTCACTGGTTCTAATGGTGAAGTTAGGAAGAACTGTCGCCAAGTTAATTGAGCAACTTCAAATATAAATTATAATAATGTCAAAGCAAGTGCTAGTTCTTCTATGCTATTTTTATCAGCTAAAAGTAGTTATGTAATGAACTTCCACAAATTGAAGAAGATATTATGAGGAAAGGGAAGGGACTCAAACGTAGTACCGCTCTGCAGTACTTTCTACGAATTTAAATTTAGTCAACTATTAATGTAAAATATTTTATACTATTAATAAATAAAAAAATATATTACTAAAAATTAATAATAATTAAAAATAATTATATGTAGATAAATAATAGTATAAAATTAATTTATATAATCAAATTTAAATCTATTTTTTACTGAGGGCTTCAATTATAGCTTTGATAATACTTCTGAAGATTTTTTCGTAAAAAAGGAAGATATGTTTGTTGAAGAACGGGACAAAAGGATTATGGAATAGTTGTATGTGTCAGAAGGAGGGGAAACGTTGTTCGAATGATCAGGGAACTTGCATTGACCGCATAGCAAGTAGTTAGTAGAACTAATTGTAAAAGCTACTTTCAGGTGGAACTTTTTTCAGATGACTATTTTATAATTTAAATTTTTTTTAACTAACCTTGACTTACTGAGAAAAAATATGGACCTACAAGGGCCCGGTAATGCCAAATTCTGAATTATAAGTTTGTTTTGCAACAATATTCGTTAATTCGTTAATCCACATTAATTAAGTTTGCTCTACAAGGAGGGAGGATTATGAACAATGTTTGTCCTTCAATATTATATATATATATATATATATATATATATATATATATATATATGAAGCTCACCAAAAATACATTTTGCAATAATTATTAAAGAAATGAAAATATTAATTCAATTTAACTGTAGTAGAATTGTAAGAGTACTAATGTTTCAAATGGATTATAGTGTATCATCTAAAGAAAGAATACTCTTACGATGGAAAATAACAAATATTAATTATTAAATGTATATATGGACTGGACCGGACGGGTTTTAGGTAGGATCATTCGAACTACATTATATAAAATTGAAGACTCGAATCCGGCCCAACCCATTTATATTTTTTAAAGAGGTGGTCCGGCTTGACCTGATCTAAATATTTTAATGGAAATCCCCAAAAGTTCAAAAAATTATTTTTTTATTTTTAATTAAAAATAAAATTTTAAAATAAAAATATATATTTAAAGAGATAATATGATATTTAAATATATAAAATATTTAATTATATTTAATTAATTTTTTATATTAAAAATAATTAAATATAATTATATTTTTTAATATATAATTATATTATTAAAAATAAATTAATATAATCAGGTAGGTCTACCGAATTTTTTTAACTTAATCTGAGCTCGGCTCAATTATTAATCAGGCCATAAAAAAGTCCTGTCAGACTTATCGAATGAAAAAAAACTCAAATATTATATTTTTTCGGACTAAACTCATCAGGTCGAGCGACCATATACACCTCTATTAATTATCCTTTCTCTCTTTGATTTTTTTTTTTTAAAAAGTGGAGAATCCGTGACTGAAACATAAAAATACAGAAGAATTATAAAGGGATTTAAGTTTGGTTCATTAGTAATGTAATATTATGCTGTCACTTCTTGTTAAAATATTAAAATTTTATTATTAGTAAAAATTTTTAATTATTATGTTTTTGATAACTTGTGATTCTCTTGCTTGTTTTTGTTAAAATATTTGTATAAAAAAAAGGCTTGTGTGAAAGCCTCATTTTAAATCGAATTATTTCTTTAATATAATCTAATAAATTAAAAAAATACATTTTTTTAATATAAAAACCAAACGCAAAACCAAAATGACCTCCATGACACTGATTTTATAGGTCCAGTCTCACGGCTCAATCGGGGTGTATCAAGCCCATATAGTATTCTCTGAATCCGTGTGATGGAGCTACCCGAATTACGATTGTCAAAAACAAAAAAGTTGAATTAAATAAACGTCCGAATTATTCTTTTCTCTTCCACGGATCGATCCATCACTGAAGCTTAGCTGACGCCCTGATTTCTCATTTCTTAATTCTCAGAAAAACAGCCATCACCATGTTCCCAACTCAATGTCCTTGGCTCAGATCGTAACATGGAACCCTAGAATGCCAAATTATCCCAAGAAATACCGATCTTGAAGGTTAGAAGTAAGAACAATGGTGAAGCATTCGAACGCCTGGATGGCAATGCCGAAGAGCAGGTGGCCGCTGATGCTGCTGGCGTTCATTTCTGTTTCAACAGTTATGGTGGTGTTCATGAGAGCCACATCTGATTCCTGCAACACGAGCACTAGTGGTGGGAATAAACATTTTGAAGCTGAAGATAGTGGAAGAGACGCTCGGATTCACTCATCCGTTCAACTAAGGAATGCGGGACCGAACCCTCTAGATTTCATGAAGTCTAAGCTAGTTCTCATGGTTTCGCATGAGCTTTCTCTTTCTGGTTCTATCTTCTATCCTTTTTTTTTCAAGTATAATTTTCCCGACAATAAGAGGAATAAAGTTGTGCTAAATATGGATTACTTTTTCCGTTAAATTGATGCAGGTGGGCCGTTATTGTTGATGGAGCTAGCATTTTTGTTGAGGGGTGTTGGTTCTGAAGTTGTTTGGATTACTAATCAAAAGCCTGCAGAACCTGACGAGGTGATTTACAGTTTGGAGAATAAGATGCTGGTCAGAGGTGTACAGGTAATTTTATTTTTCCTATCTGACGGTTAATACGGTTAATGCTGGAACATATTATTGTGCTCAACCCACGATTTATTGATTCATTGTATTGCATGACAATAAATTATGTGGTCATATTTATTCTGTCCTCATAGTTTGTCACAGCCAAGATGTTTTTCATATTGCTTGTTTATGATGGATCTTCATAATTATTCAGATTCTAAATGGAACTCTCTTCTCATGTGTGAATCCTGATAGGTCCTGCCTGCCAGAGGTGAAAAGGCCATCGATGTGGCTATTAAAGCTCATCTTGTCATTTTAAATACTGCTGTAGCTGGGAAGTGGCTGGATGCCGTTCTCAAGGAAAAAGTCTCCCGGGTTCTTCCCAAGGTTTTATGGTGGATTCATGAAATGCGAGGGCATTACTTCAAAGTGGAATATGTTAAGTACCTCCCTTTTGTTGCAGGTGCCATGATTGATTCACACATAACTGCAGAATACTGGAAAAATAGGACTAGGGAACGTTTAGGGTATGCTCATTTGATACAGTACATTATTCTTTCTTTTACCTTCTGTATAACCTCGGCATGCCTGCAATTTGTTATGTTCTGTGTAACCTCTGGCCATCTTATTCATAAATGGTTTGTTTCGGTCCATTCTTAGGATTAAAATGCCTGAAACTTATGTTGTGCATCTTGGGAATAGCAAGGAACTGACAGAAGTCGCTGAAGATAGTGTAGCAAAGAGGGTTCTTCGTGAGCATGTGCGGGAATTTCTTGGAGTGAGAAATGATGATCTACTTTTTGCCATCATAAATAGTATGCTCTCCATTGCTACTTTCTCTTTATTCAAATGGTGACAATGTGCAACTGGTTGTAATGCTTGCCAATTTAGTCCTTCCATTTATTACAACTTCACATTTTGAGCACTAGGTATTTTATAACTGCAGGTGTTTCACGTGGCAAAGGGCAAGATCTGTTTCTCCGTTCCTTTCATGAAAGTCTGCGAATAATCCAGCAGAAGAAACTGCAGGTTCCAAAACTGCATGCTGTAGTTGTCGGGAGTGATATGAATGCTCAGACAAAATTTGAAACAGAGTTGCGCAAATTTGTGGTTGAGAAAAAGATTCAGGACCGCGTTCACTTTGTTAACAAAACCCTGACAGTGGTTCCTTACTTGGCTGCTATTGATGTTCTTGTTCAGAATTCTCAGGTATCTTTTCATAATATAAAAATTAGAACATACTAAATGGAAATCATAATTTCTGTAAAATTGAAGTATAAAGTCTTAATTACATATGGAGTTTCCATTGGATTATTACAAGGTGATGATGTTGAAAATTATTCCAAATACTGAATGGAGGATAATAGATTTATAACGGAACACATACCTTTGATATAATTTAGTATTTATAGAAGTTATACCTTGTCATCTGTTCATTGTCAGGTTGAATAGGAAACCAAAATAGCATTGCAATCTATTGTTTTTGAACTTTGAGTTTCTACCTTAGTGTTTGACCTTTCTGCTGATGGTAAGAAAGCATTTGTTTCTGCTTCCATAAAAAATCACTAAAGTGCTTGAATCTATAATGCATAGTTGTGTAGAATTACTAGTAGAAGTTTAATTCCTTGTGACTTTCTACAGACCAACAATTAGATTTATGCCATTGTTATAGTCTTTGGAATTTGTATCTCCACTTCATGTAACCATATATTAAGTTATTTTAATGCGTGCTTTCTCTTTATTTTAGGCCCGTGGAGAATGTTTTGGGAGAATAACCATTGAAGCAATGGCTTTTCATCTGCCCGTACTGGTAATTCATTCATTTATTTCGATTGCTTTGGCGGTATACTGTTTCTTAGAATATTTTTTGGGTTTTTAATCATCCTTAGTTGTGTCAAAATTGCTCATCAGTTGTATTCTAGTTTACTCTATGATATCATTTTATTTTATTTTATTAAGCCTTCAATTTTGTTCTTTTCATCTCACCTCTCCCCTCTTAAAAAATTGAAAAAGTAATATCACTTTCAATGGGCTCTATATGGTACTTTTTGCTATTATAATTAATTGCATTATTGCGTATGTTATAATTTTCAAGTTTCATTTATTTCTCCTCACTTCCATTTATATATGCTAACTTATGCAAAATGTGGTTATTATTCAATTTATGTATTTTATTCCCATAGTTAAATAAGCTACATCTGTGTGAGAATATGAATCTTCAACTTATATTATTTGCATACCCTTCATCTGACATGCTTCAATGGGTGGCAAGTTGAATTGAGCACAAGCTGACTTTGAATAGATCTGTTTAATTGCAGTAAGAGTATGAGACGTCATACCTTGGTTTTTTCCTATCCTTTTCAACGGACTGTGTCATTATTTTTAAACTGTAATCAAGATGACCACAAACTTTTGTTCAAAATGTGTTGTCACTCGTATATAATAGATTATTTGTTTCTTGCTGCCAAAGCGGTGATGAACTTCTCTACTTTAGACTCTTTCAACTTGGCTACTGCTTCCCAGAAACATCTGTTATCATGTCTTATTCTTGCAACATTGTGTTTTTTCATTGAAATAATTTCAGGGCACTGCTGCTGGGGGCACGATGGAGATTGTGGTAAATGGGACAACCGGGTTACTGCATCCCATCGGAAAAGATGGCGTGGCGCCACTTGCGAACAACATTGTGAAATTGGCAACTCATGTTGAGAGGAGGCTCACTATGGGAAAGAAAGGATATGAAAGAGTGAAGGAGAGATTTCTTGAGCACCATATGTCGCAAAGAATTGCATTGGTTCTGAAGGAAGTATTGCAGAAAGCAAGGAGCTACAGTTAAATTAACCAGCACAGAAATTTCACTGGTTGATTGTAAATTTAATTCCAAAAGGCAAAAGAAAATGGATTATATACCTGCCATACTCTCTTGTACCATGTGTTGCGGCAAATTTGTTATGTATAGAGTTGTGATAGAATCACTGTTCAGTTTGGACACATTTGATTTTGTGTGTAGCTTTGACAATAGCATCCCGTAGATCCGTGAAGCATTTTGAGGGCAGCAAAGATTAGGTCTTTTCCTTTTGCACAAATATAAGGTCAGAATTTATTAAGAAGAGAGAGATAAGTAGTTTTTTTTTTTTGGTTTGGAGATTATGAAATTTCAAGCTCCTAACTTGACATCAGACGGCTTGATTTATCTTAGGACCCTACATAATATTTTTTTTTTAATTATATGTTCTGCTGGCACCAGTGCACCGCAGTGTATTGAGGGGATCAAAACGAGAGATGTGAATGGCTGAAAAGTATTAAAACCAAGGTATGGATTAAAATATATTAATATATCCCGAATTAGAGATTTAAAATAGTTAGGTTTGCAACACTGTACGGTTCAATGAATTTAGGTAATCGAATCCGATGTCGTACCATTATTATGATATAAGAAAGTCCTTCCCTGCAACTAATTCAGTTGAATCACTCATACTGATATTTTTTTTTAATTATATTGGACAAATTATTCATGGATTTTGTATTATTACAATTTTCTTATTATCAATGTTTTGTACCGTTTTAAAGGATAAAGGAAAATAACTTTTATCCTTTTACTATGATGTGTTCCGTGTGTAGTTTTCTTTGTATAAAAATGACAGTTGGATCTTTTACTTTTTCTTAATTAATTATAAAATAGGTTAATTTGCTAAATTCAAATTACTATTTGAAATCATATGTATTCGATATCATCAATTTAAGGATAAATTATACTTTATTTATATATTATTTTATTATTTTATTTAATTCGCTTATACTTTGCTTGCTTAAACTATTTTCTTCAAAAATTTAATATATGAATTTTTTTTTATAATGAAACGGTGCTAATAGCTAAAAAGGAAAAAATTAGGATTACATTGACACTGAAAATTCAATATGATTTCCATATAAATATTATCAAATGTATTATTTTTTTAATTCAATGATTTGATTTAATAGAAAATCAATTATTTTTAAGGAAATCAGGTCATTAAGTTAAAAAAAATACTTGACAATATTTATATAAAAATAATACTAAGCTTTTAATAATAACAGGGCAACAGAAATTCTTCCCTAAAAATTAAAATAGAAATCAATTTGAATAAACTAGTCGATTAAAGTGAAGTTCAATGAAAGAAGCAAAATCTCTTGGAATCTTTCAGGTGGGGAGAGGTTGTAGTTGACCAACCAATTAGCACTATGTAATTTTTACTTTTTAAAATTTTAATTTAATTTGGCATTCACGTAAAATTAAATTATTTTATAAAAATTTTAATTTTTTAAAGATTATTTTCTATAATTTATTCCATAATTGGTTAATACAAAATGCTGAAGAGAACTATAATTTATTTAAGTGAATGTGAAATTAAATTAGAATTTAAAGAAAAAGATTACATACGATTGCTGGGTTAATAAATGAATCTCAATTCTTCAAATCACATATAAATTAAGTGAGTAAATGTAAAATTATAATTGAATATGATGTAGTTTTCCCTATATTTTTAGTGTAACTTTTGTATATAACTATGTCAATTTTTAATTATTTATATTTGAAATCTATGAATAATAATATAAAAACATATCATTTTTAGTAATTTTTTATAAAAATTGAAGGTTAAATACTTGTATAATTTAACTATCATTTATTTATTAATTATAAATCATAAATCCCGTGTCAAATTTTTGTCACGTTTTTTAATTAAATTGTTTTGATTATATCCATACATATTTGACGTAAAATTTTCATCCAACAGAGAACTATAAATAATTAGCTTTCAAGAAAATGAGAAAAAAATATGTTCTTAGAAGTCCTCGAAATGGGAACCATATATTTTTGAACGTTTAATTTAATTACGTGCATTTTTAAGAAGAATGTTGTTTCATTCGAACGTCATTTGTTTTTTGAATAAACGACGTCATTTTGATCGTTCATGTTCAGTATACAGGAGTAGTTTGGTTATATAAGAATATTATAGTAGAGAATTGCTTTGCTTCTTCGTTCTTCTTCTACAAGAAGTGCAGCCTTCAAGTTCTCTCTGCAAACTCTGATAATCTGATCTCGTAAGGCGATAGCAATGACAGACACAGAAGATGCCACACGACGCCGTAACGCGGTGACTGAGTATCGGAAGAAACTTCTTCAGCACAAAGAATTGGAATCCAGAGTGCGATCGGGTTGGTCTCTAAGCCATCCCCAAATTTTATTATTAGCATAAATGCCCTCAATAAATTAGTGGGTGTTCGCATGAATACTCGTGATTCGGTCTGCTTCCGTTTGTTACTGATTCCGGCAAATGGCAGTTTTAGGGTTCATGCAGTTGGCTTTAGTAATGGTTCAAATTTTTAATTTTTAAATTATTGATTTGGATCCTTTTGGAGATGTTGACTTGGCATTTGAAATTCAAATTGCAGTCAGGGAGAATTTAAGAGCTGCAAAGAAAGAGTTCAATAAAACAGAAGATGATTTGAAGTCTCTTCAAAGTGTTGGGCAGATCATTGGCGAAGTTCTTAGGCCTCTTGACAATGAACGCTGTAATGTTTCTATCCAATTCTGTTGGAAAATTTGGATGACATCTTATTCTTTATCCTTATTCTCGCCATAACCTCATTTCCTATGTTAGGCGTGGTCTTGTAGATGCCTTGTTTGCTCGCATATCATCTTATAACATGTTGAAATTTACACTAATTTCATTTTTTTTTTTTTGACCAAATAAATGTTTCTCTTTTGACTATAGAACCTGTTTGCCTGCTTGATCTTTAAGTAATTTTTTATCATTCAATTATTTGGCACATTATGTATTTGGTAGCCAGCTACTTGGTTTGAACTTAAGAGCATGGCAGTCATCATAGAATGTCACTTTTTTTTGTCATCTCAGTGATTGTTAAAGCAAGTAGTGGTCCTAGATATGTGGTTGGATGCCGTAATAAAGTCGATAAGGAAAAATTAACGGCAGGAACAAGAGTGGTTCTTGATATGACAACACTCACCATAATGAGGGCTCTTCCTCGTGAAGTAAGTTTTCTCATATTGTTCTTTTCAGTTTGTTTATGACCCCGTTTTGCTATCTGATATGGTTTCATTCTGAAAGTATTAGTTATATTTACATCACTGTTGGTCATAGTTGTGTGTAATATTGGGTGACAGGTTGATCCTGTAGTTTACAACATGCTTCATGAAGATCCTGGTAATGTCAGTTACTCGGCTGTGGGTGGTTTGTCTGATCAGATAAGGGAATTGAGGGAATCGATTGAATTACCTCTGATGAATCCTGAACTCTTTCTTCGTGTGGGAATTAAACCACCTAAGGTGATTACCTTCTACACTGACCTCCTTTAGTGTACACCAGTGTTTTTGGCTGCCTTGCCAGAGTATGTCATATTTTTTGTGGAAGTGTATTTTAAGGAGGCAAGTTCTTACACATTGTCATTTGATTCACACAATTATTTTATTTCAGGGTGTTCTTCTTTATGGGCCTCCTGGTACTGGCAAGACGTTGCTAGCCAGGGCAATCGCAAGTAACATAGATGCTAACTTCTTAAAGGTTTGATAATATTTCTTTAATTAAGTTTTTCACTTGATGTTTAGAATGTAAGTGAAGTATACGATATCTTACCATGTTGAGGTAGGTTGTTTCAAGTGCCATAATTGATAAATACATTGGAGAAAGTGCTAGGTTGATACGAGAAATGTTTGGGTATGCACGTGACCACCAGGTGAGGTCTTGTATGAATATTCTTCCTATATGTTTACATTTGCAAATGGAAAACTGTTCTTAATTTTGTCACTTTGTTTTTAAAGCCCTGCATTATCTTTATGGATGAGATTGATGCTATTGGTGGTCGCCGATTCAGCGAGGGAACAAGTGCTGATCGTGAGATTCAGAGAACACTGATGGAGTTACTTAATCAACTTGATGGTTTTGATCAGCTTGGAAAGGTAGAAATTGTTTGGTAATTCTATTTTATATATTTTTGTAGCACTATCATGCTTATTTTTCTAATAAACACTTGGTTTTTTGCTGGGGGATCTCTTATTTAAGAGGTTTGTGTACTGTATACATCACAGGTGTAGCATAGTTCAGTGTGGAATTCCTGTATATGTGTAAGATGGATGAAGGCTTTAACAATTATAACACTTGAATGTTTATATGCTCTTGTGAATTTGTTGATTGTTCCTATCTGTAAGTGTCTTTATAAGCCAAGTCCCATTGATGGATTGATAACAATATTGCTATCTGCATTGCTGTTGTAGGTTAAAATGATCATGGCAACAAACCGACCTGATGTACTTGATCCAGCTCTCCTGCGTCCTGGTAGATTGGATAGAAAAATAGAGATTCCATTGCCAAATGAGCAATCTAGGATGGAAATACTTAAGATTCATGCTGCTGGAATAGCAAAGCATGGTGAAATAGACTATGAAGCTGTTGTGAAGCTTGCAGAGGTGAGTCCTAGCTGCTTGAGTTTGCTTCAATGACCAATTAGTTCATATCTGATATTTTGTTCAATTTGATGCAAATTACTCAGGGCTTCAATGGGGCTGATCTTCGTAATGTCTGCACAGAAGCTGGAATGTCAGCAATTCGTGCTGAACGTGATTACGTGATCCATGAAGATTTCATGAAGGTGAGT
This sequence comes from Sindora glabra, assembly GCA_020226215.1. Classification (NCBI taxonomy): domain Eukaryota; kingdom Viridiplantae; phylum Streptophyta; class Magnoliopsida; order Fabales; family Fabaceae; genus Sindora; species Sindora glabra. Next base: position 16,228,442 of record CM035227.1, read on the forward strand.
TTTCTTCCTCAAATATGGTTCTTCAGTCAGGAAGCAAGTTGTCAAAACATGCTACGTTGTAGAAGACAACCTCTCTCGGTTTATTATATGGACAATGATACTTATCTTGTCTTTCTTTCATTCCAGGCCGTCCGGAAGCTAAACGAGGCAAAGAAACTTGAATCCAGCGCTCACTACAGTGCCGATTTTGGGAAAGACTAAAATCTATTGACAATTCCTTGGGAGCCATGGATATCTTGGCAGTGCATCTTCTCTTTCTTTAGAGCCAAAAATATGCTACCACAAAAGGATGAATTGTCTCTGAGCTATGCCTTGTATCATCAACCCCTGGAAGGAGAACTTGTCAAACTCCTTTAGAGGATTTCTTTTGAATTATTGGCCTGGACTCAATTTGTATTATTTTTAATTCTATTTTTCTTGATAAAAAAATGGACTTTTAACATAGTTTATTTGCTAATCTTTTACCCAGGGTGTGCTATCAATATTTTGATACGAACAAGACTCTTTGCATGCTTATATTTTGTCAGATTTCCCCACGGAACCCAACTCTTACATAGTCAACTGTGCAGGACGGTTGACATCATGAGTTTCAAGTCGATTTCACTGTGTTTTCCTGGTAAAATGATTTAGAGCCACTTGCCTGATAGTGTACGATAGATACAAGAGTTGTAAACGAAGTAGCATCATAAGTTTATTTCTTTGGGCTTATTCAAGATGAAGCCAGCCACGCGCCAATACAAATTTGATACTTATTATACTTCAGCAAATAACAGTGCTAAACTATGGTAGTGGACAAGTAGGGATTGAAACCCCTACAAATATTATTTGAACAGGTTGCTAGCAATCCTCGAGGCTGCTAATTTGTCAACTTCCAATTTTTCTGGGCCTGCCTGGTGAAACGATTCTGTTTTTGCCATTGAGTTGTGCAGCATCCCCAGATGCAGTTTTCTTCCTCAATTTGTATTTCATCATTCTTACGATCTTGAAGAACCAGAAGGTACTTATCAACTGCAAACCCAGTCCCATGGCCTGAACTTGATAGAGACAAAAAAATATCATTTGTAATTTTCTTTCAATAAATGTCTAGTCCAACAAAAGAAGCAACAGTTTTTGCGTAACGAGGGCTCAGGAAAGACCTTTATGAGAAGGGGGTTGGTGGCAGATAGAGTAACATAAGTGAGATATGGACCTGCCATCATCCTGGCTGCTGCAAATATCGCAGCAAATAAAATCTGCACAACGAATAAACATATTATTTCACACCATGTCCAAGGCATTAAGCTTGGTATCAGAGTTAACTTACATCAGCAGCCAAGTTAAGAGGAGTGTCTCTGTAGCCAAGCTCCTTCAGAAGCTCCCTCAAGTGCAGGAATGGACTTGACATCTCTGTTACCCATAGTGCTGCCACCATCTCCGAGCCGCACTGCACATTTTCCAGATAGTCATGTAAAGTATTCATGAAGATAATAACAACAATAATACTGGAAAGAAGCAAAAATAACGGTGCGCAATTGGCTTAATATGTAGTAGTTACACTCCTATTTTTTCACAACTTCACTCACAATAATCCACTTGACAAGATCTACGGATGGAATCATATGGGCCAAGGCTGCAATTTGAAAATCACAGTTTTTAAATTCGTCATTAACAAAGTCTACGCCAAATTAGTTTAGTTGGGCTAATGTCAATTTGAATCTTTATAGAACGTACCCGTATGAGAAATTGTGCATACAGTTAGAGTGTTGGGAGTACTACTCGTCTGACTGAAGAAAAAATACTGCTGCAAATTTAGACTACCAAACTGGGTGGTCAGGAATTTCAAGATGAAGAAACTTGTATTTGATTGATAATTTAGGGTTCCAATCATAATAAACTATACCCCGATGGCTAGTGAGGATATTGATGCATAAATAAATAACAAATCATTGACAAAATGACTTACCTTCTGATAGAAGATACCTGCCCCGATTCCAACAATGCTGATCAAATGGTGGATGGTGTTGTCCAGATTCACTCTATCGCCACAAAGACAACATACCATATCATATATCAGATACGAAAGGCTCACTGCCAGAGTTTGCATCTGCTCATAGTTCAAAGTTCAAAGATTCAAAATTTAATGCCAAAAATAAGTCTTTTCAAACAACAAAATTCATGGCCACCGATGAGTGAACTTGTACCTGTGGGTGGGAAGATTTTGAAGCCAAAGGACAGACTGGACACCTCCAATTTTGGACCGAAAGCGAAGCTAATATCACTGCTAAGGTTGCATGGATGGAAGAAACGATGCGGTTGCAGAATTCAAAAGACATTTTGGAAAAGATCCTTCTTGCTATGAGAAATGCTGTCGTCCATGAAATTACTCCAAAAACTATTGTCTTTATAATGTATTCTTCCATTGCTCTTTGTCTGCTGCAAAATTTATGTAGTGCTGAAATATGTCATTTTTTTGGCTAAAAACAGACAATATGATATAGAGCACCAACGATTCAAGGAGAAAAAGTGGGAATATGATGATACCTATAGAGGAATTTGAGACAATATAATGATCAGACTGAGTATTTCAGCTAGAAAATTCTGCTCAATCAATTACCTACCTCTTTCAGTTCTGCTTCCCTACTTCAATGTAAACCACTTGTTGACTTTGCATTATAATAGATGGAATTGGAAGTAGGTTGATGTAATGGTCACTTCCCTCCCTGCAATTACCTACAATTTAAACCAAGAATTAAAGTTTTATATAATGTTAGTGTAGATTAATTTTTAAGTAAACCCTCTTCTTCTTTTTAATGTGAAGTTCACTTTTTTTCATTGTCATCTATATAATTTGTACCAATTTTATCCCTATGAAATATTGATTTGTTTGATTTTATCCTTTTACTAATGTCCATAAGAATATTACTTTATTTAATTTCATCCTTCTATAAATGGAATTGAATAAATTAATATTTTATAAGGATAAAATTAAAATAAAATATTTCACATAAATAATAATAAGAAAGAATGATTTTCTCAGGGTTGAAAAAAAAAGGGTTTACTCTTAAGTTTTTTTTAATTAGCTCCCACTTATATGCTGTTAAATCATTTAAGAAATTACCTTGCTAATAATAAAATTTCTTAATTTACTATTTTTTTTTTCAAATGATAACACTATCTTTTTATTCATCAGTAGTTTTAATTTAAACACTTTAACCAAATTCCAGACACCAGACTGCAATCACATGGCTTTAAGTTTAAATGTAACTATCTGCCAATTCATAGTTGGGAACTTGCAGCTTTGGCTTAAAAGTGAGTGACCCCGGAGTTCATGGAAATCCCTTTAAAGACAATAATAGGATGGAACATAAAATAATTAATTAATCTTTTAATAAATATGGTGGTTGGATGATGAATTTGCAGGGTAGACCGATTTATTTGTTGTCCATATATATTAAAGAGGGAGAGGTATTTGGATTGCTTCTAACATTTATGGTGGCAGTTGGTCCATCCAGACTGTTATGATTTGGGTCCTACAAGTTAGGAGGGAGCACACGCCACTTGCAAGAAACTTAGAAACCATACAACGTTATTTGATCTGCATGAAGTGCCGTGGCAAGTATTGTCTAGTTGATCATATGTAATTGGAGCCCTTCATGTAAAAAAGAAAAACATATATGATTAAAATTTAAAAAGATGTCGTAATTTTTAAAAATTTAATAAAATTAAAGATATTTTTTCATTTTTGTAAACCAAATGCAGTCCTGGATTCTCTTTAATCTTATATGGATTAATTAGCTCAGGCTCCGTGTGATATATATTTTAGTATTAGTTTAATTTAGGACTTATACTAAATTTTTACTATTAATCTAAATAAAATATAGAGTAAATTATTCTATACTGCTTTCATGTTTGTAAAAAATACACGGACCTCCATTTTCATTCAAAGGCTTTGTTTGATAAATGACATTTCAAAGAATTTTTAACTAGTTGACATAGGTTCGTTTCATCCAAATAACTGGTAAAATAGTTGATAATTGATAAACTAACTAAAATATTTCATAAAATTAGCTGTCGAATTAGTTAAAATTATAAAATAAAATAAAAGTATATATTAATAAAAATAGATATATAATTAAAATAATTTATATTTATTTAAAAATTAAATTATATTAACATAATTAAAAGTTTAAAATAAAAGTATAACTTTTAATATTTAATTAATTATATTTTATAAAATTATATTTTTATTTTATTATTTATTATAAAATTATAATTACTTAAAATATAATTAATTATATTTTATAATATTATTTATTTATATATATTTTTATATATTTATAATTTAAAATTAGGATATAATTATATTAAAATTAAATTAATTGTATTTTATAAAAATCATTTAAATGTATATTATAAAAAGTGTGGGTTATAAATTAATAAAAAGAATAAGAATAAATTTGAAAAAAATTTAAAAAAGTAATAACTTATAAGTTATAAGCTACTTTAGGTAACTTATTAAATTAAAATATATAAGTTACTTAGGATAACTTATAAGTTAGTATAAAAAATAACTCTAAAGGTTTGGCTAGGTTAACTTGTAACTTATTGATTAAGTCAATAAGAAATACCTTTAAATGTTAGTTTATAATTTATAAATTATAAGTTAATTTATTTATTATGCGAAACGAAACCTCGATTTTCAATTGAAATAGCCATTTAGCAGACAACTATTTGGAATAGTTTCTGCCTTAAAATCAACTATTTTTAAAAATGTTGTAATACGTAACATTTTACTTTAGTTAATGGCTGGCATATTTATAAAATAATCGAATTATCACCTAATAAATTTTTATAATTATCAACTTATCCTTCTTGAAAAAATAGTGGCTGGTGCTCTACCCTTTCTTCCACTTAATCTTTCTCACATGCTACATGTGTCCATCATTCTTGGTCTAGTGCTTATGTGGCTTACTGTTGGTTTCATATTCCTATATTTACATTTGAATATAGATGGCTAGGTTGAGTAAATAAATTAATCTCTCCAACATAATTGTTATATTATATAGTTATTGATTCTTAGTTAGTAAATTTATTTAGTATAAAAATTATATTAATTTAATTTTAAAAAAATATAGAATTTAAAATATTGAAATAAAAAAATACTCAAATAATTTATAAAATATATTCATATCCATATATATCATTTTATATATAAATAATTAATCATAAACAGTTGATTTTATCAAACACTCTTATTTAAATAATTAATGCAATTAGTTAATTAAATCAATTAATACAATCAGTCATCAACTCACGTTAGTTGAATCAGCTAATAATTATAATTATTAACTAATTATCAAATAAGACCAAATTTCTATAGGAACATCTCATAAAACTAAAAATAATGCTGCATGTAAATCCAATTTGGACTGTGGGAGCTAACCTCCGTTTAAGATAACAAAAAGAGGCCAACTTTGACCATATTGTTCCACAAATACCCCTCCCTCCTTCTTGCTCAAACACTATAAATAAATATTGGAAAAAAAATATAAGATTAAATTTTGATTCTCCATTAATAAGTGCTCCATGCTTATCAAAAACTAAAAGTTCGTCAAAATTGGAAGCTGAAAATATTATTTTTAACCTACTTGTTTTGATACTCACAATAATTTTTATCATTAGAGTACATCTGCAGAAAGGAAATAACATCACCGATTTGCTGAATACATAGTCAAATACTAAAGGCTAAAACGCATCAGAAACATAGAGGGAATTCCCAATCCCATTTGAAGTCAGACTTAGTAGGCTAGCGTTTGGATGGGATATTTGAAAATTTCACAGAATTTGAAATGCAAAGATTAATTGCCTTCATTTCAATTCCATTCATTTAAAGAGTATTTTTTTCTGAATGACACATATTAATGTATGCTTGAGCATTTTTTAAAAACTAATAAAAAGTTAAAAATAAGTATTAATATTACAAGTTCTATAATTTGCATTACATACAAAAATGACTTATTACTTATTGTATTAAAAGTGATTTAATTTTTCTATTATTTCAATAATTAATTGATTTAGTATATATTTTAATTAATTTTTTAATTATAAAAATACATGCTATGAAAATTAATAAATCTTCATATTATTTAAAATACAATTTTATTAACATAAAAATAAGTTGCATCCCAAAATTAAGTATATTATATCAATAAATTGAACTATATATATATATATATATATATATATATATATATATATATATATATATATGGAACACTAGAAGGCAAAAGTGAGTCTTTGCCTAATCTTCACAAGAGACGAAAACGTTTCCCCCATGCGAAAGAGCATGGTATTTGAAACGACACCTAATCGGATAGAATTCGAAATACTAAATTGTAAATCCTACCCACTAAAATTTCCAGGGCAAATTATAAATGCCACGGGTGTTTAGTCAAACTAGAATTTTGGCAACAAGAATTTGAAATTCTCACTTAAAATGAATTACCCACTTGAAATTAAATTTCCAAACACAGGGAAAGAAATTATTTACCGAATGCTAAGAAAAACTATTTACTGACCATGTGAAAAGTACTTTCCAGAAGCTAAAAATCATTTCAACCCATGGATCTGAATGACCCGTAAAATAACGAAGGCATCGTTTCGATTTTGTATCTTGATGGGCTTCACACGCTCTGCACGGAACTTGACTTTATATCCTTGATTTTACCCTACAACTAGAGGTCTTTAAAGTTAGATCTCCCTTAACAATTGTAATTCTTGCATAAAAGAATAAAAAATAAAATATCCCTAATGTTTTTCCGTTAAATTGACTAACGAATATAATTTGAAAAAAAAAGGTTTATGTAATCTTAATAAATTAGATATGTGAACAGTGGACTTCACTCTAAAGTATAACAGTTAAAATCAATTTATTATAAGTTATTTTTATATTGTATATAACTTCCTCTTCTTCTAAATAAATGCGTTAATAAAAATTTTCATTTAGATTATAATATGTGTATTAATTGCTTTATTATAATTATAATTATTAAGTTAAAATTATTAATAATTAATAGAGTAATTAATACATTTTTTGTAATCTGAATAAAAAAATTTATGACAATTACATAAGAAATTTCACCTAGATTTTGTCCATATTAAAATCTGTAGTAAAAAAATTGTTAAAATTATATAGGTAGCGGTTGATAATCTATCGCAATTGCTAATAATAGATATAAAAATCATATAATATCTTTTCACTTATTGTCTAGTGAAGTATTTTTAAGTTAAAAGGATAATGTTGTAAATAAAACATTTTAAAAGTATGTTTATATTATAAAAGATTTAAGTTTGATTAATTATCGGTATAAATTAATTTTATATTATTACACATTCATATACTATTATATTAATAAAAAATTATTAAAATTTTTGTATTCTGTTAAAATTCTTAAATATTATTATTTTTTTAATAATGTATCTTCTTCTCATTTATTAATAGTATAAAGTATTTTATATTGATAATATATTAAATTTTAACTCTTACCATAAAATTAAAGTAATTATAATAAAAAGGTAATAACAAATGTAAAATATATATTTATATGAATATTATAGTTATAATAATACTTGGTAAATAATAAGAACACCGCAAAGATATATAATATAAGTATGGATAAGTAACTTAATCGCTCCACCTTACTTGCATTTGAATGAATGTAAAAGGTAATGACATATTGGCTTGAATAATGGTTAAGAGTGAACCCCTTTACAATAATTTTTTGTCCTTCTTGCTTTTACAAATTGGTTGTCATTTTCTTTTATGAAAAATGGAAGCATCATATCTGACACCAACGGTACTATAAGTCCCTAAGCAACGAATATTGGCTTCAAAACAAACTAGCCCACTTGATTAAAATTCAAGTCGAGCCCACATGAATCATCAAAGGGCAGAGTTTATTGTTTCTACACCGGGACACAAATTCACATGTCCAAATCATGTGGAAGAGTTTTAAGTATAGTAAGATTAGCAAATAATTTAATATATTATTACAAGTAAAAAAAAATGCTTGACAATCTAATGCATAAGTTTGATCATTTTTTTAATCAATGAAAAAGATGGGTAGATTTGAAAAAAGAACATTTAATATTTCATTAGAATTTTAAAGTAAAAAATAAAAAGGGATAAAAAAATTCTTCAAAATGTGACAGATAAAAAGAAACAGAGGGAATAATAAGTAAAATTTGTCAAGAATTAACATGCTTTCCATTAAATTAACATTTTATTGATCAATTTTTTTCAATTATGATGATTATTTCTTTTAGAGTTTTTAATTTTGATTACTTATTCTAAAATATTAATTTAACTTTAACACAATTTATTAAAATAAATTATTCAATTGATTCTTCTCCTACTTGTTTTAGTAGAACTACCCTTTAAATGTATCAGGTAATAAATTAATTTATCAATTTCAACATTAGAAATTGACTACTTAAGTTAATATGCTAAATTTAAAGAAAAATTTTGTGACAACCTATTTACAATCATAACAAAATTAGTATCAAAGTATGGTCTAGAATTTACATGTAGGATGATGACTCTAAGGTTAGTTAAGTTATAAATTGATATTTGTTATTGTGTGGAAGTTAATCGAAATTGTATTAGTAGTATATGTACACCTGAGATCATGTAATACCAATGCCATTTTGATTAAACCCGTGATGTTCACAAGAGTGAGTAATGGTGTTTAATAGTAATAATTGATGTTGTTGACGATTGGTTCATTGTTTAAGTATTTGATAATTTTATGAATTAGGTTATGGTAAATACTAGAAGTTAATAAATAAATGAACCTAGCGATGAAGAATCATCTAAGGGTTCTCAAGCTCAAAGTAATCAATGCAAGGAAGGAGGCAATAATTAGCAAGTTATGAATTAAGTGGTTAGAGCTTTTTATCCAAATTAAGGGCAAGACTAATGTAGAGGCCAAGATGACTGTCACTTAAACTAAAATAGAGTTAGGGAAAAGGATTAGACTCTTCCTAGTGAAGATCTAAGCAACAAGTTATAAGTTATTCATAAATTTATCAAGCTAAAATTGGCTCATTATATAAGTATAGATCTAGTTAGAATCCGTATAAGTTTTTTATTTAGATTGAGCGTTATGGAAACATGCTAAGGTGTCCTAATCAATTAATCAATTATTGATAAAACTTATAGGTTATTAATTGAATGATACGACATGCTATTGGTTCTCAAATTCCATAAAAAAATAGAAATTCAAACTTGGTACCTTTGACTTGGGTGATTTTCTAGGAAAGTTTCATTGATCAATTTTTATCTCCTAGCATAAGGCAAGCAAGGGTAAAGGAGTTCAAATACTTGAAGCTAGGAAGCCTATTTATTATTGATTATGATGCCCAATTTACCTACTTATCTTGTTATGTAAGGTATTTAATCTCTATTGAAAGGGTAAAAAAGACTACTACTTTAAGCATATTAATGTCAATGATGCTACCACTTATCAATGGTGTTAGATCAATAATTTCAATTAGAGTTTACAATAAAAGAGAGGAAAAAATGAGAAGCGCAAACTATAAGCAAGAATTGAAGCCAATCAAAGCGGGCTAGCTCTATACATAAAATAAAGGAGTATCTCCTCAAAATGCCCCTATGAATGAAAGTAATGAATCATTCTTAAGCTCATGGAGCATTTTAAATGGCCTGTAAATGACAATAAGCTAAGGAAGCTAACTTTTTTATTCCAATATTTCTTCAAGCTTTAAAAAGAATATATCACAAGGGCAAAGCAACTTCCAAGGGGAACCTCCAAGGCATGTCTAGTGCAATACTAAACATTAGGAATCCTATAATTAAAACAATATTGTTTGCTTTAAATGTGGCTAATTGTAACACAAGGCTAGGGGATGCTAAAAAAACCTTTTAGCTATGGTACAAACTATTTCACACCTTAACAAAGTGCACTTGTAGCACAATTTACCACCCTAATAAGAAATTAAGTTACTTTTGGCCAAAGCAATGATAGAGGCAATTAAGGGAAAAATGTGAACAAAATTTAAGCTAGGGTATTTACCATAACTTACCAATAGGCTTAAGCATTCAATGTTGTAGTGTCAAATAGTTTTAAATTAGATTACTTGTAAGCCTGTGTGTTAATTGATCTGGTGCTACTCATTATTTTATTTCTAAAAAGTTTGCATTGTTGCTAGTTATAACTTGTAATGAGTTGCAAACTCTTTTAGTGGTAGTCACATTGATTAATAAGACCTTAATAGCTATTTTAGTCATAAATATATATTTTATGTATATGCATGATTGCCCAATGCTTGTCGACTTAATTTTACTATACATAATGGACTATGATGTAATATTTGGAATAGATTAATTATCTTTATACCATACATAAATGGACTGTCTTAACAAAATGATGAGCTTTTTAGTAAAAGGATTTTCATTTGTTGTATTTCAAGAAGATAGATTTGTTGAAACTATTAGATTAATCTCCAATATCAAAGCTTATCAAGAAAGGATGTACTACTTACTTGACTATAATTAAAGATTTGAATTAAACTACCTTAGGTATAAGTAGTGTATCAATTATATGTAAATTTATGGATATTTTTTAAAAAAATTTACTAGGATTGCCACTTAACTAAGAGATTAAGTTCAACTTTGATGTCATTCTAAGCACCAAACCAACTTCCATACCTTCTTATTAAATGACCCTAGCTAAGTTAAAGAATCTCAAAGTGCAATTATTAGAATTAGTGGATAAAAGGTTCATTCGACCTAGCTTATGACCCTAAGAAGTTCTTATATTGTTTATCAAGAAGAAGGACAGATTACTTTGGTTATACATAAATTATTGATAGTTAAACAAGGTAGCAATTAATAATAAGTACCCTTTACCTCACACTGATAACTTCTTTAACTAGTTACAAGAAGTCAAGTGTTTTTCAAAGATAGATTTGTAGTACGGATACCATTGGTAGAAGATTTGGGAAATGAATATACTAAAGATAACTTTAGAACACGGTATAGCTATTATATGTTCTTGGTTATATCTTTTAGCCTAACTAATGCATCAAAGACATTTGAGGATCTTATGAATAAAGAGGTCAAGCCATTTTTACACAAGTTCGTGATTATATTCTTATATAACATACTGCTATGTTCAAAGAATGTAGAAAAGCATGCTTAACATCTCACAACCATACTATAGACCTTGTGCAAGCATCAGCTATATCTAAAATTATCTAAATGGAAATTATAGATGACTATATGAAGTTTTTAGGCATATAGTGTCTTAAGACGAAGTGAAGGTAGATTTTCAAAAGATTGAAGATATGAAGAATTAGCAAAAATCCACTTTGGTCACTGAAATTCATAATTTCTTAGATTAAGACCTATTATAAGAGATTTGTAAAAAACTTTTCAAAAATGGTAGCCTTATTAATTAAGTTAACCTAAAAGAATGTTAAGTTCATATGTTTAAAAGTAGTTTTTAATAATTAAAGGTGTGTCTAACTTCAACCCCTATATTAGCTCTACCATCGAGTGCTTGAGGGTATATGGTATATTGTGATCTATTTAAAGTTGGTCTTAGGTGTATGTTTATCTAAAATGGAAAGGTTATTACTTATGCATCTTGATAACTAATAGAGGTGTACATGGGTCGGGTCGGACCGAGCGGGTTTCGGGCCGAGTCAGACTAGCTAAACAGTAAAAAAATTATGGCCTGAGCCCGACCCGGCCCGATTATTAATATATATGGCCCGAATACCCGATTATTTTAATTTTTTTTATTTTTCAAGTAAAAAAATTATTTTTAGTATAAAAAATATATATTTAAAGAGATAATATGATACTTAAATATATAAAATATTTAATTATATTAAATTATTTTTTTATATTAAAAATAATAAGATATAATTATATCTTTAATGTATAATTATATTATAAAAAATAAATTAATATAATCGGGCTGAGCCGGGTCGAGCTTTTTTATTATGGCCCGAGCTCAGCCCATTTATTATCGAGCCATATAAAAAAAGCCCAACGAGCTTATTGGGCTAAAAAAATGAGCATAAATCCTATTTTTTATGCCGACCCTAATGGGTCGGGCGAGTCGTCCGGCCTATATACATCTCTAATAACTAAAGAATTATGAGCTTAATTACCAACATATGACTTGAAGATAGTTATAATAGTGTTTTTCCTAACAAAATTAAGACACTATTTGTATGGAGAAACATATGAGATCTACATTAATTATAAAAGCTTGAAACATATTTTTTATTAGAAAATTTTGAGTTTAAGATACCAAGGGTGGATAGTGTTAGGTTTTAGATCAACATATGTAGCGGAATTTTAAAATTTTTTATTCAATTCCTACCTAGGATCCATGCAAAATGGCATAAATCAGTATTAGGGTTTTGCCTTATTTTTGTTCGTGTTCTTTTTGAACAAATCCTTAAAAGACCAAGATGAATCAAACGCCGGCCAGAACGTACAGCGTCTTTACGGTATCCACACGAATTAAACAACGACTTCTCCCCTTCACGAAGCTGCTAGGATTCGTCTCTCTCACTAGGATTAGGATTGAGTGTTTTTTAAGTAATTTAGGATTTTCTTAAAGGTTATGTGCGTGCTTTAAAGTGCTGCTTTCAAATCCCCTTTATAAAACTAAGGCATGTCACAATCTTAGTCTTACTAGGATAATGCTTCAAAAAAATCCTAATCACACTTAACAAACATCACCTTATCCTTATCCTAGAAAGAGTGAAAAGAGATAGGACTTATATATTGATTATCTAATATTAGTTAATAATATTATCTCATAATATAATTATCTAATATTAAGAATTGACATATAGTTATCTTATACATTAAAAAATAATATTATCTCATAATATAATTAACTAATATCTAATAACATAATTATCTGATATTACTTTAATATCAAATAATATCACATAATATATTACGTGAATAAATATATTATTATCTTAATAATATATGTATGTACGAAAATAAGTCTAATTACTTGAGTTTTAGTCTAACTAAAATTTAATTAATTATTATCTCATTCCTATTCCTTTTGTGTAACCCTATAAGTTCTTGCTACATTAACAATAACTCATCTTTGGGCTATAGACAGTGAACAGTATCTAACAATACATCCTGCCACTCAGGTAGTAAGAATGTCTGTGATTTGACATCTACCTAATATGTAATCAACGCTTTACATCATAATTTCTTTTGTAACAATATCCAAAATCAAACTGGAAACATGGAATGTGTCATCCTTGTCAATGTTCAATTTATATTTCTTGATACCGAGTAGACTTAAAAAATAAATGATCAATATTACATATTAATCCAATTGAGTATGACCATACATTTCTAAGTCTCACTCAATCAAGGGGTCCAAGGATATTTCTCTTTTATACAAGAGTAACAAAATCTCATCTACATCACTCACTTCCCTCTGCATGATTTGTGACATACCTAATCAATTCTCTACTCGTCATTCGATTAAAGGTGACTTAGGATAATATCAAATTCAGTAACTTCTCATGTAAAGAACTATAATGACTTCATGTCATAGGACTATATGCATTTATGGTCATATGAGAATAATTAATGACACGTCTATTCATGCAATATTTTCACAATGGGTCAGTTCGGTATATTATTTATTAACAATGTACTCATGTATTGACTTGATATTAAATATCCATGATTCATAATTATCAGTCATTATACATGCTAGTCTCGATGTATTATTACTATCATTTTTATAATAATACTTGACTAGGAGCATTTTAGGAATAGCAAAGCTATTCCAAGGATAATTATTATATTTAAATTATAATTTATGCAAGATAAAATAAAGTAAAATATAATAATTGTATTGTTAAATGAAAAAGTAATACATTATGTAATATTACAATCATCTTATGATTAGCTCCTAGGACACACACCAACAGATAGAACTTGTAAAGGATTACAATATGATATATGATCAATTATGAGCATCTAGAGAGCACCTTTTTTAGGATAATTAAGTATATAATTAATTATAGGCATCCAAATAGTAACTTTAAAGGTCATAATTGATTATCAACTTGAGTTTTGCTTCATTTGGTCAATTTCCATCAATTTTATTAGCATATACCTTATAACTTCATGATTCCTTACAAATCAAACATCCATACATATATTTGTACCATAAACTACTAATAGCCTATGTCATAACTAGATTTTTTACCATTTAATCTTTAATTCCTCATTATTCATCATTTTAGCTTTTGAAACATAAAACTCGTACTTATAATCTAATTCAAGCAACTTTTTTACTTGCTAATAGAGGAGAAGATTGATAGCTAAAATATTAGTTAGGTACTCTTATTCATAGCAAATTTTCAAGAATTAAAGTTAGACTCTCAAATCTTTAACATTCTCCATTTAGGGAAAGCTCAGAGAAATAATTGCTTAATAGCCTCAACTCAGAGTTATTCACCTTTATTTAGCTAAGAATTGTTAATGATTAAAGAAAAATTATGGCTTAATCTTGTTAAGCTTAATTGTTAATAAAGAAAGGGGAAGAAAGGAAGTTAGATAGGAGTTCAAAATGTTAAAAGAGATTTGGTGTTTGAAAGATGTAACAGAACTAAAGGCATTTTAGTAAATAAAAATTATTTTAGGAGCAAAATTAGAAATGTGATTTTAAATATCCTTCATACATATTTATTTTATTTTAACTATACTAAAATCCTTTAAACATTTACTTCTTTCTTTTTCAATAATTGTCTCATATTCTATAACAAAAATTTTAGTACTTCCTATCAAATTCCCATTCTAAAATTAATCCTAAAGCAAATTGAGTAACCTTTTATCACATAAAAACATATTTAAACTAGTTTAATTTTCAAAAAGGAGTAATATTAAGTGTTAGACATAAGAAAGTAAATCCAGTTAGTAAGCGTATAATTACTGATTATGTTCTATTATTGTAGAGTATTTACTCATTAAACTCCAAATTTACCCCTTTTTGTTCTATTTTACAAATTCTCAAGTTGACCCTTCACCATTACCTTAGAATTGAGATTTTAGGAAATCCTCTAACATGGTTAGCAGCCTTAAATATTTTGATTTAAATAGTCTCTTAAAGCCTACTCCTATAGAGATTGAATGTAAAAGATTAAAAATTTATTCTTTTAAAGTTAATTAGGCTAACTTATTCCTTAAAAGAAATAAGTTATAAGCAAGTTTAACTCCTTTTAAAAATGGATCATTAACTATGAATTATATTTCATTATTTATTTACTTTGCATGTCTTTTTCTCTTAAATGACTACTGGTGGAAACCGAACATTAATTTCCATATTAGTTATAACTAAAGTTAAGTTATGATAACTATTGTCATGACATACTAGACTGTGACTAGCATCAAACCTATTTACCATTTTCTATAAGCTTGAACTAAGCCTAAACTTACTATCATTACACAACTATAATTAAACAAATTGATTTTTATAAACATTTTCAAGACTATTTATAACTAGAGTTTATACATAAGTAAGTCTATAACTATATATAAGGCCTAACCACACTTTCTAGCTATAAACTATTATGATTATGGATGTTCTATCAACATATACATGAAATCTCTACTCTTAGTTAGCTGGTGAAGGTTAGGGAGTTCGAACAAGCACCTTTAAAAATATTAAAAAATTTTAAAATATTGAGACAAAGTGCCAAGAAGTAAATAATCTACTTGAAACAAATAAGCAAGTAATTTTATAGTCTTTGATCATATTTCATATACTAGTAAACATTTATAAGAATAACAATTACAATTAATGTATTAATAGGAATGTCAAATAATAAAATAAATAATCCATCTTGTGACTCTCAGGCCTACTTTATCTTTATCATTATTTTTCTTAGATATCTCACCTTATCCTTTCTCAATGTTTTTCCCTAGATCTGATTTTGATTTTATATTTTTGTTTCATCAACACCCTTGATCATAATTTCATATCACATAAATTTGCATCCTCGACTTGGGAATAATATCACAACCATAAATAAATTGAATCACAACTAATTATACTTTACATAATTACATATCATATCAATAGCATAAAACTCTTTGTTAAGCAATTAACTAGGCATTCGGTAAGGATATTTGACTATAATCATACATTCACACTTAATAATTAACTAAATCTCATAACTTAATTCAAGTTACAACTTACAATAATCACTAACATATATAGCAAAATTGCATAATTCTAAAAATCATCTTTATATCCATATTAATTCCCATTATTCTGTATTTTTCAAGTATTCATACATCACCATTTGGAATTTAATGCTTTAATTATTAATAGGTACGTACAAAATTGAAAGTAATTCATTATTGTAATCTATTAGCTAAGTTTACAAATTGAAGGTAATTTATTGTCGTAATCTATTACATAGGTTTACAAAATGAAGATAATCTACCACCATAGTCTATTACCTACTTCTAAAAGTAAAACCTTTATAAGTAGTCTACTATTATAGTCCATTACTTAAGTTCACATAATTGAAAATAATCAACTATAGTAATCTACAACTACCTTCCAAAAAAGAATTTCCTCATGGTATTTAACTCTAGGAATCAAATATAGTCCTATTGTGAAGGTTTCTTAAGTTATATTTAATTACTATAGTTGAATATTGACTAGAATTTTCCAATTTTCATCAAACAACTTTGGTATTTCATCTACATTTAACATCACACAACATTACTAACTAGAATTTCAACCAAACATCATCTATAAGCATTTTTTAACATAAGAACAAGCAATATTCTAATCAATAACAATTCTACATACTAAATCATCAAATTTCTTTATGAAAATTAACATGCAAGCTCAAATAAAAACAAATCTTATAAATATTAAGTTATGTAAATTATCTACTTACCTACCTTTAGAGAAGATGAACTGAGAAAACAAGTAGTTTGTCCTATTCAACTTAAAATCAAGAAAACCTTTTTTCATATCATTAATTCTCTAGTGCTTCCTTTTAGTAGTCTCAAGCTTAGAAACAAGAGGAATTACCTCGCTAGGAGATGAGTAAATATGATGATTTAAGTTTCTTTACTTCAATCTTGGCTTGAAATTAATGGAATGAAGTTGAAGATTGAATATGAAGATTGAAAGGGGGTTTCGACTAATGCTCTAAGGAGAATGAGCAAAATGTAATAAGGAAGGAGTTTTTAACTTTGCCAATGGTAATTTAAAGATATTAGCATGTCTTAAAGGGCATTTTAGAAATTTTAATTTCTAAATCTCCTCTATACGCTCTTAATCAATTCTAACTTCATATAACCTTATATTTAATTTATCATATTTATTTTTATCATAAAAACATGATTTCCTTAATTTAGGCATTATCTTGAACTCATTTACAATAATCCTAATTACCAACACATATATAAAATTACTAATAAATAATTAATATAAATTTTTAAAACTAATATAAGTCTAATACCTATACATTACATTATAAATAGGGATAATAAAAATATCCATAAATAATATATTTTATCTAAATTGATGAATATTTATCCAATAAGTTTTAGCTAAGTTCGAGTGTAACTATTGTATATTTAATAAGTCTTGAGTCTTTTTTAAATATCAGTTGATATTAATTTATATAATACGCAGGTCTATTTTTTATAAATATTCAATAAGTCGTAGATCTCTTTTGAATATTACATTGAACTTGTTTGAATAATATATTTTATAATTAATTTATTATTATATAAAAATTAATATTATCACATATATAAAGATATTTTGATAGTTTATTTAAGATAAATACTTTTTAAGAATATTTAAATTTAAATTATAAAGATATTTTAAAATAATATTTATTTTATGATATTAGTTTGTACGATGAAAAAATTTTTAATTATAATATAAATAGTTAGATAATTATATATGAGTTGATTCAATATGAATTTTGTTTGATAAAATTAATGATGATACAATCCATATTTACCTTAATACTTACATAGATAGTACAAAAAAATTAAAGTAAGAATAAATATGAATAAGAAAATATATATATAATTCATAATTATCATGTGTAATATTATTAATAAAAAATGAATAACTACTTATTTTTATTGAAAAACTTTAAAATTATAAAATTATATTTACATTAATAAATCCAAATAGATTTATTTTAAATTTTTTTAATTGGATTGTATTGAGTCTTTAACAAAATTGAATATTTAATGAATTTAAAGTAATGAGTTCATAATAAATTTGAATCTGATTAGGTTAGATTTACCTAAACCCAATTAGTTATTATTCCTAATTATAAAAAATTAAATATTATTTGAAAAATTAAACATCAATTCCTCAAAAATTTTAACATTGTCCTTTAAAATCATAAAATTATATTTACATTAACAAATCCAAATAGATTTATTTTAATTTTTTTAATTGGATTCTATCAAGTCTTTAACAAATTTGAATATTTAATGAATTCAAAGTAATGAGTCCACAATAAATTTGAATCTAATTAGGTTTAAGTTGGATTTACCTAAACCCAATCAGTTATTATCCCTAATTATAAAAAATTTAAATATTATTTGAAAAATTAAACATCAATTCCTCACAAATTTTAAGATTGTCCTTTCAAATTATTAGATTATATTTACATTAGCAAATCCAAATAGATTTATTTAAAATTTTTTTTATTAGATTGTATTGAGTCTTTAACAAAATTGAATATTTAATGAATTCAAAATAATAAGTCCATAATAAATTTGAATTTAATTAGGTTTAAGTTGGATCTATCCAAACTCAATCAGTTATCATCCCTAATTATGAAAAATTTAAATATTATTTGAAAAATTAAAGATCAATTCCTCAAAAATTTTAATATTGTCCTCTCAAGTATTGTGTATTTCTTTAAATAAAAATAAATTTTATTATTCATAATAAAACGTATTTAATCTCATATGTATTGTGCGCACATGTATATGAAATTTTAGTAGTAAATGTTATAATTTATAATAATTTATTCTTAAATAAGAAAATATAAAATTATTAATTCACATTGTCATAATATATAATTATAACAAAACCACATTCCATTTGAAATCCTATATAAAAAGGGAAAAGCTCTTATCAAATATAACTTTTGGTTACTATGTTAAATATTACGAAATAATCTTTTCAAATTAAGGACGGCAAATTCTTTTATTTAAAAGTTAATTCCCTAATTAAATTTTGACTTTATTACTTTTTCGTGTTTAAAATTCATGTAATTTTGAAAGATATATTTATATTTAAATTAAAAGTTTTTAATAGAATAGATATAATTACAAATATTTAATTTTAAAATTTTGAAGTATAAATATTTAATTAACAATTAAAAAATTATTTATAATGTTAAAATAAATTAAATTTAAATTTTTTATTATATATTTTTATAATTCTAAATTTTATTTAAAAATATAAAAAAAATATTCCTAATATTTATGCGTCTTCGTTTGGCCCTCCAGTAAGATCGTTCTGGTTCCGCCCAGGGGTGGCTGACTGGGAAAATGCACCAAATTTCATTCAGTAACCATGGTATTTAATTTTGCCACTGGCATGGACATAGGCCAGATACCTGGTTCGGCGATTTCTTTCCGACGAAGATTTGGATATGTCCCGAAATGTTTCTTACGGTTCATGACCCGAACATCGACGCGCTCCTTTATGGCTGCGCACTGTAATTTACTCGAATCGAAATCTCAAAACCGAATGTTTATTTTAGGAATGGGTTTCGTTGGCCAATTACTTGCCCGCAAGCTCCAAAACCAAGGATGGTATAATCTTCTTTTCATTTTTATAACTATATTCGTGTTTGATTTTACCATGATTTCTCGTTTGATTCAGTTTCTTCCTGCTAATTATTAATGATCTTAATTAAATAACTGTTTTAACCTATTATATCATTGTTAGGGTTGTGTCTGGAACTTGCACAAACCCTATGAAGAAGAAGCAGCTTGAGGACATGGGATTTCATTTATACCTTTTAGATGCAAATGAACCAGAGTGAGTACAAATGTTCATTTCAGGACGTTGATTTAAGTTAATATTCTGGAGCATGTATGAAAACATTTATATTTGTTTTCCCCAATTCTTGAATCTGTCCTCAAGTATCCATTGAACTCGGCAATCTGAAACAGAAATGTAGTTCTTGGGCTCGATTTTTATGTTTCGCTTAGTTCTACGTTTTCTCATGTTCATGCTAAAAGTATTTGATTGTTTTACAGAGTGCGTATCCTAGATGTTATGAAACATTACACTCACCTTCTTGTCTCCATTCCTCCTGTTTTGGGCATTGGTGATCCAGTATGTTCATAGTATATCGATTTTCTGTCAATCATTTGAATCAGTTTTCAGTTATGCAGTAATATCTTTCACAGTTAGCATCCTTACTCTAATCATATTTTATCTTTTCGTAGATGCTTCA
The DNA here is from genome assembly GCA_020226215.1 of Sindora glabra. Taxonomy (NCBI): domain Eukaryota; kingdom Viridiplantae; phylum Streptophyta; class Magnoliopsida; order Fabales; family Fabaceae; genus Sindora; species Sindora glabra. The sequence goes on from CM035227.1 coordinate 16,248,980, forward strand.
GCATGAGGAACTTGTCAGAAGCTCGTTAGTCGGCGGAGAGCTTCAGAGTCTCTATTATTTGTCTTCAACTAGTATGTGTTCATTGAGTTCAGTAACGAGTCTAATAATGACTGTCTCTTCATGTATGGAATGGTACAAAGTTGCACGATTAGGGGACAGTATCATGCTCAGCAATTTAACCCTTTTTTTTTTTTTTTCAAATTCTTCTTTTAAATGTAAATATGATGACAGATTTGTGTCTAGCAGGTGTCTATGGGGACTGCAGCGGTGAATTGGTTGATGAGGAGTAAGAGAGTGTAACTTGATAATTCACTTTTCGCTTCCAAGATTGTGAAGCTACTGTGTTAGTTGGCCCTGAGTATGTGCATCGTGTTCTGGCAGTTATCCAACAAGCCCATCAAGTGAATTGGCTAAATCAAGGTTAGCTTCTGAAGAGGGCTGGTCAAATTTGGCTTACCATCTTGGTCTTGGCTTCTCACTACAAGTGTTCCGGCTTGGAGGTATCTACGGACCTGGTAGAAGGTAATCACGTTTTTGTTTTTGGTTCATCTTTTGAACGATGGAATTCTGTTTCTATTTTCTTGTTTGATATCTCAGCAGAAACTGTCAATTTTTGGCTGAGCTATAGAGGAATTTCTTCAGGCATTTGAATCCATATACAAATCTGGCCTCATTTTATTTGATATTGGTTTTCATCAGGGTTTGCTAATTTATTTTATTATGTTATCAGTGTGTTGTTATCTTTTGACTTGTAAAGCTCTTCTGTTACAGTGCAATTGATACCATAATCAAGCAAGAACCCTTGTCAGAAAGTCAGAAGATGAGAAAATATAGAAAATCTACGGCCCGAGTGCATGTTGAGGACATCTGTCAGGCACTCATGGCTGCTATTTATGCACCTCCCCCAGGGTAGGTTTTCACTGAAACCAACATTCTTGCGACATTTCTAACCTTCTAATTGAAAGTAGATGATCAATCACAATTTAGAACCTAGCACCTTTGGTTTTCAGGAAAGTTTACAATATCGTAGATGATGACCCAGCTCCGCGCGAAGAAGTATTTGAATTTGCAAGAAAACTTGTGCAGCAGAAGTGGCCGAGGCTAAGGGTCATGCAGCCTCCCGAGCAGATGGTGTCCTTAAATTTAGAAACAAGAAATATCAAGGGCGAGAAGCGTGTGTCAAATTCTCGAATGAAGGAAGAACTGAGAGTGCAGCTAATTTATCCTGATTACAGATCTGGATTACAGAACATAATTGATCAGATGGAAAGCCCCTGACAATGTAGTCGTGCATAGTTCCACCAATAATTGAAAGCCCCTGACAATGTAGTCCTGTATGGATCCACCAATACTGTGTTTAGGATTCTAAAATTCATCTCGCACGGTATGAACTTTATATTTGCAAAATTGTGGACAAATGCTCTTCTATGCTTGTATGAGCTTTATATTTGTATAGTTGTGGACAAACGCTATAGTAGAATTGTAGCAAGACATTGATTGCTAGTAAATTTTTCATGCGGCTCAAATATACCATGGCATTGCTTTTGTTTTCTTTTCTCATTGTACCCATCATTGTGTCCGGAGGAGGGAACGGGGGCTTTCCGTCCAGGGGTCGTTATGTCCATACACTTCATAATCATATGTGCCACGTCAACAGACATGGCTAGAATTTCTGCTAGATAATCAAATTTAATTTAAAATAAAACCTAAATTTATTTGTGAAAGCTAGACTACATAGAAATATCAATTCTACATTGCTGGTGTTACAGCAGTAAATAGAGAACTGCTTGCTCTTCTTGCAGGCAAGGGAACTCAACCTCAGCGATATCTTGCCCAAAAACCTTTCTTCCTGACATTATCATTCTCCGACTGAGACCGGCTCCACTTTGAACGAAGTGAAAAGTGCCGTCTCAAGAAAGGCTTTCCAAATGAGTTCCTTGAACTGGAGCTAGGTTCTGTCTTCGGAGCTTTCCCTTTCCATTCAATATCCTTTAGGTGGTCAAAAACATCAAAATCGCCTTCGATAGAGCTATCAACAACTCGATTTTTGGATATCTTGTGGCCTTTTGCCTTTAGCTCTGTTTCAGATCGAAGAACTTTTTGGGACAATTTCGACACTTGCTTCTCTCCAAACATACAAATTGGACAAGCTGGATCAAATCTGTCCGTTTCAGATGTCATCGTCTCTAAGCATTCAGCATGATAAACATGGCCACAAACCAGAACAGCAACTACAGACAGATCATTGTTAGCAATAAATTTTGGGTGGCTCCATGCTGATCTCTCAGCCAAGAGCTTTGAGCAAGCCCCGCAAGATTGAAAATCCATTGATGGAGAATAGGAAAACCTGCTACTGGATCCACTTATCTTACAATGACCTGAACCTAAGCACTCGCTATCAAATGACCACCTTTCCCTCTGAGATGAGGCCACAAGCTCAGAAAAGGTGCGCATGGACCACCCATCAGATGATCCACAATGGGATCCAGTGGCTATGTCATTGCTGCAAGTGGAAAGTACAAATGATGGTCGTTCCTCAGATATTGAGTTCTCTGGTGATTTCAATCCCAAAATCCGACTATCAGAAATCTGCCTCAAAAGTGGGTGTCCAGGAGAACGATGAGCCCACCTTGATGGCACAGAGTTAAGATGATGATGATAATTATGATCAGGCAGAGGATCTGTTGGCAGTGTTGATAAGACTGAAGGTATCGAAAATGAAACATTTGGTGCTGGAGATTCTACAATTTCTTGTGATTCTTGAAATTCTGATGCATTCTTCACCTACAAACAGAAAAATATAAATGAAGACTGAATTCCGTGCTAGAGGACCAAACTTAATATCATGCTTATGAACAAGAAGAAATTCAATGGATTAAATGCTTACCATTGTAGAACAATTGCTTGCCATGGACATATCTGCAACAAGCACGGGTGGAAGAAACAAAAAAATTAGTGCCCAGACCAAAAGAGAGGCGAGACTACATCTGTTGTTCTCTCCGTAAAGCCATAGAGTCCAGATTAGGAACAATTCAGAATCACTGTCAAACACTGCTTATTACAAAGAAAAAAAAAATTGATCCAGTTAACATTTACCTGAAGATGGAGTCATTGGATTTGCAACCAATGCCTCATGAACTGGAGACTTCTGAGAAATGGGAGTTACGGAATTCTCCAGGGTGCTTGCTCCATCAGAAAAATTACCTCTTTCAGAACTTAATGAACCTTTTAACTCCATGCTGACATTTCTGCTAACTCCACGAGATGTGTGCCAAGAAGGATTTTCAATTTCACCAGCAACACGCACTCGGTTATCCCATCGGAAGCTGCATGAAGGTGAACATGCAACATTCCTATGTAATCTTTCATCTCCAGTTCGGCTGGGAATGGTATTATCCTTTGCAGCAACACAACAAGCTGATCCCATGATAGCTGCTGACATAACCACAGGCAAATCCACAAATTACTAGGTGACATTCATACATTTGGCAAAAGAGAAAAACATTTCTATAACATACCAAAAGGTTTACAAATATCACCAAACCAATAAGAAATTGTAATCTTATTTTCTCCTGAAAGAAATGAGGACAAAGAAAAGCAGATTAGAAATCACAGAAAATACATTTAAATCTGTCCAAAAGCCAAAGCTAAATAAAGAATTACACACCAAATTCTCTGCTTCTAAGATATGAGCAGATGAATTCACTAGCGCCATCATAATAATTGATTATCAGAAAAAAAATTCATATTTCTAATACATAGACCAATTAGTAGGGAAAATAATATTATGATGCCCTAACAGAGACTAACATCAAACATGCAACACAAAGGCAAATAAAAATCTGAAAGAAGAAAATTACGACTAGCACTGAACCAAAATTGAATATATTAAAATCTCACAAAATTTTCAATATTCGCACTATGAAGTTTGTTTAGCACTGTTTTGACCAAAAAACTTCCATGTATGGAACACAAATTGCAGTATCAATGAGTAAACACCATTTACCTAATTCCCCTCACTTTATAGTATGACAAACCCAAATATGCAAGGGCACCTCGAGATATAGACACCAGCAGAAGCAAAAGGACGTATACCAATCCCCGGCCCTCCACATATGCATAAAACCAATTCATTAAACCCACTTAAAAAGAAAAAAAAAAGATAACTCATTGTATATGACTTCTTCACAAAAACTAATTGAAATCCTATAGTGGTACTATCTATGTCATTCATTTATATAGAACAAAAATTAACAACCGTGTTCTTTATATTAATTATTTTGCAATCATATCTTTCATAATTACTTAATAAAGATATAGCCTTCACTTTTCCTTTTCTTCTTCTCCTCTTGAACTTGCTTGTTTAAATTTCCTGACCTAGTTTGGATACACTAACCTCTACAGTATACATATCTAAACAACTCATCCAACTCTAATTTAAAGTATCACCGCCAATGGACAAATACCTTCACCTGTTGTGCACATTGCTAACAACAGAATTAACCCCAATTCAGCACCAGCAGGGATTAAGTCAACAACATTCAACAACACTGATTGCAACTGTTAAAGCGAGAAGTGCAAAGGTTCCTCATCTTGATTAAATCCCTCTGCCTCATTCCCCACCAAAGCAAAGTGCAAAGGGCAATAAGTGCAGATATGTCTAGCCAAAAGATAAAATTTAATATGCCAGTAAAGAACCTAAAAACGACACCAAAAGGGATCTGGGAGCAGATCACACTAGAGGAATGCCTCAAAAGGAACCATGTACCATCAGAAGCAAGAACAAGTGAAAATACACACAAAACCGGAAGTACGATAATGGAATTGAACACATACAGAACTCACTATTTAGTATTGGGCTAACTGGAAATTATATCCACATAACATCGTGTGGAAAGCGTGAGTCCCACAATCAAAATTTACATCTCACTCCACACAATCAAACAGAGAAACACTGCACCAAAGTAGAACAAAATAATGATAGCCAAGAAACATGTTCCTTAAATAAGTGCACAACTCTACAGCTGATCATTAAAGACAAGACAAAAAGGGAAATAACAATGAATATAGCCTTACCCGGACACTGCAAAAGCAAAATCAATGCGGAACATTATCCAGTGGCTTCGTTCATTTTGTTTTATTTATTTAATTTGGTCTTATCCAAAATCATTTAACCACTCAACGGGAAAAAAAAATACACAAAACCATCCAAAAAAAAAATTAAAATAACACCAAAAAGGCCTTTCAATCCTCTCTCTCGATCCAAATCCCATGTTTGAGCCATCCAACCAACGAAAATCGTCCATCAGTGCCAAAAAAAGGCATTAAATTGGAAAAAATAACATCAAAACGAACCTAGGGTTTCGAAACATCCAGCGACCTTTTCCTACGCATGGACGATAAAACTGCTAAAATCAGAGCAACCAATGCTTGAGAAAGGAACAAACCCATAGGCGACGTTACCTGTTCAGACGAAAGAGTTGAGGTGCAGATGGGAGGAAAATTCCACAGTCATCGTTTTCGGCTTCCGTGTTCGTGGACTCACTCTGTGTAGAGAGGCAGAGGGAAAGAGGCGAAAGCGACGGAGCTTATATAACGTCGTGTACTTGGTGGCTTCGCGGCAGCGGAAATTGGGCGCCGATCGTTATGACGGTGTTAAGGAAGCAGAATATAAGGTTGTGGGTAGTCATCGCTGACGGAGTTATGAAAGTGCTTTTTCACCCTTGCTTTTATTGCTTTTTCATTTACCGCTGCTTGACGCCGTGTGCTTTTTTATATTTTATTAGTGGTATTTTAATTTAAGACAAAACATGTCAGAAAAATGCCCGTCAAAAGAAGTACTGAGAATTGCTTGCTCTTTTCTCGACCACGTGGAATGCGCTATCACCTTAGGCCTCACGTCTTATCACCACTATCCAGGATCCGGCATGTGGGTTTTCTAAACGCATTTTCGTTTTTTCATAAATAATAAAAAAAACTGAATAACAAATTACAAAATTTTTTGCCACGATTTGGTTAGTTCTTTTATCGAAAAACGAAAAAATAGAACAACACAAAAAATATTTAGCTCGAATTAAAGATAAAGAAACAACGCAAAAAATTTCACTATTTAAAACGAGAGAATAAAAAAGTTGTTATTTTTTAAACAAAAATAGAACAAATTTTCATTAACTAACAAACTACGAGATTGCATTTTACCAAAAAAAAAGCATAAAATTGCAAAATAAGAATTAAAAATGAATATTTTTCATTCAGCGTTAAAGAACAAAGTTGAAGATTTTTCAAAACAACTGTGACGATAAATCTACCATATAATAATGATAAGTGATATGTTAATACATCATTTGATATGATTATTAATATATTTTTATATGATATGCAAAATTTAATCTTAAAAAAATAATAAATTTAATATACAATCAAATTTAATAATATATTGATATATTATTATATTAATGATGTATTAAAATTTTTTCTCAATTATAATTGTAAATTCATCCTTAATGTTTATTAGCCAAAGGTGGTACAATCTTTTTGCCTTCAATGCATTCATTTTAAATGATATTTGACTTGTAAGATTATAGATTTCAGAAATCACAATATTATTTTTGAGAATGTAATTCTCCAAACTTTATATTATCAAATTTGGTTTAATTCAAGACATTGTTAAAAATGTTACAATATTATGGTTAATTAATTTGAATATTTTTAAAAATATTGTTAATTATAAAAAAAGTCCTCATTGACAATTAAATAATAAATCACATTAGATAATGGTTAATAATAATAAATGATAATAGATAATAGCTAATGATTTTGAATAATAACAGGTGTCAATAGCAGCAGGTAATAACACATAATCATTAATGATAGTTATTAATGATAGTGAGTGATAGTCAACGACAATAAGTGTTAATCAAAAGTAATGGTCAATGATAATAAGTAATTATAAACATTAATCAACAATAGTAAATAATGATAACGAATAATAATCAATAATAATAAGTGAAGATGAAATAAAATGATAAAATTTAGAAGATTGAACAAAATAATCATTTTATTTCAATAAAACATCCATGCAATATTAGAATATAGGATACCTACATCCTTTTATAGAAATATTTTAAGGAAATATTGATTTAAAAACATTCTTATTGTTAAAAATATTTTGTTTAATTTTGAATTAAATATGATAATATAACATTCTCTTAAAATATTTTTCAAAATATTAAAAAAAATCATGAACCAAATTCTACTTTATTAAGTTATAGTATTTAGTTATTAAATTAAATATTTATTAAAGGATAAATTGATTTTGGTCAGAATAGGAAGCAGTGAATCCAATGTAAAGTATTTATGGTTTTGAAGGAAGGAAAAATTGATGACTAAAAGTATTAATAAGTTGTTCTTTTATCTTGTTGAAATCAGTTAAAGAAACTAGAGAATAGTACAAAAGCAATTACAATCAAGGAATTTCTAATAAATTCTAATTTAAGAAAAGTTTAAAAGTGTTTCTTATTTCACTTCTCTTAACTTTTTAAATTGTAGTTAAATTATCACATTGAGATCAAGACAATGAAAATCTAATAGAACTATTCTAATAACAATCATATAGAAAAAAAGAATAAATAAACTAAAGAAATAAATAGTGTTATGAAAAGAATATCAATAGCTAAAGGTCAAGCCATTAAAAGCCTATAACAAAATAGTAATGCCTATCAAATTCTCCTTTCCATGACAATATCCTTGTCTTCAAGGATGAATTGGGTGTAAAGTGGCATAAAAGTCTCGAAAATATTGTCTGAACCTACGAAGCTTTTCCTAAGTAGCCTCCTCAATTAGCATGTTAGCCCACTACTTTAAAACAAAACTAATAACTTGATTCCCCTTTGTAATCATGTTTCTATTTAAGACAGTTACCAATATCAAAGTCGCATAGTTAGATGCAACTATTGATGAAGTACATATATACTTCTTGGCTACCATGGTTTTTTTTTTTTCAAGAGAGACACATGAAAGATGAGATGAGTTTTGGATTTATTAAGAATTTATAATCTGTAAGTCATTGTTGCCACCTTTTGTAACACCTTAAATAGCTAAATAAGGTAGGCAACTTATGAAATGTCCTATTACAAACATAAGTCTATTTCTAAGGCAAAAGTTTAAGATACATAAAATCACCAATTTCAAAATTTCTTTCAAATTTGTGTTTATTTACTTGCACCTTCATTTCATTATATGCTTTGGCTAAATTTACCTTTAATTATTATGCCTATTAGAATTTGAAATATTTTATTTGAAAATAAATTCTCTTTTTATGTGAATTGGTTTATAAATGAATAAGAGTAATTCAAAGTTTATAGTTAGGAATGAGTATGTAAATTCAAATGACATTTAAGGGAGTTTTTCCATTTTGCCCTTAAGTCCTATTTCTTTTAAAATTAGTTCACTCCTTCATTTTTACTAACACTACCCATAATCTTATCATCCTTTCTCTAAGCATAACTCTAATCATCTTTTTTAATCTCCTTTTCTCTTTAATCTAAGCAAAGTAAGGATTCTTACATTTTAATTTTTATAATTTCCCTTCCTATTTCTCTTTTTGATTTATAATGATGGAATATTTGGTTGAAATGAAGATTTAGAGCCCTAACCTTAAGTTTCTTATTTTAGATGCTTAGAAGCGAACCAACCTTTCATTTTATTCCTTATTATTTCCTTTATAAGCTATAAGGAAATATTCTTACTAAAAATTATGTGATTTATATGATTTAGTTTGATGGTAAGTTAGGTTTTTTTTTTAGAATTGCTTGAATTCATGTTAAATGCTATAGAATAATGTTTTATAAGATATTTTTGAGGAATTTAATATATATGAAGTTGTTTTTATGTTAGATGGTGATTAGATTGCATGATATTGCATAAAAAAATAAGATTTGAATGAATTTCCTTGCATTAAACAATAACATTTCTTTTCATAAAAATACATAAATTCATACATGAATCAATTCATTGTGGTTATTAAGCAAAAAATTTTATGATGAATTAACTCACAAATTAATTCATCACTTATAAAAGTAACCTAAAATAACTAAATTAGTTTATGAATCAATTCAATAGGGGTCAAAAGGTAATTCCTTGCACTAAATTGATTCAAGTCTTGTAGAACCATGTAAGAAAAAGCAAAATTGATTCAAGCTTCACAAAAACTTATTAGAGGTCCTAAATCATTCCCTAAATAATTTATAGGATCAAATTTCATATTTTGCCATTGAATCAAGTATAATTGATTAATAATGATATGTTTATGCATTGCATAAGCTAAAGAAGTTATGACAAAGTTGTTATACCATTTCAATTATATGAATTATCTTAGTGGTATGATTTTTATCATAAGTATGAATGTAATAATAGAAGATACATTGAGAAAAGTGATAGAGGCAAAAACTAAGTATAATAATTATTTATAAGGGATGAAATTGACTTAAAGGAATAAGGATGAGCTTTTGAAAGATAAAGTTATATGAGAGTTACAAAGAGATTTACTTGTTTTCCTTTAATTACATTTTATTTCTTCCTTATGAGTGATCTAATTTGATAAGATTGAGCTTGTAAAAGTCTAGGAAGGGATGTGTTTTTCTTATAAGAATAACATGGTATTTCTAATAGTTTTTGTATTATAGGGCGTATGAAATGTGTAATAAGATTAAATGAGGTAAATCTAGTCTATAAGACTTTAATTATTTTTTATTTCTTTCCTTTACAATATTTGCTCATAAGTTTCAAACACATTCTTTTATATTTTTTTAATAGATTCTTAGGTTGATATGCCTCCACCATCACTGTAGTGAAGATGGCTTCTTTATATCTTTCCAATTGGAAGTAAGTAGCATATAGATATTTTAATTTATAAATAGATAATTAATTATCTAATCAATCTTTAATGGACCTTGATCATTAGAAAATAGATGTTTGAGCAGTTATTTTAAATTATAAGCATTATTAAGGGTGTTAATTATGTCAGCTTATTTTTAAGAAATGTTATAAATTATAAGCAAGCCTAATTTTTCTCTTGATAGAAAACAAACATGTTAAATATTGATGTTTAAAAATATAATCACTAATACTAATTATTATTACAAATGGTTAATAGGAATATTAAGTATTGACTAAGTATAAGTTAAGTTGATGGAATCTAGTTAATTAAACTCCATGCCAATCATGACCTAGGAAAGGTTATAACATTATTAAGTCTCTTTCAAGATATATATTAAGAAATGTAAGAGGAAATCCATAAAAAGCATTAAATGGGGTCATGTGGATAGTATACTGAAAAGTTATGTTGTACCCAAATTCAATTAAAAATAACCAATAAGTCTATAATTGAGGTTCATCACTAATTAAAAATATATTTTATCTTTCTAAGATCCTATTAAGAATTTCAGTTTACCCATTAATTTAACAGTGATATAAATTAAATTTTAGCAAATGAACCTTTAAGAGTTTAAATAATTTATACCAAAAGGTATTGGGAATTATGTGTAACACCCTCTGAAATTAAAATATTTTTTTTGAAATTAATTTAATTAATTTCAAAAGTGATCTAGGTAAAAAATATATGTGTGAAAAGGGTTGTAAATTAATTTTGATGGAAAAATATTTTTTCAAATTATGGAACATATGAATTTTGTGATAGGATTAAAGAAGGATAAATCTAGTTTATAAGACTTTAATTATTTTCAATTTGTTTTCCTCACAATGTTTGCTCACAAGGTATGGACTAATTCTTCTATATTTCTTTTTAATAGATTCTTAGGTTGATACACCTCCTCATCACTGTAGTGAGGATGGCTTCTTCGTATCCTTCCAATTGGAAGTAAGTAGTATATAGATATTTTGATTTGTAAATAGATGATTACTTCTCTAGTCAATCCTTAATGGACTTTGGTCATAAGGAAGCAAATGTTTGAGTAGTTATTTTAAATCATAAGCGTTGTTAAGGATGTTAATTATATTAGCTTATTTTTTAAAAATATTATAAATTATAAGCAAGCCTAATTTTCCTCCTAATAGAAAACAAACATGTTAAATATTGATGTTTAAAAATGTAGTTGCCAGTATTAATTATCATTGCAAATGGTTGATAGGAGTATTAAGTATTAACTAAGTGTATGTTAAGTTAATGGAATCTAGTTAATTGGACTTCATGCTAGTCACAACCTAAGGAAGGTTATAACATTATTGAGTCTCTTACAAGATATATATTAAGAAATGTAGGAAGAAATCCATAAAAAGCATCAAATAAGGTTATGTGGATAGTAGATTAGAAAATTATGTTATACCAAAATTCAACTTAAAAAAACCAATAAGTCCATAATTAAGGTTCATCACCAATCATAAACATATTATATCTTCCTAAGATCTTGTTAAGAACCTTAATTTAACTAATAATTTAATAGCGATATGAATTAAATTTTAGCAAATGGATCTTTAAAAGTTTAAATAATTTATACCAAAAAGTACTAGGAATTGTATGTAACATCTTCTTAAATTAAAATGAATTTTCAAAAAATAATTAATTAATTTTAAAAGTGATATGGGTAAAAAATATTTATATGAAAGGGTTGTAAATTAATTTTGGTGGAAAAATGTTTCAAAGTTAACCAGAATTAAGAGTGAGTAAGTATGGAAAAGACTTCCAAAAACCTTTTCCTATTTACCCCTAAAGCCTTTCTTCCCTTTTATTTCCCTATTTCAACTCATTCTTTGTTTTCCCCTATTTCTTCTAATTTTTCCCCTTATCCTTTAAGGAAGAGAGAGAGACCACAATTCTTTCAATTTTATCATCCAATCTAATCTTAAGTAAGTATAACTCCTATTCTTTAATCTCTGCAAGATTTCCTTTTTATTCTTTCCCATATGTTGCAATTTACAGAGGCATTTCCATTAGTTATACATTGAGTCTTTGGTTATGAGATATTTGATACCCTAACTAGAAATTCTTGCTTTTTGATGTGTAGAAACTAACAAATTACCTTATTCACTTTAGATTTCCCCTTCTAAAAGTAATGAGTTATTTTTTAATTTAAGTTTTGGCATTTATTTGATTGATTTGGTGCACAGGGTTAAGTTTGATATGTATTTGAAAATTTGAGGTTAAAATGGATTAGATTGTTATACATTATGAATTTCTTGTTGAATATCATGCATCTAATGCAATGATTATGATTTATGGTAGTTCGATTGAGTAATTTAGCTTAAAGTGTGAGTTTTGGGTGAAATCCCCACAAATAAACAATGTAATTTTATAAAAATTTTGAAGATGTTTTTAATGTAATTAATTATATAACTAATTATAAAGGCATATAGTTGTCTTTATATAATGATAGAGGTGTCGAGTAGATCATAATCCATAAATTTGAATAAACTTAGCAATTCAAAATTTAGTCTATTTTAATCGTGAACTTGAATAGATTGATCCGTTAATCTTAGAATAAATCTTTTTATTTAAGGATTTATTTAACTAGGTTTAATTGTAAAAGAAGAAATTAAGCTCAAAAAATTTCATTCAAAAATTAGAGAAATTAATTTTCAAAATTAGAATTTTATGTCAAAATGTGTTTTATAAGAGTTAATTAAGGTAAAATTTTATTTTAAAATGCTTAAAATTAAGTTTGAAATTATTTTGAATCAAAAATTAAAATTTAAGGTCTTTGAATTAATTCTCCAATCAATTCATGCCCTCCAAAGTACTTATGGAAAAAGATAAATCAATTTCCCAACCTATTCCCACCTTTCAATGAACTTCCGAATGGTTTAATTTGATTCAGGTGTCTTGTTTCAGTTTTTAGCCAAACCTTGCTAAATCAATTCAACTTATCTAGAAACATTTTCACACAAGGTGAATGGATTCACCAATTATGATTTATCCTTTGAAATTTCAAAATTCTCAAGCACGATGAATCGATTTCCTAATTGATTCATCATTACTTAACACATTAATAATGGCCTTTTTCATTGTCTAACTGACAATTAAGGCACTCAACTCTTATATAAAGTTAAAAGTATGAGCAAAAAATTAAATTTTAAGAGCTTTACTATTCCACTAACATAAAAAACACATTTTTCCTCTCTCTAATGATCAAAATCCCTTTAGTTATTTAGATTCAAATTTCATTTTTCTAACTCTTCATTGTGTATTTAAAACTTAAGAGTTTTTATGCTAAATCTCTTTATCAAATTCACATTTTTTATATTTTTATGGTGAGATATCTCTTAATTAATGACTACTTTAAGTAAGAAAAGTTAAATGAATTAAATTGTAATCAAGAAAAATATTGTAAAGGCTTTTTTAAATGTTGGGTTTAAATTTGAAGAGATAATTGATTAGAAAAATTCAAGTTAAATAAGTTTGCTAGTAGATATAATTTTTAGAATGTTACATTTTCAAGGCTAAACCACTATAAATATCGCATTTGCTTTTCTCTTCCTTATCTCTTTAATTTTTCTACATAATATTTGTGCTAAATTGTGATAGTATGGTTGTTTATTTGATTTGAATTATTTAAATTACTTGAAATTCAAGGCTAAATGCTTATTTCATATTTCTAAGTATTCATTGATTGAAAAATCTTTTAAAAAAATTAAATTTATTTTGAAAGTGTGTAAAATTCTATAACCTAGTTCACTCTTATTTGATGGAATCCTTGCTTACATGGTTCATGTAGATTGAAGTTTAAATGAACCAATTTGCAGACTTAAACTTTACAAATTTGTAAACCAAATCACAAACATGAAACAAATTAGGTTACCCAAACTTTGGTCCTTCTTTTAAAGTTAGTTGGTATAGACTTATTTGGTCAGTTTGCCACTCTTACTTGATGATAATAAATCACTTTAGTAAAAATACTTATATAATTAATTATGTAATTAATTATAATTATAATGGATTAGGGTTATATCTGTCTATCTACAATTGATTATACCTTATTTTCTTTTAACTTTTGCTTATATCAAAAATTTCAAAAGCTTTAATTCATTTTATAATTGTAGTATGAGCATGTATACCTATGTTATATGATAAATAAGTATGATGAATTGTGTAAAGAAGTATGGTAGTATCGTAATCTTTGAAATGTCCTTATGGTTTGATATTTTAATGAAAGAGTTATTCATTTAAGTTTCATACATGTAAATGTCCTAAAGTAAATTCTAAACTTTATAAAGGTTCTATAAGAGTTTATTGATTAAAAATGTAGATACGTAGGGCATAATGTGAAAGTATTAGAAGGTGCACATGCTATATTTGTATATTCCCTTATGATGAATTAATGAATGAGATTTAAATAGATCTACTTTACTCTCCTTTTCTTTTATTTCTATGGGAAATCTTCCCTTTAGGTAATTAACTATCATTGGATGGGTTAAAGTGGACTTACTCAAAAATTTTGGCATTAAAATAGTTAGAACAATTATGCATGATAGTTTATTAATTAATTACATAATTGATTTTGGATACATGTATATCTTTTGAAAGAAATGCATAATTACATATAAGACATTGCATTAGATATATTTTAATAAGGTTTGTAGTTTGTCATCCATAATAACTCTCTACATTGATCATGTGCCTTCTGTTAGGTTATGATAAAGTTGATATTAGAGCATGATTTAAGGTATAATATTACATCTTCTTTGAAAGCATGGTTTAAAAGTTTCTAACTATCAAAGTGATTATTCTAACAAATTAAGTTTTGCAAGATCATAAATTATTATTGTTGCATTGCTTATCTTGTTGTCATTATTGTCATTACCTTTTCTTTTGTCATTAACCTACAATGTTTCTCTTGTTATTATTTAGAGGCGAAGCTTTTGTATATGTTAAGTTATCAATTTAGTTACCTATTCAACTATATGAAGAATTTTTGAAAGAAGCATAAAAGAGGGATGATAAGATTGATAAAGTTATTTTCATATCTAAATTATAAAAAAATAGCCTAAACCTTAACAATTCTATGTTAAGAAACTCATGGCTATAGAGGAGATAATTGTGGGATAGTCTCTTGGAACTTTGAATTCTTTATAGATAAAGATTGTGTAAGTTCACTTTGTTAATATGACTTAAACATTTGCATCACATCCAATTAATGTAATTTTATTACTATCCAACCCAAATTCAAATTGATTTAAAAAAGCATCTAATTAGGAATTGATATAGATATATGTCAAAATACATTTAAAAGCTCAATAGAAAAGCTTTGTTTTTATTTAGACTATATATCAAACACTTAGTAAGCAATATTAAAAAATAGAATCACAAATACCTCAACATAAACTATAACATTCCTAAATCTATTAATTTCACCAAGCATCAACTATATGGCATAAAGCTCATTAAAAGTCAAAATTAATATAGCCTATAAATACTTATCTTTCTTTATCATTTAAAGTAAAACAACAATGACAACAAATGTGAAGTTAGGTAAAAACTAATGAGAGGCTGGAATATAAATAATCAAACACATATATGAAAAATTAAAAAAATTGTTAAGGGGGTTAAGTATATAAAAATATAAAATTTTATTAGCATAATAGAAAACAATTCATATTATTTAAAAGTTTGGGATGGTTGAATTCGCCCTAATATATATAAAGGCTTTGCCTCTAAATGACAACAAAAGAAATAATGTAGGTTGATAACAAAAGAAGAGATAATGATAACAAGAGAAGCAACACAACAATAATAATTGATGATCGTACAAATTAAGGGAATCAAACAAATTAAAGAGAGAAGGTATAGTGATTTAGTGATAAAATAGGAGAAATTCCAAATTGAAAATATTCATGACTCCATGTTAAGAGGATTAGTTTTGGGGCATGCTATAGAAAGAAAATGAAATTTTAAATTCCACCCATTAAATGGAATTATAAATTCTTTGAATTCTATTAATTAAAATACTTGATTAAAATCCTAGAATTTCCAAAATTCCTATATTAACTACCTAAACATAGTATTTGACAACATGAAAAATTAGGATCTATTTGTTTTTTATTTTTAAAAATAGTTTTCTATTTCTTTATTTTTAAAAATAGAAAAACTTGTTTGACAATATATTTTCAAAATTCATTTTTAAAAACTGCTCTCTAAATAAGTAACTTAAAAACAAAAAAGTAAAAATAACTTTTAGTTATTTTTTGAATTTATTTTTTTGTTGTAGATGTTGATTTTATAATTAAATAAAATATTTTCTTATTTGTAATATTAATCATCCTCTAATCTTTTTTTTTTAATTTAAAAATAATTTTTGAGAAAAAATAGTTTTTAAAAACATAAAAAAAAAATATATGTAAACACACCCTTAAATACTCCATGAAAATACTTTCCCTTTTTTAAATGCCTCATCTAAACATAAGGTTAATTGAGATATATTCCTTCATATATAAAGAAGCACGAGTATATATGATCTACTACCATGGTAATAAGGCAAAGACCATAAACCTTTTAGGTGCCATTTAGTTCATAAAATTATACATTTTTGAAATTTTTCATATTCTTCAAAATATGATTATCGAAGATTTAACTCTCAATAATGTGATTCATTTAAAAATATTTCTTAAAATGTTATAATATTATATTTTTAAAAATATTATTATATCATAAAAAATATTCTCATTAAAATTTAAGTGGGTAATGATCATTAATGATAATGGAAGGTGATCAATAATAATCATTAGCAATAAATGATGTTGATGATGGTTTTTAACAATGAAAGGTGGCCGATAGAGGTTATTGGTGATGGGTGGCAACAATAATAGTCACCGCTAATAAGTGACAACAATAATAGTCACCACTAATAAGTAGCAGCCAATAGTGGTTATTGATAGTGAGTAATAACAAATGGTAGTTATCAATGATAAGTAATGATTAATGAAGGTCATTAGTGATTGGTGATAGTGATAATAATTACTTATGGTAGGTATGGGTTATCAAGGGTAGGTAATAGTAAATGATAACCATTGATGATAGGTAGTCACAACTATAATCATTAGTAATGGGGTGGTGGCTAACAATAGTTAATACTGATATGTAATGGTAAGAGTGATGAATAAGGTGGTTATAGTAGTAAGATTTTTTAATGGAAGGATGGATAAAATAGTTAATTTATATTACTATAACATTCCTATGTCATAGGATTGTTGAATATTCATATCCCTTCGTGAAAACATTTTACAAGAATATCAGGTTAAAAAATTTTCTTGGGAATGTTAACATTTCTGAGAATATTTTTTCTAAAAATTGAATTAAACATAAAAATTCTATATTCCCTTAAAATATTTTTAAAAATATGAAAAAAGATTCCTTAGATTAAATGCCACCTTAAGTGAAAGTAGATCCATCACATCATTAAATAAATCTTTACTCATAACTAACTAAAACTACATTAATGAGTTGATGGAAAAATTATAAGGTTAATTTGATTATAGATTAAGGAATATAAGGACATAAGATTCCCTTTTGAATAGGGATAGTAAAATACCCTGAATTTATAATGTCCTATAAGGATTACCTCAATAGAATTTAGGAATAGTATGATTTTTTACCTTCATTTCAAACAAAAAAGTGAGAATAAGCCATGAGCGTTTAGCTTAAATGGCATCTGATATTTCTTAAAAGCTTTGTATTTTTCGTTGTATCCAGATTTTAATCATTAATTTTTATGTGTATGTTTAATAGTTTAATTACTCCTATTATCATAAAAAAAAGAAGGAATAAAAAAATAATACTTTACCTTACCTTAACTTATAGAATCCCATTATTATAAAATTATTATATTTTTATCCTATACACAACATATGTACATATATACACATATATATGTATAATTAATTTATTCATTTAAATAATTTAATTATTTAAAATTGAAAACACATTAAAATTTCACTTGAAATGATGAAGGTAAAAAGTAATAATATTTTTTGGTTATGTATCCATTTTTTTAAGTTTCAAATTGTTTATATCAATTATATATAACTTTATACTTACATTAAAATAATTTCTTGATTATGTATAATTTATAATATTTAAATTTATATTTTTTTCCTTTTCTTCCTCAGTAACTAATGTTTAGAATTACTTATACATAAATTTACAACCTTTAATTTTAAGATTTATATTTTTTATTAGTAATAAGGATTTGTATTTTTTAATTTTTTTATTTATTATTATTTCTCGTAAGTCCCTATTCAACATAAAGATGGGGTGAAATTTGTTCCTAAATGTGGGATATAAAGTAAAATAATATTTTATTTCTGATAATAGGTCATAGGATAAGAGAAGACAAATTTGCTTTTATCCTACTCCATCACTATCCCTACTTTTGTAGTAAGACACCTAACTTACTGGAGCTTCATTCAACTTAATGAATGAACTTCTATGTACAGTGTTATTATAGATGATTTTATATATTAAAACTAGCTCGGCTTTCATATAATGCACAAAATTTAGTCAAAATTAATATATATGTATATATATGTTTCATGTTTCACAAATGAATGTATCAAAAAATTATTATAAGATTAATATTTATGTAGTTAAAAAATCATAATTAGAAATATAAAGATATACATATATTTAAATATTTACACTACTCTCATTCGGTAAATTTTCTATGAAAATTTTCCATTATATGAAATATTTAATGTAAGATATTGAAATTAGTAATCATATAAAAAAATAAAGTCTAAGAGATTAGATGCCAATTCCCATTAAATCTATGTATTTCAAAATTAGTTTAAAAGTATATTAGTCATTTTTTACTAATAAAAATATTGTAACTTATTATGCATGAATACTATAATAGTTTATAATATGAGTATATATAAACAATTCATTAAAAATATAAAATATATTTAAATAAAAAATAATTATTTTACATTACATAGATATTTCACCTAGAAGTGATTTTAAATTTGGTGTGTTTAAAACATTAACTAATAAGAATATTAATAAAACTGTAAAATTAATAATTTAAAGTTCAATATAATTTAAAATATAGTGAGAAATATGTTACAATAATTATTAAAATTAATTAACAATATAAAATGATAATATTGTACATCAAATATTTTAAAATATATTTATAACATAAAAGTTGAATATATATTTATTATAAATTAAATTAATTTTAGTAAAATAAAATGGTAGCAAATATAAAATATATGCTTATATGAGCATTATAATTATAATAATATTATGTAAATATGTAAGAGTACTATAATGAATTACAAAATGAGCATATATAGATAACTCATTAAGAATATAAAATATATTTAAATAAAAAATAAATAATTATAAGATTTTTGAGATAAATATTAAATATAGTTTATTACTAAAATACAAAATTTGTTTATTTATTTATAAGAGGATAGAAAATTAAATAATTGCAATATGTTAAATTTAGAAAAAATTAGTTTAATAAAATATGAAAATAATAAGAATGTTATTAAATGTTATTTAACATGAATTTTTTTGAAAGTTTTTTTACAAGGGAATTTTTTTTTGAAAGAGAAATTTGCAAATGAAAGAATTTTAGAAATTTTAAGAGGAGATATAGATTTAATTTATAACTTTTATTCAAAGATGTTGAAATATTCTATTATTATAGCTTAATTATATCTTTAGTTTATATGATTTTATTAATTATTACTTATAAAATTGACATATTTATGACAATGTTATCAACTGATTTTTTGCATAAGCATTTATTTAGTTAGTAATTTTTCATTTAAATTTATCAAAAATTTAATTTACCATTAATATAAATTAATTTTATGCTATTACATATTATTGCATTGCAATGTCATTGAAACCTATTACAACTCTTTTATTATCGGTAAAAATCCTTACTTATTATTATTATTATTATTTTAATGATATGTTATTTTCACATTTACTAATAATATAAAATATCATATATTTATAGTGTATCAAATTTAAATTCAAACTTTGTTTGTAACATTATTTTATATTTATAAATAATATAATGGATTTAAATTTGATCTACTATTAGTATAAATTAATTTTATACTATATTCCATTAATGTTATTATATTATTAAAAATTTATTAAAATTCTTTTATTTTTAGTAAAAATTTTGAGTTAATACTAATTTTGTGACAAGGTACCATTTTTTATCTATCGATAGTATAAAAATTTTACATTCATGAAAGATGAAATTTAAATTCATATAATTTTTTTATACATGAAGAATAATTAAATTATTGGATGTACACATGTAAAAATTAAGGATCTAACTTTAAATGAAAGGTACAAAATTTTTAAAAAATATTAAATGCTATTTGAACTAAAAGTTTTTAACAACTCGTACAAAATCTTATACATTCATTGTGCATTGCAAGTGCTTAAAAGTTAGTTTTTACAAAATGGTAATAAGAAGGCACGTTTGAAATAATTTTGAAAAGTAGAAATATGGATAGAAATACGTTAGATTACACATTAAAGGTTTATGGTATAATTTAATCTAATTTTTTATTAGATAAACAGACCAAATTTATTTTTTATACGTTCGCTTATAAACCTATGAAGCTAGCTTATTTAATAATTAATAAATTTATATGTTATAATATCACATATAATATATATTTACAAAATATATATGTATATAATATTAATATATTTTAATATACATAATTGTAAATATGTAACAAACTTTATTATGAATTTATTTTTTACTATGAAAACTTTTACTTATTAATTTATTTGAAAATTTATTTATATAAATAAATAAAGTTTGTTACATATTTATCAAGTTAAATTGGATTTTTAAACAGGTCAAGTCGATCTCAATTGTTGATCTTATATAAATTAGTAAATTAGACTTAGATTAATAATTTATGAAATAAATTTAATTTATTTAAAATAAAATTTAATTTGATTTAATCTATTTTCACCTAGATGGGTAGGTTATGTTTTATGCCAAACTTTGAGGAGGCCGGTGTAATTTACCACAAAATGGAAAAAAATACAAGCTGAAATGGCTAAAACCTAAATCGGAAGAGATCACCTTGACCTGATGAAGGCTTTATCCTCTGCCTCTCTCTGCACAACTGTGACGGGTGGGTTCTTCAATCTGGCATGCTTCTCTTGGTGTTGTTTTGGTTTCGATTAAATTTCTTAGAATATTTCTTGTTGTCTCTTGCTATTTAGTTTCTCTGTTCATTTCTCTTGATCTGGGTTCAGTTCCTCCTTTCATTTGAATTATATTTTCAGCATTTTCTTTTTAGTGAAATTATTCTGTTTTGAAGTGAAATCTGAAAATATGAACCAAGTTTCATATTGTTTCTACCGAAAATTTTTGGAATTTCTATAGTCTTTTTCGTATCCCTTGCCAGGGAAACCTTGAGGCGGCGTTCGTATCATCGGAAACAACGAGCCTTTTAGTTCCTTGACTTTAAGATAGAACGAACAATCCTTTTGTAAGGAAAATACAGTGCAAATGGTTGATTCAGTTTTCTAGTTTAAGTACTTATGTGTAATTAATATATATTTTTTTAAATTTTCATATACATGTTTCGGATTCTTTTGTCCTCATTCTTCACCAGGTCTGCTACTGTGAATTATGATTATAAATGGTTGCACTATGTCCCAAGTGTACGCCACTGTGAATTCTAGGCCTTGCAAGCCTGCCATGCCCTGTACCTCTGTCTTCTCTCGCCTTTCTGAAATGCCTATTAAGGCTGCTGTCTCAAGCATCCAGAATTCTTGGGGACGTAATTTAGAATGTCAGTCCTGGTTGGCCAGAGGTAAATGGCTTTATTTTTATTAACTGCTAACTGTTCTTTAATGTAGTTGACATTGTTTTCTTCTGAACAAATCTGAGGTAGTAGTATGTAAATGATAGATAGATATTGAGAAATTGAGATCAATTTCATTTTCCTTACTTAAGGGATATGGCATTCTGAAAAGAATTTATACATAATGAACTCCTATGTATGGTTTTATTGTACCCAGTGTCTCTTTTAATTAGTTATGTATTTATTTATATCACTAGTGACTTTTCATTCCTTACATTTTTTAACTCAGGTGTCTGTCTTGTCTGTTAAAAAGCATTCTCTGCATCATTTATATTCTAATCATTCATAAAAAATTTCCGCAATAGGAATGCTGTTAACGCAAATATCTGCTGCATCAAGCCTTCTTGTAAGTGGGGGTCAAAGCCTTCTACTTCATACAATACCTAAGTTCCCTAGGCAGCAGAGGTACAAGATGGTTCCTCAAGCATCGAAGGATGTCCCATATAGTTTCCGTTACCCAGCAATGACAAAGAAACCAAGATGGTGGTGGCGGTCATTGGCATGCATTCCTTACCTCATGCCTCTTCATGAGACATGGATGTATGCTGAAACAGCATACCATCTTCACCCCTTTCTGGAAAACTTTGAATTCATGACGTACCCATTCCTGATGGCAATTGGGAGTCTACCAAGCTGGTTCCTGATGGCATACTTTTTCGTTGCATATCTTGGAATTGTGAGGAGAAAAGAATGGCCTCACTTTTTCAGATTTCACGTTGTGATGGGAATGTTGTTGGAAATTTCCCTGCAGGTAGTAGGGACAGTGAGCCGTTGGATGCCACTGGGATTATATTGGGGTAAATTGGGGATGCATTTCTGGACTGCTGTAGCATTTGGATATCTCTTTACTGTCTTGGAGTGCATTCGTTGTGCCCTTACAGGTATGTATGCTGATGTTCCTTTCGTCTCTGACGCAGCATATATCCAAATCCCATATGATTAAGGAGGAGTTGTAATAAAGGTTGCCAAGCTATATTTTTCCATTGCTTTTTTGCTGTATCAGAGTTTATGTTGATCAGAATCAGTAGTTTGTTTGAGATTTTACATTATGTGAATTATTATTTGAACGAGAGAAGTTGTCATCTCGTGGTTCAATTTTTTTGCTACCGACCTTAACTTAAAGAGATGATTCTCTCTTGGTCATGATCACGCTGGGATGGCAAATTTAGGCATTACATAAACAACTTTCACCCACAAAATTGCTGAGAAATCTGAAATTGATAGAAAACAAGCTGTGACCCGTTTATGAAATGATTACAAGATTAAATATAAATTTCAAGTTAATGGATAACGAAGACACTGATGCTAAGTGATCCCAGATAGTATACTTCCTTGATTAAAATAGCTCTGTCATCATTCTCTTTGTATACAAAAAGAAAAAACTTCGTTTTTGGGTTGTATTTTGGAGAATGTCATCTGGTGTTTCTATTCAACGCAGTTATTATGGTCTTAGTTGTTATCTTGGGCCAGGCCTATTTGCTCTATCTTGCTTTTTGTTGGGGCCCAACGCTGCCTGAATTTTAAAATTGTTATTTTTCTTTCATTCTTTTTCCCTTTTTATGATTCGCTGAAGTGTGAAGCAATGATACAACAGAGGCCAAGTCACTAGTGCTCTGTTATAACATGACCCTTACCTGCTTAATAATGAGCTGAGATGTGTAATTCTCTCAACCTGGCTTGTCTTTTCTTTCTTAGCTTCCATCATCTCACAATAGAATATGCCATAAAATGATTTCGGCATTTTTTGTTCCACTTATTTAGCTATACCTAAATTTGTTCCACTTACTTATCTATACGTAAATTCGCTTCGAGGAATGCATTTTTCATTGTTGTTTTTCTTTGCTCGTAAGTTCAAAATGTGCCTTTCGTATTCGTCTTTTTCAGTCTTGCTGGAAGGATGACTAGGGGAAACAGACCTAGAACGTCAATTTCAATAAATTTATTATGTGATGGGGAAAAATACTCCAAGACAATCTGTCTCAAACAAGTTGCCAGGTCCTATCTGTGTTTTGATAATATTATGAATAGTTCTTTCGTCTTGCATCGATATCCTGATTAATAAATTAATAAAATAATAATACATTATTTATATAAAAAAATTTCAAGTTAATTTTTTTAATTTTTTAATCAAATTTTAAATTAGTTTTAATTTTATTTTAATTTCAAGTTTTTTTAACAAAATAATAGCTAAATAAAAAGTTAGGCTAAATTTTTTTCCCTCTACACAAGTTTAAAAATTTATTGCTTTAATTTTTTTTTCTCTTTCTTTTTGTTTTACATACACACATTTTTCAAATTGATATTTGTACTTAATACATGATAAAATTATTATTTTATTAAATAAAATAATAAATTAATTATTGTAAAAAAGTAATCAAAATTACTATTTATTATTATATGTTTCATGATATAAAATATTATTTTTCACTATTTGAAATCACTCATTTATATTAAAATAAATATATATAAGATTTGGTATTTTTTATTAAATGAAGAAAATTATTATTTATCCAAAAAATTGAAAAAAGTTATAAACTATATTTTCAAATACTTTATTTTAATTATTTTATTAGTAATATTATTTTTCAATAATAAATTCTTTACTTGCTATAAATTTGTTAACGAAAATATTATTATATATAATGCAATAAAATTATATTTACACATTAATGTATTACATCCAAATGATTTTAGAATTTTTTTATTTTAGCTAATCAAATTCTTTTAATAGAAATCATTCTATTATTCTTTTTAATACAATGTAATATTTTAAAAAATTATTTAAGTTTTTATATAAAAATCAAGCAATACCAAGAAATTGTAAGTAAAGAACTGATATACATATACACAGATTTACCTATGTATATATTCAAATACATTCTATATAAAAATTAGACTTAGAAAATATATAGATGATTTCTTATTATAATTTTAACTTAATATAAATGGTTTATTTTTAAACTTGATATATTAAATTATTAGTTGCATTTTCTTTTTAGATGTTAATATATATTTTCTTTATAATTTTTCACATTACGAAGAGAAAAATAATTTTATCTTATTCATTTTTTATTTTCTTATTTTATCTTATATAAAATTTATTAATAATAATAAATTAAATCAATAAAATGAGTATTTTATTTGAAATAGTATGTACATTATAAAAATTTGTGTTTAATAAATTTTATAAGATAACAAAAGTAAAGTAGAAATACACATATTATATTTTTATAAATATATTTATAACACTTAAATTTTTAAATAAAATTTACTTAAAATATTTTAAATAAGTCTAGAAAACTTAATTCTAGGTATATATAAGAAAAATAATATGTATAAGTATTATTTCATTTAAAAGTATCAATAGATATCAAACTTTTAATTGAAAATAATACTAAATTTTGTCACTAAATTAAATATTTTTAAAAAATTTATTGTATATTAATGTACAAAAAAAGTGAAAAGGATTATTCAAAAAAAGAAAAGAAAAGAAGAAATAAAAACTAGGTTCATAAAGTAAAAGTTTAGATTTTATTTTATTAACTATTAACTATATTTTATATTTTTAAAATGATTCTGTGATAATTTTTTCAAAGTATTTTAATTTTAAAAGTTTTAAATTATAATGTATTATAAATAAATTTGAGTTAATAATTACTTTATTATGTGTGAAAGGGTGTAAATATACATATAAATTAATATAAATAACTTAATTTACTTATTTTAGGTTATTAGGGGATTTAAAATTAAAAGAAAATTTATAATTCAAAGTAAAAATGTGATATCATTAACTCTTTATCTATTAAACAATCATTTTAATCATAAATTTTAACAATCTATTTTTATATTATTAAAATTTAATAATTCTCATTTCACCATAAAGTCAAAGTATTAATATTTATACTTTTAATCTAGACATATTAGAATTGTATATTATTCTTTAGGCTTATTTTCTCAAGATGATAACCATTATTATGCTAATTCTCCCCGCCAAAATTATCACACTACTTTCTCTTCCCTAAATGCCAAACTTTCAATGATTTTTTCTTATGACGTGTTCAATTTGTTAAGGACGAGTATTATATCGTAATGATAAGGTCATAATATTTTAAATATAATAATAAGAAAATCTATTTTTTAAGGATTTCCTAAATAGTAAATATGTAAGAAATTTTGAAGTTTATGCTATTTTTTTTTTAGTTTCCGACAAAGAAGGTCGAAATGGCAAAATCCAAGTAACAAAAAATGAGTTGCACATTCAGAAGTCATACTTACATAGCGTAATTGTTAGCATTAAAATTTAACTGTGAGAGAAGCAACTGTGGATATTCATTGGTTACTCTAGTTGACAAGTCTCAATTTTTTTTTTTGGGTAATAATTACAATTAATTTTAAAATTGAATACAAAATTTAAAGCCACAATTCATCATATTTGAACCTACGATCGCTATGATGATAATGATAATGAAAGGAAAAAATCTCATCTATTATATCAGATCTGTTGTCGTAACGATTGGATACAAGTATAATTGAAGTTTTCAACCGACATATTTTCTCATTTTTTTTAAAACCAGTATATTGTAGTTATTTAGTGAAAGCATAACACTAGATTCCTCTATTCCCTTTTAATCTTTTATAATTAGAAACCAGCGTTGTATATTTTCAAATGAAAGAGGTAATATATTAATAGGTGCACCTTTCAAGAGAAATTAATATCATTTACTCCTTACGCTTACGTTAAAATATATATTTTTCTTAATTTTACACTTTCTCATCCCTCGAATTTTTATTGATGCTAAATTGCTACGCAACTTTTTATTAAAGAAAAAAAAAAATAGCCACATACATGATGTTACCCAAAAAATGCCAAGAGAAGTATAAAATTACAGCGTACACACGTGAATTTGAGAAATACATATTAATTATCAACAATACTAATTTACATTGAAAAAGTCCTCATACATATTACACATCACACAGATTGCACGCTCACGATAACCCACTTTTCCTAAATAATGAACACCATCCCAGCAATACCGATTATGTCAATTTAATTGACCAGCTTCCTCCAATAATTGTGCTTAACCCTACCTGACAACATAAATATTCATGCTAATGATGAAGGGCCAAAATTAAAAAAGGGAGAGACTATTTCGATATCTCCTCCAGTCCACCCGATGATTATCACTATGAAGCAACATCAATTTGATAATAGTAATAATAATAAAACAAGCAGTTTTCTTATTTATTTCATCTCCATTTTTCCAGCCAAGGTCATGATAATCCAATCACCACTGAAGAATGTCTGCATCAGCCATGATGGGTTGATTAAGATAGAACATGTTCATGGGAGCATTCATGAAGCTGTTCTCAGCAGTTTCCAGAAACCCATCCATTTCATAGATCCCCCTGCTTGTGTTGATGGAATTAATGATATCATTCAGAGATTGCAATCTGTGGCTTAGTTCAGCCATCTGAGCCCTCAAAATGGAATTCTCTGCCTCAGCTTTCAGAAAGTGCTGTGTGGTGATGTTTATGCTGCTGAGGATTTGCTCATTATCCTTTGTCAGATCAGCCACCTGACCCATCAGATCGTCCAAATGCTTCTGCTTCCGCATCCGAGAACGCCTAGCGGATTCGCGGTTTGATTGCATTCTCTTCCTTTTTCTTTGATCCATCAGAACCTGCAAATCTTCTTCAGAGCCAGAGCTTTGAAATTTTGATGACATGGAGGAATTTCCACTGGACGAAGCCATGGAAGAATACTTACTCCGAAAACAAAGGAAAAAGACTAGTTTATTTTTTCCCGGAGAACTATAATATTTCCAGAAAACAAGAAGAAAGAAAAAGCTTAGAAATCTCAACAGACGCAGGACCCGGAAACACTAACAACAACAGAAGAAAAAATGGAGCTAATTAAGATAATATAATTGTTCTATATATTCCTAAAGCATAAAACAGCAGAGGTGCGATGAGATTAATTTATGAAAACACATAAAACCAGTAAAGGAAAACAACAGAGAAGGATTGAACAAGATGTGTCCTGCGCCTGAGAGAGGAATTTATCATAAACCCGGAACGAAGGATTTCACTGAGAACTGGAGACATTAATCTCAAACATTAAGAACCAGATAAGCAGCATCAGTTTTCAGAGGAATAACTTTGTTGGCAGAAAAGAGAGAACGCCAGAACAAAATGGCAATAGGCCTGAGATCCCAGCAAAAATGGAAGATTTGGGTCAAAATCTAAGATTTTCAACCACAACTTCAGAAGGATTTGAGGATAATAAGCAGCAAAGGGTGGAATTTCCCGACACAGAACCTCAAATCCTAAGATAAAAGAGAAGAGGAACGGAGAGGGAATGAAGAGCTATAGAGGGCGTTGAGGAATGGAGGAGTGGAGGAAGTTGCAGAGTCGATTGAAGGTTGGTTATATAGGAAAATGGTGTAGCGGAAAGTGGAAAGAAAAAGCGAGAAAATGAGAAAAGAAAAATGGAGAGAAGAATGGAAAAATGTGGGAAAAAAGCAAAAGTAATTTGATGGGAAGAGAAGAGGAGAGAAGGAGACGAGATGATTAGGGATGTGGGGTGGAGACGAAACCTCAGAACCGTCCAATACCAGCTGGTCATCAGGCTGCTGTACTTTATCACTTTATCGTTACCTTTCTTTCTCCGCCAGCGTTCGGAAATTCATACATGACAGTACGGATGGCGATTTTTTCAAATAATACTATATAGTCGCTCGCTTTGTTTTTAAACGTAATTATCAAAATAATTTTTTATTTTTTATTTTAAAAAATTAAAATTATCTTTATTTTTTTAAATATTATTTTTACTATTTAAATAAATATTTAATAATTTTATTTTTATTAATTTTTAATAAAAATATATTAATAAATTATAATTCATTTTTTTAAAGTTAAAATTATTTATTATCTTCTTTAATGGAGGGGGACCATTATTTTAAGATTAGAATAAAAATTTAATTCTAAATATAAATTAAAAATTATTAAACATTTGGGTTTTGAATGTGATGTTTATTTGTTTTTTGAAATATATTTTTCAAAGAAAAATTTTATATGGATGAAGAAGTAATATATTATTTTTATACTTTATTACTAAAAAATGATATCATATTTAAAATTATGATAACAAAAGAAAATAACTTCTCTTTTTTAAAGAGAAAGTTGATTTCTACTAAACTGTTTATTTTTATAAAATATTTTTTTATTATTTTAATAATTTATAATTATATTCTTATGAAAGGGATTAAAAAAATGAAATCATAAATTAATGATAGTTAAAGGAGCATAAAATAGTAATGTAATTTTATACATTTCAATTCAATAAATTTTAAAAATTCAAGATTTAATTCGGAATTTTCGCATGCAATGATATAGTATTTTCGTCTTTTTCAAGTAGGATGATCATTTTAATGTCTTTTTTATCTTTTGAAATGTTATTTTAATACAATTATACACGTAAATATTTATTGTTACGTGTATCACACTTAATATCTAGTCCAATGAGAGAGACACGACAATTTTTAAAATTTTAAATCACCACTTTAATAGGATACGGGATAGATAAATAAACAACTTGATTGATCAAAATTAGATCTAGTAAATATGAAATGAAGAATAAAAATTGAATTAAAAAAAAAATCTGTATCACCGAGTTTGTTTAGTCTAATTTATTCTGTTTAAAAAGCAATGACATAATAAAGGTCAAGATTTTAATATTTGTTACTTTTAAATTTTAAATGTGTTTCAAGACTTGATTTATTTGTTGATACTTTTATACAAAAACTCAAGAACAAAACATGTTATTTTATTTGGAAATCAGCTCAGGTTATTGGCCTTTTTGAGATAACAATGATATTTATTGTTTGTTTAATCCTTTGAAATCATCACGGTAAGATTTAATACTACAATATTTAGTAAAAAATTATAAATCTTATCGATTGATTCAACACATTATGAATTATAATATTATACATTCTCAATTTGTACTGCGTATATTCAAAAATTTGATACACGACAAATTTTAATAAATTTAATTTATTGTGAGTGCTATTACCTATTTTTTGTTGTGCAATTTTAATAAAAAATTTATTAAAATTCTCTTATTATTTATAATTTTTTTTAATTGTTGTTACTTTTATTAGTGATATATCATTTTCTTATTTATTATTTATTAATTTTATAAAATGTTTTACAATGATAGTCACAATACATAGTATTTAAACTTTTATTATAAATATGAAGTATTAATTTATCGAAAATAATAGGGAGATTCACGCAATTCTTCCAAAGGTTGACGGGTATGTACATTGTCGAGGGTGAAAAGAAAATTATAAAATGGAAACTATGTAAATTATTCCTTTTAATTTTTAGATGGTTGAATTTTATCTTTTCTATGTTGAAAATTTAAAAATCATCTACTTAAACGTTATAAAATGTGAAATTAATATTTATTATCTACTTAATTAATGATTTTTATCAAATTATATTATTTTTATAAAATTAAATAAAAAATTTAATATTATAAAATAATGATTTATTTTATTATGTTTACATATATTTTTGAACTTTATTTACAAGTATTTAATTAAAATTTTTATATATAATTTATATAACTTAAAATTTAAATGTGAAAAATGTTCAAAAAATTTATTATGTTATAATATTATGACTCTTATTTAAAAATTTTATAAAAATATATGATTTGATAAAATAATTAATTAAGCGGATAATAGGTATTAGTTTCAAATTTTATAAAATTTAAGAGAATAATTTTTAAAATTTTAAAATCAAAGGAGTAATTTATATTTTTTTCTTTTAAAATTATATACTCAAAATATAGAAAAGATAATTTATGAAGATTTCTATCTTTGTTATTACGCGACAAATTAATTTCTCATATTGATAAAAGTTGATATTGAATTATCTTTTAAATTATAAAATAAAAAATTCAAGTAAAAATATAAATTTAATTATAAAAACACTCTGCTTCAAGAAAAATCTACCCAATGTGTAATGCTTTTCTATTTTATCTCCTAGACATTTTTCTCGCAAATCAACCAAAGCATATTTAACACGTTATTGCCAAATACATGAATGAAGAGTTATTGTTACGCTTATTATAAAACACATAATAGCACGTGAAAATATTTTACATGTTATTAGTGTAAAAACAACTCCTTCATTAACACATAAAATATAAAAAAATAATTTTATGAGAAATTTGATCTTTGTTATATTATATCACAAATTAATCCCTTAAATTTATGATAAGTTTGATTTTCCTAGAAAATTAAGTATTTTTATTATTCAATTATATATATTTTTCAAATCTCAAAATATATAAATTAAAAAAATACAAATCTCTTAGTAAGTCTAAATGTAAAATGCTTTCCTATTTTATCTTCTTGACGTCTCCTTACAAAATAATCAAAGCATAATCTATGCATACGTACATTGACGTGTGGGATTGCCACATCTAAAATAAACATGAATGAAGGGTTAATAGTTAAGTTTATGTGGTTTAAGTAACCGTAATATTGAGTTGTGTAGACTATTTTTCTTTTTTTAATCTATTTTTAATTTTATGATAATATCTTGTACAATTTAAAATCCAATATTTACTGACTATAATATTAAAAATTTTATTTATTAGAAATAAATAAGAGCAAATATAACTGAAATTTCAATCTCAATCTCAATCTCAATGTTAATGATAAAACTAAAATTATTCTTTCAAAAATGGGACCTAGCACTTTCAGGGGAGGAATCTAGGACGGAGGTGGTATAAAAAGTTCTTCTCAGGCTAATTCGGTCACTTACGAAGAACTAGTATAAAATTCTTTGAGCCGTACGCCCACTTGTCATTTCGACGGGAAATTAACTTCTTATTCGTTTCCAATCTCAATTCCGGTCGCCATACAATGCATCAAGTATAAGTATTTCGTTGAATCTGCAGCTATATTATTAAATTTAATTATTAATTTATTATATAATATAATAAATTTAATTTTTTAAAAATATATTTAAAATATAATAAAATTTAACGATATACCAACGTATCTGTATTAATAATTTATGATAATATCTCCTAGTTTTTAAAACTTAATGTCCATCTTTTATAGTAAATAAAGAAAATTTTATTTTTATTTTTATTTATTTTTAAATTTAATTTTCATCTCTATCCATCTTCCTCTCTAAAATTTTAAATCTTGCTACATCCTGTATCACACATATCATATAATTTTTAATATTCTTTCTATTAATATTAAGTATGAAGTAAATACGTTATTCTAAGTGATTAGCTTAAAATATAAGAGAGTTGTCTTCTTTTCTTATATTTTTCTAAGTTTTTGCATAAATTTTATTTTTTTTTGTATTTCATTTTTATAACTATTGAGGTTGTATCTAATTTTCAAATGCTCATTTTATGTTTGATAAAATATAGCATTTTAATTTAAAGTTGGTCAATTAATGATAAGAGATAGAGTAAAAAAAAAAAAACTTTCATCAAAATAGTTGTTTTTACAATTTTGAGAGGGCAACTGAGCTTTACGGACATTCAAAAATTTTAATTCAAAGCACATGTTTTTTACAAAATGCTGAATTTATTTGAAAGGGAAGCAACAAATATTTTATATCTATTTTTTCATCGAAAATTCCATATAAAATATAAAAAATTTCAAATTTTAAAAGAAAATACATCATTTTTTTTATTAAAAAGCAATATTATAAGCTTTTTTCATAGTAGTTAAAAAATTGATGTAGAATGATTTAATATACAATATCACTCCCATTTAAATTATTTAGAAATTAACGTAATTTTTACAAAGTAACCAACCAGTAATTGTATTTAATACAGTAGTTGACTCTATTACAACGTTTGATTCAATTTTGAAACACTAGATCAGACCTAAAGCGTAGGAGTACGGAAAAATCTCAATAAAAAAAATAAACAATGCAGGCAATAAAGAGTAATGTTAACTTATTAATTTATTTCATACAATTTATAGCATATCCAACAAAATCTGAACAAGGATTTTTTGGGACAATTCAAATTTAAAAGAAATGGAGTGTTTTTCATTGTTCAATGAGCTCGTTCGCTTTGAATTTTTTTTTATTCACTCATTTACTTTAATATTAAAGTAAGCGCTCATGATGAAAATATTCAATTTTTATTTAAAAATCAACTTTAATTATTTTTTATGTGTGTTATTATAAAAATGTTTTTATTATAAAATATTTGATTTAAATTATAATTATTATTTAAAAAATGAGATCAAAATATACAGAACATTTGAATTTTTTAGATTCAATCCTTCCATAAAATACATGAAGTAGAATACCTAGCCGAAATAGAGACATTTAATTTGCATGGTATATTACTAAATGCATAGTTGTTGAAATCAAGTGAAAAAAGTCAAAAGGAGTCATTAATGTTAGTAGAGAGAACCACTGATAATTTACAGCCAATTCCAGGTTTAAACCTATAGAATTATTATTGTAAAAAAAAATTTAAGTGAATATAAATATTATTAAAAACATTATTCCCAAGAGAATGGGCAAAGATAATTAGAAAAACCAAAATAATTGTGCTTGACAGAGAAAGATAGATTAAAAAAAGAGCATTGGTTTGGGGGTTGTGCAAGATCCGAAAAACCCAAGTTAAAATATTGGGAGTTGCCTGACATGGTGGAATCAAAATTAAGTGCGAAAGCAGATAATCTTATTGGGTTAAATTGATGTCTTGCTCGCTTTTTTAATTGAGAATAATTGCCCATCATGATTTCCAATAACTTAAGCACCCATTTAATATTAATTAATTTGATATACATTTTTTCCTTCACTTCCGACATAAGAAAAGTTTGAGAGTTACATGTAGTCCTCCAACATCATCATAAAGTAAAGGGAAAAAAAAAAAAAAAACAAGCAAGATACCATTACATCTCTCGATTACTTTTATAATTCATAATGTTCATTGGACACTTTCAAATCATTCACCTATAGGGAATGGATTGAGAAGCGTCCAAACCTATGCTTGGTAGAAAGATGGAAAAAAAAATTACTAGATTTTTTAATGGATTTTGTTGGTAGGAAATTAAAATAAAATTCATTATAAATACATATGAAAATTAACGTAAGTCTTGATGTAAAAAGTTTTGCTATTTTCGTCTAAAAATTTGAAATGTTATGAATAACATGCAGAAATTCTCGTTCTCCCATTTCTTAATTTTTCTTGGCGTGAATATGAATTCTTTAAATATCTAAAGTTTTTTTCTTACAATATAGAGGCATATAAATTTTACAATTTTAAATACATTAAATTATTTATAGTACATTGTTTCCTAATTCTACCGATTTATTTTAATATTTTTTTATATTTTGTGCAGTTTCATACAATGATCTTTAAAGAGTATTTCATTCCCATTTTCTTCTTACTTGGAAAGAAATTGATGGTAATTTTTTTTATTTATTTTGAAATATTTCTTTAATTTTATTTAGTTGATTAGAAATTTTTATTAGTTTTTATTGTTAGGTAATTAAAAAGGTTTATTTAATTTTATTTAGTTGATTATTTAATTTATTTAGTTAATCTGAAATATTTATTTGTATTAATAAGTTAATTAGAAAATTATAATTAATTTTATCTAGTTGATTGTTTAGTTTATTTCATTAGTAGGAACGTTTATTAGTTTTATTAAGTTAATTAGAAATGTATATTTAATTACTTAATTAAATATTAAAAATTTTAAGTTAAATGTTGGAAACATTTATTAATTTTAATTGTTAAGTTAACTAAAAATATTTATTTTATTAATTATTTATTTTATTTAATTAATTAGAAGAATTTATTAATTTCACTAAATTAATTAAAAATGTTTATTTAGTTTTAATTGACAAAATATTAAAAATTTGCGGTTAAATATTGAAAAGATTTATTAGTTTCAATTATTATGTCAATTAGAAACGTTTATTTAATTTAATTTTATTAATTTTTTTAGTTTCAATTAGAAAGTTTTAATACTTTTATTACGTTAAGTAAAAATATTTATTTAATTTTAATTAGTTAAACATTAAAGACTTTTAGTTAAATATTGGAAAGGTTTATTAATTTTAATTATTATCTTAGTTCGAAAAATTAGCATATTTAATTTTATTCTATTAATTTTTTAGTTTATAGAGTTAAATAAAGAAAGATTTATTTGTTTTATTAACTTAATTAAAATTATTTATTTAATTTTATTTGATTAATTACTTAATTTGTATTTATTTGTTTTATTGAGTTCATTAGAAATATTTTTTAACTTTACTTGATTAATTAATTAATTCATATTTATTAATTTTATTAAGTTATTTATAAATATTTAATTAATTTAATTTATATAATAAAATTTTTTAGCTAAATATTTGAAAGGTTTAATAGTCTTCATTATCTAATTAATTATAAATATTTATTTAATTTAAATTTCAATCAAATTTTTAAAAAATTAATACTTTTATTTTTTATCGACTGTTTTTTAAAAAATATTTTTTTAATTTTATGTGAATATTTTTTACATGAAAATTTTAAAAATATTTTATATGACTAAAAGTCCATAAAATTTCATTGAAAAATTATTATCAATGATTGTTTATCCAACGCAACATATTCTTTAGAAATTTCAATTTTTGATTGATTTTTAAAAATTTTCACATCGGGAAATTTTAAAATTTAATTTTTTTTATTTGGATGGAGAGAAAAGGTAGAGAAGAGAAAAAATAGACTATTTATGATTAATATTCCTCATATCAACATTTAATTTTTTTTTCATATTTTTAAGTAAATTTTACAAATTTCTCCCATTTCCTTCTATTTTCCTTTTTTCCAAGCATAAATATTTTCAAAATAACTATATATTTTTTACCTATAAATATATATTATATATTACTACAATTGAAAAAAATCAATTAAATGCAGTTATTAAGTTCTATAAAATTATAAAAAATTATGATCATAAGAGTCAATGCTTTGAAAATTGAACCAATTATTAAACTATAAAAACGAACAAGTCAATATTTAATGACTTGACCAAAGTTGGACTGAGGTTAAAATCAAAATTTCAACTTACACTAAAAATATAATAAATAATTAAAAAGCATTAAAACATTAAAATTTTATATATAAATATGAAAATAACCCAAATACTGTTAAACAACTCTTAGTCAAGTTTATAAGTTAATATTACTAAATCATCATATGAACTGGTTGTGATCTTTATTTGGTTATATGGAGCTTAATATATATTTAATATTAAGCAAAATATTAATTATTTTTAAGCAAATGCTAGAATTGCTTCTCAATGTCATAATATTGACATTAATTAAAACAAAAATCGACATATATAACAATATGGTGACATTTTTGACAATAACTATAACTTATTACATTGGTTCAAATAAAAAGCCAATATTATAAAGTCAAAATATTTAATGAGAGGTGATAAATTGAAAAATGGGTTAAAAAGAAAAAAAAATTCACATTGCTTATTTAAAAATCAATGCAGAAAATGAAGAGGAACTATTAGATTTGAAGAGAAGCAAAACAATAGACGCTAGTTCCTACATATAATTGACATCAAAAGTAATTTTCTTGAAAATGCTGAATGTTGATTTTAGTAACAAGTAACATCTAAATATATAGATGTCGATTATTTATTAATAATCAACATTTAAGGTGCTGTTTACAACATATATAATGTCTCTATTTTTAAGAATCACAAACAAATTAGTATTGTATGGAGATTTGGCCTTTATTTTTTTATACTATCAATACTATTTTCTTTATCATTTGTTCAATAATTGTGTAGCATTAACCTTCTACCATCTTCATGTATTTACTTCTATCTATTTGAGGTATTTTTCTTTATTCTCTTATATTTTGTAAACATTTTATATTTCTATTTGTGTTCTTTGAGATTAGATAGGAAGGATTGTCATTTTTTGTTGAAAAACTCATTTTTATACTTTTAAAATTACTCTACAATTATTATTTATATGTTTTAGAAACATTATTTAATATGGAGAGCTAATATGCCCAAATAAATGCCCTGATTTGTGCTAATATTTTTAAAAATATCATTTTTGTTTAGATGTTATATTTTTGGAATAACTTTCTACTTTGGTGTAACCCTATTACTTGGATATTATTTTTGAAAATATGAATTTGTTGTAGGTAAAGTTTTTTCTAGGATTAAACCAAATATGATAAAATATTATGCAATTATTCTTTGTTATTTAAGTTATCATATGTATATGTTTGGTTGTTTATCCTATGTTACTTAGCACATAAGTTAAATATTTATGTTAATTTTGTTAGAACTCTTTAAATAAAAAGGGCATAAATTTAATTGGTTTTGTTAAAGGTAGTTAGAAAAGGAAAAGAGTTAAAGAACTTATAATTAAAAAGGAAATGATCCTCAAGCATGCCAAAAATGATAAACTAAGAGTAGATATCAATGAAAATATAATTATATGTGGGCCTAATGGAACTAGCTTTAATAGCTTCTTTAGTTTTTTTGGTACGCACCAAGATGCCTATTATTAGTAAGCATTGACACTAGATGAAAAAAGAAATCAAGGACATCATTTAGGACAATATATTTATAAGAAACCTTAATATTTATTTTGATTTCAATTTTTACATGTGCTTAACAAGAAATTCTAAATTACTAATCATGTTTATTATTTATTTGTAGGTTGTTTTATAGGCCACCTTTAATATTCACTAGAATTACAAAGATCACATTTTTTTATTGATGGGCAAAAGGTGAAAGGATTTTAAGCATAAGCTAAGGAAACTACACATTATCCCTGTAAGGATGAAAGCAGGACCTGCCTCTAAAAAATATCACTAGATCAACCAATAGATATGGAAAATTCATATAGAGATATGCTATTTGAAAGAGTTTTAAGTAAATGTAGTCATTTTATTACTATTGTTTTTCTTTCACTATTAATAATGAATAACGTCTTCTTATCATTTATTTTATTTTATTATCAATAAGCTGTAAGGGCATAAATAAAGTGAACTAAGTCAAAAATATGTACAAGCATAGTTTGTCTTAAGAAAGGTGTAGGAAGCTTAAAGAGGATCGTATCAAAGAAAGGACTAAAGTTGCTATGGAAGTTACTAATTAGTCTAGAGATTAACCATCAGCTTCTATCATCCTTATATAATGACATAAGTTGTGGGTGAAAGTTAAAATCAATATTCAATAAGAATTTATAATAAGGAAGAGTTGGTAAGCTGCCTAATGAATAATAAGCGATGTTATTTTTTTATTTATCAAATACGAAGTATGATATTTATCTACCACTACATGATTAATCATGTTTGATTAAATTATTCTAGGATAAGATTATATAGCAAGCCATTTAATGAAAGTTGTAGCTAGAAAGAAGGATAAACATCTTAATTGTTACCCTAGGAACTTAAGAACATATCAAACATGTGAAACGAATTGAAAGAAATATAAGCTTTAAGAAATATAATCGAAAAGCTTTAAAATGTTTTCACAACGATTAATTATCCAAAAAAGAAAAGGTGAAGCTAAAAAAGGAATTAAATGACCATATCCTACAGCATGTAATAGCCGTCTTCCAATAAAAGGGCAGGATATCAACTATTTTAAGGAATGAAGAGAAGGTACAGATGGTGACCCTTATGTTACAGCAAGGGAATTACTACCTTGTTGGCCTTACCCGTTTGCCTAATTACTATATGTAAATTCTTGTTACTCTATTACTTGTTACTAAATACTCCTTAATCATTTTTTAGTGTTACATTGGTGCTAATTGACTAGTTAATTTATCTTTATAGGGTGGATGTAAATGTGTTCTTATGATTACAAAACCCTTTATTCGACAAATGGTGAAAAGTATGATCTTCCTTAATTGCATGCTCCATATTGTTGCACTATTAGAGGACCGTGTAAAGTCATGGTAGGCATTGTTGAAAATGCCATGGCTATATGTCTTTGTCCATAAAAGGAGATAACC
Source organism: Sindora glabra (assembly GCA_020226215.1). NCBI lineage: Eukaryota > Viridiplantae > Streptophyta > Magnoliopsida > Fabales > Fabaceae > Sindora > Sindora glabra. The sequence goes on from CM035227.1 coordinate 16,287,911, forward strand.
ACGATAGCCCAAACAGTTGGCATCTACTTAACTTAGCCCATTAGGGTACAAAACATGCCTGACTTGGAAAGCAATAATCGCAGCGGCAATGAATATATATTACAAGGTAAGTAACTCCTCCAATAAGATAACTACCATTGAATAGGCACATATCAAAGTAATGTTCTTGTGTATATTTAGGTACATGATAGAGTGATCAATAATTATAGATGAAATTAATACTATTTTCAATTAGTTTGTTGCAATGTCTTAAATAAGCAATGTCAAGTGTGAGTATTTCATGATAAAATATATACAAGGCATGCTTATACATACAAAAAGGAGTGAAATGCTTGATAAGGTCATTCATTTGAATTTTGATTGGGTAGACTCTCATAGAAAAAATGTAATTTTATTTTATTATCAAGTTTTGTTTATAAATATGTAGTTCCTATAAAGAAAAACAATGCGTTACAAGAAAGAGGATTTAGAAGCATTGTATAAGGAATAAGCTATATATTTATTAAAAGAGAGAAACATTGACTCAAGGGGAGTTGTCTAGTGTATAACTTATTAGGTCTAATTGCAATTAAAAATGTATATATGCTTATGTTTATAAGACTTAGTGCAATTACTTGTAAATATATATGTACATATATATTATTTTGTATGCATTATCAAGTTATTTATAAGTATTATTGTATAATGTAATGTTATTTAAAAGGTAATTCTCCCTTTGCATTAGTAAGTGTGTCTACTTTGTGTTTGCGTAATAAGTTTTATTCTTAACTTTCAAGTAGTAATAAAAGTAATTTTTTTAAAAAAAAGAGTAATGCTGTCAATTTTTCATTAACAACTAATATGGATAATGTATGAGATCATTTTTATACAAATACTTGATATAGAAAAGCAAAATCATGTTTCATTTAGAATCAAACAGTAAGAGTAACAATTAGATAAAATGTAAAATAATGTTAGTTTTATTTTACAACTGATGTTGAATCCTAAACTATACGACATTAGTTTTAGTTTATAACTAACCACTACTATAGGAAAGCTATTCAATCTTAATTATTTAACACCTTTCATATCAATTAATACTTGATGTATATACAAGTGTCATTTTATATTCAGTACATTCAACACTAATTCTTGAATCAAGAATGAATACCTATAACAACATCAACTTTTTTACAATGTTGATTTTTTTATATAGTAACTAATGTTGATTTTTTACAATATTGTATATTCAATACAAAAAGATTAACATGTTTAGCTATAATATATTGTTCAATAATTGAAATACAACTTTGATTTTTTGATATAGTAACTAATGTTGATAATCAAATTTTCATTACTTGAACTTTAATTAAGACGTTAATTTATTTTCTAAAAAATAATTGATATTGAATGCAAAATAGAATGGTGTGTTTATAAAATAATTAATGTTATTTATTAATTTTTTAAATCTTGAAGAATTCTTCCAAATTTTACTATTTCCTAAGTAGTATTCAAACCTAATTACGTAATCAAGTAACTCATATTACTATACAATCAATAATAGTAGTATTTAAACCCTATCAAAATTTTTCTATAATCAAGATTAATATCCCAAATATAATAAATTGAAAAAAGATAGAATAATATAATTATTTAGGTTTGAATAGTAAAATACTTATAATATGATGTTGCATAAATTGAAAATTATATCTCTAAATGCTAAGTTGAAACTTACATTTTTTTCCAAATATGGCCATTGATAAAAATACGTATAAATCCTGCTATAGCAAAACAAGGATACAAAGATGTTAATGTTGTAGATGAAATATTAATACAATATACTTTTGTTAGAGAGAAATTTATTACTTTACTTATGTCATTAAACTTAAGGGATATTATTGTGTATTATACATATTACCTATATTATTATAACTCTTTCTATAAAAATATGCATTGATTTACTTCTGTAAGAAAGAAATTTATCATATTTTCTTCGAAGATCTCATATCAATCAAAATTCTAAATAATGAAATTAGAAATGAAAAATCCAAATAAATAGATGTTCTTCATTAGGTTTAGAGGAGAAATAAGACCTTTGAACAAACCTTAACATTAAAAAAAGAACATGAACAAGAGCAAACAAATGGTTAAAATTGAGCAAAGATGATAAATGATATTTTATGTGAAGAAGTTATAACAGATTTCATAGGCCTTTCTTTATAATATATTTATAATTTGTTTGGTGCCCAGGATAAACTTTCAATTTTAATTTTTGCCTTCATTTTCACAGGTTTTAAAAGAAGAAAAATAGCACCATTTGAGTATTTCACGTCAACTATAAAATAAAAGCAAAGTATTAAGCTTGAACTTTTCCATATTAGTTATATAATAAAATTGATGTAGAATTTTAATTTATTGCTTATCAAAATTAATAGATACAAAATATTAAACTAAAATTGATTTAATTATACACATTATATGGATTGGAATTTATAATTTACATAACTAATATCCAAACATAACTTATTCTAAGTAAAATTAATAGTATTAAAATTATTCCATTTTATTATAAAATTATATAAAATAACGATAAATTGAATGTAAATGAAACAAATGAGAAAAGAGACAATCTATTATAAAAATATATTCTTCCATTTTATTTATTTCTATATCACTAAATGAACAAAAAACTTTTTATTTACAATATATACATAGTATCCCTACATAAATTGAAAGGAAAAGTAGTTATCTTGTGCTCGTAATTTCTTTCTATTAGTTGATGGTTTTTGAGGTATTGATTCTATCAATTTTGTAACCATTGACCTTGAGGTGTTTAATTACTTTATTTGTTATGAACCTTTCAGGGTCCTTGCGCTTCACTGCAAAAATACGTATGTTTCTTGCACTATGTATATTAAAGTTTGACATAGTACATAAAACAAGTAACATGTCAATTCTTATATTGAAACACATAGAGCATCAGTGACTTATAGCAAATAGAGCAATTAAATACCTTAAGATTAATAGATAAGACATTTGTGGAATATGAGGATAGCACATGCCAATTTATCATTACTTTATAACCCATTTTTGTAGTTTTCTTAATGTTCTTAAATGCATTTCTTGACATGGAGGGAGGGAACACTATTTATAGGTAAAAAAAATAAATCATTAGATATTGCATAAACTATTAATAAATTGTCACAATGATTAAAATCATTAAATATTCTGTAAAGTATTAATAAACTATCACAATGATTGAAATCATTAGATGTTATGTAAACTTTTGATAAATCATCATGATAATTCAAATGATTATATGACTGTTGCTATACCTTTAGATATAGACTATTTTTTTAAACTAACATGGTATTTCAGGACTATACCAATTTTTAATAAATAATCAATGTTGTTTGAGCTAATTTCTTTATACAAATCCATCCTACCATTTTTTTAACAATAAATTATATAAAAACTATATTAAATTATTAACACATCCATCTATGCTGCATATTTTTATCTTGAAGATAAAGCATTTTGTCCCTAACATTTAGGAAGATATAATATTTATAACTATGACCATTTTGAAGAAAATTAATGATAATTATCTTCATGGTAGAGGGTAGAAACATGATTTATAAAGGCAAAAGTTTTAATCTCACTACTTTGAAAAAAAGTGATGGTGATTGTCTTTATAGCATTCTCGAAGTAATCCTTTACTTTCATATTCATGACAATCATGCATATTTTATTTTTAGCCTCTAACTTTCATGTCCATCATAGATTGTGAAAATTTGACATAGATTATGGCTGAGAGAGGATGATAGTTTAAAAGCAATGATTTACATTTTAATAGTTGATAATTGAGCAGTATTAATCATGTATTCTCTTTATATGTCATCTAAATAGAAAATGGAGTGAAAACTTATATAAAAATTAAAGCAAAAGAGAAACTATGAAGTGAACATCTAAATGAAAAATGGAGTAAAAGAGAGAAAAAAATGAGGATGCAATTTATAGGCAATACGGGAAATTTTCTATGTTAGTTATTAATAGCTAACCAATGTCTTAAAAATGATTTTTTTTTTCATATTGAATCCATTAACATACTTTGTAGATATTGATTATTTGAAAAAAAAATGACATTATAAGTGTTCATCTCATGAATACATATTTTATTCTTAGCCTTTAACTTTCATGTCCATCACAGATTGTGAAAATTTGACATAAATTATGGCTGAGAGTGGATGATAGTTTAAAAGCAATGGTTTGTATCTTAATAATTGATAATTGAGCAGTATTAATCATGTATTCTCCTTATATGCCGTCTAAATAGAAAATAGCGTGAAAACTTAATTAAGTGAAAGAGAAATTATGAAGTGAACATCTAAATAAAAAATAGAGTAAAAGAGAAAAAAATTGAGGATACAATTTATAAGCAATACAGGAAATTCTATGTTAGTTATTAATAGTTAACCAATGTCTTAAAAATGAATTTTTTTTTCATATTAAATCCATTAACATACTTTTTAGATATTGATTATTTGAAAAAAAATGACATTATAAGTGTTCATCTCATGAATGCTATAGTGCATTTTGAATGAATAAACCATTGAAATATAAATAATCTTTACAATTTTTAATACCACCATAAATACAAATATTAATTAGTTATAAATAAATTTTAGATGTTAATTTTCAATTATAATTGACATTTAAAACACTAATATTTGTAAATATAACTAATAACTAATTATTTACATTACTTTAGATGTAAGTTTATTATACAACTATCATATTAAATTTCTTAATACTAGATCCTCCATCTTCTATTAGAAAATAAAACTTTATAATGTCGATTTATTATTCTAACTAATATGATAAGTTGCACTTATTTTCAGAAATGTCATCATGCCATTATAAATGTCAATTTTCTCTTTAACCGACGCAAATGATGTGATGTTAAAGGGAAAATCTACAATAGTGAACATTGAATAATTAAATGATGTTATTTTTCTTTCCTTAAGTAAAATTATGTTGATATATGTTTAAATTATGAATTTTCAATTTTATTATTTAGGGTTTTGGGTGGTGTGAGTATTCATATATTCCCTCCCAAAGTATTCCTATTCATGAATCCAATCTAGATTATTTTAATGAGGTTACTTGAAGCTAAAAGGAAGGTTGTAACCTCACTAAATAAGTAAGATGGGATTCAAGTTTAGTTTCAAAGAAAAGATAGCTTGTCTTCATGCTAAATTGTAAATTAGATAGCATTTTTTTTTGCAAAATTTATAGTGCCTTATAGAGAAATCAACCAATTGATTTTCTTTTGTAAGCAAGAAGTTTGCTACAATTTTTCTTCATATAAAAGATCATCTTAACTTGAGTTCAACTATTTGTTCGCTCTTACTGACATTTTCTTCTTAATGTTAAGGTCTGTTTGAATGCTTGATTTTTTTTTTAAATCTAATGCAAAACATATATTTATTATGCATTATGTTCTTATGTTTGGATTTGTGTTTTTGATTTCATTATTTAGAATTTTGGGTGGTGTGAATTTCTTAAAGCAAAGGTAATAATTTCTTATTTACAAAAGTAATTTGATAAGTATTTCTATATAAAAAGATCAATAATAGGAGTACTACACAAATAATATACTATACTACCAAAGCTTAATGACATAAACTGCATAGTAAAATTCTCCTCAATAATGGCATATTATATTAATGTTGTACTTGCAACATCAATTCTAATGTCCTAGTGCCTTTCTTTTGCTATAGTGAAATTTACAAAGATTTCTGTTAGTGACCAAATCATCAGAAGATAATCTAACTTCCTTTTGTACATTTAAAGGTATTATTTACAATTTTTGTAACATATGCATATTATATATCTTCTATTATTTGGATCTAATTAAATATATGAAATTGTTGTTATTAGATGTTTATTGTATTTTAGATTTTTGACCATAAAGAGATTGAGAGTGCTTAAATACTACTATTTTATTGCTTGTATAATAATATGAGTTGTTGGATTTTATAATTATGTTTAGATACTGTTCTAAGAATAATGAGATTTAGGAGAGTACTAATGGATAAAAAGTTCAATAAATAATATTAATTATTTTATAAAATTGACATTATATATAAAATTTAAGATACAAAGAAGTTGATTTTCAATGACGATTAACAAATCAACACTATATATAAATAATAATGTCGATTATTAAAATAACAACTAATGTCTTATTTCAATTATTTAACAATATCTACAAAAACACATTAGTTTTCATATAAAAGAAATGATATCATTACATATATTCAATGTTAGTAAGAAATCGACCAATGTTGAATATACCAAATATAAAACAACACTCATATAGATATCAATTAATAATCGACATAGAATAGGTTAAACAATCAACATCAAAAATATTTTTGTAGTAGTAAAAATACATTATAAAAAAGGAAAACAACTGGTCTAATTGTATGAATTGTAATTAGTTCTAAAAGTTTAATTGATTCATGACTAGTTCACCAATATTTACACTAATTTTTATTAAATGGTTTTGATGGTCTAATTTTCAAAATCATAATAAAAATTAAAACAATCATAATATGACCTTTATTGTGGATTATAGTTTAAAATCGTATTGTGGTTACTATATTCAAGTGAAAGGATATTGAACGCCAAGAATTGCTTTTATCACTAATGAAAAATATGAAGTAAATTTTACATTTAATTAACTTTGGATCTTCTAAGATATATATGGTTATTGCACATCTAATCAGCCCTTGGATTTTTCATCAATTTGGTGTATATATATGTAAAGTGGTAAAGCCTGTCATTGGGATGACGGTGATCTGGAATCTCAACGGAGATTCGTCGTTGGCTAATTTTCTTGTATCTTTTGTTTCAGCAGAAACCTTTATATTTCTCCTTAAAACATACAAAGACATGCTCTCACACACACAAACAAAAGCGCTTGGAATTCAAAATAGTGGCTTTCGACAAACATGAAAACCTAACTCCATTATTGTTGTCAAAGTGTCAAAAGTTCTGTTGTTGTTTCCGAGATCTTTTTTCTAGTTTACGACCAGAAAAGAGAGCCAATTAGTGGTCCCTCCAAGATAGAAACCTCACATAACAAGTGCTAGATTTTTAAACCTGAAAGCTGAGTACCATTAATCAAGTTGATACAAAAAAAAAAAAAAGCTGGTTTTAGTGAAAGCTGGAGATAGTGTGCATATGACACTGTGATCACGTTGGAAAGTAAGTTATAGATGGAAGCTATGGGGTTAGCCTACCCACTAAAAAGTGACTAGGTTTTCTTTGTTCACGTTAAAACCTGCAACTGTTTCTCCTAGCGGCAGTTATTTTCTTTAAGGACAACGAATCTGTTTGTTCTTGAGTTTCCAAGGCTAATGGAACTTGAAGAACGAGCCAGAGACATATACTTTTCTCTTTTACTCTAAATCCTCCTCCATATATATGGCTAATATATATGCGCATGCATCTTTTTGCGTGAGTCTCAATGTATGCTTGAATACACTACTCCAAGAGTTTAAAAATTGAGTAAAGTTAGACGCATTATTGTAATTTACACACTTTCACTTATTTGAAGTGGCTAAGTGTAGCTGATACGTAGTATTATTCATTCAATATTATTTTAGATAATATATTCTTTGTTATATCTAGAGATTAAACTCAAAATTTTGTATATGTACATTACGTATTATTACTTTTATCATTAAAAAAAAGTGATTCGGTGTATAATAATAAATAATCACAAAAAAGTATATAACTAAATTAGAATTACATTTATTTAAATTTGATTTATTAATTTATAAAGATCAAAATTTAAATTTGATTTTCCCTACTAAAAAAATAAAATCCATCTTATCTATTAGGATATTTAAATCCCAATTTGAATAGATAAGTTTCCGATGAGGCTAACAAGCAAAGGCCTTTTTATGTCTTCTAATAGGTAACAACGTAAATAGATCTATGTATCGAAATTTTATTTGTACCATATGTTTATATATTATAGACAAGATATACGTGTATATTAATTACTGAATAAGCTCTCATGATAAGCTTGCAAATTAGATTTGTTTACCAAAATATGATTAGCCTTGTTCACATTCGTATAGATAAATGCTATCATATTACACCGTGTTTAAATTAAATAAGGTTGCAAGCTCCTAATTATAGACCGCTTATCTTGTTTTCCCATGTATTCTTGGAAGATAAATTTGAGCATAATTTTAAAATTTGAGCCAAATCAATTGGTGAATTAGAAAATTAGCCAACTAGCCAATTTGGTTAAAGGTTAAAGTGTTTAAGTCGAAAATATATGTGAATATGTGGGAATTAAAATTGGTGTAAATAAGCCAAAATCAGTGAGTTGGACTAATTTTACAATTTTTTTTTAAAAAAAATAATTTTTTTATAATTTTATAATAAATGAGGTGTAATATCCTTATAATTTCACATCAATTAAACTTGTAACTTTTTTAATTATTTTCAACATAAATTATTATTATATTATATGTTTTTAGGATTTAAATTTGATTTATTATCAATATAAATTAATTTTACATTATCACCCACTAATATATTATTATGTTAATAAAAAATTATTAAAATACTTTTACTACTATTGAAAATTCTTAATTACTATTTTTTATGACGTTTATTTTTTTTCATTTATTATTAGTGTAAAATATTTTATATCTAGGATTAAATTTAAACTCTATCTTTTATTACTATATATAAGATTTAAATTTCTTTAACTGTTAAAATAAATCAATTTTACATTATCATTCAACTATATTTGGTCGTATCAATAAAAAATATTATAACTATTTTATTACTATTAAAAAAATTTAATTATTATTTTTTAATAAATTAACTTCTTCTTATTGATTAATAATATTTTATACTAATAATAAATAAAATTTAAGCATTTAAATATATATATAATTACTAGTATATATATATATATATATATATATATATATATATATATATATATATATATATATATATATATTAAAGTTAAAGTCAGTAAAATTAGTAGTTAAACTAATAAATTAATATTCTATTCATTTCAACGATTGTCTAATATGTTTTTAGATGATTGATCAATACGATTTTAAAAATTATAAATTAAAACGTGATTTGTTGGTGTAGTGCATAAATTTTTAATATTAAATGTGGAGAAAGGAAACGCGATGCCAATTAAAAATAATATTAGCATTATCATAAAAAAGTGGTTTCTAGTACCTACTCAGGACAAAGAATCTATTATGCGACATTTTATTAATCTGCTCATGGAAGATTTCTTTTCTATTATTAATAATCTCTTTTGGTAATATTCGAGTGGAGTGACGAGATATTCCCGTGACCTAACTTTCAAAACAATATTTAAAATAAAAAAGGAAACTTCATATATGACGTTAGCAAGCAGTGACAACAATCTCTTAGATTTCCGAATGGCTAAGAAATACGCGAAACTAACTTCGATTATTATAAACGTAGAAATGATGCATGAATCGAAAATAAAAATTAAAATTAAGTTTTAAATATAAATTGGAAGTTATTATTAAATATAAAATAATAAAATAAATTTATAAAATTCATTTCAATAGTGTAAAAAAAATTAAAATTTTATTTTATTTCTAGTTTTGGTAAATATTGGGTTTTTTGTTACGAAAGGGATTTTGTGTAGCTATTAAAGATGAAAAGAGCTTTCCGATGAAGTTTGGGCCCAGACGCCAGACAGTAACATGAGAGGGTAACGCTATTGCGGAAATGAAGGTTAGAATCTTGTTTTGGTGCCTAAAGAATATTCTGATTATGCACAGTAAACTAGATTAATTAATTGGATTTTGCACGACTTAATCACCCGAATTAGGCCTTTAATTGCTTTCATGTTAGTTTCGCTGCCTTTATTATATTAAATTAATAGAGTAATATTTTGTTGCTATTCGGTTCACTGTGGTTTAAAAAAGATAATCTAATCTAATAACATCACCGGACGTAAATTTTTGATATGTTGATTCCTTTTATACATTTTTCCTTGCATTTAAATTTGGTTAATTCGTAGTATAAATTAATTTTATATTATTATATATTTATATATTATCATATTGTTAAAACTTTTTATTATTATTAATTTTTTAATAATATATTATTTCTTAATTTATTATTAGTATAAAATATTTTACATTAACAATAAATTAAATTTAAACACCTTTCCATCTCACTTTTTGGCTTAGACAATAAAACTTCTGATCTAACAATCCAAGTTTATCTGGCAACTTTTCTGTTTCTTCTTTAGTGCACAAATGTTTCCGTTGGTTGTTTTTTTCCCCCTTTTTTGTCCATTAACGATGAAAAATTTTAAATTTAAGAGTTGCATCATCTTATCAAAATATCACACCACTAATCTACCATTTATTGGCTTATTTTTCCGTTGATTCTAACGCAGTCCTTAGAGTCCAAAAAATATATTTGGATTATTCAGAAACCAAAGAAATGAAAACAAAGCTAACATGAATATTAATTAGAAAAATGAAAAAAAAAAGAGACTCCAATAATTGCCATATATCTCTTTATGTTTGATTCTATATAGCTACATAGAAACTCTTGGGTGGGTTATGAAAAGTTCTACCAAAAAACAACAACAATAATTTAGAAAAGGGGGACGCATATGGAAAAGGGATTTGGCGGTCGATTTGGTGGATCAGAGCATGTCTTTTTCCACTTTCCACTGTGAACTCTCCAATCAGAGCTTCGTCTCGTCTAGTAGCCTTCCAAACAAATGATTATATTTATTTATTTATTTTTTAAGTTTTCTGTCCTTTTCTACTCTCTCTCTCTCTCTCTCCAACACAGTGACTCGACCACATAGAAAAATATTATTGATTTTGAAAATAAATTTTGAAATCAGATTATCAATTTTATATATTTATTAAATTAAATTTTATAAATTTATCCAGTCATTCTATATTTAATAATAATTTTTAATTTTTATTTAAAATTTAATTTTAAATTCCATTTTTTATGTATATATATATAACATTATTGATACAGTAATTAGTTTCTTTTACTTTCAACAATCCAAAATTTGGGTTATCTCTATTAATAAATAATAAGAGTCCAGGTCCTCTTTTATTTGTGAGAGTGTAAAATGTAAAAGGGAGATATTTTGTTGCACTCGGAATGATCATTCATTCCGCTTAATAAACATGAGGCCCGTCAAATTGGGGGACATGCCAATTTGTGATGAGAAAGTGAAAAAAATAAAAAGTAAGTGTAAGTAAATACGATTAGCATTAGTGAAAAAGTTATATATTCTCTTGAGGTCCTCCACCCAAAAGCTTGCTGCAGACACAAAAGTCCTCCCAAAGAAATTGGAACGGTGAAAATTGTCTTTACTTACCTGACAAATAATTAACTATACAATTCAGTTGATGATAGTAAAAATTGTCGGTGGTCCTCCTGCACTCATTCACGTCCTCAACAACTTACAATCTCAATTAAATTAATTGTATTTAATAAAGTCAGTTCAACGTAGATAATAAATAATTGTATTTAATTTCTCTTTAAAAGATAGCATGTATTGGTGTAATTAGGAAGAACATTATGAATAAATGAAGTTGAAACAACGTTTCAGAATCAAAGGATGGTCCTTTATGAAATGCCAAGTACAGTTTGCTTTCAGAAAGAAGCAACGACCGGATTAAGTTGTTGCATCATATCCATGTGGTGATGCTGAAGCTGATGTGCATAACTAAAGCAACACACAGTATTGCGCTACTTTATCCTCTTTAAAGAACCATTGCCTAAAGAAAAATAAAGGCCAATACTGTGTGCAACTGCTACCTCTTAGGGTTTCTTTTTTCATATCAAAGAGAGAATTAGAGTTTCATTTATTTGGCCAGGAGATATTTTTTATTAAAAGATTTTGTTTACTTTTGTAAAATAAAAAATAAATTCAAATTATAATATTTAATGATGTGATAATGAATGAAAATAGTTTTTTTTAACATAAAAATATTATTTTTATATATTATTCATTTTTAATATTAAATAAATAAATTATATTCCATCATTTTAATATTATAATATTATATTCTTATGATTGCAAAAGAAGCTTGATAAGTTATCAAAGATTACTTCTCACGTGGGAAGGACCCCCATATATTGGTTAGTGCTTTCGTTTCATCGTTGGTTGATGTTATTTTTACATAAGTGTCAAGATTCGAGCTAGATTTCAATATATACTATAGTCACCTTTTTTGTTTTTCCTTCATCTCGAAGGCAAATTAAACTATTTGATTTATAAGAATATCTTTGTGGGGTTCAATGGAATGGAAAAGTTACCATATGTAGGAGACTATTCTCTACTCTCTGAGTTTCAAGCTTTTCTAATGCTTTGTTCTACAATAATTCAGGAGGAAAGTATGATATATTATTAATGTAATAATATATTAATATATTACTACTTCAAAATATATCATTATCGTCGCCTAGAATTAAAGGAGAATAAAGTATTGTATATAATTTAATTTGATAATCAACTGATTATTTTGACAGTTAACTAATAACTGATTGTATTAACTATTTTAATCAGTAAATTATATTAGTTATTTGAATATAATATTTAATAAAATTAATTATTTATAATTAAATTTTTATATATAAAATTACATATAAAAATATAAGTATATTTTATTTAATTATTTTTTTATTTTAATATTTTAAATTTTATATTTAATAAACTTAATTTTTTTATGAATAATATATTATTTTAATTTATTATATATTAAATATTTTTAAAATTAAATTAATATAATTTTTATAATTATTAAATTTTATAATTTAAAATAGTATAATAAATAAATTTTAAAATTATCACAGACATGACCTTTAAATTGACTGGTGCTGTAGCCTCACTAGACAAAAAAATAAAGCAAGCAGCCATTCAATTTTCTAGAAGAACAAATTAGGAAATATCAACATTAATTAAAGGTAGTTCCATCTTTTTATAATTATTATTGCACTAGCTGAAGACCAACATTTTGTAAAATGATTTTTTACTTGATAATCAACTGCTTAAACAGTTAAGCAGTTGATTGTCAAACACAAAATTAATTGGTTGAATAAATCAATTTATCACATGGGTAATTTAAGTCAAACCATGGATAAAAAGTCATTGGGCAAATATGGGCTATGTTTGGTGTTTATTAATTTGTCACGTGGGTACGCTGCGTGTGGGTTTTGAGTCAGTATTTCGAGCAACTTAAATCTACAAGCACCTGCGCTTGACCAAAACTTTTGTTTTCTTCCGTGCAAATTTCCTTAATAAGCAGTTAAAGAAGATAATAAATGATTTTAATTTTAAAAATTTAATTAGAATAATAAAAATATATAAAATAATAAATATATTTTAAACTTTTAGAATGAACAAACAAAATTAAAATTCTTCAAAAGAACAAATAAAAAGGAAGAGAGAAAGTAGTGCGGTAAAGGTGGCGATCGAAAGATTCATTCATTCCCCATTGTATGCAATCTGTCAATCATCTCGAGATTCAAACATGGCGAGCGATATTTGTCTGCTGTAATGGCATATATGGCCAGATTTATTTAACCAGAGGTTGGAACATGTCACATTTCAAAACACAGGCAAACGACTAAAATTCTATGTTATCCTTTGAAATATATGATTTCTGTGGATTTAATTTTTAAAATAAAATTTATATTAATTTAAATTTTAAAATTTAAAAAAATTTAATTTTTATAAAAAAATAAATTAATATAAATTTTAATTTTCATAATAATTAAAATTTTATTTAAATTTAAAATTTTTTTAAAAAAATTAATACAAATAAAATACTTTTAAATTAAAATAAAATTTTGGTCCAATACAAGGGCCTCAGCAAAACAGACAACTTAAAACTGCCGGCTTGCACCTCGTTGTTACATGACTTACCATAATTCCATGCATTTTAGGGTCAAAGCTCCAGCCGACAAAACCTATAGAGGGAGACCATTAGGTGCAGGGGAGTGGAAATTTCTAAATTTCCACCCAACTGCCACTAATTTGATCATCTTATTGGTCAATTTTATTTAATGTTTTAAAAACTCAACCCAACGGAGAATCCGAAAAATTATTGGGTGATAATTTAATTGGTCTAATCGATTGGATCAATGATTGAATTAGGTAATATTATAATAAAAATTTATATAAATTTATTGAAAAATTAAATAATCATTAATTTATACTATATATATAAATTTATAATTTATATAAAAATACATAAAAATAAAATAAAATAATAAAATTTTAATTAATTAAATATTAAATTCATATTTATTCTTTTTAATTATATATAGGCTTATTGAGCCAATTCAATTCTAAAAAAAAAGAAGTTTAATAATAAGGAAAAGAAAAAAATATTAAGGATTATTTAAAAAATAGATCAATTTTTCAATTTTTTTTCAAGTCTCATTAATTTGGACTAGTTTGGATTGACTCAAACTAGTTTGACTGCTAAAAACAATTTTTTAAATTGATTTGAATCGAATAATATAATAAATAATGGTTTCAACGTCCAATCTAATTTTTAAAATTTTAATTTTAATTTGGTATATACTCAATTCATGACTTTTTTTTACAATAACTTGAAAGTTTGTACACATTTTTTATATACTAAATATAAAAAAATACAACTTCCCGGACAACCAAATATATCATAATTTTTTAATTAATTATAATTTTATAATAAAAGATTGCAACTGATTGGTTTGAATAATTATTCTTGTTTGTATCCAACTTTAAGTTTGGAATTCTTGTTGTATTATGTTATATTAAGAGTTAGAAGAGTCAACACCGTAATTAATGGTATGAACCGTATATGAGTATAAAGTGTTTGTAATTTTTTTTCTTCAACGTGAGTGTATGTATTTTTTTTTAACGTAGCAATAATAATTTACTTGATATATATACAAAATTATGAATTGAAATACTAAATATAAAAAGAAATAAAATTTTTAATTAATATATACCATAAAATCATTGACATATAAGGTACATGTATTATCATAATCGCGAGGGTATATTAGATCATATTTGCATAACATAAGATCCATCTAATGTTTATATCATTCACATATATTATCGTTTTGTTTTGTTAGTTTAAAAATATATTATTCAATAAAAAATATAAAATATCCCTTTTAATTTTGGGGTGATTAAATATTATCATCTTCAACTTTAAAAACTTGAAAATTACCTCCTTAAATTTTATAAAATTTAGAATTAATATCCATAATCCATTTAATTAATTATTTTTAATAAACTATGTAATTTTTTCATGAAATTTTAAGCAAAAATTGTAATATTATAAACATTAATTTATTTTGTTATTTCATATAATTTTGTACTTTATTTGAAAGTATTTAATAAAAATTATTTATATATAATTTAATTTTTATTAATTATATAATGTTAAAATTATATTTAAAAATTGATTAAAAAATTTATTATACTATTATATTATGATGCTTGTTTAAAAATTTTATAAAAATTATATAATTTGATAAAATGATTAATTAAATGGATAATGAGTGTTAATTCAAAATTTTATAAAATTTAAGAAGGTAATTTTTAGAATTTCAAAATTAATAAATGTAAAATTCAATTATCTCAAAATTGAAGAGAATAATTTATATTTTTTCTTGTTATTTAAGTATCGAAGTCTTCAACATGACTAATCTCAAATTCTAACTAGATGTTTATGTTTATATAGAATTAACTTAAAATTAATTAGTGTGAAGTAGTCTGTAATGGTGGAAAAATGGTTGGAAAAAACCATAGGCAATTGTCCTTTGAAGACAACCCCGGTACCTTAGGAAGAAGGAAATATCTGCCAGACACAAACGCATTAAACCTAATCTTAAACTTTTTAATAGGCTTCAAGCTGCCATGCGGCACCAACGATTGAAAGTTAAAGTGGGTTGTGCTGTGGAAAAGGAGAAGTGGGTGGTTGAGTGAAAAGCTAACGAAATAATTAAATTTTTAATTAGACAAATCATATTTGTTTAATGTGAACAAAAGTGCATATTGGTAAAATTGATCAGTGTTAAATCAACATGTATATATTGATAATTTTTAATAAAAATGATATTTAATATTTTTTTTAAATCTTATTTTTTATATTTATAATTTAATTTATAAATTTTATATGTATATATAATAATTTAATTACTTTTTACTGTAAAAAGAAAAAAAAATCAGCATATACATGTGTCGCTTCAAAGCTGGGCAAGTGTCACATCACAATGTCATAGCCTACCAACCAATTAATTATGTCATCCGCCTAGTATACTCCTGTTTGCTACCCAATATAACTCGAGTGATACTGAAACACTAATTAATATAATTTTTATATTGATACGAGGGATACTTTGACCTAGTTATATTAGAAGTATCTTGGATCAAACTTGTTTCTTCATCGTTTTTGTTTCCCTTTTTCTTTCTGTTACTTGGGCTTTTCACCCTAATTTTTAAAATTCTTAATTTCAGTCCCCTTCGTTGGCTTAACCAAAAAATGCTGACGAAATTCTCAAGTTAGTTCAACTGATAATGTTCGTTATCAACGGCTTATAATTTAAGCAATTTGTAAATAAGGTCGAAAGTCCCAAAAAAATTATGTTGACCTGTATTATTTTTATGAAATTGGTCATCATAGAAAGTTTATAGGGGTGTAAAATTTACATATGAAGTAACAAATTTCCATTGCATTTACATAGAACCCAGAAAGCCCATTGGCCAACTTGAAGAAGATTTTGGTGTGTATATTTTTGAATCCCATCTTGGTTGTGGACGGTCCAATTATGAATAGTGGCCTTCCCATAATGATGAACAGGGCCCAAAAGGGAAAAACCAAGGGCCCAGCTGGGAAAGTGCCTCATTTATTTTCATCCACATTGGCCCACTTGTCTGCCAAATGATCCAAGAAGAAACCTTTAGTCGATATATACAAAAGAATCTTACTTTGCTGGTAAAAAAAAAAATGTGTGTCCTGTCAAATGAACACTAATAACGAAAATCATAGATTTCTTAATTAATCCTTAATCGATCATGAAGTTAATTTTATTATATTATTTAAGATTAATCTAGTTTCACTTCCTTAAACTCAGTCCCCTTCACAAACTCTCTTTCGTGAACCATAAAATCCACAATTTTATGATCTCCGTTAACTATTAAAAGGAAGTGCATCACCATTATTTAGATAAAAATTATCTACTTATAGGCAAATTTTTATTCTCATGTCATCATCATAAAAATGGAAATTTAACTTTTATTATCGCAAAGATCTAATTTTTCAATCCTCGGATTACATGTTCATGTTTAAAATTTAAGAACTACTAATTTTTATTGTCAACGACCAAAGAATCTTAGTAAGGAAAAAGGGAGTAAGTTCATAAGAAGTTTATGCAGTCGGAGTCAGTATGCAAATAAACTAAGTCCAAATTAAGATGTGGGTTTTTTCACACTCTCTAATAAGGGTGTGAAAACCAGACTGGAATATATTTTCCTTTTGCTGCGCAGCGTGGGCGAGAGTGAGAATATGGGAGTGAGAGTAACATCATTGCAGATCAATTTGTGAACTATAACACATACAGGCAGGCGATGCACAAAATTTTGTTCGTCTAATTCACAGATAAAGGTTTCTGAAACATACAAGAAGGTGCGTACAACTCTGGTAGCTTTACCAAAGCTCGAGACATATAATTCAACACGGAAAATTAATTCTATCATGCATCATCAGTAAAACAAAACAATGCATGACTTTTCAAGCCGACCATCTTTTGCCGTTTTATTTTGACCTCAGAAAAGAGGATAGGTAAGTTATATATCATACTCACTACAGGACCGGCTGAAGCAAACTATTAGTGGCACCAACAAAAAGGAACAAAACGAGAATAAAAAATGAAGAAACTAAGATTGTGAGCACACCTCTGTGTTGGCCACAGCAGCTTCAGGATGGTAATGAAGAATTTCCATCCACATCATCTCCCTAATCATCTCTTGCCCCAAGTCCTCATCCATGTCAAGATCAACTGGAACCGTGGCTGGTAGGTCACGATTAGGATCATACAGAGGTGCCATGTATGGATGTTGAAGTGCTTCAGTGACACTAATCCGCTTTGATGGATCGAAAACAAGCATTTTCTGCAGCAGGTCAATTGCCAATGGATGCGCATTGGGGTAAAGCCGGGAAAAGGGGGTTGCTGGAGAACATGGAAGTGTTTTGATATACCTCTTTGCCTTTGGATTATTAATGAATTCGAGATCCTCCTCCTTTTGGCTGCCAAGAACGTTGATGATTAGTTTTAGCTGATTGAGACATTCAGAACCAGGGAATATAGGTTTTCGCCCAAGAAGCTCTGCAAAAATGCATCCCACAGACCACACGTCAATGGATGTCCCGTAGTAGTCACAGCAGAGAAGGAGCTCTGGTGCTCGGTACCACCGGGTGACAACATACTCAGTCATGAACTGGTTCTTCCCACTGCTAGTTCGTGCCAAGCCAAAATCACATATTTTGAGGTCGCAATTTGCATTGATCAGAAGATTTCCAGGCTTTAGGTCACGATGAAGGATGTTGGCTGAATGAAGATACTTGAGGCCCCGGAGCAACTGCACCCAATAACTTTAGACAGGTGAGTGCAATGATCAAGTGTGTGTGTGTGTGCACGAATGCACTACAGTGCTCTTCAAGAGAGCAAAAAACTGCAAGTTACAGACACTTTGTGGAAAAGAAGAGCAGTACAGTAAACAGAAAAACAAAACTGATAAACTCATGTAAAGGAGGAGAGTCCAGCAATCGCCAGGGAGAGAAAATCTTTCCATATTATGTTGAACTGTAACAATCAAACTCTGCAGTACTATAACTGTAAACCAGTTATGGTCTGACTTTTTGGGTAGGGGAACTCCAGAATGCCAAAGGTGCATATACGATAAAACATTGAACAGTATAATTGTAATTGTGAAAAAAGGATCTATTTGAACATAATAACACTTTATTGACTTGAAAGGGGCTGTGAATTCATACCTGAAAGAGGAAATATTGACAATGATCATTAGATAGTGCTTGTGAAGACTTAATGATCTGATGTAAGTCTGTGTCCATAAGTTCAGAAACCAGATAGACATCCTTGAAATATTTTCTGTGAATAGGCAGCATGATGTCTTTTAAAGCCATCACATTTTCATGCTTAAGATGCCGAAGAAGTTTCAATTCACGCAATGTTCTTATTGCATCAACACGATTTTCAAAGACATTTTGAATCTTTTTTATAGCAACTTTCTCATTGGTTTCTCTATTCACAGAGGAGCACACAATTCCATAGGCTCCACGACCAATAGGCTTGATGGGAACATACTTTATATCAATCTCGAACAAGGTCTGCCACATGGAGTAATAATGCTTTCCTGGATTTGCAGTTCCATTTGGAGGTTCAACAGGAGTCGCCATTCCTACAAAATTTACCCAAAAAAGTTTCAGACTTTGAAACTGATTCGTTAAGTTTTCAGTACTAGTTGATCTCAAAAGCTCAAACTTTCCAAAAGTGGTCAAGAAATGATTTTATTATATCTCTACCATTCAGCAAAGATAAATAATCAGGGAAACCTGATTGACGTGGTGTCTTTGATGATTTATTAAAAGACCCATTGAGTTTAACATTAACATGCATGGTTAAAAAAACCAATGTCGTTATTAGCATTCTCATGACTGCTGAGGGTACTGCATTATCTTAAAATGGCTAGTATGATAGTATCCCTCATTAATTTCGTACTCAGAAATCTATCTGTAATACAGTGAAGCATGCTGTTCTCACCTAGCTTAGATGACTCAATTGAGGAAAGTGACTTTTAGCATAGAGCAGATGCACTTCTATTGCAAAGAGAAGTTCGTTCCCCAAGAGGAGATCTGTCCAAAGTAGAATGTATAGTTACAGGAAAAAGGAACATACACTGGAGAGTCATTAATTAAGCACATCATTTCCAATTGTAGAAGGAATTTATCTACTTCGAAGAAAAAAATTGAAAAAAAAAAAGTTACCTTTGTGATCCTAATTCTGCACAATCCCTAGAATTCCAGAATACGTACGTTAGAACTTAGCCCTTGTCGTCCCGTGACATTGTTCCGCTATCAAATCCGAACCCAATCGATTCAAATCCTATCAATTGCACAAACAATATCACAAAAATGACCTCTACCACACAAATTATGCGATTCAAACAAACGAATTCTAAACCTTACTCAAAGGAAAGCCCAAATTTTTAACACAATATATTCCGAATTCCGATTTGGAAACAGAGCATTCATCACCAGAACCTAAGAAAGCTGTCAATGAAAGCGGGCCTCGGACGTCTTTGTGAGGGAAAGGTTGCATAGGTTCTCTCAGCGATCAAGATTCGTTATCTCGTCGCATCAGAGACAGACAGCAAGCAAAAGTAGCGACAAATATTTGGACTTTCTCAATCGAAATAAATCTCACACCCGCGTTTTGCTCTCCCAACGACATCCATGGAGTTGTAGTAGTGCGGATATTTTCGGGGTACCCATTTTTGGCTGCAACATAATTTATTTAATTTTCCTTTTATCAGATATTTGCAACCTCCTGCCAGGCAGTAACAAGATACGACGTCGTTGGTCGGCGGCACATTGCAGTCATCGTTTGACAAACAAGCACCAGAGGCCAGTGAACGACATGCGTCAAATAGCGTTGCAGTTAAGGAGGAGCAAACGTGGCAAGACGTCAACGCGTCTGATTGGAAACGGACGTGGAAGCTGAGGAGGGAGAAGCAGACGAAAATTAGATATTTTGGTGAAGGATGAAGGTCCCTGAATTTCACTGTGCAGTTTTCTGACCTTAGCATTTGCTAAGTAAGTGCCGATCAGCGGTGAACTTTGTATTATGGAATCTCCATCTCTATATTTCTTTTCTCCAATATTATTTCCTTCAAAATACATTTTATCGTATTACTGGGGACTGCATTTTCATTTTGATGTTGGCGGACATGCCTCGGGAAAGCCTTCTTGTTCCAGGACTGCATTTTCTTTTGGTTATGCGTAAGCAAGATCAAGTGGGGTTTTAAAAGCTATGTTTCTGAACTTGGCTGAGAGACGGACCCTCTTGATTCCAAAGGAAAATAGACGTACTGGTGTTTGGCGTAACAATAAATAAAATTTTATTTTTAAAAATAGTATTTAACTTTAAGTAAAAAATTATTTTATTTATAATTTTTATTTTAATTATATCTATATTATTATAAAATTCAACAAATTTAGTAAAAAAATTTATTTATCCTAAATATATATATATATATAAATAATTTATTCTCTTTCTAACATTATATTTATCATAATATTATCTAAATTTATTTTTCAATTAAATTTCTTATTTTTTCAATATATATCAAATAAAATAACTCATTTGTAAATAAATTGAAATCATTTGAATTCTCAACGATTAGTTAATTTTCTCAAAGGTGATCAAATTTAGTAAAGTTTTTTTAGAGTTTATTTCATTTATCCTAAAAAATATATATAAATAGTTTATCATTTTCCTAATATTATATTTATTATATTACTATTAAAATTTACTTTTCATTCGAATTTTATACATTTTTTTATATATATCAAACAAAATAACTCATTTATAAATAAATTAAAATCATTTAAATTCTCAGCAATTAGTTGATTTTTTCAAAGGTGATGATACTAAGCATGTAAAGCATAGCTCCCAATGTCATTCTTTAATTAGGAGAGACTGATAGGTTATCATTCCTCGCAGAGAAGGAAAATTGGTTAGTTTCTTACAATGTCAATTACGTTATTTGATTTTTGATGATACTATCGAGGTTTGTACTCCTCGAGTAATTAGCATGTAATTTTTTTTTGCCTTTGATCATGTTTATTTGTTAAAAATAAATAAATAAATTAAAATTATTATTTTTAATAAAATTTTTAAATAAAATTTATTTATAAATAAATTGAAATAATTTCTATTAAAATAAAATAAAATCAATTTTAGAAATGTTGCATAAAAAAAAGAATAAAATGAAATATATGATATCATATTAAGATTTGATCGGATAGAATGAAATAAAAAAGAGAATAGCTAAAAGAGTTTGTCTGACGCGCACAATGAAAGAGAAATGCCCATGGTCATTTCATTATTTATAATAATTTCTTTGCAAGCATATCTCTTATATTTTTTATATATTTTAATATCATTCTTTATTAATATACAATAAAAAATATTAATTTCTGAATATTTTTATAAAATATTCTAAAAACATATTATTAATAATAAAATTTAAAATGTGGCATTTTTATATTCTATAAAAATATATTTAATTTAAAAGTTTAGTAAATTAGAATTTTTATATTTTTATTATATTTTTTGTAAATTATAATTTGGATGATAAATTTTAAATTGCAAAAAATTTTATTATTAATTATATCATATATTCTAATAATATTAAATTATTTAATAAGATATTTATTATTTTTATAATAAGAATATTATTATCATTAATTACACTTTTCATTCCATTTTTATATTATTTTGTTGTAGTAAACATAAAAATGAAATAAAATACTCATTCCATTTTTTATAATAGCAAAAATAATTATGGAATGGTCATTCTATTTTATTAAAGCTAGGCAAAATTCATCTAACAAAACTTGATTGAATTTGGGCGGTTGATAGCAATTCAATATAAGGTGGTGATTAATGGTAACATGTTAAAAAAAGGATCTCTATTAGTCTTTGATCGATATTAGTTCACTAATTTCTTATCCAACTTTAACCAAAATGAACAGTTATACACTGAGCAATGTTATTTTGGATATTATCCCTTAGCTATGAAGGACTATTCTATTGTATCTTTCATTTAAAACAAAATTCCCCTTCAAAAAATAGAAAGAAATCCTAGTAAAGAATACTCGAGCTTTTGCTTTTGTCGTTTGCCCAACTAGCTTTAATCTCAATGACGATTCACTTAATCAAAATTCTCCATCTACTAACTTACTCATCAAAAGGCAAAGTTTTCAACTAATGTTCCATAAGGGCACATTATTCTCAAATGAAAGATAGTTATCAAAGTTTTGAACTTTTGATTTATTCATCTTTTGGTTTTATCATTTTTTTCTACGTTTAATCTTATGTTCGGGTTTGTGTTTGTATATTTTGTTTATATGTTTGTGGATTTCTAGCTTATGTTAAGGCAAATTTTAGCATCATTGATGGTGGCATGAAATTTTATGGTTGCACTTTTGTGCTTCTTAATTTTATGTTTTTGGATTTTCAAGTTTTATTTTCGTAGGCTATTATTTGAATTATGTATCTTCATTCATATGGATTTCTTAAGTTTTGTGTATCTTATTGCATAAGAAGCTATCCATGAATTTTTAAAATGTCAATTTCTTTTGAATTTAATAATTATCCTATGAACTTTTATAGAGTATTGAATTCAAATAACGATATTAGTCAAAATTGCTCTCTTGTTCAAAAATTTTTTTCTTGCAAAAGTTTGAAATGTTAATTTTCTCTATTTTCCACAACTATTCAACTATCATTCTTTTGGTTTTCTTTTCTTTCCAATTTCCATATTCTTAACTTATTGATCATTTATGTGATTTTCTTTTTATTACTGATATATGTGTTAAAATTTTTATGGTATAGGAGTGAGGGGTTATTTCAAAATTCATACAATAATAATTTGTGTTGTGAACCTATAACAAAAGTTTCTTATTATGAAGTTGTAGTTTACTAGTTTATAATTGAAGCATCCTTATTGTTAGTGCTTGATAGAATCTCTATTGATTGCATTCTTAATAACAAACTTTTTTTTTCAAGAATTTTGTAATTTTATAAATGATTATATTTATGATTTGCTATTTGGCTTAATGTTTGCTAAAATCCCTAAATAATACTAATTGAATATCTTTTTCTCTGTTTAGGTGTTTTTGACTTTTATGAAAAAAATAATAAAAAATAACATTGCTCATCTTACATGGTTTCCATGTAATAATCTTGTACTCCTTTATTTTAGAACCTTTCTACTTATTTATAAGTTTACATGACTTCTTAGTCCTTAAATACAATTAATAAAGGATTATAACCACATTTTAATTATGACATTGAAAAATAAGTATCCTTTTAGTTTTAAGTTATTTATTTTAATTTTTAACTTCAAGTTCAAACATTTTATAACATAAAGCTAAATATGTACGAGCTTATTAATTAATGCTATAAACATGTGTTTATTGGCTCTTAATTGGAGTTTGTGTAGTTCTTTTATTTCTTAAATATTGAATGAGTTGTTTACAATGTTAGCTTAATTTTTATGTTTCTTTACTAGTAAGTAGGGTTACATAGATAAGCTTAATGAGACTTCAGTTAGTAACGCAATAGCCACCTATAATTCAACTAACCAAAAGGTTGGACAAAGTGCACTATCATCATCCAATTAAAGTGAAAAGCCTATAATATCATTAACAAAAAGGAATAAGTGATAAAAAAAAGTAACTTGCTAACTAAACAATTGAACTTACAATAAGGAATAGGAGCAAAGCTTAGGACCATTTCAAAAGAGTGCCCGATGATTAAGTTAATGAACCAATCATAGAGTGTATATATTGTGGCATTATATTTTACTTGATAGTAAGGGACATGGAACCTCTAACATGTTGGCTCACATTCTTAAGTGTCTCGAGTCCTCTTTTGCATTGCAAAATGACCCTAAACAATAAATGTTAGGTTATAATAAGAATTCTAACAAGAAAATACTAGTTGGTTCTATCACACATGTGTATGACTTATAAGATTGTAGGAAAGCTATTTCTGTGTTTATTAATTATGATGAACAATCCTTTGAAGAAATTAAAAGGTTTAGCTTCAAATACATATGTAAAAGATTGTAAGCTTAATTGTATATGCCCTCTAGACATATCTTTTTGCATGAAAATTTATTCAAAAGAAAAAGTTAGGTTGAAGGCCTTTTCGAAGTCATATTATGTTAAGACTTACATAACTACTAATTATTGAACAAGTATACAAAACCTCAATTACATAACATTAACCATTCATTTCATGAATGGAAATTGCAAAAGAATATCATCAACTTTTTCCTTGTACTAAATCATAATGGGGAAACCTATCATGACTTTAATTTAATTGTGACTAGTATGGAACTTATTTCTTAATTTCTATTAACCAAATTTATTTTAACTATTGCATTTCTAATTAATGAGTGGATTCATATAATAAAAAGGAAAATAACTATTAGGAAAGAAAACATTCCATCCAAATTCATTAAAAAAGTTTATAAAAAATGAGAAAGTTAGATTTGCTTATAGTTCTCCTATGATAAGAATAAGCTAATATAATTAACCCATGAGAACTTTAATTTGCATGTCTCCTTTACCTAAGCCTGCTAATAAAATAAAGCCTAAAAATAATTTCTATATACAAATAACATATATGCTACCATATAACTAAAATATTGACCTTCCATGAGCCTTAGCTTTGATAAGGTAGTAGTAAAGGATTAGCTTGAAAATTTACAAAATAAATCACTAAAAAGTGAGTCCAAGGCTCAGGAAGTAAATACTCATTAAAATAACAATATAACAAAATAACTTACCCACCAAATGATCCTTTTGTAAGGAATATCATATAATTAATTATATTAACAATTTAATTTTAATAATCCTAAAAGGGCTTAAAAATAATTATTTCCATTATCAATAATTCACATAAAAGTTTCAAAAACAAGTATATCTTAAGATAATATCATAATTCATACAATAAGCAATAAATAAATACATACATATACTTTTTTACTCTTAATCCAACTTTATGCCATCACTATATTTTCCATCCTTATTTCTTGCGTGCCAACCTTATACCTTACCTACTTTGCATAGGGAATTAATTATCTAGTAGTCCTCATCATCTTCTAACATTATGGTCATTTAGTGAAGGTAGTTACATGAGGGCTTTTGACATTAATTTCTACCTCATAACTCTTCAACAATATAGTTATTTAGTGAAAACAAGCTTATGTTAGCTTTCACATATTTCACAAGTTAATTTTTTTTTCATATCATATCACAAACTATAGCAAACAAAGTTTTATAACAACACCATGCCTTAAAACAAGGCCATAATCATAATTTAATGTATAAACAACTAGACAATCTTATTTATGTCATGTATTATTCAATATACTAGCTTAGTTCCATTTTTTATGATCACAATTGATGTATCATATCATTATTCATCATGTTACATTATATAATGGTGATTGGAAAGTATTCATCCCATATCAAACCCTTAAATGACACCAATTCTTAAGAAAAATTTACTATAATCAACTATATACTTAAGTATTAAGGTTCATAAGCAACCAAATTACTCATACTTGAGTATCTAGGTTTAGAGGTAACTTAAGATGCTTATACTTGACTTTTAGCATCTAAATGGTGCTTTATAGCTTTCTACTCGCTTATATACCTAAGTATGCCTATCTAGAATTCACATTTTTAAGCATACCTAAGTATAGACTAGGATTTTCTAGGTTTCACTAAAAAATTCACTATTCGTTTGAAAATCAAAATTCTTAATGCATTTAATGCTCAATGAAACATGATAAACTCATAAATGCAAGTTGTTCTAACACTATTAAAGCCATTTTCATATATCAAAATCAAGTATTTATGGTCATAAATTCATAAAACTCAAAACATTGCATTTAATGCATTTTTTCTCAAATTTAATAAGAATGGATGGAGCTTCCACTCACCTGGTGTGGAAAAGATTATTAGAAAGTTAAATTGAAGACTTGTTAACCTTAATCATATCAAAATTTAAGAATTCTAGAGTTAAGGTTTGAAATCCTTAATGGAAACCAAATAACTTCTAATTTCCTTTTCAATTAAGAAGAAACAAGAAGGATTCTCAATGAAAATAATATTTTTACCTTGATTGAATGAAGAAATTAAGAAATAATGGAGTTTTCCTTACTTAATTTGGTGAAGAAGTAAGAAAAAGGGTGAAAAGAATTAGGATAAAGTGAGAAAGATAAAGGAGTGAAATAAGGGTTAAGGCTAAAAAATAAGGAATAGTTCCTTCAAGTGAATTTTGGGAAATTGGCCCTTAAATCTCTTCCATACTTACACTTTCACTTATAATAATTCAAAACTTTATACTTTATGATTTTGTTTAATTTTCCTTATCCAATCCTCATGAAATTCATATTTTCAAATCTATTAAATTATTAACTTTATTTTATTATATAATTCATATTTAAAAATTTTAATTTAATAAAATTAATTAATTAACACAATTATTCCTTTTTTTTAAAATAAACTTTAATTTATTATGTTCTAAAGAAGGTGTAACAAAACTATAGGGAAACAAATAGAATAATGCTTAAATGAGTAAGGTATAAAGAAGTTATTTATTATTACAAGGGATAATATTAGCTACAATAATGAGGGCATAACATATCTGAAAAATATAAAAAATTAAAAATGGTTAGTCTTAGATGGTTATAGTCACACTATGAACCTATTAGTCAATGAGGGATTGAAGTCCTTTATAAATTAATTCTTGTAATTAGGAATGCAATGAGGTATGTGAGATTCTTTCTTTTAAGGTTAGTTAGGTTTAGGGTTTAGAATTTAAGGTATAAGATTTAAGGTTAGTTAGGTTTAAGTAAGCCACAGAAGAAAAGCATAACACTTATAAATCCTTTGTATATCTTAATGTCCTCACAAAGTGGAACTCTACCTTTAAAATGTTAGATGTTGCTAAGAAATATAAAAAATAATTTAAGAAGATGGTAAAAGCAAATAGTGATTACATTATTTACTTTATGGAACATGAAAAAAAGGTAGGTCTATTAACTAATTATGATTAAAATAATGCAAAAGAACTCATTAATTTCTTAAAAATTTTCTATGATATCACTTTATCATTTTTGGGTTCATTATATGTGATTTCAAATTTTGTATACACTTATTTATCTTTAATATAGAATAAGTTAAAAAATAGAATAAAGGTGAGATGTATGACTTTGTGTTGCATGTTATAGTAATGAACATGAAAATAAAGTTCAAGAAATAATAGGGAAAGTCTAAAGTATAAATCCTCTTCTATTCATTACAAATATGTTTCGTTCTAGATAAAAAATGGTTTATAGTTATTTGAAGAAATATATTTGGAAATTATTCCACAATCAATGGTTGAAAGAGTCAAAGATGAATTAGTAAAGTTGTATAAGTGCTACTTAAAAGAATATGACTAAGCTAGTGTATCTATAATTAATCAATCTATAAAGGAATCAAAATCTACTCTATATGTAGTTGAAAGCTATGAATGTAAAGTTAGGACTATAGTATTTAGGTTATAGATAAAAAAGAAGGACATAATTGAAGAAAAGAATGAGGTGGAAAGATATCTGCATAAAGCTTATCTAGATGAAGAAAACAACATTGGTATCTTAGCTTGGTAAAATATTAATGCATCAAAATTCAACATTCTTGCCAAGATTTTTAGAGATGTATTAGCTGTCTTGATCTCCATCATGGCTTCATAATTAATCTTTAGCACTGAAAGGTGAGTTTTGGATGTTTTTTGGAATTCTCTTACTCCAAAAATGATTGCAACTCTTATTTACACTTAAAATTGGTTGATGCCCTCAAAGTTTGCCTTCTATAACATTGAATAATATGGTGAACTTAACACATGTGAAGAAATTGATTGAGGTTTAATTTTGTCCACTTGCTTATTTTTTAATTTTTTGCCTATCTTTTTTCATATATGCTTTCACAATGTGTTACTAACATTGATCAATGTTTTATTTATTTTTACAGGAATTCTAGGAGGTATTGCACCAAATTTTTTTACAAGAGTAGTTATTGGTAATGCTCATACAAATGGAGTAGGTTTTTCCTATTCTAGCGTTAGTTAAAAGGAAAATAACCTATGGTTGTTAACACTTGATTCAAAAAAATTAATGTCTTTTAACAATTTTGTCACATTATGAAATAATAATTATTCTATTTATTATTTAAATACCACAAAGTAATTATTTTAACTAATAATGATTATTAAATTATGTTTACTAGGCTAAGGCTTTATTTTAAAACTTATTTAACTAATTAACATAGTGATATTCTCGTCAGTTAGGAAGATTTTAAAAAGAAAAGGTATAAGGATTTGAGAATATGTATATATATTAATGATTTAATTAATTATTTTGTCCAAAGTTAAGGAAAATTTGGAATGTTTATCTTTAGGCCTTTAAAATTTTTAAAAGCTCAAGATAATTAACATATATGGATAAATTAATGAATGGAATATTTGTATGTATGGCTAAACAAATGACTTCTTTAAAGTCTAAGAAAATTCAAGATATTTATATTTTAAGTTCTTAAATCATTAAAGTATTATGCAAGAAAAGAGAATTGGAAATAATTAATATTTTATGGTTTGATCTTATTCTAATAAAGTTAGTATGATGAAAGAATGAACTAGGATTGATTTTTTTAATTAGTAATTAATGATACTTTCTATTGCATCATATCATTCTTCTAAGACTCATTCAAGAAGTCATGTGAATGAAAAGTCTAGATTTAATGGGTTTGAGCTTGTGATAACTTTACCACACTTAATAACTTTTCTTACCTTCATCAAACTTTAGACAACAGTGATTTTCTTTATTCACTCATAAAAATAAAAACTCAACTTCTCCTCTCTATTTTATGGGAAGGGTTTTTTTCATCCTTTTTCTTGGTCTAACCATCGCATTAAACTGTTAAAGGGCTATTATTGCTAAAACAAGCCACTTTTTGGAGGCACTGATTTCTAGGTGCAAAGAATGGGGCTTTAAGGGCAATTAGACTATACAAGCTTGACATGGAGTTCTTCACTGATTTTTATTTTTCTTTACATGCTTATCTTTTTTTTATAATTGTTGTGAGGAGGAGTTGCTAAAATTAAGGAAGATAACAATAGAGCTTCAAGATTTTTTGAGTTTTTCAATAATCTATTATATTTTTCAATGATGGTGACTCGCCAGCAACCTTCCCCAGTAGTGGTAAGTATCCTATACGAAATTCTTTTAATATTTTTTAATGATTTGATTTAATTTAAGAAAACATATTTTATGCATTTTGGAATTTATGTTGATGTTCTTGAAAATAAAAGTTTTATGTTATAAAATGTTAGGATAACTTGATTAAAATACTTTCATAGCATCATATTTTAATGTTTTAGTTGATTCAAGCTTAATTTAGAAATCCCCCAAAAAAATATGTGAAGTTTAATTCTAGTAAAGTGGAGAAGAAATATTAGAGAATAAATGTAAGGACTTGTAAAATAATATGAATAGAGCCCAGTATGATGATTTTGGACAAAGGCTATGTGTGAATGCTTGTGCACCTGTGTATATGTGTATTAACAAGTTATTTATGAATTAATATTGCAAAATGGCTATGTAAGAAAAAAGAAAAAGAAACATGATCACAAGTATTCTAAGAGTTCTCAAAAAATGTGAACATTTCTAGTTGAAGTGTATAACATTTTCTTAAATGTCACATTTCTTATTGTTTTATATAGAAGATATAATAAATATGTAGATATGAATAATTGTAAAATTTAATGAATGATGTAGTGTTAATAGTGCCTTGGATATACCATCTGTACTTTATTAATGTATATGCTTATCTTTTTAGAAAAGATACAGTATAAGCATTATATTTATTTATTTATTATTAATTTTTATATAAAAGTATTCTTTAGGAGGAAAAATGTGTTTGTCTATATGTTTGATTTATGAGCACAGTATGAGATGTGGACATTAATGAATGACATTATGGCTATGTTATTAATTGTTTGAATTGATTATATTATTGATATTGCATTTGGAATGTGTGAAATATTTGATATCGATGAAAAGATATGATGAGAAACTAAAATGTGAAGTTAGATTTGAAATATATGACTATGTTGATATACTGGAGGTACTAGAAACTTTAAAAGGGATAATGTTAGAATTGTAACCAATAATACTTGGAGGGACAAAGTTGGGATTATGACTGATAAATATTAGGAAGCATAATGTAATTAATTGATATTGATTGTTTGATATTTAATCTAATTATTTATAGTTATTTTGGATTATGACAATTGTGTTTTTATTTGCTGGTGTATAGAAAATGATTATGAATATAAGTTATTAGCTTGATGTGATTATGAATGAAAACTTAGTTGATATCTAGTTAGTAAATAGATAAGAGTTCATGTATGAGTCTTATATAATACTCCTTACTAGTGTCTTATTTTATTTTAAATTATTTTAATAATCTTAATCATTGATATAGGATAGTTATACGATCATTAAGTTTAAGAAAATTCATTCTTTTCTTTTTAAACTTTTCAAGATTTCAACTTAAGCAGTATCAAGTTATGATGCTCAAGAAGGAATGCAAGGTAATCCGTGAAGAGTTTGATTGTGGGATTTTGTTGAGGCTAAATTCAAGAATTAGGAAATAGAAATATGATGTAATATATTTGACATATTGAATTATTTATCTATTGTATGTTTTTGTATTGTTGTTGAGCAATTTGGAAATTAGGTTAACATATAAGGTGTGCAACCTTTAAGAAGTACCTAAAAATAAGAGAACTTATATTTTTTTTGTAAAAATTAAATAATGAATTGTGTAAAATTAGTATGATTAGTGTCAAGATTGATGAAAATCAAATAGTGGGATTCTAACTTATCACAATTAGGTTTAGGTCATAACAAATTTAATATTTTTTTTATAAATGGTTATGACACCAAACAGTGCAATAACTAAGAAGGGAGGAAGGAGGAAATAAGAAGTACAAGTACATAAAACTTTTTTAAAGTATATAAATCACTTGAGCAATTGAAAGGGGTAACATTATTTTTTGGACTTGTTAAACTGTGTACATAAGCCATACA
Source organism: Sindora glabra (assembly GCA_020226215.1). Taxonomy (NCBI): domain Eukaryota; kingdom Viridiplantae; phylum Streptophyta; class Magnoliopsida; order Fabales; family Fabaceae; genus Sindora; species Sindora glabra. Next base: position 16,319,988 of record CM035227.1, read on the forward strand.
CAACCATTAATATAGTTCATGGCAAATAACTTTTCTAATATTTTACATTGGATAGTTACATTGCACTGTATAATATCATCTAATAGAGGTATATAGATGATACAACTATATATTTTAGGTTTGCTACACACTTTTTGAATTATGATTTTAGGTACTTCGATTATTAATGGCATGCTTAATTGCTAACTTTAGTACTTTCTCTTTAATTTTAGTATTTCTTATTTATGAATAATTATGTTGAGGTTGCAAATTTCATATGATATCCTTATTTTGATGCTGACTGAAAATTGTAATGTTAATTTTAGTTAAATTTCTTTTTGATTATACCTTTGCTCTATTTTAGATGATTTATTGCTTATGGTTCAAGTTTTTTACTTACTTATATATAACAATAATTTTTTCTAATATTCTTTTTTATTTGGTTCAATTGTCATTTACATTTTTGTAGGTATTACTTCAATTTTATGTATATTTTTATGGCCGATTAGTAGTGTTATGTGTAGTCTTCATATTGTGTATAGCACATTTACCTTTAGGTTATGCTTATTTCTAAATAGGGTGGAGTTTGGGTTAAAAAATGGGCTTTATTTAACAAAAAAAATGTTTACATGATAACTTGTTAGTACCCAAGAATAACTAATTGAAAGTGTGTTTACTAATTAACTTTGGTTGATATATTATGGTTAGTTAGTATCAAATTAAAAAAAATGATCTTATTTATAATTAGTCAAGTTGAAATAGTAAAAATTGCTTGCACTTAATTAATGAGCAACTTACATTCCATTCCATTGTACCAAATGCAATATAAGCATTTAGTATAATTATTGCATTTAGTACAATAGAATATGATAGAATGGAAATAGAAGCAGGAATAGGAATGGAATTGCATTTGGTAAGATGCAATGAAATGGAATATTCTATTTCATAATTATATTTAGTAAAATAAATTTTGATATAATTTTATCATTATTAAAGGGGAAAATTGAAATATTTAAAAAATGTAAGTGATGTAGGTGTAAAAAAATTTATTTTATAAATGATGGAATGATCATTTTGTCATTGTTAATGTAGGATGGATATTTTATCATTTAACAAAATGATTATTCTTTAAGGAATGGATATTTCCATACCATTGTACTTACCAAAAAATTTATTTTATTTATTTTCATTTCATCATACCAAATATGATATTAGTTATTTTATTTACCACTAACAAATGTTAAATTAATTGATTATATTAGAAGTATATCATAAAATTAATTATTTTATATTAATATTACAATATATAAATATATATGATATAGATTAATTTATATTTATTGCTAGACTAAATTACATTAATAAAATTTAAAAATTTAAAATGAAAATACAATTATTTAAACTTTAATTGATTATATTTCATGATATCACGTACTTATTTTTGTTGAATGAATAGGCTTAAATATCTTATGTAATGATATGTAGGCACTTTTTTATCCTCATTAGCTTTGTAAAAAAGAAATAACTATTGAAAGTGATATAATATTAGAGGAAGAAAAATTGAGAAAGAGTGTGATTGACACAATCAAGGTGTAAATTATCAATTAATTAAAAGAAAAAAGTTAAATTAAAAAATTGAAAAGTTATAAGTGTTGAAAAAATATTCATTTTCCTTATCGACAAGCATCGGGTAATTAAATAATTAGAATAACATAATAAAACACATAAAATATAATTTGAAAACCCCTTAAATTTTAGGGAAAAAATTAAGAATGAAATAAGATTCACTATAAATCAAGATTACATAAAAATACATATGAATACTCTCAATCATAATCTTAACTTTTTAACCATTATCTCTATATGTTGCTCAAATCTTTATGAAGTTTCCTATATAACTTTCATATTTGCTTATATTATTATCTCTCTTATATTTCAAATCTTTCCTCGATACAAATACTTATAGTTCAACAATACTTATTTGACATATAATCTTAATTATATTGGAACATGAAAAATCTAAGTTGAATAAAAAGATAGCTTACAATATGAAACAATCACCCATTAAAAATAATTTAAATTTTGGTCAATACAAAGAAATCGCTATTTCTAAACTTTGATAAATTTTTTTTGTTAGAATTTAATAAAATTCCGTTGGAAAACAATAGTTTTGATAAATTTTGATATTTATAACAAATTTTATTTATCAAAAATTATTTTTTATCCTTAAATTTTTTATAATCCTTCAATTTTTTCCTTTTTTTGAGTTAATAGGATATTGACATAAATAAAAAAAATTAAAATTTAGAAAATAAAAAAATACATAAATATAATATATATAATTTATTAAATATATTATTCAAATATAAGGTATATAATTTTATTTAAATAAAAATTTAATTTAACTTTAAATTATAGATGAAGTTTTTCTCTTTAGCATTACCAGTATTCACACTAATGTATTGCTCGTCATGCTGCTAGAATGGAGGAATCTAAAGGTGTAAAGGGCCTTTAGGCCATCGATAAAGCATTTATTACCATTTGTCTTATTATGTGTATGCAAGTGTTGATGCATAGGTGGCCAAGACAATATGTAGCCATAATTATGTAGCTCATGGCACCTAAAGGGTGGTTATTGCACCATTTGTTGTTGTTGTTATTGTATAACTTTAATCTTTTCCATCTTCCACCTCATTTTTTACATGGTTCGCAAGGCTTTGGTCATCTAAAATGGAGGCACACAATTAGTATAGGTAACTACAGCTAGGGTTAGCAATGAGTTAAATTAACTCATGAACAACTCATAACTTGATTCAAAATTTAGCTTGATAAGCTAAGATTATGAGATAAATGGGCAATATATAAACTAAATTATTTATGTCATTATTTAAATAAATCAAACCTAGGCTAATAAAAGATGAGTTCAATTGTATCATGAGTTAATTTGATATATATACATACAAAAAAAATTAACATATATATATGTATGCATACACATATATTGTGTTTTTAAACAATAGAGAAATTGAATTCTAAAATCCATAATAATATAGACTAATATATTACTTTAATATTTTTTATAAGTATTTTTATCATGACTAAACTTTAATCATGAATGGTATGGAACCTGTTATATTGCTCTTTAGAAAAATCACACATATATGTATTAATTATAATGACTACCTTTATACTTTGCCTAAAATAAATTTTATCTTAAACAAAAGTTAAAATATTTCAAACTTGGAGTAAATACACTATAAAAAAATGCATACTTACTAGCAATTTTTCTACGATAACTTAATTAACCATCACTAATATTTTGATGTTTTCAATGCTTACAAGATGCGTTGTTAAAATTGATCAATTTAATAAGAATTAGGGTGCTTCTCGAAAATAGTGCATTAAAGTAAAAGAAATATTTCACAAATCCGTTTTCTTTTTGAATAGATCCATTTGCCATAAATCATAAAAAATTTTATTTTCTTCTTATTACGTACAAAAAAATTTCTTTGGTTTTCACACTCAAAATTTTGCAACCATTTTGATTTTTAGCCTTAAAATCCAAAGTAGATTGGAGCATAGCCTTTGTTTACAATTGATATTTGTAGGGTCAGCCTATAGAAAAGTGGTAGAAAGTGATTCATAGTGTATTCTCAGGTCTTTACATCTCTTCCTTTATGCAATTTTTTATTAATTTCCTTCTTTATTTTCATTATGATTAATTTCTATCCTAAACACTATAATTGTTACATTTGATCTTCTTCTATTCAATCTTAGATGACATCGAGTGTAATAGAAGCCTTATAGAGAATTTAAAAGCTATAGGCATTGCCATGAGTCATATTTAATTGGATAACTTGAGTATGTCAGTAAAGTTGGAGGTTACGGCTAAGGATGCAAAGAAATTGTTGAAGCTGGTGTAGTTAAAATAGTGAAATTGAGGTTAAAGGAGATTTAAAAGAGTTGGATATTGCATTCAAAGTTTATTTGGATCTATAAGGAAAATTGCTCGATTCAAAATTAGGCTTCAAGTATTACTAAGATGCTTAATAGATTTGGCACTATAATTATGGTAGGAAAAGTTATGTTTCCCATGCGAGAGTAGAAGGAAAAACTTATGTTTACTTGCAATGGAAAACCATAACTAACTCAATCAAGTTTTAGATATTTGACCTCCAGTGGAATGGTGAAATTTATATATTGCATTTTTCCTTGCATATGGTCTTGAGCATTATAATTTAAGTTTGAAACTTTTAGTCCTATATCTTGTCTATAAAATTTTCTATCTTTGCAAAAATGTTTGAATTTAACAGAATGGATGACCCTTTTTTGCTTTGGATGTGGAAGTTTATGAATTTGATGGACCTTTTAATGAAATCGCATCCTTAGGACATGTAGAAATCAATTTTTGAAAACTAACATGTCAGATCTTGTTGATATTTAAGTCGTTCTTGAAAGAAACTTAGCTCTAACATGTTGGTCTAAGCTATACTTAAGAAAATTTTTGGACAACATTAAAAGTGGACATATTGCAAAACATTATTTAAGTAAAATGAAGAAATAGGTGGGGAAAAAGGTATGCATTTAACTATGGTGTCTGGCATTTAATGATTATTATTGGTGTTTCTTTATTTTGGTATTATGCTCTCGTTTCTATTTCTAACTTATTCTTTCTTGAAAAAAATGTAGATTACTATGCGATCTTTATAAATAAACTCAACCTTTTAGAAGCTTTTTGGACTACCCTTAAAAGAATTTCTCATTAATGATTTTCTTGAAGCAATATTTTTAAGACAAATATATGAAAATTGGAAAATATATTACATATTGTAGTGCAAAACACCAATGATGAGTGAGTCTGTATCAACTATATGATTCACTTATTTTAACATGCATAACTTTGATTAAAAAAAGTTTAATAGTGAAGAAAGGGGTAATCTTACTTTTATTTTATTGTAGAACCTAACCTAAAATTAATGGTCTTTAGGTTTTTGCTTTCGTATGTTTTATTTTTATAGAAAGTTTAGATACAATTCATCCTTAGAGAAATTAATGGTTGTTAGTATTTTCTTTTTATTGATATTTGAATGTTGAACTTAGTGAAAATATTTTCTTCATGCTTTCCAAGCAAAATCTACAAAGCCCTGATTCTTTTTAGTCTTTTTCTCTAATTATTGATTCTTAAACTTAATCTTCCAAGTTAATTGCCTTCATTTTAGCTTAATAGGGTACATTTGAGCATATGCAAACTTAATTTGTAATAAAGTACTCAGTGGATGTTTTTGTTAATATGCAACAATAGTTAATTTCAAATTTTGTGATTCTTAGTTTTTATATCATCTTTTTGGTATCCTTTAGATGTTTCTTTTAAATTATTAAGCTTTCAAAATGATAAAGGCAACTATCTAATATCTTCCTTGAGCATGTTTGTTCATATATGACAAATTTGTCAAATTTTGTAAATGTTTTCCTATTAAATTTTTCCTTCAAAGTAATTTTAACAAAATTTCTTGTGGTTTGTATCTCATTTTCTATACCAACTATGCTTGCTTTATCTTATATTATATCTATAAATCTGTTAACTGAATTCTAATTATAAAAATATTGGTTTTAGTTTCTATAGTACAAGGATAAAAGATATAATTTAGTTGTTTATATCACCTTTTCCTCACTTAGATCTCATTGTAAGTGTTTGTTTCTAAAATATATTTATCACATACTTTTATTAAAGGATAATTGCTTCATTTATGGTTAACTTGGTTAAAATACATATTGTAGCTTGCCAGGATAGCTTACAGAGAACTTTTTTACCCTCTTCTTTAGCTATGTGATTTTTCAAACTAAAGTGGTTTTGAAGTTATTTCTGTTTGGAAAGAGGAGTCTTGTTCACTTGGTCCCTACAAAGTTAAACAAAAACTATAATGAGGTTTTGGAACTTACCCAAGTTATATTTATTTGTTATTTTCTATTACCTCTTAATTTTTCATCTTGTGTATGTTTATTGATATGGTTAATTTATTTAATATAGTGCTAACCCTGTTGAAGATTTTGAAAGCATGCTCTATGAATCCATGTTGCTAACTTTCAAAATGGAGATAAAAGATGGCAGCACCGAAGAGGTATAACTATTAGTTTCAATTTTATTTGTATGAACAATTAAATATAATAAGTTATTTATTATATCTATTTGTATGTTAATCACATTTATGTTTTTATATAGCAACCTTGATCTTTACATTTTAAGTTATATAGGCTTTGTTACGTGAAGGTTATATCTCCTTTTTTTATGTTTCTTTCATTTATAAAATTATATTCATTCTATTTTTACAATAATAAATCTTCCAAAATTGATGGCTACCATTGGCTTCTTTGCATGGTTTGGAGCTTTCTTTAGAACTACTGGATTGGTGATGTTTTATATGTGTACCAAGTATGTGATATGGGTTTTAGATTTACATTTTCTCAAAAGTACCTTTTAGGTAATGATTAAGGTGGTGGACCCTTTATATGTTGGATTTTGAAGATTAGTTTTCGTATAATGCAAGACTTGAAGTTTTATTTCTTATTTAAAAAGCCATACATAATCCTGATCCGTAATAATATAAATCTATGATTTTTTTCTAGTATTTTAAGGGCTATTATTTTAAACATTGAGTGTGGTTATTTTTATTCAATACTTTTATTTTAAATTTATTTTTTTCTAACAGTAAAGACCTATGTTATATCAAAATGAATGTTCATGACTTGGAGAATGTGAAAGATGATATGAGTTATGCTCCTTTCCCTTGAGTCTTTCTCACTTTAATTTTCAATCTTTCATTAATTTTATAATTAATTTTATTTAAGTTTGAATTTTATATCTTATAATCATATGCATTTTGTATTCATTTGTTTTGATCTTGTTTTGAATCCTTAGGCTAAGTGATTTTACAATCTTAGGGTTCCATAATTTGTGGCAGGAATCTCTATTAAAGATTGAGATAAATAAATGAGATAGCAAATGTAATGCAACACAACTAATTCAAAGGTCTAGGCAATAAGTTTAGAAATCCATATGATCACAAGATTAAAATGATGTAAAATTTATATTTTTCAAATACAATATTATTAGTGGCAATCGATTTGTAACTGTTGCCATTTTTTAAAAATATTTACACCAAATATAGTAGTAATTCTAGACTACTGCAAATATATGACCAAAAATTGATTCCAGTGGTTCAATAGAACTACTATTAAACATGGCTGGCAGTCTATTTCTAGAAGGTTATCCTAACCATCATTGATGTAGTAGAGGCCGTTAAAATTGCTGTAATTGTTACATTATAAATGCTGTTATCTAATGTGAATTTTTGTAGCGATAGAATATTTAATCCTTCATTTATAAAAATAGTGACTATTGCATCCCTTGAATTTCTTCTATTAGTCCCTTATTTTGGCCTTTGTTATAATTATTTGTTTCTCCTTTTATATATAGCACTAAAATAAATTGTGAAAGGAAAAAATATAATAAAAAAGTAGACATGTACTTGATATTTATAAGGTGTTATATAACAACCAATTTCAATATTTTTCATTATTTTTAACATTTCAAATGAATGGAAGGATGGATAATTATAATAAAAATAAAAATAAGAAACCAATAATGCTAGTTCTAAAATTTAAGGAATGTAATAATTATTACTTTTATAAATAAATAAATGACTAACTGTTATGCTTACTTTTGAACTTGACTTATTATGTATGGTAATACATAGAAAGAGGGGAACTGGAAATAAAAAAATAAGTTAAATCATATTCTAAACCTTTATAGTTTCTTATTTTTATTAAATGGACTCCTATAATTTAAAAATTTTAAATTGGGTATTTATACTTTCATTTAATTTCTAATTAGCTCCTTGCAATCGATTTTAAATAATATGATAAACGATTTATTGGTTAGGTTTAAAATATGCTAACTTGGATTTGCCATATAAGCATAGTAACTATAATCTAGGTCCTTATAATTTTATGAGTTTTTTAAATAAATCACTATACTTCTTTAAAATTTTGAATTAAGTCCCTAGTGCATGGAAGAAAGAAGATAAAAAAGAGAAAAATAAAAAAGTATAATGAGTAAATTTAAATTTTGAATTTATCATTAATATTGAGGCATACTGGATACATATTAAATAATTAAAGTCATTATAATAATTAAAATTATGTTCTTAATAAACTATAAATAATTTAAAATTTGATTAACTAAAAATATGACACTATATAATAAAATTAAAGTTTAGATTTTGTTATAAAGTAAAGTAGGATAACTACATATTAAGTAATTTGGATAAAAAATGTATTAAAACTATTAAATAAGAATAAATAATTTATTAATTTTTAATATAGATATATTACTTTTCAATCATGTTGACAATTTCAACACTTGGCTTATCTTGTACTAATATGACAATTATCAATAAGTTTCAAGGAAAAAATTAGTTTTACATCCTTGAGCATTTAATGTAAGGTGAATATTTCAATATATTCTTCTTGCTATCTGTGCAAATTGCATGTATACATAAATATATTATATTTGTTTCATTTTCCTAATATTCTATACTTTATGATCCAATTGATAAAGTTTGAAAGAAAGAAAAAAATTAGAAGAAAAAATAAAAAGAAAATAATTTTCTTTCTTCCTATTTCTATGAGTATAAAATAAGAAGAAAATAATTTTTCTTTACTTATTTATATAGAAAAATGAGAGAAAAATTACATTAAGTTGAATAATAATTTTAATTATCCTTGAAATTGAATTCTAAACTGAAGAATAAAGGAAAAATCAGAACAAATCAATTTTTCCTCATTTTTTTACCTATATGTGCTAATAAAGTATTTTGATTGGTCCTATTCTTTTTTTCAAAATTTTTTTCTCTTTCATTCACTTTCTATCTTACAATCAAGTGGAAAATTTTATTTTTCACTTATTTTATTCTTAAAGAATATTCACTTTTTACAAAAACAAACACAAGTTTAGAGAGTATATGTTCTTTGATTGCTTTTTGTAATTTATGTTAAAAAAACTTAAACACTGTTGAAAAATAGGTGTTACCTCTTATAAAATCATCTTTAATTCACATCGACATATTTAGGAAGAGGATTTATAGTACGTTCCTAAATAAAAATTATAAGTATTCAATTGAAAATTTTAAAATATAAGTACTTAAATAAAAAGATATAAAATTAGAAGAACTTGAAATGTAATTTTTTTTTCAAAAATGAAGTTAGTGCCAATACCATTCATGAAATATCCAACTTGCATATGTAAATGCAGTAAGTGAATTTTACTTATATTGATCTAAATATATGATGTTAATAGTATGATTATATAATATTATTTATAGGTAAAATTATACTCTAAATCCCTGCCTTTATATTTTGCTGTTAGTAGCAATTAAGAGTAAGAAACAATATATAGCTAGCAAAATAAGGCAGATCTGCTAGACATGTATAATAAATAAATAAATTATTTAGCATTAAAATATATGTTTTTATCAAATTAAATGATAAAAATAATTATTTTTATAAAGTTTTAACATATTAAATTATTTTACTATTTAGCATAAAAATAAGTAAGTTATTTATTCTAATTTAAAAGTTTTAGTACATTATTTATTTTAATTAATTAATGTGTTTTTAACTTGCTTTAATTTTATTATATATTATGGTGTAGTATTTTTGGTTAATCAAAATTTAAATTATTAGTAGTTTATTGAAAATGTTATTTAAATTATATTAATTATTTAATATGTCTTTAGAACATCTCAATATCAATAATACTAAATTTAAAATTTAAATTTAATTATTATATTTTATTATTTTTTTCTCTTCTTTCTTCCATTCCTCATAGACCTAATTCAAAATTTTAAAAAAGTGCATGGATTTATCTAAATTGACATATTTAAGTTCACTTAGCAAATCATTTATCGGGATATTTAAAATTGATAATAAATTAATAGTAGAGACTCAATTAAAAATTAAATAAAAATATAAGTATTAAATTTGAAACTTTTAACCTATAAGGATGCATTAAAAAATTATAGGGATGTATAATTTATTTAAAAAGATAATATTTTACTCTTGTTTAAATATATTTTTATAATGATTTTAAATTTAAATTTTATGCATATATATATTATTTCTATAAATAAAATTTTTAAATTCATCATTAAAATGAAATAATGCAGTAAATAGATAAATAAATTTAATTTTACTATTTATATATGATTCATGATTCATGATTTATCCAAAATTTTGAGATATGAGAGCGCGTATAATAATCCATCCGGCCCGCATCAGTTTGCCTTTGCATCCGAATGCTACCTTCCTGCTTGGCTACATTAGAAATGATGGCGGCTCATGTAGTAAATCGAACCCGGCTACTAAAAATCAGGAAGACGGCAGGGCGTGTCGTTTTGAGTTTCTCCATGACAACGCAAGTGTACTACTTAATCTAGCAATCATATCCCCCTTTTTTTTTATCTAAAACTTTCTGTATTGGATAATCATATTAAATTTTGATTAATCCAAAATCGAATCAAATTAAATCTTAATATTAAGAGAAAACGCTTCTATAAAATTTGAATTAAAAAATTCACTTGAAATTTTTAAAATCTAACTAATTGAGATCAATAAGTGTCGGTTAATCCAGCAATCAGATACCGTTTCGGTGGCTTCTCTTGAATTTGATTTACTGTATACTGCTAAAGATAGGACTAGAATCCCATCTTATCATTATCCTGTTGGATAGATTTAACATTTTAACTGTTTCGAAGTTTGAATGATTACTTCCATAATTGGGAGCATTGTAATATGCTGTGGTATATTTGGAAGCCCAAAGGAATCGAAAGCAAGGAGACTGTAAAAAAAAAAAGGATAAATAATTATATGATGACTATCCTTTCCCTATATAGTGTTAAAATTTTTTTAAATTGAAAGAGTTAAAAATATGTTATTATTGAAAAATATTATGAGCGGTGAAGGCGTAAGGCTAACCATAAACTTTGTTTTCTAATTCTTCACCTATACTAAATTTCCAAACAAAAAATTCATTATAGAACAATTTTTTATTCTCTCTCTTTTCCTTCTGATCTTCCTCGTTTAAATTTATTATTAATATTCACCGGTCACACCTTTGTTCATTACATTATATGTGTAGAAATTAGAAGGAAAAAAAAGACAATAAGAAAAAATGAAAATAAAAAAAAATAATTTTGAATGTTTGAAAATCCTCCATATTATACTAACTAGTAGTGTAAAATTTTGAAGAATTAATTACAAGTTTTTAATTTCTTTCTCAACTTAATCATAACTTCCTTATAAGGAGAAGACATTGATACAACCATCCATTATCTCTCGTTTTCTTCCATATCTTCTCTATCTCAACATGGTATTAGTCTTTTTCACATCACACTGTGACTCAATTTCTGGACCATACCACAAAGTAAAAGGCTCACTAATCATATTATATCAATATCAAATTGTTTGTGCAGGGGAAGCATCTGCCAATATCAAAGATTTCAAAGGCTCATAGGTCAGATAAGCCAAGTAAATATTGTTGTAAGCTGGTTATGACATTCTCTGTGTCCAGATTTTATTGATGCTTTCGTTTCAGGTTTGTGGGGGTTTTGGAAATGTCTTGGAGTATTTGTAAGGTGTTAAGATTTAGGAACATAGAGGAGGGGAAATATAATTGACAATTATCTTGCTTTTTTTTTTTTTTTGTTTTAAGATTAGATAAGATAACTTATACTCTTTTTCTTTTGTCTTGAACAAAATAGTAATATGGATTTCTATATTCTATGGGAAAGATTTTTTCCTGTAGAAAAATCTGAATCAAATTTCTCACGATAAATTTGTTCCATGATTCAAGGAGGGATTTGTGCCATTGAACCTTAAGCATGGTTTGAGAAGAACCAGATTCCTCTAAATCCTTCAAAAAAGCCAAAAAGTGAAAAAGTGGGTGGGAAAATGCAGGGGTAATTCTACAACAGTTTCGAGGGTTGGAGAAAACAGGGTGCTGGAGTCTGGCTTTGAAAGCATATGAAAGATGATTTACAGAATACCTCCCTCAAAAATTTCAACTTGCTAATCTAAAAAAAGTGATATTTCATGCTTTAATGTCTGAAATAAAGTCTTCTTTTTCATTGATGCAAAAGTGATGAAGAATTGGATTACTTGTTCCCGCAAAGTTCGTTGCCTTTTGTGTGGGACAAGTAATTCATCGATCATATATGATCTTTCTTTTTCATACTTTGAAGTAACTGGCAAGACAATAGGAATCATGTCTAATCAATTGAGTCAGTGAAGTTCATTGTAGCTGAATATATCTATATATCAACTCGGAATCATATCTTACAAAGTTAAAGCTGATTGGTTTTCGTGTGGATATACTCGAAATTTCAATCAAGCACAACGCAGTAGCATGTTAATTCTTGACTGAAGGATTTAGTTATCCCTTGCAGCATTGCAGCCACTATCTTTAGGAGACTAGGGCACAGTAGTACTCTTGGAACCTGGACAACAGTTGTGGATCCCTAGTAGCTAGGGATCAGGCGTAAGTGTAATCCATCCAATGGTGTTGGAATTTCTTGGTTGGTTTATGGGTGATACTTCGATTATACCACATGTTCTTACAGTTATACCAAATAAAAAAAGGTCAACTGTAATTTAATTTTAGTGCCTTTAGAGTTGCAAAATACAACTTCGGAAATCTATGCACGTAGTTCTTGTAAAATTGACGCATATTTCTGAAAGTAAAATAAGTATAGGTGGAATTATATTAAATTTTAAAGGAAGTGAGTATAATTTTTATAATAAAAAATGAATTAAATAAATAGGATATTTCTCTTTAGGTACTTGCTATGATATATAATTTTTTTAAAAAAATTTTAGGTAACGTGATAAATTTTGAAATTATCACATTAAAATTATTTAATTATAATTATTTATTTTTAATAAATAATTAAATAATTTTAATTTAATAATTTTTAATATTATCACACCATATAAAATTTTGAAATCACAAAAATACTATAGAATTCACCTTTTCAATTTTGCACTCTATACTCTCATTCACGAGGTAAAATTCTATTAAAATTTTTTGTTCTTTTTAATGTCAGTACCATGTTCATTAGAAGTGGTTCCACAGAAGCAGGGTTGCAGAAACAAGCGTGGCTACACGCTGGCATTTCATGTAGTTCCCTAACTTCCAAACACCAACAACAGAGCTCAGGACGTCGGCCACCTCAGGTGCTAGCCCCCTCCTGCCAAAAACTACAACAATTATCAACACTTGTTTATTTGCCACTTGAATTGAGACATTTCAACTGATCAATGAAATGTTGCTTTCACGACATGTGGCTGCTGCAACTGATAAGTTAAATCGGGCAAAAACGTACTGATTTATGGCCATCATAGATGCAGAAAAATGGCAGGGAGGAAGCGGATTACCAGACACTTGGTTTATCACTTTATCTTTTGCAACTACAACGTGGCACTGCTGTCAGGAAGGCAGGTACATGCAGCATGTGATTGACCTCAATTCAACGCATGTGAACAAGTAAGGGGCTTAGGGGCTCCCTCACCTAAATTGCGCTACCTTAATATGCACCAAGCAAAACCCAACACTCATCTTGGCTGTGAATTGGGGGCACGCTACAAGCACAACCACCCAACTTATGATATGATATGATATGATAGAAATATATAATTTAAAATAAGAAATGCCTGGCACACTTTCAAATTATGCTTTTCTTAATAGATAATTTTTTTAGGAATATTTGAAATTTTTCAAAGATTTTATGCTCTTCTATATATGTAAGCTATGAAAGTTGATTTATATATGTATATATTTAGTAATTTAATAATTCTTATCATTAAAAAAATTATAAAATCTATAGGGTCTTAAATTATAAATTTAGAGAAAGATTATGATATATTATTTATATAATAATATAGCAGTGTATTATCAAATTTAATTATAAATTAAATTTATTTTTATAAAAATTAAATTAATATATTATATAATAATATATCAATAATTAAATTTTATAATATATTAATATACTATTATGCTAGTGACATACTATAACCATCCCCTAAAATTTAGAAGAGATTGACTTTAAGGATTCATGGAGGTATCATTTACTATTTATTCTCTAACTTTTGTACTTGTAGTAACTAAGACTTAAAATTATGATAATATTCGGCTACATGGTTTAGAATATCCGTGGATTGATCAAAATCCTCTTACGGTAACATTTACCATTCACATTTTAATTTTTGCAATACCTATATTAATCAAATAGAACTTAATATAACATTCTAGTTTCATATAATTAAAGAAGTATCTTAGACATGCCTAGTGTCACAAGTTAATAATTATAACAATTCGACAAGCAAATGTGCTCAAATTAAGACGAAACCTTGTGAAAAAATTCAGCATTTTATGTAGGTCATGTGGGTGAAATTTGGAATTAATCCAATTAGTGTACTATTTTTCTCAATTTTTTCAAGTTTAGAGATATTTTAGTCATTTCAAAAGGTTTGAGAATCCGAAAAGGTTCAAGAAACCTATATTTGTATCATTCACATTTTTATCTTCGTATTGATTAGTTTTCATGAGAAATGAGCGCTCGGAGCATAGCAAAATATGACAATTGGAAGAAAATATGTCATCTTCCAGTGGGAGGAATTTTATTCAAAATACTCTTTAAAGGGATGAAACGTTTTAAGGGTTTGATGGGACACTTGGACATTGAGTTAAGGACAGAGTGGATTAACTTGTGGTCATTCCCCTACACATTCAAAGTTATAAAATGAGGTACAAATCAAGAAAATAGAATGTCCCTTTCCATATTTAATAGTTCATTTTAATCCTTAGTACTTGTAGACTTTCTGTATGGAAGGATCTTACCATTCAGTTTGCGAGAGTACTTCGATGATATATGATATCGGATTGCGAACTTATGAGTTCTGCTATCTCTACTAAGTGTACTAAATGTTAGTTTAAGTAGGAAGATTGATATGTTTACCAAGAATGACAAATATACGTTGCACGATTTTTGTTAGAGAGTCAATGGCTATGACACTAGCCGTTCATATATGTTTTAAGAAGGAGCTAGGACCTTAACGGTGGTTCTCACCCAAGATGTGATCTGTCTCAACGCAAACAAATTTCAAATCACATGGAAAATCGACATTTGAATTTTTTTCCAATCAGTGCCGAACTCACTTAGCTATGCTGATCAGCTCGTCAAACTAGATTTGATGCCAATGTCTTGTAAATTGTTTAGTGCCTGTAGCCCATCTATATGCGCAGTTGTTTTACTCCAGTCCACAGTCTTCGTTTAAATTGTCATTCTGTTCTTAATCCGACAGGTGGATGGCATATTAGCAAATACCTGGTGTTGGTGAATTCGCAAATCTGGAAATCAATCACAATCCTTGGACAAATATGTCGCGACGTAGACCAAAAAGCTCACAATTAATGGTTCTCCTCTTATCGGCAGGCCCCTCTTGCGTTAGGCAGCACAGTGAATGTAATCCTAATATAGTTAAAAAACCTTGTGAGGTCGGCTTTGCATATTTGTCTAAACAATTCGAATTTCTGTTTAAAAGAGTTGTTAACTCTACACGTTCCTGTTTTCTATACAAAAATGTTATACATCCCTATATTGGGATTCGAAATTAAATTTTAAAATTTTTTATATTTATTAAATTAAATTTTATAAATTTAATTTATTATATTTGTTTAATAATTACTTTTGATTTATATTTAAAATTTAATTTTAGATTATATTTTTAATATATATAATATTATTATTTTCTCTGTCATCTTTTATGTTAATTAAATATGCTCTAGTTTAAATTAAATCAGACCTTATTGATTTTAAAAACATATTTAATTAAATAAAATGTTTATATACATGTGAGTATTATATCCAGACAAAATATGTGCTAAGTCCCTTTTTTTTTTTTTTCCCCTTTTCGATAAATAAAAATTTTGGGGTAGACAGTTTATGATGAGGCCTCCTCACCTTAGCACAACTCCTAAAGCAATCTCACCGTACAAAAACCATAATCCAACCGTAGATTTCAGAATTAATGACCCGTCTCTTCTTCCGTTTTCGAACCTCTTCTCTTCCTTACATTTCTCCCTCACCTTTTCATTTACACAGCTAGCTCCTCCCTCCTTTCTCCTTCTCTCTCTGTGGTTGCAGCGATCCATCGTCGTCATTATCAAAAACCGCGGCCAAGAGCTAGCTGATAAGACCAAGAAGGTGCCGCGGTAAAAGAAACTATGTTAAAATTTCGGGACCTCCCAGATTGTTTGTACCCCAGCCAACCGGTCACCGTAATCCGACCAAGTTGTCCAACTCCGAAGCATTCTCTGTATCTCTCCAATCTTGACGACCAAAAGTTTCTCAGATTCTCCATTAAGTATCTCTACCTGTTCAAGAAATCCGTGAGCTTTGATGTGCTGAAGAGCTCTCTTTCCAGAGTTCTAGTGGACTATTACCCGTTAGCTGGGAGATTGAGATCAGCCTGCAGTACTGCGGAGGATGATCGGAAGCTTGAGGTTGATTGCAATGGAGAAGGCGCTGTTTTCGCCGAAGCTTCCATGGACATCACTGCTGAAGAACTGGTTAAACTTTCCCAGTTGCCAAACAAGTCTTGGAGGAAGCTCTTGTACAAGGTCGAAGCTCAGACTTTCTTGGACATTCCTCCCCTAGTGGTCCAGGTAATTAAAAGATTATGATTTTACTTTCTGCTGTAATGTAAGATAAGGTTAATTTTTTAGACCATCTTTTACTGCCTCTGAAATAAGCAACTCCAGCACTACTCTGTGAAGAAATTTATTTGTATTTAATTTTTTGCCTTGTGATAAAATTATTAATTATTAATTTTTTTCTCCTTTATAGTCCATTATTGATATATATCGAATTGTTAGTGACACCTAGGTAGGGTGAATAGTATTAAACTGAGGGAGGAGTACACGTAGATGAAAAGTTAAAAAGGATGAATACACAACGCTGAAAACACGGCCCATATACCTCACTAATTACTCTCCATAATTGATTTAGTAATTTTACTACATCAAAATAGTAAAAAATTGAATGGATGTGTACCAGTCATGTTTTCAAGATGAAAATTTATTATAAATATTAAAAATAAATTTTGAAACTGAATTTCAAATTCTAATTTTACTAGACCAAGATAGTAATAAATTGAATGGATGTGTACCAGTCATGTTTTCAAGATGAAAAATATTATAAATATTAAAAATAAATTTTGAAATTGAATTTCAAGTTTTTAAATTTATTAAATTAAATTTTATAAATTTATTCCAATAATTTGTATTTAATCATTTTTTGTACATATATCATCATATCATTACTGTTTCCGGATGTATCTCTAACAATGCTTATATGTATCTCTCACTTTGTGTGTACTCATTTTATATAATTGCGGCCCGAGATTTTCAACATCATCGGCGTTCTCTGTCTACATTTCTCCATGACAATGATGTTTTTTATTCCTATCCTCATCATCCGACCAAGTTCTTATATCTTCGGCACAGGTTCTTTATTTTGCCCCTGCACTGCATATCAAGGGCCCGAAAGTAAAAAGTAAAAATTTCTGCTTAACTAAGAAAAAACTACGGAGCAACTATTTGTTTGGTTTTCGATCCTCTAGTTTTTCTTTAGTTATTTTTCTTTCGTAGAGGATTTTAAATCTCGCTTTAAATAAAAATTTTGTATCTATTTGTTTTTCCAATATTAATGGAGAATCCAGACCAAAGAAGAAAAAAATCGATTCATAAACATTTTGTTTTTCCCCCCTATTCACACAAATTTTATTGTGCAGGCGGACTTGTATACCACTGAACTTAAATTTAATTGCATATTAAATCAATAATTTTTTAAAATGTATCACTTAATGTATTAATAATTAAATTTAATAATATATGTATATATTATCATATAATAATACAGCATAGGTTATTATTAAAATATGACATAAGCTGCACTTAGAGGAGGCTATGGCACTTTGAATCTTTCAAGATTTTGTTCTAAAGTTGCGATCTCTCTTAAAATTTTCATTGATCTTTTGTAGCTTTCCCCTAATAAAAAATGGGGTTAATAACCGAAGCCTGGTTGGCAACCTTGCGTTTTATCCAATTTTATTTATTTATCCTCATTTGGATTGACGAAAATAACCTCACTTCTTCATCTCAGGCGACGAGTCTCCGTTGCGGGGGAATGGTTCTGTGCACCGCAATCAGCCACTCCCTCTGCGACGGGATTGGAACATCTCAATTCTTACACGCCTGGGCCCACATAACCACGAAGCCGAACATTGACCCACCAATCATACCCTTCCATACTCGACACGTGTTAAATCCCCGTAGTCCCCCACAGGTAAATTTCCCCCAACCGGGATATACCAAGAATACCCCTGCACAGGTGGACCTCGTAAAGCTGCTACAGTCTCAGCCTCTCGTCCCCACGTCCTTCACCTTCACCTCCATTGATGTCCTTCGCCTGAAGAAGCAGTGCGTACCCTGGCTGAAGTGCACCGCCTTTGAAGCCCTGGCAACTCATACGTGGCGGTCTTGGGTTAGAGCACTGGACCTGGTTCCCAATCTCAACGTCAAGCTCCTTTTCTCTGTCAACATTCGCAGGAAGCTGAATCCAGAACTGCCAGAGGGGTATTATGGGAACGGATTCGTGCTAGGATGCGCCGAGAGCACAGTAAAGGACTTGGTCGCCGCTAACATGCGTCATGGAGTGAAGATGGTGCAGCAAGCCAAGGCAACGTTAGACGATGGGCATGTAAGGTCAATGGTTGATTTGTTGGAGGACAAAACTGTAAAAACGGATCTTTCTGCGAGCTTGGTTATATCGCAGTGGTCGAAGCTAGGGTTAGAGGAGGTGGACTTTGGAGAGGGAAAGCCACTGCATATGGGTTCTCTGGTTAGTGATATTTACTGCTTGTTTTTACCGGTGATCGGTGATTCTAATGCGGTGAGAGTTCAAGTTTCAGTGCCTGAAAGTGTGGTGGAAAAGTTTGAATATTACATGACAAAAAGCTGGCAGAATGAAGAAAATGGAGATATTAGAAATGGCTATCATGGTGCCCAAGGAAATGGATTTATCTAAAATGACTCATTTGGCTGTTTTTATTTTTCCTGTTTTATTATCTGCCTTTTATTCAGAATGGTAATTAAAGACAGAAATCTCTGTAATATCTAATTATTAATACTAGTGTATATAAAGGAACAATCGGATTGCAGAGTCTGATAACGTTCACTCTTCCTGTGTAATTTCTTGACATCTGGTCTCATCTAATGTATGATTATTTTTATTTATTTTATTGTTGATAATGAAACTTTTGGAGAAGGAAATCGAGGAAAAAAGAGATAGATTATCAGCATGTGGTGCTCGTTTCTACAAAATCGCTCACCAGAGTCGGTGAAAAGGAAGCCTAGATTGGCGTTACAGTGTAGAGAGGAATGATAGCATGTGTGCGTTTCACTTGAAATGAAGTGAAACGCAGAGGTCTTTTTCAGGCATTTTGGGAGCATTGCTTGTTGAAGCTTTCACGAGTATTGGCATTTTATGCTTTAAGATGCTATCTAATCTAATATAAAGCTAGTTTGGCGGTGAGATTGAGCCCGGACTGGGAAGCATCCTACTACACAAAGATCTGTCGTGCGGTCATGTTCATGCAGATAATTCGAGAGAGAGCGAAGGCAAATAAAAAAAAAAAAATAGAATAATAAAATTTGAAATCAAATTTCAAATATAAATTAAAAATTATTATTAAATGTAAAATGATAAGATAAATTTGTAAAATTTAATTTAATAAGGATAAAATATTTAAATTTAATTTCAAATCTCATATTTTTTTAAATATTTGGTTTGCAGTGATTATGAGTGCAATCGGACTGAGGTCTTGATTGAAGGCTAAATATATTTATTTTATTTTACAAAACTATTCATCTCTTTATTGTCATGAGTTTTAGGGTTTAGGTTCATTTGATTAATTTCAAACTATATATTTAATTTTAATTAGTTCGATTTATTCATATATAATTTTGTGTTCTGTTAGGTCAAACTGTTCAAGAGCGCGCGCGCACATATCTACCCATAATCTATCCTAATAAGACCCCAAAAAGAAAACTCAATCTTCAAAAGATTACTAGTTGGATCCGAAACTTAATACTCTTGCTGTAAACTAAGCGTTTGGCATATCTTTTAGAGGGGCATATTAAATAAAAAGCACTGCTTTATACAGAAATGAGGAAAGTGAATTATATATGTTCATGCCTCAGATTTTGATTCATGCTCAATTTCAATCAAAAAAATACTTTTCATAAAATATAATTATAAAATAATAAAAAAGAAAAAAATATTTATTTATTTAATATTAAATATAAAAAAATTATAAAAATAATTTCTTCTATTTTAAAAAAATTACTTTCCTTCCATATTAATTTTTTTAATTACAAATATAAGTAACATGTCATTTCTTTACGAATATACATATAAATTATACTTTCCTTAAAATACTTTGATTTAACGAAATAAATAGAACTTAAATTATAGTTAAAGGTCAAACAATCATTAAACAAATTATATAATTTTATATTTTAATTTTACACATTAATATAAAATTTAATGATGAAGATTCATTTACGAATCCTGTGCTTTATAAAAATACAGTACTCTTACTTTATTTGTTTACTCTCTTTATTAATACCAAATCTGGAATATATGTACATGAAGAGGACAAACAAAAGGCATATTGGCAAAGATTATTGAGTATCAATAACAGTCACTATGCTTTATTCCACAACCAAAGGCAAGGATCCTCTGTAGTCCGGCTGTCCATAAATATATATGCCTCCGAAGGACAAATGGAACATAACATTTTGGTTTCGATATTGTTGTTCTGCAATTCTTTTTGTTTGTTAAACTTATTCGGTGAAAAAGGAACTCTGATCTTGCAATGCCGATCTCGGCCTTTTTAACAAAAGAGAAATATATATGCTTAGTGGCATGCAGTTTCTATTATTCCCATCCTTTTTCTTATCCAACCAGGCAGCAAGGAACATACAGTATTATATATTGGGTGGTTATCATATATTTGCTAAAAGAGAGTAATCATTTTTTGCCTAATATTAATTCGTGCGGGAAATGATTCTGATTTGATCTCTTGCCACTGTGATTTTGCCCTTTTTTAAGGGATTAATATGAAGAACCGGCCATCTTATTTGATTTGTATACCCAATCACATATACACGCATCTATCACCACTTTGTATATATTTAAACTGCTCCTTTTATAACAAAAATTAATTAGGTGGTTGAGAATTTTTAATTTAAGTTGTAATTAATGTTCTTTTAAAATTTCATATTTTAAGTTGTATTGAGAGTTTAATCCCTAATTTTTGTATGTGTACATTTAATAATCTTATTATTCTTCTATTTACAAAAAAAAATTAATTGTGGTTTGATATTTTTTTAGACAATTATTTTAAGAAGTAGCAAAACATTTAATATATAAATTCATGAAATTACAAAAAAAAATTCTAAAATAATGTTAATTACTATTGTATTATTAAATATGTTGGTAGGGTAGGGTTTCTTTTTTACTTTCTCTAACTTTATAAAAAATGGGTGGGGAAAAAACTTAAGAAAGAAAAAGTTAGAAGATTGTATTTTCTCTTGCTTGGCTATAAGGTAAAAAAATGAATAGAAGAGAACAAGAATAGAAAAAAAGAAGTGAATCCCACCAAAAGAAATTCCTTAGAAGTCGTTTGTATAGTTTTTAAAACTAGACTGGTCATTAAACTAAACAAAAGATTGGTTCATTTGTTCAACTAGTGATTCATTGGTTGAACAAGTTTAAATTAAAAAATTATATATATATACTACTCAAAGTTTCAAATACATAATTCAATTTCTGGATATTAGCTAAAGCTTCTAATTTATAATTCAAGTAACAAAATAACACAAGTTCATAATAAAAATAAGAATTATATAATAATGATTCGAGATAAAAATAAAATACAATAGAAGTTCATGGCATATGAGAAAAACCTCTAAATCTATGGATCCCAACTAGTGTTAATTTGTAAAGGTGCTTCAATGAGTTCATTATAAAATCTTGTTTCAAGCTCATCATTGTCTAATTCTTTATCATTATGTGAGTTTTTTGGTTCTTGATGGCCATTCAAAGCTCCATTTACTTCATCATCATCAATTTCATCCAAATTTAAGTCATCTATAAGAATTTAATAATTTACATAAGAACACAAAGTAATACAACTATGTTTAATATTAAAAAAATAATGGAAGAATGGTAATATAACAAACCACGATCATATTGTAAGTCTTGAATGTTACAATTTTGTAGCACAGAGTAAAAGGATTTAACTTTCTCAACAATTAAACTCGATGGCTTATCTTCCAATACCTATTTGGCATTATCAACATATAATTCGAAATCAATTGGATCATAACTTCGCTTCTTCAAATGATTTCTATATTATTCATTACATAATATCAATGTTAAAACTAAAGATAAATAAAGTAACAATAAAAATAAATCAAAGTAAGTATAAAAAATAAAAATACCTTTGTTGCAGTCTTAAGTTGTAACAAACATAAAAAAGATCATTAAGCTTTTGGCACTCCAATCTATTTCGTTTTTTTTTTTTTGAATAGATATATTCAAATACACTCTAAGTTCTTTCATAATCTGAAGCAGTACATGTTTGACTTAAGACACGAATAGCTAACTTTTACAAATTTGCTGCACTAAATTCATAGCATTGCCACCATTCATTTAAATATTGCATATAATAGATTGATATATGTATGTTTTAATAACAAAAAGTAACTTAAACCCATTAAAATTAGAATTAAAGAAATTAGTTTTTATCTAGCATCATAATAGTGCGATCATTTATAACTACTTTTCTTCCAAAGTCACTTTCTAAATTTTTAAAGACTCTCATTTCACTTGTAAGCTTAGTTTACAAAGTAAGGCTGCCAAAAGAATACTTCTCAATGACATTAATATGTCTAGATGTGGTTTGCTTGTGCTTCCCTATCTCATTAGAGTTGTATTGGTAAGCTAGATTCAACCAATAACTAACAATATGAAGATTTTTGTAAAATTAGTTATCCTACCAAGAGTTTAAGATTGCCAAGTAAGGAGTAACTACTTTTTTTCTCCTTTAAAATCTAGTAATCATCTCCTCTCTAACTTTATTTATAGTTGCATATAAATAACCCATGACAGGTTTATCCTTACTATCCACAAGATGCAAGACATGAATAAGTGGTTCAATGAATTTCACAATAGTAGCACACGTTATCCAAAACTCACTAAATAACATATTTTCCACAAATTTCTTCATTTTACTTTTTTTTACTATATGTTAATCGTCTCCATTCATTACATGTCACCATAACTTAGTGCATCTTTTGAGCTAAGATACTTTCCAAAGTAATAAAATTAGTGGTAAAGCGAGTAAGAGTAGGGTGGAATATTTCCTTTTCATTTTTATGCTTTCTCATCAAACACAATATAAAGTAATGGTTGTAAATATACTTAGTAATTTTAGTAACATGATTCATAATATCACTTACCTCACCTAACTTTCTAATGTCTTGTAACATCAAGTTAATGTAATGAGCAGTACAAGGGGACCAATAGAGTGTAGGGAACTCAGCCTCTAACTTTCTTCTAGTAGCAATATAAATTGCAACATTGTTAGTTACTAATTAAACAACATTCTTTAGGCTAACAAATAACACAATCTCTTTAGAAAGTTTAAATAAAACATCACTTGTTTTAGAAGCATCAATAAATTTCAAGAACATAATTCCTCTTGGACAATAAATAAAAAAATTAATTAAAATTCTCTTGCATTGATCTGTCCATCCATTAGCCATAACAGTGCATCCTGTTTTTTTAAGTTGTGTGATAATTATTAATGAAATTCTTCACTTCCTTAACATTTTTAAGTAATAATTCGCTGTGAAGATTATATAAATTAGGACCTTTGTATCTAACACCCATAGTAGCAATAACATTAATAATTGGTTAATAATATATTGAATTGATAGCATTGAAATCTAAAGAAGCATTAATCATCCATTTAGAAATAGCAAGACCATACTTTTCCTTAGCTTTTTTTGTTTGCTATGCACTTTTGATGATAGATTGTGCTCCAGGGTAGTTCTAGGCATGAAATAAGAGCCTATACTAGTAACTCTTTTATCTTGTTTATTAGGTATCATCTTTGATCTCTCTCCCGACTTATATTGCTTATTTGCACTTCCATTAACTATCTCTTGTACTTCATCACCATCATCTTCATCTATAAAATTGGGATCATATGGATTGCTATTTATAAATTTATCCTTGGATTTTCTTTTCTTGTTAGCAAGGTCAAGAAAAAATTGCTCCATTTGATAGCGAACATCTGATGGAACCTTCTTGTATGCACTAATTTGTCTTTTTTGGCTAACTAAATATTGTTTAAAACGATAAATACCACCCCTTTCAGAACTTTATTACAATATAAATACAATATATGGCCTCTTCCACTAGCATAAGTGAGATGTTTGCAATGTCCCCAAACTAGGTCAAATTTTCCTTTATTTGAATTATTAATTCCCTCACTTAAAGATAAAGTGGATTCTGTTGTTAGTTAGGTTAGAATAGATGTCACTTCAATCTTGCAAAAAATTAAAATTTAAAATTGATATTAAAAATTCTTAAATTAAATTTAAAGGTATATTACACTGTCATGAAATAACATTAAAGAGAATCTCTATTAGAGAAAAAAGTTTATAGATTATAATTCTATACTTATATTGTTATTAGGACTTAAATTGGATGTTGAATTATAATTCTATGTGAAATTTGATCTTTGCCCTACTCCTTTATTAGCATTTTTAACCCCATTGAAACCTCACCTCCTTTCACCTAAAGCATATAAAGTATAAACAAAATAGAATAGACACATTGCTTCATCAACTTAATACACCACAAAAAGAAATGATTTATAAACACATACACATAAAGAGAATAAATGATTTCTAAAATATAAACTTGGAGCTATTGAATTTAAACCAGAAAAACATAACTCTTTACAAGTTACAAGACAAATCATTCTATGATAAAATAATAAATAGTAGAAAAAATAAAAAATCAAAATGCAATATGAAGAGAGATATAAAAAATGGAAGACATTCTAACTTAAAGTTGAAGTCTTGAAGATCTGTCTTCAGATTTGCTAAAGAACTCAAGATGAGAGTTAAGAGACATACACAATTGAGTTGAAGAACCTAACTCAACAACAGCACTAACCACCAGGGACAAGAGAAATGAAAGATTGTGGTGCACTGGCTGTTAAGAAACTGGAAAATGAGCTCATGGTGTGGTGGTGGGTTGCCGTTAAAACACAT
Source organism: Sindora glabra (assembly GCA_020226215.1). Lineage (NCBI taxonomy): Eukaryota > Viridiplantae > Streptophyta > Magnoliopsida > Fabales > Fabaceae > Sindora > Sindora glabra. The sequence continues at coordinate 16,345,498 of CM035227.1, forward strand.
AAACAGGCAATAATTACGATGCAAGCCTGCGACTTCTTTCGAGTTTCAAGTTTATGCCTATAGTTCACACTTGAGTAGGTAAAATTTCTCTATTTTTATCTGAATTTAAGGTTCTTTACTTTTACTTTTTGATTTTTGTTTATTTCATTTTTAAAAAAACTAGGTTAGTTTTATAGAAATCAGCTAGTTCATATCAGTTCCTGCTTCAACCATTAGTCCAAATTAGTTCTTAACGGTTCCAGTGCAATTCTGATTCATTTTCATTAACTAAATCGATTACCTAGCTAGTTCACTAATTTATTAATTAAACCGGTTAGTCTAGTCTGTTTTGGTTTGGCTTTGAAGACAATGATTTTTTTATTCACCTTAATAGTATGAGAAGTTTTATTTCTTAAGAAATAGAAAAGAGGTAGGTTATTTTGTTGGCCATTATTTAGTAAATTGAAGAAAATAAAATTTTCTAAGAAGTCATACTTCTCATAAAGTATGGAAAGTTATTTACTCACTTTCCTTCTAGGTAAGTTATAAGTAAGTTCTACTTCATGTGTTATTTATAAATATAATGATAAAATTATCTTCATTAAATTTAATTAATGATAATTAAAATTTATTAATTTATATTATAATAATATTGAGAATATAATTATCATTTTATTAGTACTTCCTAAGATATTCAAAGTTGAATAAAATAAAATATAAAAAATTACTTTCTAAGATGTATTACTTCCTATATGTTAACTAAATAACTTTTACTTTTTAGAAAATTCATATAATAAGTTATTTCCTTAGAAATTTAATTTTTTATAAGAAATTATTTTCTATGCGAACAAACAATCTCTTAGCATGTATGATCAAAAAAATGAGTGAAAAACTTTTTACAATTTTGCCTTTTAGTTTATTTAACTTATTAATTTTTGGATTAATTTTTTCATTTATTAAAATTAATTATGTGAATATCTTTTCTATGTATTGAAATAATTATCTAAATAAATATTATATTATAATTTTGTATAAATTAATATTATATATTTAATAATAAAATTAAACAATTTATAGAGAATTATAAGAGATATAAAATAAATTTATAATTTTGTATAAAAATAAATTAATTACTTGAAAATATCTAATAAAAATTCAACTATAGTTATTACAATAAACTTTTTAGTTTTTAAAATGATATTTATAATGATTAAAATTTATTAGGATATTTAATTAATAATATTTTCATATTTTTATTCATTAAATATATATATTTACAAGAAAAATTATATACAAATATGGTGAAGTATGATAGTATCTATTATTGACCACAAACAAAATTTTACATAAAGATATTAAGTTTAAGGATAAAATTATTATTCAAATTAATTTATTTTTATTTATTCTTGTTTTTCAATCTAAAACAAAAAAAAATTATTTTCTTCTCTTTATTTCTTCTTATTGTTTTTCCATCCAAATAAAAAAAACCCTTTTTATTATTTCCTTTCTACACAATTTTTTTCCCTTTTTCTTTTTCGTGCATCGAAGCGAAGGATAACGTCATGAATGGTTGACCTGAAAGAAAATAAAACATCAACGTCAGCGGAAGATTTGGAGCACTTGGATTAGCTTTCGTATCCCGGTTGATTTTAACTATTTTTTAGATTATTAAAAATACGGTCGGTGAGTTTGCCAGTATAACTGCTTGAATTGTGACGGTTCATGACATCTTTTATAATTATACATTATGCATAATATATAATATGACCTAAATTAGAATATTTATTTTATAGTAAAAGAAATTAATTTAACTTTTATTGTATAATGACCATAACTGAAATGTCCAATTGAGTTTATCCGATCAAAGATATCTACACAAGTGCATACCCTCCTATTAAGGGGAAGTCTCTATCAAGCATTTAATTTAAGTCAACCTAATTAGCAATAACTCGCAACATAATTGAATTAGTTATGATCTTATTTGAATATTAGTTATTAGCATAAATATAGGCTAAATACTCCCTATTATATTTAAATACCAATCATAATAAAAATGATTTTTAATCCACCTGATTTCCAATTTACTCTTTACTGATTATGATTTTCTAAAAAAACCTTAATTATACTTTCACAAATTAAGACATAATTTTATATACAACTTTACTGCTATTTTATTAAGTATAAGAGTATACATGATAGATTATTATCTTTTATCATGTATACCTAACTTTTTAATTTCTATGCAGATAAAGTTCGATTCAATTAAATCGTCCTTAACTTACAGATTAGATTTGAATTGTCATGCGCCATCCATGAAAAATTATGAATGACAATAATTCAAATCGCCTCTTTTATAGGGATGGCAAAAAACAAGTCATGGGTTTTATCGGGCGCGACAAGGTGCGAGACAAATTTTTTCTTTGAAGCAATTACGCTAGGCAAAGTAATATTATTTTACTTTGTCCCACGGTGTTCGAAATAATAAATTATTTTTATTTTTTAATTATATTTAAAAATATATATATTATTATGAATTTATTGTAATAATTTTATAATTAAAAAATACTTATTTTAATTATTTTTTTTAAATAATTTTTTTCTTAATTATTTTTTTAAATTTAAGATTAATTAAATAATTTATATATAATTTTAAAATAATATTATTATATCATATTAAATATTAATTATGCTTATTTTTAAAATTTAAAATTTTAATTTTTTTTAATTTTTTTATAGATTACCGGTGCCTTGCAAATCTTAGGAACAGAACATGAACTTGTTCTATAATCAGGAATGAAACAGAGTCAGAGTGTTGCAGTTGCAGGACGAGCAATATATTACCAATTTATCATTATCTTTCTCTATTGCCATCCTACTTTCTCATATAAAATCTAATATACCCAGCAAAGACAAAATTAAGGGTCGCCTCCATCTAGGATCTAGGTTAGTAATATGTTCCACAAAACAGCATGGACTACAGAAATCAATAGAATATGTGATTCCTTCTGTGGTTATATGGTAAGCTTCGTATCATGAATGGGGAGCCACTTAGTCTGAGCAGCTTAGCCGTTAGATAAACTCGATTTGAAAATAATTTGGTTTGATTTGCTTTTATTCATAACATTTTTTTTAATAAATTGAAGTAAAAATTTAGTTTGTTTAACAATGTAAATTGAACACAATTTATTTTCGTTTGATTTGTTCATGAATAACATACACACACACACACACACACACACACACACATATATATATATATATATATATATATATTAATAATCTACTCTGTTTTTTATTAAATATTAATATTATTAATTTTATGACTTTATTTTTTATTAATAAGTGTTGATAGGATTTTAATTTAATTTTTAATTAATTTATATTTTAAATTTGTATATTTATTAAAAACTAAACTTGATATTAAAATAATTAATTTTTAATCAATTGAGCTTATATTGGGTATGAAACTTGTTTATAATTTAACAGAAATTTTTATTATTATCAAATTAATCAAGCTGATGATCAAATTTTAGTACTTTAAATTGAGCCATGAACCAATTTTTCCATTATAATTTGAACTTGGGCTGAATTCGATTTCTTACAATTTTTTACCAAACCATATTTGATTAAGTCACAACTGTACTCATTCCACCCTATCTATGAGCTGTGAATCCGAATCTCTAATATAACTTGAGGGCTTTCTTCTAATTTAGTAATTACTTTTACCGAAATAACTTTTTTTTTATAAAAAAAAGAGAGATAAATCTTCCCAAATAATTTCGATATACGTCTTTGAGAAAAAAAAAATGGATGAATTGATACATTTCCATAATACAAAAAACAAAAATTGACAAGTGTTGAAAACCCCCAATTTTCGCCCCAGCAAAAAAGAAAAAGAAAAAGAAAACCTCAATTTTCTTAAAAAATTAACGATATAAATTTAGAAAATATAAATAATTTTTATCTTAAAATAGTGAGTCTCAACAACCAAAAAAAGAAGTGAGATTTAGAATAAAAAGTTATGTTCTATCTTTCTTAAATTTATTCATTCAATTTTTATATAAGGTCCGTTTATATATTCATATTATGCAAAATGATATTTGTGTGTAGATTACTTATAGAAGAGGGAAATATTTTTAATTTTATTATAATATTAAAATTTTTTATATTATTTTTAATTATATTTTTGATAAATAAATTGTTCACTTTTTAAATTTTAGAAACTACTCAATTATAATATTAAAATAATTTATTTTTCAAAATACAAATAGAAATAATATTGTAATTTTAGCAATAAGAGGGAGAGTATTTCTATATACATGGCCAAGGTTGATTACATGGGTGAGATCTAATGATTCAAAATTTTAATATATTATTTGTATATATAAATTTTAGGAAAAATGTAAAATATTCCTTTTAATTTTAGGATGGTTGGATTTTATACCTTTTTATTTTGAAAAATTGGAAATCGTCCCCTTAAACTATATAAAACTTAAAATTAACACTTATTATCAACTTATTTTATCATTTTATCAAATTTTATAAATTTTTAATAATATTTATAAATAAAAATTATAATATTATAATATTTTAATTTATATTATTATTTTTCACAAATAATTTTTATGTTATATAGTTAATAAGAATTAAATTAAATATATATAATTTTAATTAAATAATAAAAGCAGATTGCAAAATTATATATTAAAAAATAGTAAAATAAACCAATATGTTATAATATTGTGATTATTGTTAAAAAGTTCATAAAAAATCATATAACTTCACAGAATAGTTAATTAAGTTGATAACAGGTGTTAAATTTAAAATTTGTAAAGTTGATATGATTTTTTGAAGAGAAAAAAAAATATTTTTTTTTAAATTATGAATCTCAATTAAAAAAATTAATGAAACTCAAAATAAAAATTTTATTTTTATTTTTTAAAAATAAAAAAATAAAAGAAAGGATCGAGTTCTTTTTATCAATACACGTTGAGAATATATTAAGACTAAAATATTTGAGTTGTCGGGTTGTGGGATATGGTACATTGTGGTGGTTGTGAGCGCACTTTGGTCTTTACACGCGTGCGATACTAATAATAAACAATGAATGATGCTAACCCTTTTTTTTTTATTTTTTTTTATTTTCTTTGTACCAAAGGATGCGGAATAGAAGCACTGGCTCAGTGATAGGCCACTTTATAGACCCACATGAAATATATAACAATCTTAGGATCCATGCTTTATGTCTTTGATCTTTCTCTTTTTCGGTGGACACACCTTGAATCCATATCTTTCTCGGCAATTTTAAATTACCATCACTTAATTTTTATTTTTTTTTCCTGTTCCAGAAGGCTTCAAATTCAATCTGGCGTTTGCTTTCACATCAATATAAATAGGTCATCAAATTTCTTTAATTTATATATATAATTCCATTTTTTCTTAAATGAACTGAATTTTTTTTTGAGATGCTAACGAGGGATAACTCTTTTCTGCTCCATAATTGATTCTGCAGAGCTTTGCTGGAATTCTATCGTTATCAATGACTTGTGCACATGTACTTTTTTTTTTTTAAAGGACAATTCTTGCATATTATCCCAAGAGGGAGTATATATATAATCAATTACGTTTTTTTTCTCATAAAATTAGTAATATTTTGTATAAATTTATTATTTTTTTAATGATATAAGTTATAAGAATACAATTGTTTATGTAAAATTTATAATTTTTTATAGGATTTTTTAATTTTTTTATAAATTAATCTTACAACAAGAAACAACGATAGTTACAATATAAAAAGTTTAAGAACTGTTATAAGATCGTATAAAAAATTATAAATTTTATGTAAAATATTATGAATATATAACTAAGGTGAGGAAATATACTAATAAGTTGTTAATTTAGTTAAAAAAATTTTACTTATTAATCTTACAATAGGAAACAGTGATGATTATAGTATAAAAATTTTAGAAGCTATTGCAAGATCCTATAAAAAAAATTATAAATTTTAGGTAAAATATTATGAATATATAACTAAAGTGAGGAAATATACCAATAAATTGTTGATTTAGTGAAAATTTTTTTTTTTGTTAATGGGTAAGAATTTGAATTTTGAAGATGACACTCATTGTGAGCAAAAAAACTCATTGATATTCTAATTTTGAAGTGATTAATCATGGTGATTTATATAAAAATAATATAATCAAGGGGGAAAATATATATAAATCCACCCAGCAATTATATATCAAAATTGAAATATGAAGTCAAGTGGGAATATTTGCTTATCCAAGTGGATCTCATGAAAGGAACGGAGCCACATAACACTCGAACAATGATGATGAACATGATTTCCTCAAGATCATAATGGTGGTTCCCATTCCACATGTTTACAAACAAAGAAATCAGCAACTTACCCAATTTTCATTTTTTTTTTGCCTTCCAAACACATCACCCATGAACAAGAAGAACAGACTGTAAAACACTATACACGCACCAACTTTGATTATTTTATAAGCTAACATTATTTGTAGTATTTCAAACAACCAAGCAAACAGAAAGTAGTGACATCTGATTGCTGGTGAAGGAAATCAAGGTACTAAATTATGATCGGCAGCTGTAATATTGCTATTGTGGATCGCACCACATTTATTTTTTTTCATAATTTTATTAATCATAATAAGAAAATTGATGACTAACCACAATTGCAACCGCAACCCTAATTTAATGCTACGGTGAAATTTAAGAAAAAGGTTAATTTGACGTTGATCTGTTACTGCATTTCATCTGCAAGAGGGATTACTTGGACCAATCTTATTTAAGAAACAAAGTTGGGAATCTTCGCCCGCTGATCAGTGACCAGCGGTTCGTTTTCCTCCCCTTCATCTGTTGCATTCATGTTTCTTTACAGTTTGTGTCATTAATCCTGGAAGACTTGTGACAGAGAATCTGGAACTTGTATATAATTACTTCTTATTAATAGATTCTCCACTAATAAATGGACATGAAATTGTGCCAATTAACTGGAAAGTGCTTCGGAATATCCGGATTTGATTTGAAAACTTAGCATTTCCTTTTTTCCTAGCATGACCTGATTGAGTCACTAGGTCAATGGAGGGAGGGATTTTTAATAATTTCTAAAGTATGATAGATTACAACTTTCTTCCCATCATATTAAAAAAAGAATTAATATTAATTGTAAGATCAACATCTAACATTAGTCCGAAGGCCATTTGAATTTTATAGCATCCTTATTTTACAGTCTCTAGTCACAAAAAGGTTATAATATACGTATACAAAAGTTGTATTACAAATTCTTTGAAAGTTTCCAGGCAGTTATAAAAAGAAGTTAGAAATCTTTTAGAAAGATTTGAAAATATAGATATACTTATTAAAATTAAGCAATATTTCTTGTAAAGAAGGATAACTTAAAATATTGAAAAAAAAGTTTATAGTGTACCCCTTTTTTAATAATCTAAATTAATGATCATGATTTAATCGATCTTAAGATAATAATAGATTTCATCTAAAATTGATTAAATCATGACCATTAATTTAATTGTGTAAATCTACACCACACCATTAGAAAAATAGCTCACCATGGACACTCCATTAAAGAATTTTTAGATCTTTAACATCTTCCTACATTCTCTTAGCGAGTCATTTTCCTTTCTCGACTTGCCCCTCATTCCTTTTTGTTGTCATCATTTTTCTTTTCCAAGTTTTCAAACATACCACGGTTGCATGCCGGAGCTGATCCAACCATATGCATGCATCCATGTAGGGGCTGGGTTCCTAGATTTCAACAGGACAGACCAGACGAATGGCTGAAATTTGTTCTATTCTTTCTTACACAACGTACGGTGGATCTTGTGTTATTGTATTGGTATTTCTTTTCCTGCTGTACAACTGGATTCAAACCCTGTGCCTAGAGATGAGGAGAAGAAAAAGAAAGTGTTGGCCTAAACAAAGCACATCCGCCGCAAGAGGGCGTCAATAATTTTCTCTAATCAGCAATGATTTCAAATGTGCTATAATTTCAAGTTCTTAATCATTACATATATAGACAAAAAAAGGAAGAAAGAAAGAAAAAGAGGCGAGTCTTTATATATAAGTGATATTATTTTCCTATTTTTTCATTATAATTGCAATCACAGTTGAAGTTTAGGGAAGCCTTTATGATTTAGCAGATAATGATTTCGTCAATCACGGTTGAGAAAGCCGAGTGTAGCTGCCTCCAAAGCTGGAAACAGATTCTACGCACATCTTATTCCAAATGACAGCCAGTTTTCGGCTTGCATGGTCGCTGTGATGGACCACGATGTCATCCGGCCTAGGCCCAAGCCCATGTTAGCTTTTCAAATTTGGGTTACTCTAAGGCAGCCCGGCTAGGCCTTGAACTAGAGAGCCCACACATAGTTGTTGGCTTCTTACGAACTGGAATTGATTTTTCTTTAATTTGGTCTCATACATATTAATTAGAAATTTTGTTACACAAGTTTGATAAATGGGTTTTCGGTGCAGCACAACGAGTTGAATATCTTCTCATAAGTTGTCAGAGAGGCTGAGTTGGATAGTCATCTTTTCCGAACTTTGGAATATAACAAATTATCTTAATTTTAGACCTTTTCTTATATAGAGAGAGAGAGTGGGCGTATGTGTGTGAACCAAGATCAATACATATTGTATAAAAAATTTTATTTTAGGGAACTGAAATTTCTCATAAATGGGAGATTAATATTTAAATTAAATAATATTGCTCATATTTTTAAATTCCTTTATAGTAATTTATTCACACATAAAAATATGCATATGTAAATAGTATTTCTAACTAAACACTTGTAGATTATATGCTAATAAACAAAATTAATAAAATAATACGAAAGCATTTTTTTTTCAACTCTACATCCCATTAATGTAACAAAAATGTTATATGTATTTAAAATAAGATTCAAATCTTTTATATCAATTAGATGTGTCTAACGAGTTTTGGGATCATAGTCTTAATAGACTAGTTGGCAGATTTTTTGCTAATCAGGTTAACAAAAAAATTCATAAAAAAAGCCTATATTGGTTGGATTTGTGTACATCGTAGATCATTTCACAAACTAATTGTCTTTTTAAGACAAAATACACCAGTCCAATAGGCTTGTCATGTGGATTGGACTAACTAAAATGGACTTACTTAGAATGCAGACTTTAACGGATCAAACTCATAAGCTTTGGTTTGATCTAATATGCTAGGCCTATTAAGCACTCATAATATTCGTTTGATTAAGTTTTACAAATTTGTTCTAACCATATGATATTCAATTAATAATTTTTTATTTATATTTAGAATTCAATTTTGAATCCCATTTTTAGTTTATATAGTATTGTTATTAGAGTAATTTTTGTCACATTCTTTTTTTAATACTTTCCAATCAAAGTAATATAAGTCACATGTAAACACATTTTCAACAATCAATAATTATAAGATAATTTTCATTTAGCAATGGAACAAAAATTAGTAAATGAGTCTACAATATGTTGTGAAAGCCCATAAAAAAGTAGGCCTAAATGAGGTAATCCATGCAAACTATGAACTAGTTGCCTTTTTAAGGCAAAATAAGCTAGTTTAACCAACTTGTGGTATGGATCAAACCAATCAAAATGGGTCCATTTAAAGTACGAATTTTAGCAGATTGAGCCCAAATAAATTGAGCCTATGCGAGCTTTAGCTTAGTTTGATTCGCGAAGCTTGTTAAGCACTTCTAATATTCATTTGATTAAATTTTACAAATTCGTTCCATCATTTTGTATTTAATTAATAGTTCTTGATTTATACTTAAAATCTAATTTTGAATCCTATTTTTTATTTATATAGCATTACTATTATAGTAATTTTTATTGCATCTTGTTTTTAATACTTTCCAATCAAAGTATTATAAGTCAAACTTAGACACTTTTTCAACAATTAGCCACTACAAGACAATCTACATTTAATGATGGAATATATGTTAGTAATTGAATCTATAGTATGTTATGATTTTAGTAACAAAATTAGCAATAGGTGTTTTGACATCTATCATTATTTTTTTATTTATTAAAATTTTCAACTAAAAGCCAAATTCATCTTTAAATCCATCAATAAAATCATTGACAAAATTAATGATAAAATTAAAATATTTTATTTTTAAAATACTGATAAAATTAAAAATGGACTTATATAATGCAAATTTAAATTTTTATTTGGCAGTGAACTAAAATTTTGCCAAAATTCATAACAAAATTAATAGTGAATGTCTAATAATTTGTTACTAATTAAAACGCACCATTTCATTAAATTAGATTAGCCATAAATTTATCTATTATTAATTCTATTGCTAAATTAGATTATATATTAGAACTTAATACTAGCCCTTTATTTTTTCTCTTCCCTTACTTCCTCTCCTTCTCTCCTTTTGAACGTTCATCGTTGTTGTTGCATAGTGCCCTTATCAGCTAGTTCATCACTATAACTGCAAAATGATTTCCACCTAGCTCTAGTAGCTTTTAATTGGTGATTTTTTTAATTTAGATTAGTTTTTCGAGTTTAAGCTTGATTTGATATTGATTTAAGGTTAATTGTTATTGATTTAGACTTACATGTATATCAAGTAACGGATTTATAGTAGGGTTTAGCTTGATTTCTATTATATTATTCTAAATTAGTTTTAGGCTTGAAGTACTATGATCATTTTCTTCATTTTGTGGATGTTAGCATTTGAATTGGGAAGGTTTTGATGTTATGATTTGTATTAGTTATAATGTTAGCATTAGGCTTACATATATTTTAGTATTTGGATGATTTTCAAAGTTCATTTTTTATTTTTCATCTAATTAATTATTTAGATATACCCAAAAATGATTTTTAAATGAAAAACTTATTATAGATGGAGCTTAAAAAAATAAAAAAGGAGCTTGTAAAGTACAAGTTGGTGGATTGAATTTGTCTTTGGATGCACGAGAATATGGCTATGCATGGTAGCCAATGTACAACTAACATTAATTGAATCAAGTTTTATCACAAACATCTTTTTACATTTTTATTACTTATTATCTAGTTTTTCTTTAATTTAAGAAATTTTTAATTTTTTTAAATATTGTAAAAATGAAAGAAAAGTTTGCCGACACTTTAGTTAATGGTGCAATGGTTTTACTCTAATCATAACATATGTTTTTAAATTTATCAAATAAAAAGATGGCAAATGCAAATAAATAAGTATAAATAAAGGTAAATACTATCCTCTCCCCCTATATATTATGCTTCAAATGGTATTTCCAATTGAGTTTCTATAGTATATGAAAACTTATATTATATATTGCTTTGTTAGTAAAATTGTAGTTTTAAGTTAGTTGTATTTGTTAAGATTTTATTATATAATATTTAATGATATTATTAAGAAAGTATTGATATGATTTTTTGTAATTTTTTTAACAAAAACTTCTAACTTTTAGTTAAATATTTGTAGATTTCTTATAGAGCCTCCAAATATTATTGTGGGAAATGATAGATAACCTAATAATTTATTTCAAATTAGGTCCTAATGACATTTATAAGGCTTAATACATTGAAATTAATTCTTACAAATAATAGAAAGTCAAAATTACTTTTAGTTTTAATACTAGAATTAATTTTTAGGTGAATTAGTATTTGATAAGTTACTAGATTAAAATTAATTCTTAGGGATGATAGAAAATTAAAGTTAGTTTCAATTTTAGTGTTATACTAGAATTAATTTTCAAGTGAATTAGAATTTGATAAGTTACTAGATTGGAATTAATTCTTAGGAAAGTTAGAAAATTAAAATTGGTTTTAATTTCATTGTTAGTATTATTATTTTTTGTGAGTTAATTTTTAATTTAATCATTTATATGATTAATATAGCTTAAATTATATGATTATAGCTTAATTTATATTATAATAATTAGTTGCTTCTTTTATTTAATATTATAAGGTATTATGTCATCATTATGCAAAAGTAGATTATTCATTTCCACCAAGAATGGTGGTTAGGGGTGATTAAAAATTTGTAACCTGCTCTTAACCAATTAATCGAATTTGAAGTTAGTTAGTTAAGAGCGATTAATATATCACTTTCGGTTAAAATCAGAAAAAAAATTTATAAATTTCGGGTGATTAGTTAATTGCAAGTAAAAATTTTTAACCGTAATTAATTAAACTTAACTGATATTAATAAAAATTTATATTAATTTTTTTATTTAAAAATTCATATTTAAAATTTTATTGATCATTTTTATAATTTAATACTTGATTACTTCCTATTATAGTTATATTAATGGAATTATGATATTAATATGTATTTATAAACTAATTTTAATTTTTAAATTAATTTATTTAGATATTTTTGAAATTTTTTTTTTACAGATTTTAAACTGACCGAAACCAAATTTTTTGGTTAAATTTGGTTAAGGTTATACAATCGGGTTTGATCGGTTGATAAAAAATACATTTTGATTAAGAACAATCAGGTTAAAAAATAATTTTAACCACCCTTAACTGACCGATGATCACCCCTAGTGGTGGCCTTAGGCTCAGAAGTTGCAATATCAACTCAACCATTCCATCATCCTTAACCATTCTTAACACTAACATATTAACATTTATCACCCATCTACAATTATCATTGTCGTCACCTAGGTAGGAGTCCCAGAATTTTCAAACTATTCCTGATCAGGCTTTTTCCTAACCTGCTGCTTAAAACCTCACTTAGTAGATTATGTAACACCTAACCCCTCATCAGAGACATTTATTAGCACACTCTTAAAGTGTTAACTAAGCTGATGGTAGAATTTAAGTGTGTCTAAAAGATGACCCATAAGTATTAGTTTAGGATTAATTAATTATTTTTATAAATTTGAATGATTTATATTGTTTAATATTTGTTATAAATTTATACTAATGTATTTAGCTGTAAGTTGATTGCTGCATCTATCTATAGCCCTATTAGGGGTATAACAAAGCTAATATAGATGTACTTTATGGAGTCAATTTTCACTTATACTAGTATCTCTTGAGGGCTTAAAGGCAAGTGGTTAAGGGATTGACAAGTATTTATATTTATATTTATATTTTATATTTTAATTTTAAATTTATATTTGTATTTATATTTTAATCATTAGATATTTATACTTTTATTTTAATTTGGCAATTATTAATATTTGACTTCGATTATCAATGTTTACAAGCAATGAAAAAGTGGTGTCCTAAGGATGCATACATGATAAAATTTTTTTTTTGCCCATAAGGTCATTTCTAATTACAAAAACATGATGGATTGTGTAAGGAAAGACTTGTCAAAGAAGTTCAAGTACATGCCTAATAACATTTTTAAGGACATTAAAAAAAGCGGGATGAAGATGTTAACTTTAAAAGTAAGAAAGAGGTCAAAAATAAAATATTTGTTAGTGGAAAGATTTTGCACCTTAGTAGTTCCATCTCCTTTTCAAAGAATAAGAGGAAAATGATAAATTTTGGTTTAAATTTAAAATTACTTTTAGCATTGGTTCATTCTATATCTAACTTTTATATTTTTGTCATAACATTTTAGATTGCTAAACTTAGTTGAATCCCTATTGATAAAGATGTATTTCTATGCACTCACACTCAAGTGATTTTAGAGAGTACCCAATGGTTTGTAAATGAGGAATTTGAAAGGACTTGGGTAAGACTTATTTTCTAAATTTGATGTGCATTATATTATTTTTTTTATATATCATAAATGTTTGACCTTTAAATTTAATTTTGTAAATTAAGTGTTGTAAAATGATGGAGGTGTAATCTTCTTAGGCTTTAACTAATAATGGTTAGGGTTTCTTAGTGTAAGTTGATGAGACATTACTATAAATAAAGGTAGCTGACAACCAAAATAAAAAAGGCCAAGGTCAACAAGACCTCACTATGGATGGAAATAACCTATTTCCAACTTACTACTTAAGACTTACTTAGCAAATTGCATAACACCTAACTCTTGATCTGGGATACTTACTAGCACATCCATGAGGTACTAACTACGCTAATGATTGGACTTGGGTGCATCTAAAAGGCAACTCACAAGTATTGGTTTAAGATTAATTATTTATTTTTATAAAATTGCATTGGATAACATTTGTTATAAATTTGTACTATTGTATTTGGCTACAAGTTGACTATTGCTTCTATCCATAGTCCTATCAAAGGCATAACAAAGGTGATATAGGTGTGTTTCATGAAGTTAACCCTCAATTATACCAACATATCCTAAGGACTTAAAGATGAATGATTCAAGGATTAACAGGTATTTATATTTATATTTTATATTGTAATCTTATATTTGTATTTATATTTATATTTATATTTGTATTTTTATTTTTATTTTAATCATCATGTATTTGTATTTATATTTTATATTAGTAATTATTAGTATCTAACTTCAACTATTCAATGTTTGCATGCATGATAAAAAAGAATCTTACCCATAGGGTCACAACTAATTATAGAGGCATAATGGATTGAGTTAGGAAATATCTTCCAAAAAAAATTAAATACATGCTTGATGACATTTTTAAGGATCACAAAAATAAGTAAGTTAAAGATACTAATTTTAAGAGAAAGTAAAAGGCCAACAAAAAAAAATAAGGCATCTAATAATGGAAGGAGCCTAAAAGTAACAGCTTTATCTTTATTTTAAAACATAAAAAGGAAAATGGCAAGTTTTAGTTTAAGTTTAAAATTGGTTTCAGCGTTGGTTCATTCCATAAGTAATTTTTGTATCTTTGTCATGATATTTCAAACGGTTAACCTTGATTAGATCCTTACTAACCTTGATCAGATGACTTTGGAATGCACCTAGTGGTTTGTAGGTGAGATCCAAGAGGACCTACATAAGATATATTTTTTTATATCTGATATGTATTACATTATATTTTTTATATATATTATAATTGTTTAACCTTTAAATTTAATTTTGTAGGCAGAGTACTCTAGGGTGATGGCAGCATATTCTTCTCAAGCTTTAATTAATAATGGTGAGGGTTCTTAACATAGATCAATGGGACCTTGCTATGAATGGAGGTTGTTAAGGATTAGAACAAAAAGAGTAGGTTTATGGCATAGAATTGGAGGCACGTAAGGTTGTTACGCTATCATCTACCATTCTAAATCACCTTCATGGTCTAAGCTATTACTATTGTAAAGCATCCTTAAGTAGTAAAATATAGAGCTTCAGATAGTATAAGAAAGGATGATAGCCTAGAAGTAGCAATTTGCTACTCTACTTGGTGTTATTGAGCAATACTAGTGCATGATAGCAAATTTATTTCAGAGGATGGAGACGAGTGGTTTAACACCTTCATGTCTGCTAGCTAATTAGGGACACAAGTGCCAAAAGGATGGCCATTAGTGAGAAGTTAAGAGTTAGGCTCATAATTTCTAGAATTTTATATTTTTTATATTTATATTGGATTTCATTAATTTTTGTATAAATATTGGATTAAATTTATTTCCATTTTTTAATAAATGTAAATAAAATATTAACATTCAATTTTATTTTATAAATTTCAATTCTAAATTTCAAGTATTGAATGCGTATTTGATTTTAAAAAATCCAATATAATACATGTTTATTGTTTGCCTTACTAGAAAAATAACTAGAATATCAACAAGTATTTCTTAGATTAGCGATAGAGTTATAAATAACAATGCCACTAATTTTGTAAAAAAAATTTATTTAATTTTAGCGATTGTTCAAAAGTTAATGATAGATTTGTTTCTCATTTAATTTTAAATTGGCAACAAAAATTCCATTGGTAATATAAAGTTTAACAATGGATAAATGTGTTACTAATTTCTTTTGTCAATTTTTTCTCATCGTAGGGTCGTAAAATTAGTAATGAATATAAAAATTTTATTGCTAATTGAATTACCGATGCTTTGTTCCATCAATAAATCCATTACTAAGTATTTTAGCTATAAATTTTTTCATTGCTAATTATTATCTTTTTTTTTTGTGTGTGTGTGAGCAAGGCTATTCCTTTTTATTCATGTACTTATTCACTACTATGGAACTGGATTTGTAATTGTTAGTGACAAGTCAAGTTAACCTTCAGCACTATATAATCATCCGTTTGTAATTAGAAACACATATGAATATATAATACATCTTTGGATTTGCTTTAAGCGTACCGCTAAAATTTTAGTTGCTTGTAAACCGGAAACTATACGTCCGCTGCACTCTTAGGAAATGGCAGAAGATCCTACAACCTCTGCAGAATTGGAGGATGAAGAGGACATGGTTGATTTAAAATTCTACTTTTGATTGTTTTTCATATCACAATATTTTAAACCGTTGATCAAGATGACTGGAAAATGGTAATACATTGGGTATTAGTGGCAACTAGCATGGCCCCTCCATTGTTGGATTTCATGCCCCTTAGTTTGAGAAAGCATATATTCTCCTGTTCCAATGCCTTGTCTTCTTCTCTAGACACCTTTTGATTAGTCCACCATATGCTTTTAGACCCTGCTTTTTAGAGTTTTGCCCTAATTTTTTTTTAACACTTCAATATTTATACTTCATTATTGTTTAAGTTTTTATGCGGCAAAGCACGATCATCCACTGAGACTAAATAATTGGAGAAATTGAAGAGCTAAATGTATGTATGTTATCTGAATATATACGAAACCAATTAATCAAAAGGAAGTATTATTGTTTAGAAGTCATTCTTATGAAAAAAAATTTTCTTACGTTGAGAATTGGATGTGGGTCTTCCACACCCTGTAATTAACAAAAATTAAGATTGAGAATGTTAGAATAAAATATATTAATATTAAGTTTTTATAAAAGAATGTAGGGGAGGGAGTGAAAATAAGAAAATAAAAATAATATTATTGCTTTATAAATTTTAATTGCAGTGCAATAATGTTTATCTTCCTTTTGGATTTAACTGATTTATAAATTAGCAAATTACGACGAATGATGCACTTTTATCTTCTCAGAAAAATAATGGTTCACCTCCAAGAATTAAATCATAGAAGGAGTGAATATGGACTGGAACTTATATGTAAGCAATACACACACAATTATTAATAAGTTTGATGATATATGTAAGCAACACCCTACACACACAAAAAGAGAGTAACGTTGGCGAACACATATTTTTGCTACATGCGAAAGGATACACTAAATTTTCTGAATGCTTTACTATATACTATCAATTAAGATAGAGTTAAATTAATCTTTATACTAAGGACTATAGTGATGATTTTGAGGGCCAAATATGAATTTTCCCCCGAAAAAATTGTAAAACTAGATTTTTATTTTCAGCTTAAAAGTTAGATCAAAGCCCTCTTCCATTTGTCCATACACATATATTGCCGATCATATATGAATTTTAGTTCCCGACTGTAATTAATTCTATATATGCGATGCTGACTCATTAATATTCTTAATATAAAATGTATAATGATGATGGTTATTATTAGTCAAACAAAAAATGAAGAAAAATTTCCTTTCATAAATAAATTTGTTAGTTTGTATTGCATGTGGCATAATCTTTACCCTTAATCATAAGTTAGAAAAGGATTATATGGATTGCAATTATTCATGTTACCAAGTGAATGATCTATAATTGTTTATATTGATACGTAGGAAAGTCTTTACCACATAATAATAATAATAATAATAATAATAATAATAATAATAATAATAATAATAATAATAATTTGAAATGCCAATTATTGTATGTCATAATTGAAATTGCATATGGAAGAGCGGAGCAGCGGCAAGCAGGGGCTTCAGTTCTCAAAAGTGTTCGAGTCTTTATGCTAATGCATACTAATTGTAGATCAATTTTTCAAAATTTTAAAAATGACATATGTTACAAAAATTTTAATACTCAGATGATAAATTCTGGATCTTAGACCCTTGAAGAGAAAAGCCCTTAGAATCTCAGCCCTAGGAAAAGATAAAAAGAGAAGAAAGGGAAGAGCAATTAATTTTGCAAATGACTTTACATGCATTATAATTAAGTTGGATGTGGTGGAGTGATGAGAATCTTCTGATCACGTCATTAGCAGGCCAAAAAGTGATCGCAACTACTTTTAAGTACGTAAGTAGGCGCACTAATTAAGACAAATGACTCATAAGCAAATTGGACTAACTTTATAACAAAGTTGAAAGATTTTAAATGTGTAGTAGGTATTTGACGCTGCTAGGGGTTGACTGGCGATGATGATGAATGGACCCTTTAAAGTAAGGAATTATAACATTGTTTTTAGTGGGGTTTTAGGCCCTGCCCTACTTGTTTATGTGATAATTATGTATAATTCCCATCATTGTAGGCAGCTACTCCTCCTGGCGAGGGTCGGACAAGAAGGGCTCCTACCGTAACAGTCAAGTGACATTTAATTTTTCTTTAAAAATTTTAGAGTCAAATCATATTTTATTTTTTTTTAAGATTGAATTTATATTAAGCTCATCTCTCAATTTAATTTTTGTAAAATTAACTTTAGGTTAAATTTTAATTCCTCTGTACAAAAAAAAAATTAAATTATCATATGAATGGACTAAAATTTAATATGAAGTTAATATTATAGGAATTAAATTAATACAAATTTTCAATGAATGATCAAATTAATATAAATTCAATTTTATAAAAATCAAGATAAAATTTTGATTAAAATTTTATCTTTCATTTATATTTTGAATTGGGTTGTTATATGTATGAATCTACTAAATTACTTCCAGTATCACCCAAAAAAAAAAAAAAACCCATAATTGCACTTCATACTTAATTTCTGGGAAGGATTTGCGAGTTTAGATTGTCTAATAATATTTACAATATTTTTGTAAGTTGCCAATCAGCGATTTAAGATTAAAAGTTCTGAAATATAATTAATGACTTTTGATAAATCTGATGTTCTGTCCAAGGGACGGTGACTGAGTCCAAATTCCTCAATTATATAAAGGTAACAGTATGCGTGCGTGCCCTGGCTCTATCTTTAGGCACTGCCCTTTGTTTAAAGGTCTTGTATCCCACTAAGTCCTTTCGAAGAATGACTAATTTTGAGAAAGGGGAAGCCAAAAGGAATCTTGCGGTATCTTAACCGCTCTCCTTCTGGCTTCTGCAGAGGTAGAGACCACATATATTAACTAAGGCTTGGTTTTATTTTGTCCAAGTCATTTGTTATATATATGGAAGTAAATGTTTTTCATGCTACTTATTATTTAATTATACATATTGATATTAGTAGAGTGATATTAAGTGAAAAATAATAGTTATCTTATAGTTCTATCATAAAGCAGTGAATGTTATTTTTTCTACTATATATATATATCATTAAACAAATAAAATATATTTTATAATTTCTATATAAAATCTATTACTTATAACAAAATTATTATTGGTATTTAAAATAAGATTTAAAATTAAAATTTAAAATTTTTATATTCATTGAATTGGATTTTATAAATTTATCAAATGATAGCCCTTATTTGAATTTTTAACTTAATTTTAAATCTTATTTTTAATACATATAAAATTATTGAAAATATAAACAAAAGCGAATGTGATTTTTTTCCCGATCTATTGAGGATGTTTTCGATAAAAAAACAGATTTGACGCTTCTTTTAAATTTGAGTTGTTCATTGAAAAGTATGCAATTTTAGGAGACCAAAGCTCATCTTTTGGTCTTGCTGAAAGCATCTTAAGGACGTACTAGTGTTTAGGTCGGTCTCGATGTCAGTCCATGAGGTTTCAGCCCATCAAATGGAAAACTTCCATGCATTTGTTTAACTACAATTAAACCCATACCATATTCTGACGAGACGACGCAATACTCTGGAATTCCGGCAGCAGCTTTATCAAGCAATTATATATAAAATTTGCTTATCAAATGCCCAAACCCTTTATATTATTCTCCAACCCATTTGATGAAACAAGTGGAAGATATTCCTTTCTGGTAATTAAATCTTTGATGAATTGGAAAAAAAGCTCCAAATTTTAAACTTGGAGTAAAAACAGCTTTAATGACATGAATCTTGGAGCATAGCGAGACAAGGAAATAAGAGAAAGGTGACAAGCGAAAGGAAAGGGAGCAAAAGATATGAATAAAGAAGCAAAGCTTTAAAAAAGGAGGTGCAAACACAATGCTTCTTCGATTGATATTATATATATTAGAGCAATGATATATGCATAGAAAAAAAATTGAAATTAAATTTTGAATATAAATTAATAATAATTATTAAATATAAAATGATATAATAAATTTGAAAAATTCATTTCAATAAAAATAAAGATTCAAAATTTAAATTCCTATAGTATTTTTGTATATAATGTATATATTTGAGAGGATGAAGATGCCAGGAGGGTAAGAAAGGAAAGTGGTAAAAGCAAAGTTAAGCTTGCCCATACTCTGATCTCATATATTCCTATCAGCTTTTCGTCTGATGTGAACAATTTGTGTGGGGCTGATCAAATATATATTTATATGCCTCCCTTTCCTTGATAAAGACGTACGATTTAATTAATTGTACTTAATAACATTTTTCATTAAACCCAAAACACGGCCAGCTACCGAACCAACATTATATGAAAGTAATTGCTACACGATAACTAAATATATATACCAGATTTTCTCAGTTAGGCCAAGTAGGTTAAAAGGTCCTAACTAGGTCTATAGCTAGCTTGGATGGTGTGTGTATATACACGTCACATGTTAGTCCACACCATGATAGAGGAAAGTTAAAAAAAAAAAAGGATAAATCCATATCCCTTTTTATAAATTGTAATATTTAAATCTCTGGAAATTTTACCATATTTTAAAAAATAACGCATGATATATAAAAAAAATGAAAGTATACGAAGCATTTCTCCATTATCTATATTCGTGCGAATGGTATTGTATTCGTAGGAGCTTGAATTAACTTGGACCATGCAAATCGAGACAAAATTTAGTGCTCAAACTAGTTAATTTCGTGTGAATTCAGTAAACTTATAATTGCAGTTGAATTGTTGAGTTTCTCAAGTTTAGAATATTAAAAATCGACAGTTAGCATATTAATGTTAGTCCGCGTGTCTATTATAAAAAAAAGGGAAACATAATAAAATTGAAAGT
This sequence comes from Sindora glabra, assembly GCA_020226215.1. NCBI lineage: Eukaryota > Viridiplantae > Streptophyta > Magnoliopsida > Fabales > Fabaceae > Sindora > Sindora glabra. The sequence continues at coordinate 16,366,607 of CM035227.1, forward strand.
TTTCTATACAAATAAGTTACTTGAATTTTTTAATTGGTATTTGTGACTTTTTTATCATGGATATTTGTCACTTTTAATTTAGTGATGATGTGAAAAATTATTTTTGTCTTTCTTTCAAATCCAACCTAATTATAGTTACACAATTTTTATTTTTAAAAATATACATTTACTTCTTTTATTTTTTATTTTTCAAAAATAAAGGAGATTATATAATTAAAATAGAACAAAAGAGAGAATCCATTTTTTTAAAGATAGAAGAAGTATAAGTCCGATAACATTAAAACTTAAGAGGAATGAGTATAACTTATATTTGATGCTAAAATTTTAATATTAAGACTACTGACATTAGTGTGGGCTTCGAATATTTCCCTCATCACTACGATACAAACAGTTTTCTTCATTATAATGGTAATCCGTTGGATTTTTTGCGTTGAGTTTGTTGAGCTTCTCAATTTTAATTAAAAAGGGTTTGATGCTAGCACCTTTTCCATTCCCTTCACATACATACCTATTATTTTTTATTATTAGTATTATAATATTATGTACAAAAAATAAAAATTATTGTAAAAATGTTGAATGTTTACTTTATAATTATACATCTAAGTTTGTAAATAATAAACATTTGATATGGTGTGAGTTGTAAAACCTTGATATATAGTTTTTCAATTGATGTATATTTAATTTGCAATATAATACTTAAAAATTAATGTTGAAAATATTGGCATAATTTAAACAAATAAATTTATTTTAATTTACAAGTATTTTAAGATAAATAAAATATATAATTAAATAATCTAATTATCATATTTTACATTAAATTTTAAATTATTTAAAATATTTTTATAATAAAAATAAAATATATCAAATTATATTTATACAACTTAGTGTTATCAACATATGAGTTATAAATATCAAGAATAGATATAAATAAAAAGAAAAAGCATATGATAGAGCAAATAAAAAGAAACAAAAAATAAACAGAAAAGTAATAAAAATTAAAATAGATATATAATTGAATAATTTAATTAAATTAAGTCTTTAATTTAGTTAAATTTTTTATAATAAATACAAAATATGTTGTTTTACATTTGTATTACTCAGTAATATTGACATTAAATTGTAAATAATAGGTTTAAAAAAATGCAATTGAGTAGTTAAAAACTCAAAATGAAGAATAATATTGCGTGAGTTTAAAGAGTTAAAAAAACATTGATTGACGTATTTTTACTTTGAAAAGTAATATTACAAAAATATTGATAAATTTAAATAAGCGAATTTTATTTTTATTTTTATTTTTTTGTTAACAATAGATATGTAATTAATTAATATATTAATAAATTTTATCATTTTATATTTATATTATTTAGTAATATTTATATTCAAACTATAAACAATATGAGTAGACACGTAAAAAAATGTGTAATTGAGAAAATAAAAGAAAGCAATGTGCATGAGTTTTAAAGAAAATAAGAGCTAAAATGAAAATATTGTTAAGCAGTTAAGTTAAATTAAATATTTAACCTGTTTAAAATATTTTATGATAAAATATATTATCTTATATTTGAATAAATTAAATATTTAATTTAATTTAATTTAATTACTTAATAATATATTTTATTTTTAATTTTTATCTCTATACAGCTCCTACATTGTTTTCCTTTTTTTTATTTGTTTATTGCATATATATATGTTATACATCGAACCCGAACATCATTGAGTATTTTAAATATGACATGATATATTTTATTTGGGTTAAACTTTCATTCTCAGATACTGCTTCAGGGCATATATAACCAAGGAATAAATTGATCAAGTGATCTATAAATTAAAATTAATGGTTCACATTAGTTACCAAAAAAAAATTATAGTTCATATTTATTGCGTTAAAAACTAGACTAACAAATACAAAATTGTCAACCAATAAATGCTCAAAATTTTTCTTAAAAATTTTATTATAATGTGGCTAACAAAATCTAATGGTAAGATTATAGTGATCAATTGTAATATAGAAAGCATTAGTTGAATTAAATTATAGGAATTTGGATTAATAGCATATTTTATTTTATTTTTATATATAAAACATTTAAAAATTAAAATTAAATTTATGTATATAATTTTTTTCAATAATTTCTTGATATCAATCTATCTATTTTCATCCATTTTTCAAATGAAATTAAAAACATATGTCTACATATTTACGAAATAAAAAATATTGTAAAAAGATGTTTATGTTAATTATCTCTTATTTTAATTTGCTATTTGACAAAGAAATAATGTGCATCTAAGAAAATAAATAAATATTGCAAAAATATTATAATTTAAATTGATTTGTTTATTTATGCTATCATACATTCAAGTTAGTAAATAATAAATTTTTAACATGTATATTATTTTTTGTTACGTAAAATTATACAAAATTAAATTATTTTTATCAAATTTAAAATATTCTTTAAAATAATAAAATTTAAAAATAAAATATATGATTAAATTAAATTTCTCACTTATTTGAAATATTTTTTTAATAAAAATAAAATATTTCATATTATATATATATATATATATATATATATATATATATATATATATATATATATATATATATTATTTGTTAACATTACTATTCCAGTTGTAAATAACAAATATGGGCATGATAAAAAAACCATTCCATTCAATAAATAAGGATAAAAGAAATAATGTATGAGTTATAAAATAATTAATAAAAGTTAAAAGTAGAATGTAGATAATTAATTAACTTAATTGAATCAAAATTTTTACTTATTTAAAATACTTTATTATAAAAAATTGATATTATGCTAAATTTGTGCTACTTATTGATATTAAGGCTTAAGTTGTAAAGTACGGGAGTACATATTAAAAAAATGTAATAAGACAAAATAAAAGAAGATAAACAATGTATAAGTTATGAAATAATAAGAATTAAAAATAGAAAACATAGTTAAATATATCAATTAAATTATTATTTTAATTTATTTAAAATATTTTTATAATAAAAAAGATTATGTTATCTTATATTTATATTACCTTGTATCGTATGTATCTAAATTATAAATAATAAGTATAAAAAATAATATACAAGGAAATAAATAAAAAGTAGAGAAAAATGGGGAAAATAAAAATGTTTTCTATAGAAGTTATAGAAAGCTAAAAAAAGAGTAAGTAAAAAAAAATTAAAAATAAAAAAGGGGGTGCATGGAAGATGGATGGATTGAGCAAGGAACATGAAATAATAGCATGCTAATGCGAAAGGAATTGCAACGATTAAGTAAATTGATTAAGAAATTTGATTTAAATTTATAAATATTTTATTAAAAATAGAGCATATAATTTATTAATTCAAATAATATTTTCTGTTATAAAGATTTAGATTATTTAAAATATTTTTATAATAAAAATAAAATATGTCATATTATATTTATACTGTTCAATGATATTAATATTACATTCATAAATTATTAAAGTGATTTAGGCCTGTTTGATACCTCCAATCAAAAGATGGACCTTTTACTTATAGAATATCCTACTCAATTTTGTATTAGACAAATATTCTATTCTACAATGATCATAATTTTCATACAATATTCTACATTTAAGTACCTTCTTGATATATTTTAGGATGTGCATGTTTCCATCCTAATAAATTTTATAAAATGACTTACTAGACTTACTAGAGATGTATTATTAGGTTGGGTGATAGCAAAGTTCAATTTATTCACTAATTGTTTATATTGCTTTAAATTTTCTATCAACTCTCTATCTTCTAAATCAAGTTTAACATTTAAAATAATAAAAGTATCACAAAGTTTAAGGTCAAGCAACCACCCCTACTTTATAATGAGATACACACATTTATTTATAATAGAATATGTACAAGAATTTATAATAAGGCTAAAACTCATTTTAATCCATAGCTCAATCTAATTACCTACCGAAAAAACATAAAGAGTGGATTACAAGGAGAATGTATACAAAGAACCTCGTTGAATTACAGAAGTTGTGCAATTTTATACCTTTTATTTTTAAACTTAACAATATATTGCCCCTTAAGCTATCTTTTGCAAAGGCTTTGCCATTACAAATAGTTTAACAAGTAAACGTGACATGTTTTAAGTTTTAGAATTGACAAAATTCCAATAGGAGTGAGTAAATTATACACTAATATTGTTAGTTTAAAGTAGTAGCATTACAATAAATTTATATTTTAATGTCACTATATTTATATTGATTAATGTAATAATCGACGTATATAATAGTATAGTGATATTTTTTAAAATAAGTACTATTAGAATAATAAGTCAATATTATAAAGTCTTATCTTCTAATAGAAGATGAAATATTTGACATAGGAAAACTTAAGTCGATAGTTGTATAATAAACTGACATTAAATATAAATATCACATTGGTTTCAATTCAACCATTGTCTAAATGAATATTATGTGGAATATTAGACATCAATCATAAATTAAATCAACATCTAAAGGAATGTTAATAGCCAATTTATGATTGTTTTTACAATTTTATTGGAAACAATGAAAAACATTAGCATTTTATATGTTGATTGTGTTGGCCTTAGTAACCTACACCCAAAAGGGGGTGAATTTGATGTTTTTAAACTTTTCTTATTTTTCAAATTCTTTTTGAGAAGCCTTTTATTTTGGGAAGTCATAAGAATAATTTTGCTTTAAACACTTCTAAAAAACTTTATGAATATGTTTACACTTAAGATATAATAATTCAATTCACTTGTGCAAAGCAACTCATTCAATTATGCATAAATAAGAATCAAGAAACTAATGCATAAATTAAGTTCTTTTTCAGCTATTGAATTAACAAGATCAATATTGAAGCACAATTCATTTAACTAGTTCATTAACTATGCATAGACAAATAATCATGAAGCTTATGCATAGATAAGTAATCATAAATGGATTTCTTTTCAATTATTCAATCACTCAAGCATCAAGATCAATATGGGAGTATTTCTCTTTCAACCATTCAATTTCTTAAGTGATAACATAAGCTTTACAACATAATGCATTTAACAACCAGCAACAGCAAAAACAGAGTAGAGAAAAAACCAGAAAACAGAGCAAGGTGCAGAAAAAATAAAGAGTAAGGGTAGAGAGATCAAACGCAAGGATTGATAGTAGTTCCTCCTTTGGATATCCTCACTAAGATGTACATTCACTCTCCAAGCTCTCCAAACTTGTGTTAATCCACTATTCCTTCAAGTTTCAATGCACTTGAAGAAGTCTTACAATTCTTACTTTTTTTTTAGCAAAAACTCTCTTATAAGGGATACCTCACCCTCTCTAAGTTTTTCCAAAGGATACCTCACCCTTTACAATTAGAAAAAGATATATGATGAAGAACAATTGATACAAACTCTCTTAAAGAGTAGATAATACAAATGAAGCACTTAGAATAGAGAAATTTTACAAAGACAAGATCAAATCATGATTTGGATGAAGAAGGATGTAAGATGATGTTTAAAGATGTAGTTCAGGCTCTCTTTATATTGTATTTCGTGTTTCTTAGCTTATATATGAACCCCATGGAGTATTATAGCCATTTGAGGCTGTTAGGAATGAAAACTAACCATTATTCATGCATCAGAACTGCCACAATCGAGTGGTGAATTGATTCAAGATGTCCAAAGTGTCTGGATATCTGGAATCGATTGGCCAATCGATTCACCCAGATAGAAATGTAGACTCAACTTTAAAAGGTCATAACTTCTTTATTTTAAGTCTGTTTTAAGAAAATGACCTATCATTGGAAAGCTAATTAAGTATACTTTCAAATGGGACTATTTTCATACTCATATATGATGTAATTTTTAAGATATATTCAAAACAATGAGCAAAGATCAGAAACAGTGAATCAATGAAAATTTGATTTTAAGACTCAATTTGTAAAATTCATAACTCTTTTATATCTTAGTCATTTTAAGCAAATAACTAGTCCATGGAAAGCCCTTTGAGTATATTTTCACATAAAAATAGTTTAATACTCATATCATTTGTATTTTTTAAGATATGATTAAAATAATGAGCACACATCAGAAATGGCTAGCATGCAAAAAGCTAGTTTCTAGACTCAATTTGAAAAGATCATAACTCTTTCATATATTGATCATTTTAAGTAAATGATATGTCTATAGAAATCTCTTTAAGTATATTTTCATATGGAAGAAGTTTGACAATAAAATCATCAGTATTTTATGATATATGATTGAGAGAATGACTAAAGGTCAAAACTGAAAAATACCAAAAACTCATATCTCATTTGTTTTTGAAATATCCCCATAAGCTATCTTGTAAAAACATGATTGTGGGCTATCTTTTAAAGAATTTTGATCAAGCTAAGATTATGAAAAATATGTTTGAGCTCTATATCATAAAATACTCTATTTTACAAGAAAGACTAAGTTTTTGGATGAAAAACTATACCAATGAAGTTCCTTGACTTTTCTTGATGCTTCCAAGCTTTTAATCTTCCCAATCTTCAATACTTGGACCACATCTTCTTTATTGTTCTTGAGTTGAGCATGATGTGATCTTCCATTCTTTGACTTCAATGCTTACTCTTCTTCATCTTGGACTTTCTTATATATAAGTTCATAAACTTTGCAAACCATATAGTTAGTCTAATCTAATTTACCAAGATATTAATATGCATAATTCATATAAAATAAATTAGTACAAGAACATGCATAAGCTTCATATATGCATAAGCCTTATATCATACATGCATCAATTATAACACAATATGTCTATTAAAGCTTATAAAATATACCAGTTTAGCACAAGACATATAATGCTATTGCAAAATCTATTTGTCATCATCAAAACTCATCATATATAATTTAAGGCTAACAATCTCCTCTTTTTTTATGATGACAAATCACCAATGAAAAATATGTTCAAGATAATGATTTAACTTAGTAAGTATAGATGATATCAAACATTAAGCACATAACATATTTTTCTTTCCATCCTTTTCTCCCCCTATTTAACATCAATAAAAAGGATAAGCAATCATATTGAAGCAAGTGACATAGCATATTTTTCTTTTCATCTTCTTCTCACCCTAATTTAGTGACATATTAAAGTAATTGATGTCATTATTTTCTCCTTTCTTTTTCATCATCATATTCTCCTCTTATTTTTCTTTTTCATTTTCTTCTCCCCCTATTTGCTTAAAGCATAATCATAATAAAAAGTCATACTATTCAACTTTTGCAAATCAAGCCACACTATCCAAGTCATATGATCTTAACAAGATTATCAATGATTGTATATCATGATCATATGAAGAAAATATTCATAAAATAAATAAGTTAAAGGATATAGCACTTTACCTTCTTTCCTTGAGTAAGCATGAATAGATGTGTAATGTGTATAAACATTTGAAGCACTTCATGTTAAAAGAGATGTGTGAGCCAAAGTATAGATTAAATATAAGTAAAACTCCCCCTCAAATCATGCTATCAATTTTATCTAAGCTCCCTCTTAATAAAACAATGTTGATTTTCTCATAACTTTCAAAATATATGCTTCTTTCTCAAAAGATATAGAATAGATTTAAAATATGAAGAATATAAAGGATCAAGACATATATGGTTACCAAGGTATATAATCATATCTATAAGCATGGAAAACATGATCTCTTTTTAATCTAAAAAATATTTGAATTGCTCCCCCTTTTAAAATGCTTTGTTGAAACCAAAATTTTCAAATATGGTTATTTGAAAACAATATATCATGATAATAAAAGATTTGAACAATTTGAAATCAATGATTTTTTATTTTCAAACTAATTTGAAAAAGAAATCATTTGAAATAATTAGATGCATGCATATCTCCTTAATAAGTTTCCTTTATGAAAGAGTAAGATTAGCATAAGTTCCAATCAATTAAGAAACTTAACTCAAGCACATCATGAAAAAAAAATGCAATAGGGATAGAAAAGATAAAAACTATCAAGCTTTCTCTATAATGATGATAATGATCATGTAGTAACAATAATTAAGCACATTTTAATCACAATCAAGCATATTTTTCATAATTATATTCTAACCAACCAAGAGCAAGTAAATAAAGAGTATCATGCAACTCAAACATTTATGATTTATAAGAAAAGAATAAGGACAGTGATACTCATTGATTGTAGGAATATATGATGCTAATTGGTTGTAATCATCTTCTTTCTCATCACTTATGAGGTGAATATCATCAAGTTTCATGAGTGATGACTTTTTCTTAGTGTGCTTGCCTTTGAAGGAGGATTTGAATCCTTTGACACCTTTAAGTCAAGGGATAACCTTCTAACTTTTTCAATGCTTCACACACTTGAAGATGATCTTTTGAGTTATCTCACAAATCTTGAAGATTCTTGCAAACTTTTAAGCATATAACTCAAGATTGGGGATTAGAATGATACAAATCAGATTCTAAAGTCATCTTAAGAAAAAGATAGAATTATTCAAGCTTTTAGATACCATAATTCAAGATAGGAGATTAATATATATCAAACAAATTCTAAACATTCTCCAATGAATTGTTAGCTATAAGCATCATTCTAAAACTTCTTGGAACATGTACATGATTGATAGAAAGTATTTAGCAAGTATTATATTATCAATCATATAACTTTGCGCTTTCAAGGAGATAAGACAAATCCAAATGAAATCATTTTCAAACTAATGAGGATTTTAAAAAAAAAATTCAAAAAGTAATATATGATTTTAGAAAATATATGAAATCATTAAAATTCATGAAACCATTTTGAGGGAACAAGCATATAACAACAAAAGATATGGTTGATCATTAAATATGCATATAATCACTAATAACAAGCAATTTTAATGAAATAAGCTCCTTTTAACAAGTAAAACCATTAGAAAACATAGAGCTAGCCAATTTTCCAAATTCAAATGTAAGTATATGAATCTTTAAGATACAATGGTGACATATTTCCCTTAGTGTGAGAAATAACCTTTATTTAGCACAAAGAGTACATATCATCTTAAAGATAAAGTCAAATATATCAATGATATGCTCAATCTTCAACTATCCATACTCAATAGAAATATAAAGCATATTAAGCATATAGATAGGATAGATTATACCAAGCTTTTGAAACCCATTCCTTTTTGAGGAAGTTAATTTTGAGATGAAAGATGAGTTGATCTAGCCTCAAATTGAACTTGTCATCCATTTTGCTTGAGGTAGTATTATACTTCTTTCCTATATAAAGCTTTAGACAATTTCTTTGGTACCTAATTGAGACTTGGGTCCATAGGGGGTTAGTGAATATCAATGTAATATGCTCATGAAAGATTAATCAATTTAAGCAAGTGAGCATGATGATCATATTCTTTCAAAGCATTTGCATATTCTCTATATATAAGTAATAGATAATGAAACTTAATGGAAAATATACTAAGCATTGCATACCCTTATATTATGCATTAAAGGCCTATGGGTATATGAAGGTAAAGTAAATCATGCATTTAGATTTCAATTTTAATAAAATAATGGTGGAGAAAAATGAAACTGTCATCATGCATGGTCACTTATGAAAGGGACCTTTGGTGAATTGATTCCGGGCTTACAAAGACAAACACGCCTTCTTAGAATCGATTCATCACTCGATTCATTCCCTTTCTACAATTGATTCAGCACTCGATTCATAAGTGCTGAAATATTTTTTTTACATCATTTCATTTCTCAAACAACTTATAATTCAACATTTTCAAATCTAACTAATCCATAATAAAGATTTTGAGCTTATGATCATTTATAATCATGAAAAAATAACTCATATGCATGCATGATTTAATCAAGGTGAATCATATCCTTCAAGCAATGCTCATGCTTTGAAATCAATAACCTTTTTTCAATGAATATCAAATAGAGTAACACAAAAGGTTTAAGGAGTTAATGCTTTATCCTTTGCAATGAAAGGATAACCTTTTCTTACCCATTGCTTCTCTTTAAAATGTTTAAGCTTTGAAATAGCACAATTATGTGTTTGAGAAGCTTTAGTTATGCCAAGTCTTCTTTGTCTAATTATTAATTTAGAGAAGCTCTTGAAGACTCCTTCTTTTCTTGACTAAATTTCCTCTCTTTGTATGAAATTTTCTGCATAGTCAAATCATTAGGAGGACATTTTGGTACCTATTTCATTTTGGGTCTTTGAATGTTAGTACTCAAGCATTTAAACACTTTAGGAATCTAAATTTCTTTCTTTCTCACACAAGATTTTCTCCTAATTGTACACAAATGAGAAATATGACTTTCATAACCATAATAATTGCAAATAATAGAATTCTTTCTAGAATTTGATTTTTCATATAAAACACATTTAGAAAACTTTGGCTTTTTATGAAAATGATACTTTGATTCAAACTTGCCAAGAGGTTTCCTTCACTTTCCAAGAGTAAGATCAATATCTTCACTTAAAGACTTGGAAAGCATACAAGTTAAGTGTTCAACTTCCTTTTTAGATAAATCATCTTCAATTTCAATTTCACAAGAAGTTGAACAATCAATCTCTATAAAAATTCTATCATCATGCAATTCATTAAGAGCACATAGGTTATTATCACATGGACTAGTATTAATATTAGAATCATATACCTTTAAGTCCTTTTGAGCTATAGAGTATGAATCTTCCATTTGAAGCTCAATTTGTTCATTATTAGAACCATCATTCTTTTCATCTTTGAATTTTTCACTAAGAGGTGTTGAAGATACTTCACACTTTTGCATATCCTCTTCAAGAATCTCCTTGGAAATAATTTCCTCTTGTTCCATTTTCTTTTCTTGCTCAACATAAACATTCTTATCAATAGGAATATGATTATTAAGATAAAAAGCAATAAGGGTATTCTAAATTTCCTTTGCACTATAGCATTTAGATACTATAGCATATGTATCATCATTTAAACTACTATGTAAAATTTTTATCACTTTAATATTCAATGTGAGTTTCTTTTAATAATCTTCATCCCATTCATTTCCTGGTTTTAAGGTAAAACCATTCTCAATGATATCCCATGCATCAAAATCAAAGACTTCTATATAATACTCTATTTTTCCTTTCCAAACTTTAAAATGTGAACCATCAAAGAATAGAGCTTTGAAAATATCAACATATTCAAACATTAAAACATTTAAAATATTAAAATTTTCTTTCAAAGAGTTGCCATCAAATGTTGCCATGGATCCTCTTGAGACGATTAAGTCCTTTAAACAAGAGCCCATAGCTTTGATACCAATTGTTGGCTTTGGCAACCCATACCCAAGAGGGGATGAATTAGATGTTTTTAAACTTTTATTATTTTTTAAATTCTTTTTAAGAAGCTTTTTATTTTGGGAAGTCATAAGAATAATTTTGCTTTAAACACTTCCAAGAAACTTTATGAATATGTTTGCACTTAAGATATAACAATTCAATTCACTTGTGCAAAGCAACTCATTCAATTATGCATAAATAAGAATAAAGAAACTAATGCATAAATTGAGTTTTTTTAAGCTATTTAATCAACAAGATCAATATTGAAGCATAATTCATTTAACTAGTTCATTAACTATGCATAGACAAATAATCATGAAGCTTATGCATAGATAAGTAATCATAAATGGATTTCTTTTCAATTATTCAATTACTCAAGCATCAAGATCAATATGGGAGTATTTCTCTTTCAACCATTCAATTACTCAAGTGATAACATAAGCTTCACAACATAATGCATTCAACAACTAGCAACAGCAAAAACAGAGCAGAGCAAAAACCAGAAAATAGAGCAAGGTGCAGAAAAAATAAAAAGTAAGGGTAAAGAAATCAAATGCAAGGATTTATAGTGGTTCCTCCCTTGAATATCCTCACTAAGGTGTATATCTACTCTCCAAGCTTGTGTTAATCTACTATTCCTTCAAGTTTCAATGACACTTGAAAAAGCTTTACAATCATTATTGTTCTTTAAGCAAAAACTCTCTTACAAGGGATACCTCACCCTCTCTAAGTTTTTTCAAAGGATACCTCACCCTTTATAATTAAAAAAAGATATGTGATGAAGAAAAATTGATACAAACTCTCTTAAAGAGTGGATAATACAAATGAAGCACTTAGAATAGGAAAATTTCACAAAGACAAGCTTAAATCATGATTTGGATGAAGCTCATGAAGCTTAAATTTCATAAAGACAAGCTCAAATTTCACGAAGACAAGCTTAAATCAGGCTCTCTCTATATTATATTTCGTGTTTCTTAGCTTATATATGAAGCTTATGGAGTATTATAGCCGTTTGGGGCTGTTAGGAATGAAAACTAGCCATTATTCGCACACCAGAACTACCACAATCGAGTAGTGAATCGATTCAGAACGTCCAAAGTGCTCTTTAGATTCTAGAATTAATTGGCTAATTGATTCATCCAGATAGAAACGCAAACTCAACTTTAAAAGGTCATAACTTCTTTATTTTAAGTCCGTTTTAAGCAAATGACCTATCATTGGAAAGCTAATTGATTCTAATTTCAAATAAGACTAGTTTCATACTCATATATGATGTAATTTTTAAGATATGTTAAAAACAATGAGCAAAGGTCAAAAATAATGAATTAGTAAAAATTTAATTTTAAGACTCAATTTATAAAATTCATAACTCTTTCATATCTTAGTCATTTTAAGCAAATGACCAGTCCATGGAAAGTGATTTGAGTCTATTTTCACATAAAAATAGTTTCATACTCATATCATTTGTATTTTTCAAGATATGATCAAAACAATGAGCACACGTTAGAAATGGCTAGCATGCAGAAAGCTGGTTTCTAAACTCAATTTGAAGAAATCATAATTGTACTTAAAAATCAACAGCTAAAGATTATCTTCAATCAATTAATATTTATATTTACAATATTTCTAAAAAAATATAAAAATTATTTATATTTCATTAGTTTGGTCAATTAAAATGTACTATAGCATTCATAAGATAAACATTTACCATATCAATTTTTTAAATAATCGACATCTAAAAAGTATATTAATAGGCTTTATATAAAAAAAATATTTTTAAAAAATTGATTATATGTTAATGGCTAATGTAGAATGTCCTGTATTACTTATTTATTACAGTCTAGTTTCCATTTAAAATGTCTCTATGATGCCTTAGCGTGCATTATCTAATTTCAATGTTTTGTTCTAATTCAAATATAACTCCCTTCCTTCTCACAGAGCCTGATTAAAGGAGGTTGCGAATCTTGTCAAAGGGCAAGCCTCACCTTTAACATCTTAGATCTCAAAGTGTATGTCCTGAAATGCTAAAGGAGAGGCAAATCCTTTGATAAGACATGCAACCTACTCGAATCAAACTTCTTGAAATGGAAAAGAAGGTTATCATTAAATTTATTCTAAACTATAGTATTATTAATAGAGGCAAATATATTACTAAGATATTAAATATTTATCTTTATTATTGCTAAAATGGGAGTTTCTCTCCACCCTTCTCTTTCCATCCTTTTTTCTTCACAAGGGTGGTGGAAAACACCTTTCTTAGCATTATTAAGTTATATATATATATATATATCATTGATCCCCCAATTCAATCATGCAAAATTCAACAAAAAGGAATTGATTTTGAAAAATATGTTAAAGATTAGTGTACATATTATTGCTAAGATAGGATCCTTCTTATACTTTGGTTTCTCCACAAGGGTATAGGGAGGATGTCATCTTATCTCAGCATTACCACTAACTTAAAAATTCTCAAGTTATATGTATGGTGTATAATAGGCATGATAATTTAAGTCATCAAACCATCATGCCATTGTATATCATATGTACAAAATTAGTTATTTATTATATTAGACTATTAATAATGTAATGATATATGTAATTAAAAGTTAACTGTTTGTTATATTTTTATTGATGTAATGATATAAAGAAATTTATAAAAATAAATAAAATTATAATTTCATAATTTATGATTGTTTCTTTGTTATATATTTTTCTTCTTATGTTTGTAATTTTCTACATTTAGGTGACTTTCAATTTTTGAATATATATTATTTTCAATTCATAACGAGTTAAAAATATTACTATTTCTCTTTATAACATCTAAAAATAATTGTTCAATACAAGTTTCAAAGCTTTCTTTCTTTAATAAATAATTATTTTAATACATAATGAATTAAAAATGTTAAATTTTTTCTTTAAATTATTTTTTAAAAATTATTCAATGTAAGTCTCAAAGATTTTAATATATTAATTTGTTATGTGATATAAAGTGTGAAAAATAAAACATTGTTTTTGGTATGAAGTAAGAAAAAAATCACATTAGTTTCTTTCTAAGAACTAAACATCTTTATGTTACTATGTTAGTATTTTATAATAGCTGATATATTAAACTATGATTCACATATTCAAGAATCTGTTCTATAATAAAAACCTATGAACAACATTAGATGCTTGTATTAAACCAATGTAGAAAGTATGTATTTAAGATGATGAATGTTTGTTAACCAATGATTTTTATTCAATAAACAAAATTTTTACATCAAACATCAAATGTTAAATGCCAAGTTTAGTATATAACCAATGTGAATATCCAATGACATCATTTTAACTTTCAAATAATGTAAGAAAACTAGGGCAAGAGTTAAAATAAAAGGTAATATCTAATTTGATGTGAAAGAATAGAGTGAAGAGTTCTTCAATCTTCCTCTCAAAATTCATGTTGCCCTAAGAAGATATTCCCATCAAAGTTCAAAAAAACTAATGTTTAATTTCTCATTCATGCCTTAGTTTGCTAAAGTCTTATTCACTATGTTAACGTATGTTCATGATGCTCATTTTTATTCTAATCATAAAAAAGAATTGTATAATTTTATAATTGAGTAGTTTTTTTATTGAATTAGATTCTATATGTCTGATTTCTTTTTCAAGTGTTTTAGGTGAACTAGGCGTTAATATATATTTCGTAACTTCATCAAAACTCTCACTTTATTCATATATTTGTACATGTATTCTTTGATGTGTGAATTTCTTGTATATTTATTACATTTCTACTTCATATTTAATAGTCATAGACTATGGATAGATGTTTACTAATCGCTAAACCTTGAATATGCCAAGGAAGTTAACAAGTTTATAAGATTTACTATATATAGACAAAAAGAAAGAAGAGGAAATTAGTAATAAGCTCACATTATGTCCTTGTGAGAAATTTATTTGTGTTAAGATGCTCAATCTAGCAAAAAAAAAGCATATATATTTTTCAATGACATTGATTAAAGGTATAAGTGATAGATATGGCATAAGCAAGATGAATTGTCTAGTTTGCCTCGTACCTATAGAGGCAAGAAAGCCCACAAAGATAAGGACATAAGCGTAAAAGTAGATAATCATTTAGTGAGCACGGTTCATTATGTTGAAAATAATTTTACTAAGCGTTACATGTCTTTTATAAGTTATTAAGTGGTACGGAAAAGCTTTTGTATTTGGGTTGCACCAATTTATATGATTATTTATTATGCTAAGATTATTCAACTTGAAGGTAGGGAATGGTTATAATGATAAAAGTTGCACAAAATTACTATAATTATTGAAAGAAATGTTTTCTGAAGGTAATGAGCTATCAAATTGTACTTATAAAGCTAAGAAAGTCGTGTGTCTAATGGGTATAGAGTATAAAAAGATACATACTTACCTTAATGATTGCATATTGTACCAAAATAAGAATAATGCTTTAGAGGAGTGTCTAAAATATGGGACACCATGTTAGAAACTAAGAAAGAATGATGACATTAATAGTAAAAGAACTCTAATTAAGGAGTTTTGGTATCATCCAATAATATCAAATTTAAATGAATATTTACTAATATGGGTAAGGGCATATTGGATACTTAGATGGTCAGTATAAGCTTTAAAATGTGTATGCAAGCTCATATTTACATCTTACATAATATTAATAAAGTTTAACCTTATATATATGAGTGTATAACCTTTTTAAGGGGACAACATTGTACAAAAAATGATCAATAGATCCCAAGTTGAACACAACCGATCATTTTTCAATTCATTCGAGAGCTAATTACGTAATCAAATGGTGCAAGGATAATCGAATGCTATTTCCAAGACCATCAAATGGCTAGTATAGAGGCCACACATGAAAATCATCTTTTATTATGAATATAACATCAATAAATATTCTTTCTATACAAAAAGTTAAGATGACAAGAGCATTATACAGAATTATAGGTTTATCTAGCTTAGGCTATGCATGTGTGTAGTTCTAAAGATAGGAACCTTGTATATACCAATATGTCATATTATAAGATCATTGAAGATATTTGAGAGCTTAACTACATTATATTCAAGGAGCATGTGTTTCAATGTAAATGTGTTGAGAATAAGAATAACATTTAGGTTAATGACTTACGATTCATACTAACCAATCTTAACAAGGAAGACCACAAAGAAGAGTCGTTTATAATGACATTTTAAGCAAAACAAATGTTTTATGTCATAAATTTATCCAATCATAAATAGTGTGTAGCCTTACTAGAGAAGAGACAAATTATTGGTGAAAGGGATGAATACCTTAGATGAAATTAAGGAAACTCCTCCTTTTTCCGTAAGAATACTTCTAATGGGTGACGAAGGTGATGTGGAGGAATTCTACATATGATATGATCATGCTTATAGGAAATGAGCTAATGATCTTTCTAGAATTGTTAAGAAAGATTGAAGATAATAGTGTTCATTATTTCTCATGCCCATATTATATATATAATAATTAACATTCTAAGTTATTAATAAATTTCTAATATATATTTAAAATATGTAACATTTCTATATAATAAATTATATTCTTATAATAACATTGCTTAAATAATAATATAGTAGCTAGATTTTGTAATTAAGTTCGATTATAGTTTTAGATGTAATGGGATATGAGTGAATACAATTGGGAGAAGAAGCACTAAATAATGTCAATCATGATAAATAGTTATTATTTTTATTGTAATATTATGTCAACTATTTAACATAAACTGACATTATATGTGAAATTTATGTCATGGATGAACATCAATTTTCAACAACAATTCCTAAATTGATGTTTTTCAACAACAATTCCTAAACTGATGTTGTAGTCTGTATTCAACGTTGGTTTATTATAATTTATTGTATCAATTATACACTAACATCTAATATGAATGGTTATTCAATACTCAAGAACTATAGACATAGATTTTTCTATGGACAATGGATGTTATTATCTATATTCTACATCAATTTGAAATTGAGTATGTTGATATATAATGTTGCTCGTATAATTTTAGGTAGCAATTGACATTAAAACTTTAAAACAACTAGCATTAGAGAGCAAATTTGTATTAGTGCACATTATTGCTCTTTTTGAAAATATAAGGAGGTAATTAAAGAAAATTTTATGGTATACTACTATTATAGTGATATACCAATATATTATTAGATTTAATAATTGATATATTATGGTATGACATACAAGATTTGACTTAAAAAAAATGTGAACTTAGTGTGTGATCAAATCTGGTAGTACACTGATACATTACTACATCAGGAATGTATCGAAATCTCTTTTGGTAATTAATTGGATAATATATATAAATAATTTAGCCAAATATGTAAACAATTTGGGTTTAATTAGTGCAGTGATGTGTCGCTCCAGCGACATCAAATTCCAGAACGTGATTAGTCAAGGATAATCCTCACTACTACTTAATTTCACAGAAAGAAAAGTGAGCTTCGTAGCTAATACGGAATATTGCTGTTTGCTTTTATTTTAATACACAAGTTGAAATAGCCAACTCTGACAGTTCGATAGCTGCTAGTTGCTGATTTATGTGAATAAAATTGGTTTCATTCATGGCACACACTACAAAGTACAAACAACTAGCTAGAGCTTCTTTATATAGAAAATATGTCCAGTCGGTGACCTGCCTAGCCATCATAGAAGGCGGCCAGAATCCGCACCGAAGCTAAGAGCACTTTACATAACGAATAAAAGAATCATATACCTATTATCAACTTGACAGCACTTAAGGTTGTAACTGTTACACATAGCCCCCGAAGGAGATTCATCAGAATAAAATTTAAGGATATTACTGTTAGAAATCAACGGAGCTGCAGATTACTATGCCCAGAAAAGAAAAGAGTTTAATTAATGTTATACGATGTGAAGAACCGAACCGATGTATTTGCATTATGTGCTTTCTGAGTTCTCTTTTACTCTTTTTTTTTTTTATTTAAATGGATTTAGTGGATAAAAATTTATGTGAGTCTTCTTTTTTGGTTCAAATCAAGAGTAAAAAGGATAAAGGCCACATTGACCGGATTAAAGTTTTCCGAACTATTCTTTCGTTGAATGAACTATTTTTTGGCTTCCTTTCTTCCTTTACTTCTCTTCCAATAGAATGAAACTTAAATTGTATAATTATTCATTTATTTACTTTGAACCCCTAATATAGCTTCATTTTTTTCTTTGTCCTAGGAATCTCTACAATAGCTTTTGAGATCGAAACTCAATTTTACTGTAAGAGAGTTGTGATTGTTTGCTTGTACTGTTCTCCCTTCATATGCAGCAACTAAAGAACTTAGAATTAGAAAGCAGGCCCATTATATGTACTATTGACTAAAAGTGAAACCAGGAACTAAAACGTTTTCGATGCTTGAAATCAACATATTTTTCTCTGAACTAACGCCTCACCTTATTATTACCGATGATTACGTTTTCATACTACAAAACCAACATCGGTTGAAATGACGGGCATGCCCCAAATGCTGTACATTTAGGCAACCACAGAGGAACCGACCGACGGTTGTGGTTGGATAAGATCATAAGAGTGGGGGGCACCCAATCCAAATGATAAGGATTCTGACGGCTAATTCCGCAGCCAAAAAGGAAATTAAAGCAAAATCTTTAAGGTCCATTTGATTTGGTTGTCTTAATGTTTTACTTTGGTCTAAGGTCAATTGACAAATAATATGTGGTCATAGGCGGTCAAAAAAGGTCAAGGGCACCACAAATTGGTTTTGATATGACATGACCTAATTCAAAATTTTTTCCTTCCCAAATTCACTTTTAGTAAAAGCATTTCTTGTGAGCTTCAATCGATTCTTGAAATTGGATCTATCACTTCACTTTTAATCATCATTTCACTAATTAACATCATTGGTGAGTGACTTTGTTAATTCTTCATATGGAGTCAAGAGACCATATATCTTAACTATGAAAATAATGCTAAACGCTTGATTATACTCATGACAGTAAAGAAGAGGCTTAGACCGGTAGTAGAGAGATTGTACCATTGAAATTGTTAACACCATTCTAAAATGCCATCTACAATCACTTGCAAATGTTACTATTGCAATAGTTTTCAATTGTAATCTTTCATAATTTTATTGTATAACACATATTTATTTTGATTTGTTCATAATTTTATAAATTAGGAGTCAACGCAATCACATTTTAAACTTGTGATTATCGATACAGAAAATAAGTCTATTGATCCACAAAGCAATCCAAAAGTATCTCTAAATTGTTAAAATTTTTAAAAGAAATAATAACGAAAGGAAAAGGTTTATACATACATACATACATATATATATATATATATATATATATATATTGGCGTATAAACGAATTCAAGAACACCCATTAATTGGTTAAAAAAAAACTTATAAATAAATAAAAAGGAAAGCAATTCTATTTTTGAAAATAAAATGGACTGCATTCTTTCCATACTGGAATTTCATAACGCTAATCTGAGCACAATAAATTACAGAACAGAAGACCAAAGAATCACAGAAAATAACATATGCCGACCCAATATATTAGGGTAACCCTTCGACATGCGGGGATGTGAGGACAGAGAGAGAGGGGGGGGGGGGGCAGAGAGCGTGGCCACTATCATTTCCAATAGCAGAGCTTTGTTTGAAAGCCTTGGGATCGAAGGGAGTGATTTTTAATCATGACATACAGGATTATAATCATCTTCCTGTAATTGCAGAAAGAGCATAAAAGAAAGGGCACATATATTGTTGTAAAGAGAGCAGAAAAAATAAATAAAAGTGGGCGGGAGGATAGGAATGAAGATGAAATATTTTATTTTTAATTATAATTTTTAAATTTGCACCAGCAGGAGGAGAAAATATAAAATTAGAAAGAGGAGAAGTAGGGCTGAAAGGGAAATAAATAATTAAAGTCAGAGAGGGTATGGAGATGAAACACTCATGCTTTCTTCCTTTCTTTTCAAGTCTACTTTAATAAGATGGAAACTTGAAAGAGTAAAGAGGAAAACTCAAGAAAAAGTGGCCAAAAGCACAGAGAGAGAGAGAGAGAGAGAGAGAGAGAGAAGTATGTGGGTGTCACCTGGAACTGTGTTCCTTTGAATACAGCGGCAGATTCCGTTCAGCAAAGCTAAGTTTGCTATACTAAATTTTAATTACTTACTGCTACTCATCTTGGGATTTTCAAGCCCTTTCCGTTTTCTTCTTTAAAGCCTTATAATAAAATTATCATTATGGAATCTACCAATCTCCACCATCAGCATCATCAAGACCAACAACAAGCAGTTCTTGATACTTCTTCCTTATCTCCCACATCTTGCTATGGGGTTGCAAGCACCCATTCTTGGCCTCCTAATATCACTTTGTAAGTAATTCCTTCTATATATATTTTATGTTTCTTCTTAGAATCCAAAGCTATAAATATCTGAATAGGTTTTTCTTTCTTAACTATAATGTTTTTGCTTGAATATTTAGTGACGAATAACTCCATGCAACAATAATTATCTTAGTCAAGGAGTTAGAAATATTCATTTTTTTTTAATTTATGTAGTTATTCTAATTTCTTAGATCTCTGTTCTTGTGTTTCATTTCATACTATCTCCTACTATACTAGGGCTTCGTGTTTTTCACCCCGTTTGTCTATTTTAATGCGCTCAAGTGAAAGTAATAGTATTTCTCACTTTCCTCTTTATACAGGAACAATGCTGGTAACTTCGACCAGAACCTCCAAGAAGCTTTTTCCAGATCAAGAACTTCAACACAAAAGCATGATATTCGAGTTTCTCCTCTGAACGCTTCGATGATTCAAGATTTAGGTTATAACTGGGCAAGTGATCCAGAAAGCAGCATAACAAGTATAAAGGAAGAGAATATCTCAGATCACACTTTCCCAAAATTCACAGACTTGCTAAACAGCCCCTCGAGTATGGAAAATTTCAGGCTTCAGCCTCACACAACTCACTTAAAGAATGACCAGGACAAAGATCACTTGAATGTTCTTAGTGAGAAGCTCTTGCTCAAAACCCTTTCTTCTGGAGAATTCTATTCAAGCACCGCTCAAAGTTATCCAAATTTTGGCGCATCAGGAGTACTAAGTAGAGGGAGCTTTAGCCAGATTTACCCAAGTATAAATATTTCAAACCTGAATCAGTCTTCTTCAGCCATTTCAAGCTCCATGTATATGAACATGCAGTGTGCGGATCTATCAACCTCGGCCAGGATTAATAATGGCGGTTTGAGCCAGCGTTTACAAGATGGTGCTGGTGGATTTACAGAGAGCCTTTCATTTCGTCTTGATAATATGCAGAGTCCAGGCGACAGCAGGTCAACGAGTAATTCTAGCAATGTAAGTATATTTTCTTTTCTTCTTATCCTGCGTTAAAGCTAAACTATCATCCACGTCAGCAGCACATTTCAACCAGTTTAAAATTAGTAAATCTATATCAGTATAATATGTAGTATTATTATTTGAATGCAGAAAGAGGATTTCAATTTGATAAGGTAGTTTTTCAAGAGTGATGTAATCCTTCTATGGAATATTTGAGCAGCATACAACATAAGAGCATAGGAACTCATGAATATGCTTACAAAGATATGTTATGGGAAAAAGAAAAGCATAAACCCTTTACCATAAAAATTCAGATTTAAGTGGTGGCAAGGGAAAATCAGTGTTCTCTTTTTCACTGGATTAGAGGATTCCTCAGCTTTAAACATTGTACACATGTCTTTAATCAGAATTCTCTCCTTTTTCTTTTCTTTTTGCTTCTTTCTTTCTTGAAAAAGACCCACTTTAATTATTAGCCAACTGATCTTTACTCTCTCTTTTTCCCTTTTTTTTTTTTTCCGTTTCCTTTAGCCATCGCACTTGAGCAATGGAATGGCAGAAACAAAGAGACCCAGTGCTTTGATGGAACCAAAGGCCTCTCAAACGCTAACGACGGCATCCAAGAAATCGAGATCGGAAGCACGCACATCATGTCCACCGTTTAAGGTTACTTTTCTTATTTTCTTTTGAAAAAAAAAAATAGACCCTTTGTAGATTCATAAAATTAGTTATGATTAATGTGATAAAAAGCCTGCGGTAATACATTGATAATATTGGTACTATTGTAGGATAATTTTTAACCCAAAAAAAAAAAATTACTCTTGAAATTTTGGGCTATTATCCAACGATAATTTTAAAAAATGATTTGTCAGAAATTTAGAACTATAGTACAGGATAGATTAGTATCAGTTGTTTATAAGAATATTAGTTTTTTTCACAGAATCGTTTGGTTTATTTAAGGGTTCTCCGTGGCACTATGCTAAAAAATGATAGTATACTTGAATTTATCAAATTGAAAGCACAACTGGGTTTGCATGCATTAATCTTAATCTTAGCTAAGATTATTAATTTGCTCGATCATGTTATTTAATTGATGGTTGTGCAGGTTCGGAAAGAGAAACTGGGAGATAGGATTGCAGCTCTTCAGCAGTTGGTGGCTCCTTTCGGCAAGGTAGTACTCCCACCATTACCTTTTAAATGTTATTTAAAATTAATGCATGAGAATTAAAAATAATAATAAATAATTTTAATTGTAGGAGAAATGAATTGTAATTTATTAACATATCATTTATTAAAAGTCCACAAATAAATAAAATTATTAAAATTTATTTAAATAATGAGAGTAATATTTAAAAACATAATAGATATAATTCTAATTTTTTAAAATAATAGATAAATGAAAATATAATTTTTTTTCTGAGATCGACATTTAAGAAGGAAGAAAGGAAGGAAGTATCCAACAAATGACCTTTTTAAAATTCCCAGGCTAGTACCGTACAAATGCAAATACGAAAGCGTACTTAGATCATTTAAATGCTTTATAACTTACTTACAACAGTGAATATGGGTGGTTTTGGTAAATGTTACAGACAGATACAGCATCCGTACTTATGGAGGCCATAGGATACATCAAATTCCTCCAAAGCCAAGTCGAGGTACCTCAAATTTCACTGTCCATATTTCTTTCTGTTCCAACTTCTGAAACTTGTCGCTCATACCAACTTTCTTCCATAAAGTAGGTTATAGGACTAATAGCTCTAGGGTTCAATTGATTTGATTTGGTTTTGATCTTGAATCCATTTTTTCTTCATAAATATCCAAAGGACTTCACTTAAATAATTTTTAAGATAGTTTAGTAACTTCGTTTATCGAGAAATTCTTGTCTTTCTCCTCGTACAAAGGTGGCATATTTGGCTTATCTTTGGTATACAATCTGATCATGGGTGTATTAATTAATTTGCCCAAGCATATTGGTTCTTACAAAATCTTCATTGTCTACAGACATTGAGCGTGCCATACATGAAATCATCACGCAACCAGACCAACAGACCAGTAATGCGCCATGGGGTAAGGCTTCTCTACCAAATATTCTTATTATAAGCAATTAATATAACACTCCAGAGAGTTTCTATCACAAAAATTCTTATATATTCTAGTTATAACATCCATATTTATTCATATCAATAAATTAAAGATAACATTAATTCTATTATTTAATTCTAATTTTGTAAGAACTATATATTAAAAATTTAATTTTTTCAATTTTAAAATATTAAAATTCATAAAAATTAATAATTATCATTCATTTATAAAATATAATTAAAGATATGTATCATAAGAATTTTTTCTTCAGACATATGGAGATAGGCACTATAGCTAGGAAAATATTTGTACGTCCACTTGCCATTCTGAATAAGTGTATCCTATTGCACAACCAGTGGTTCACATATAACTAAATACAAATTTAGATCCCAACATTAACCTATGAAACACATATTTATCTTGTAGACACCTCACTTTCTTTTGTTAAGGAAGTCTGAATCCAAACTTCAATTTGTTGTATCACTCTCTTTCTCTACGGAGTAAGAATCTTCATTTCTCCACCAGCATATGCATGCTAGAATATATTGAGGAAGCCTCGTTGATGAGCCACCCTAAATTTAGGAAAATTCAGAAGTTCTCCTTATGTTTCCTTTGTTTTTTCATTAAATTTACATTTAACCCCCTAAATGTGAATGTCAGAACTCAGCAGGCAAAGAAGAAGGAAATGAGGAAGGAAGGCAAGATCTCAGAAGCCGAGGGCTGTGTCTGGTTCCGCTCTCATGCATGTCCTACATAACAGGAGACGGCGGCAGCGGAGTATGGCAACAGCCCAACTTTGGTGGGGTGGAGCACCTCAATTAGTAATCACCTTAAATTTGATAAGCACTCAAAATCCTGATATATGGTCTCAAAGACAAAGAGAAGGCATAGAAATTCTAAATACTGGGCCGGTATAAATAAACATATTGCTAAGCCCATGTTTGTTAGGAGCATAATTATATTTACCATTTTAATTATCAAATATGTTTAGTGGAGCAAACTTGGTTCTACCTCTGGAAGTTGAGGATGGACCAGGTTTGATCCATTAAAGCTCAATTTACCGGTAGCTTGCATGTACTTTCGAAATTAGGCCATTGCTTACGTAGCCTAATCTCAATGTTAACTGCATTAATCGATTACTTTCTAAAACTTCTCATCTACTCATGCAAGAATTGTGAATAGTTTGTATAACCATTTTTGTTAAAGTAGCCTTTAAAAAAAAGAGTTAAAGGATGACAAACTATAACTAGCTAGGAAAGATTAACAGAAAATAATAGTATATATGAATTTATATTTCATGCATTGACTGTAGTTGTGTTTATGATCATAACACACGACACTATCACATGTTTTATATTTTATTTAGAGTAAATAGCCTAAATCATCAAAATCACATTATTTCAAGATTTTATTATGATATTAAATTAATCCAACTCTACTAAATTTGACATCAAATTAGTCCTATTGTTTAATGTCATATCATATTAGTCCTAACAAATTAGTTCTAAAAAATTTTATTAACATCATATTAATCTTATCATTAGTATTTTTGTTAATAAACTTAAGTTATAGCTAAATCTTTCTTCTTTTAATTATGGACCAATAAAAATATAAAATATTCAGTTAAGTTTGAAATTTCATTTTTAAGAGAAAGTATTTTGTTTTTCTCTACTTAAAGAAAAGATTAAACTTTAAACATCTAATAGTGATGTTTTCTTAAAAAGAGAAACCAATAAACAAATAATGAGCAAATTTATTAGAAAACAAAGCAAGTATTTGATTAAAATAGGATAGATTTTAAGTTCTTATAGTATATTAACCTAATCCGGAAAAATTGATATTCTAAACAAGATACTTCAAACCCTAGCAGTAGCAAATAATATCAATCCAAATAGCAATAATACCAAATGCTAAAATGGATAACAATCAAAACAATCGAACTAGGGTCCAAACTAAAAATCGTTAACTAAATAACAAAAAGTTTTAAAAGTGAATTACTTTTTTATTAAAAAATGATGGCATTAAGCTTAAATACTAAGAAAATTAAAATTATAAAAGAAAAAACATAAAAAATAATAAATAAATAAATAAAACATAAAAAAGAGAGATAATAATAAAAAGAAAAAACTTTCAATGCATGTCTATTGCTATTAATGATACAACTGCAAAAATATGAAAAACCATTTACTTCAAAGATTCTTAATTTTTATATTTCTTATTTATAAATAATGAAAAGTTTGAATTTTTTTTGTTATTTAATTGATAATTTTTTATCTAGACCTTAATTTGGTAATTTGAATTGAAATTTATTTTAGTATTTGGTGCTATTATTT
The DNA here is from genome assembly GCA_020226215.1 of Sindora glabra. NCBI lineage: Eukaryota > Viridiplantae > Streptophyta > Magnoliopsida > Fabales > Fabaceae > Sindora > Sindora glabra. The sequence continues at coordinate 16,392,705 of CM035227.1, forward strand.
GTTGGGTTGATGTTATTTGTTGCTACTATTAGAATTAAAGGCATCTTGCTTCAAATCCAATTTTTTATGAGTTAGTTTATGACGTTATAAGAACTTAAAAGTTAACTTAATTTAACCAAATACTTGTTTTACTATTTGATGAAATTGTTAATTGTTTAGTGCATTGGTTGATTTTTTCAAGCAAGTATTATTATTAGATGTTTAAAGTTTAATCTTTTCTTTGAAAGCAAAACATAATGTTCTCTCTTAAAAATTAATTTTCCAACTCAACTCAATATTTTATATTTTTAATTAGTCCATAATTATATAAAGAAAAAATTAACTACAACTCAAGTTTTCTAACAAAAATACTAATAATAGGATTAATCTGATATCAAAATAAAAGTTTCAACTAATTTGATGTTCATATAATCTTACTTTCAGGATGAATTAATGTCGATATAATGGAATTAGATTAAATTAATGTCATAATAAAATTTTAGACTAATTTGATGTAATCTAATCTTTCAAGGATAAATTTGTCCAATTACTCTAAGAATAATAAGATAATAACATCAATGTAAAAGAAAAATATGAATATGAATTTTTTTCACTAATATAAATATATTTAGAATACAAGTTCAAATAATAAGAGTATTTAAGTCAAATAGTATCTGATATTTTTTTAAAGGTTTTGTAATTTCTATTTTATCCAAGATTAACTCTTAACTTTTACATATATACATTTAGTAATTTAACTATTCCTCTATTTATAAAAAACTAAATAAATAATGCAAGTTCAAATAATATAACTTAATCTCAGGAGGTTATATCCTTAGCTACGGAAGCAAGAGAGACCACATCTGGCAGGCTGCTACCAACAATTCAGTCCAAAAAATGCAGCCCAAAATCACAGTGGTTTTTGCACACGCAACGCGTGATTAATTGCCAACCGGATTCAAATAAACATTTATTTAAGTAATAAAACCCTCTTCCTAAAAGTTATTTGAATCAAATTAATGTAATTTAGGTACTTCGTTTCTACAGTCTCGATAGCTTTAAAATTTGTTGTAGAGAGCTCTATCGCTGAATAAATCATTTGTACAAGAAATAGTTGGTCAAATATTCAGTATTCAAAAGCCTGTCTTCTTCGATGAAGCAATGATAAAAATTCTTAAGCCTTATAAAAAAAATGCTATGGGATAGATCTAGTCGAAAAAAAAAATAAAAAATAGCACCTATTATTATTATTATTATTACAAGTGGCAACTTTTTTATATAAGATTATCAATGAATAATCTCAAGCAATAAAAAAATTAAGGAAAAAATGTAAATTACTCCTATTAATTTTGGGGTAATTGGATTTCACTTCCTTTAGTTTTAGAATTTTGAAAATCACCCCTTAAACTTTACAAAATTTGGAAATAATATTCATCTACCACTTAATTAACTATTCTATCAAATTATATAAATTTTTAATAAAATTTTTAAATAAGAATCAAAATATTGTAAAGTATTAATTTATTTTATTATTTTTTAATATTAATTTTGTATCCTTTATACAAGTATTTAATTAAATTCTTTATATATAATGTAATTTTTATTAATTATATAATAAAAAATTATATATGAAAAAATAACTAGGTCAACAAACTATAATATTTTAATATTAAAAAACTTCATAAAAAATATATAATTTGACAAAATAGTGAATTAAGTGTACAATGTGTGTTAATTCCTATTTTTATAAAATTTAAGTAAATAATTTCTAAATTTTTAAAATTGAAAGAATAAAATTCAATCACTTCAAGATTAAAGGAAATAATTTACATTTTTTTTTCAAAAATCAATGAATAACCTTGAGAAGACTCAGATTTCCTCCTTCCCTATTCTCTCCCTCGTTTAAACATTTGAACGTCCTCACACAAGTGAAAGGCAATGTAAAATTTGGTGCGAGAGTATCTTTAATTCTTATTTGCGTGCGGAAGACTTTATTTTGTTTCATCCGTGAAATACGTTTTGAGCGTTAATGCACCTCAATCAAATAATTTAATTCAATAGTCGAAATTTTTTAATTTGATTGGCATGTAATATTATTTAATAATTTTATTATCTTTTCCATCTTAAATTTGATTCTAAGATAATAGTATAAAGTGAGTTGGTGAACTTTTTGATTTTCCAAAAAAATCAAATGTAAAAAATGTTTATTTTAAATACAAAATAATTTTGAAGTAACTTTAAATTATTTTGAATAAATCAACTATATACTAAATAAGGATTAATAAGTTTTAATTTCTCATTTTCAAAAAGTCTAGAATTCATAACTTCTCTATCTATCAATATTTCTCTCCCCATCTCTCTCAATAATATCAATTTTTCTTAGCATTTTTTTTAGGTTTTCCAATTACATTGATTCTCATTATGATTTGTTATGAACTTTTTTCAATCAAATTTACAATTAATAAATATATATTTTAATTTAGTATATATATATTTTTTTAAAATTATTTTGCAACTGAAGCAATTTTGAGAACTCAACGAAAGTGATGGATTATTTATATTTTTTTAGAAGTAATTTTAAATCCAAAGACGAGATATCATTTTATGAAACTAAATGTATGATTAATTTGTTTTAATTCTTGATTCTTTTATTTTTAATGGGTAGTTTTTCTAATATGAAAGTTATATTTATTTATTTATTTTAATGGCATCATCTTCTAAAGATCACTACAAAAAAATTGCTTTTAGTGACAATAAAAGTTGTCACAAAAAGTTGATATTTTGTCATAAAAGATTTTTGTGACAACAAATTTTTTACCAAAAAAACCCCATTATTAGAAGTTTTTATAACAACAAATGATACTCGCATTAAAAAGTTTTAGTTTGTAACAAAATTTGTTGTCATTGTAACTTTGTACTTTTTGTGATGATAAAATTATGTTGTCACTAAAAATTATATTAGTAACAAATTTTCTTATCATTGTAACTTAATATTCAGTGACACAAAGATATTATTGTTACTAATAAATGACTTTGGTGATAATTATTATTGTCACAAAATTTCTTTTTAGTGATGACATATTTACATTATCACTAAAAGCATAATATTTGTGACAATCAATATTATCACTAAAGTTTTTTTTGTGTCAACGTTTATCTCTAAAACTATAATATTTGTGACAATCATTACTATCAATAAAAAAATTATCACTAAAACTTATTTTTATTTGTAAATATGCATTTTTCACAATATTTGCATATCATTTTTCTTCATAAATAGCATATCATCATATATTGAATGCTATAATGCAAACAAAATATAATTGGCAAAGTTTTAATATAATATATAAAATAAAACTTATGCCAAAGTTATAGAACCAATCATATTTAATTTCCAACAACTAAGTTATAAAGTTGTACATCATAACATTCATCTATCAAAATTTGAAATAAATATTGCTAGTAGATTAACAAAGCAACTCAAAAAACATTTCCTTGTGGAAGGATAATGTTACTAATTCTTTTTTATGCACCTCACATGTTGGCTCCACAACCTTGAAAATATCTTGATATCTCATCTTGAAATAAACCAAATGAGATAACCATAAGCCCATTATTTAAACCAAACAACTTGTGAGACAACTAATCATATGTAAGTTTCTAGTTTATAATTTTTTTTATCTTTTATACTATGCTCACACAATAGAATACCAACAAAAATCTAATCCCTTCTAAAAGAATGAATGTTTTAATTTTTCTAATAGTAATTTTATACTACTACATCTCTCAAATATTTTAAAATTTTTATAATTTTCTTAAATTATTATTAAAGGAAGTAATTAAGGATAATTCTTTTCATCAATGAACATCTCTATAGCTTATTGATTAGTTGCACTAAGAACTTTAATCACAGTACCTTCAATAAGTCCAATTTATGAAAGTTATGGTGTAAAAAAGATTTGGATGGGATTCGAATGGCCTGTGATTTTGGGCACACTACAAACTAATGACTCCAACAATTGTATACTCAATTGTTTCTCCTTCTCCTATTAAAACAAACATGAGCATATAATAATAAGGATAATATAAATAGGCTCTTGCACTTTTTCTTGAAGGAAAACCATAGGATGAAATGTTAAAGCTACATAATGGTTTTAAGAGTAGTAAGTTTAGGATGGGACAAGCTTGAAACTTATTTGAAATGTATGCCCTAAGATATTATAAAAATGAATCAAACAAACCATTATGTGTATCTTTCCATTTCACAAAGGATACTAATTTTGAAGAATCCTTGGTTGCCTCCATATCCTGAATTCTAATAAAGAAACCCATAAAATAGAAATAAAATATGACTGTTTCAAGATAAATAAATAGAAAATTATAAAAATGAAGCACAAAATAATTAGGATACAGAAAACTACCACAAACTTATCTAAATACAAAACATTGATGCCAATAATAAAGTTCATGTCTCTGCAAAAGTAAAAAAAATGATTATAGAAAAAATCATACCAAATAGCAATCGAATAGCATATAATCCTTTATTATAAAAGGAATTTACAAGGCTTAATATGAAATTTGATTAAGGTATTCATTGATTGTATTGATAAAACAATGAACAAAGAATAATATAGTGCTAGCATAAAAAAATAGTTTTACTCCTAAGAGACTTGTACCCTATTTAGAGTCCCATCTAAACTCTTTCAAACAAAACTCTAAAGTCCAAATATGCATAAAGCACCTGTAATATAAAGGTCCTAATTTGAGATAATTATAAAAGGCTAAAAGAATAGGTTTTAAGATAACTATTTTGAAAACATGCATCAAAGGAATTTTTATTATACTCAAAAGGTAATTGTTCACTGTATTAGTCAATAATTATGTGGAACATTTTTTCAAATTTCTAATATTTTTTACCTTTTTCTTATTATTAATATCCAATATTCAATAAAAAATAACTTTAATACTCTATGTAAAATAAAATAAAATTAATAGTAAAGAAATAAAGAAAAACTATTTGGAAAGAGACTAAGGCAACTAACTCTTTCAATCACTATATGAATCCAAAGGTTACCAATTACTACTAGCAAGTGATTCAACTTATTGTAGGCCAATTTGTGTTCCTCTCTCTCACTCTCCTCTTTGTAATTTATACTAGAAACTATCAAATCTATTTACATCTCAACTTAGGAAATCACACTCATTTGCAAACAAAGTATATTTCTTACGCAATCATTAGAAAATTGAGTATTTAATATAAATATAATATAATGAAATGAAGAATTTGCATTTTTTTAGCAGTCATTAGAAAATTAAGTACACAAACAAGAAACTAAAAAATACCCATTCAACAAAGATAATAATCTAAAATATGATTAGCATTGTCATCTTAGGAACAATTTTCCTATAGAAATATAATTAAACAATTAATCTTTTATGAACCAAGAAAACCTAAAAAGTAATTTAGTTGGTTCATTAAATTACTCTAAGTTTAAATTAAATGCACAAGGACATGTAAAAAATTTAAATGTACAAGGAACTCTCACTTATTCAACATGACAATCACAAACTCCAAACTTAAATAAGAAAACTAACAAGAAAAATATAGTTGTCAATACCTATATGAACATTACTGTCCAATGTGAAATCTTATCAAAAATGAAAAGAGGATAGGAGAGGCATTAACAAAGAAGAAATTCTCTAATGCCCTGAAAACTAATTACGGACCCCAATAGTTAAAATCAAAATGAGTGCATTCAAGCATATATGTGTACATAGGTGTGTGATTCCAAAGAGATGATAACATAAGCATATCATACAACTCACCATTCCTAGGTAGCTTCTAGTTAGTAGCTCCATCTCCCTTACCTATTACCTAAGTATAAAGCATAAAGTACACCTGTCAACCATTGACCTACTAAAAATGCTTGTAGTAATTGTGAATAACATGATGAAATTGACAAAAATATAAGTTTTCTCACAACTCATATGAGTTAATCCAAAAAAAATCAAATTGTAATAACATCAACATATTCTTTGGTTAATACTGCTATGTAATAATGTTATTATCAATTTCTATACATCACTTGCAAACTCTTATTTATAGCTTTGGACCTATAAAGCTACATTGAGTTAAGTAGATATTACTATAATCTATAATGGACGCCAAACATTAGGAAGGTGAGTGTGAAGAGAAAAACTATCAAAACTTCATTTACAATGTGATTTCCATTTTACAATGACCTATTGAGATAATTGTAGATATATATTTGTATTGAATCATTCAAGTAACTAACTAAATTAAACATAATGTCAATTTTAAATATAGTCTGCACCTAAAATTATCCATTTTCACTAAACCCTTAGAAAGCTCATACCTCCCCGATTGTATGGAAACATTATGCCATTTTAGCTAACTCTCCGGAATATATCTCAAGAAAGTTGTGGGCACCATTTTCGATGACAAAATGAAGAAAATAAATTATTAATTTTTGAAAAAAAGATCTCTTCATTTAATTTACATGAACAAATAAAAGAAAGGCTTAAAATTTTACTTATCCAATGCCTTGCAAAATTTCAACCTTTTAATATCAATTTTGAAAATTTCAAGGGAGAATGCATGCTTTGCTTCAGCATTGATGAATCCATTAAGGTTGTTGAACTAACAATCACAAAAGATTAACATAGACAAATGAAGATGATAAACTAACAAAAGATTAAAAAAAGTCAATTAAATTTACCCTAACAAGAGTTAATGCAGAATTTAATGAACTTTAGCTTATACTATAAAACATGAATATTGTACAAAATTAGAAAAACTTACTTGGAACACTATTCCTAACGTCATAAAAACAGTCAAATTCAACTGCTCTAACTCAAGCATTAGCATAAATGCTTCAATTGTAAAGCTCAATCAAACATAATCACAATCATGAAACAAGACAAGTATAAAAATTCACTCGGCAAGGTCACCAAGTTGGCACAAAACGCTGACGAGTCCAACCATGGCAACACCTTTAAGTAAGGCTTTTGGATCATTTTTATCTACAGCTAGGTATAGTTCTAGATCTGTCAAACTATACTCATTCTTTATCTAGGTATCTTGATATCTAGTAAGGTTAATGGATGAAATCAAACCCTTCAGCAAAAAATCGATGAGTGAAAACAAAGAAAACGAACGAATGTGCTCAGCTGAAGGAGCAAGTGAAGAGTGAAGATCTGTTCTGCTCCGATGAAGAAATGAGCAATTGCCAAGGATGGGGAGATTCTTTTATCATAGAAAACCCTTCTTGGAATTAGCTTCTTTTTTTTTCTTTGGTTGTTTTATCTTTAGTTCTACTTTTAGTGATGAGGAAAAGATTTATTTGTGGCCAAATTTATTTATAATAGAAAATATACTATATCAACATTTTTTTTTTGCCATTATATGTTATATTTTTATTTTTTTCTCAAATTTAAGAAGAAACAGTGACGATTAATATGACAAAAAATAAAAATTATCACTATAATTATTATTTTTATAACAAAAAATTCTCCTTGTCATTGATATTGATAATTTAGTAACAATAAAAAAATTTTGTCACTAAAATATTACTTTCAATAACAAAATTATTAGTTGTCACTAAATTATTGTCACTAAAAAGCACATTTCTTGTACTGGATCCACTTACACTTTTATAAAAGAAGAAAGAAAAAAAGGAAAATGAGATTGATTTCAAAAACCGCTTGCTATAGTCTCTTATAATGATGTTTATAACTTATAAATAGTAAGAATAAGTTGCCCAAATATTATGATAAAATAGCACAAGTTGTGGTCTAATTAAATTTATTCATGTAAAAAAATTATTAAATTGTGCTCTTCGCATTCCTATTGGAATTTGAGAATTTAATTCTCCTTTTTCTTAGTATTTGCTTAATATCCAATCACAAGAATAAATATTATATTGTTCTTCTTGTTTTATTTTTTATATATTTAATTAGTTTTATTATTTTTATACAACTTAATAATGAAATCGATCTTCAACCTTTTATTTTTTGTTATTTTAATTCTTTCTCTGATTATTTGATCTTTGATTTGACTCAAACCAAGCTTCAACTACGTTCTAGAAAATAGTAAAACACTTTGAATGATTGAAAATCTAGAATTACATTAAATTAAATTTTGTTAGTTAGAGTCTTTAATTAAATTATTTTTATTTAGTTTCACTCGAAGTTAAATGAAAATGATTCCCAGGAGATATATAATACCTTATATTAATTTATTTTAATGAAAGTTAGATCTATAATTAGAGAATTTGAATTTGAATTTTAAACTTTTCATAAATACCATGATAACTCATTTTACATGGGCAAGAGGAGGATAGTTATGTAACTTTCTAATAATTTAATTTAAAAATAAAAAAATATTATCTTTAGTTACAAAATTTAAAAATTATAGGATTCATTATAAAATGTCATTATTTATTCCAAGCACTTTAATTAATTATTTGGTGTGTTTGATGATATTAAAATTTTAAGAGTTAAAATGTAGAATCAAAAATTTTGATCACAAAGTACATTAAATAATCAACTTAAAATATTTGAATTTTTTTTCTTAAAGTGGTTAATCTTAGCTATAATGTTTTAAAAAAATAATTATTTATGTTACATTACAAGATTATTCTTAAATATAAAAAAAATATTAATATAATTTTATTTTTACAAGACTGATTATTTCTTATTTATATATTATGTTAACAATAATTAACGATAATAATAATTATAAATTCTCTTTTTTTTTAAATTGTACAACTAATATGAAAATAGGTCGTTGAAAACTAAAAGTAAGGGGAAAGAATCGCGCTCTGCAAAATTGGGTAGTAAGAAAAATGATAGACGGGCGACAGTTTTAACGTAATAAAAGTCATAAAATGACAATTTTTTTGTCTAAAATTTTGTGATTCTTCAAAAGAAAATGTATATAAATTTTTTATGGAATCAGTATATAAAAAGTTACAATTTAATTATTTGAATTTTCCTCAAATAATATTTATTAAATTTTTCATTTTTAGAAAAATTTCAAATTTTAATGAAAATTATGGAAAAATATATATTTTTTCAACAATCCTATCAAGATACAGTTTGGTATAAAATTGCTTGAGTATGCAATAAAATATACCCATGAATTTTTCTTTTAGTTATACTTAAAGTTTTTCCCTTTTTTTATTAGGTATGAGACTAAATCAATGAATTTAAAGCTTCATTTATAAGTAAAAGCATTAAATATGAAAAATGAGATTTTTGAATGAGAGAGATAGAGAGAGTTAACAAATTAAATGCCTTGTAAAATTGTAACACTTACTAATGTTTTAATTTAACACTAAAAGGTATTTTTGAGCACGGAGGGAAAGAGAGAAGTTAAAATACGTGAAAATTAGTTTTTATACTATACATATTATAATCACTAAAAATTATAATATATTTTTTAGAAATTATAAAATTTAAGATTATGTTAAAAAATTAAGATATTCCAAGTAACAAAATTGCAAATTTTACTCAAATAAATTGTTTTTAAACAATCTTGAAAGAGCCTACTATTAAACAAATGAAATTGTGTTATTATTCCATATGATCAAATGGTATGAGGAGACATTACAAAATTGATAATTTTTTTATTTTTTAACAATAAAATCTTGTTCATAAAATCATGCTAAAGAGATTTAACAAAAAGATTATTACCGTTGGAGTAAGTCAAGGTAATTGTGATCATAAAATAATGATCACACACACACATATATATATATATATATATATATATATATATATATATATATATATATATATATATATTTATTTATTTATTTCAAAAAAAAATTTAATATATAAAAAAAACTTGTAAACATGTGCCAAGGCACGTGCCTAAAGGTTTTAATTTAACTTCAATGCTTATAAATTAAATTAAAAAAAAAAGGCAACTCCGCATTAGTCACTCAAGAGTTTGTCGAGTTAGTATCTCCACTTTGTTTAACAAAAGTACAAATTTAAACCCAAAATTGAGGTTGAAATTGATTGATACTGCATTTGAAAGTGAAGTTATTATCCGTAAGAGAAAAATGCCGGGGGAACTTCTTGTCACCTCTCGTTTGCGAGCCTTAGATATTTTATCTTACTCACTGTGGGGCCTATTAAAACCTTATCAGCTTATCCAAATCATGCCCAGGGTCTCTGTACGTGGCACTCATCTGGAAACCTTGTTGCCTTCGGCCGCCGGCAACGATATATATTATATACCGTCAAGAGAAATTTGTATATACTCTTTATATATTCTATATATAACACAAGATAAAAGGAAAAATTAACTTTATTATTTAGGTATTAATTTTATAAAATTTATATGCATTGAAAATGCTAAAGAAACATATTACATTTAGAATGGCGTTCGATTTTGAGCCCAAAATAAGACGAAAGAAAAATCTTTAAAACAACGTTTAATATCCCTGCTTAATATCATTGCATCTGCATCCCTGGAGTGCACCGAAAATTATCGGTGTTTTTCTATTTTTAAAAATATTTTTTTATTTTTTTATTTTTAAGAACAGAAATTTTTGTTTAATAAATTATTTTTAAATTTTTTTAGAAAAATTTATAATTATAAATGTGTAATTTAAAAATAAAAAAAAATTATTTTTATTTATTTTTTAATTATAGATATCAGTTGTATAATTAAATAAAATATTTTTATTTATTTATTCAAACATTTTTTATTATCTATTTTTAAAATTAACAATAATTTTTAAAAGAATAAAAATATATCCTAACTGATTTGTACTTTCTATTTGTTGACGAGACATATAATAACTTCTAGTGCCGTCAAATGTCATGCCACATCATCGGTTAAGGTTCTGTATTGTACAAATAACTAGTAAATTAATTGATAATTGATAAATTACTTAATAACTGATAAGTTAACCGATAGTTAATAACTAATAATTGATAATTGATAAATTAATTAAAATATCTCGTAAAATTAACTGTTGAACTAATTAAAATTATAAAATGATATAAAAGGACATATTAATAAAAATATATATATATAATTAAAATAATTTATATTTATCTAAAAATTAAATTATATTAATGTAATTAAAAAATTTTAAATAAAAATATAATTATTAAAATTTAATTAATTATATTTTATAAATTTAAATATTTATTTATTTATATTATTTTTATTTTATTATTTATTATAAAATTATAATTACTTAAAATATAATTAATTATATTTTATAAAAATTATTTAAATTTATATTATAAAAAATATGAGTTATAAATTAATAAAAAAATAAGGATAAATTTAAAAATAATTTAAAAAAATAATAATTTATAAGTTATAAAATTATTCTAGATAGTTTATTAAATCAGAACTTATAAGTTACTTAAAATAACTTATAAATTAATATAAGAAATATTTTTAAAGATTAATTTATAAATTATTTATTAGATCAATAAATTATAAATTAACTTATTTATTTTACGAAACGAATATATTTTCCTTGAGCTTAGGGAATTCTCGACTCGGGTCAGGACTTGAGCATGTCATCCAGGTTGCCCAAGGACATGAGTACCCCTGCAATTGAAAGCATATTACTGAGGAGTTATTCGGCTGTTGGAACGGTTTGGAACAAGAGAACACATTTGGGCTGAGCTGTTCACCTTCTCGATAAATTTGTCTTATGAATAGTTTGGATCGACTTAATTTGTAATTCGATTTTTTAAATTTGGATAAAAGTTTAAAATTATTCAATATTTAATTTAAGTATAATTTATTTTTATTCAACTTACTTAATTAGGAAGCAGTTTATTTAAATATATATTAGGAAAATATCAACAGTTAATGGCAAAAGATGAGTTAATTTTTAAGAGGAGCCAAAAATATAACAGATTTTATTTTGTAGTGGTGAAATTACATATCTTTTAATATGAGTTTGTGCCTATATTAAAATGCTATATATAATTTTGTGTTTCATTTAAAATATTTTCATTAATTTTCAAAATTCATATCCAGTAAAATATTAAAATACATTTACTGCTACTAACTCTTGGCTCCTTATTCCGCCATTGCTTTAATATGAGATGATCAAACTTATAATTTTCTATATAAAGTATAGAAGTATTTTATAAAAATCATGCAAATGTAAAGGGCATAATGATCTTTTTTTTACCTTAATAAAATGTAACCTTTTTATATGATTTTATAACTTTTTCATAAAATTTTACAACATAAACCATCATCCTACAAAAATATTTAAGTGCCTTAAAAAAGTGTTGGAAAATGTTATGAAAAACTATCATATGAAATCATATTGATAGGAGTACCCAAAAAAATCTTAAAATATAATCACATAAATATATCTATAAATTAATAAATGAATAAAGAGATCTGTCCCGAACGTCGCTCAAATTGTAATTACAACATTTTTGTGATTATGATATTGTAACATCATAATGTGATATGATCAATAATTCAAATTCTCAATCATGAGTATCTCTTTTCCAAAGGTACTTTTACTTGTTATAATTTAATTATTATATTTATTTAATAAAATGTAAATGTGTGATTTGGTACCTTAGTAATGCAGTATTACTCATCTTATTTTAAAAGTTTTACTTCTCATTATATTTAGAGTTTGAACATAGATCACATGTGCATTCATTAAGTAAATTACTAATTTTATTATTTTTTAAAAACAAAGTGTGTGTTTGAATGAAATAAAATATAAGAACTTGTATATTTCTTATAACTAAAAATGTTATTACTATCTTTAATCAAATTATGAAGTTACAATAGATTATCTACACTCACTTCTAATGAATAATTACATAATTTTGTTACTAAGAATCCATTTAAAGATAAATATCGATATAAAAGTGTTACAATATATATATATCAAATATTAAATATCTTCCCTCAAATAATGTCATTCATATAATTATCTTTCACTACTATAATGCAAAATTATGCAAAATAAATTGTATAACTAATATTATTATATTTTAGGAAGGGCCAACCTAATATATATGTGTATACATTTTTCAAACTTAATATATAAAAAAAATAAATTTAAAGGGTTCATGGCCCTATGGGTTAAAAAAAAACCCTTCATCCTTACTAGCAATGTTGTCTTTTTTTAATTAAGTATTAATATTAACATAATTATGATTTTATCTTCAATAGTTTATAGGTGTTAATAGGATTTTTATTTAATTTTTAATTGATTTATATTTTAAATTTGTACTTTTATTGAAAAATTAAATTTTAAAATGATTATTTTACTAATCAATCAAGTATAGATCTTTTTTACAATTTGAAAAAGAGTTCATCATTATTAAGCTAATTAATCTAATCATCAACTTATACTATTTTAAATTAAATCAACGTGAGTTAAGTTTTCAACTAAAAATTAGTCTTCAGCTCGAGCTTTTACAATTTTCTATCCAAACATATTTGATTAAGTTAGAATTCCACTTAAATCTATTCCTATTTCTGGAAGTTACCTGTCTTTGCATTCAAATTAATTTATTATTTGATTAGAGAATGTCACAACCTGTTTTATGATTATCGTGACCAATGTAAAGATACTTGATAAATGCGAGTATGCTAAGTAGATATCTTTGCAAACCTCTAATATTATGATATCCTTGTTAAATTAATATTACAAAAGAAATAAACATCTAAACTAAAAAAAAATTGCATACATTATGAGTTTAAAAGTTATAAATATATATACATACATATAGATATATATGTCTCAAAAATTATTTATACAAGCATATAATTCACAAAATATTTCAAATAACACAGACTAAACCCAAATCAAAAAGTATCCCATAGGTGTCATAAGGAAATTGGAAGATTTCTACACAAGTATCAATCTGTTATCTTCGCTTCATAATCGATACCTATCATTAATTGAATACAACAAAGAATGAATATAAAATATACTCAGTAAGTAGTTACTCATCACTTTATACAAAAAAGGTTTTTACCATAAAAGATTTGCCTTATTTTTGCATATAATTCATAACTAGTGTTTTATAAAAATTTCTTCTTATGTATAATATTGGTACATTTTATTATAGAAAATGGTAATGGTAGGTATACAAATATCATCTTAGATCTTTAGTTAAACCTTATCTTCCACCACCTTAGGCTTAAAGTTAATAACATTTTCCCTCTATTACTAACCATTCCTCTCATTCTCTATGAAAGATATTATATCTCCCATTCTCAATTCACAATAACCAATAATGGCATGTTAAAATGCTAGCTATTTATTTTATAAATATACTAAATACCCACCATGTCATGAATATTTTATGTATTATATCAATGTGTCATATGCATTTAAATTTCTGCTTAACCATTTTCAAAGAATTTCAAGCAAACTTGTATATATATTATGGCTTAGAACTTCTTTTTGTGTTCCTAAATTTATTCTAACCATTCTAACATATCATTAAACATGATACAATAATTCAATTGAATAAAATACCTCCATGGGTGCTATTCACTTAGAATCCAAAGGAAGAATTCAAGAACAAGATAACATAAGGGTACATGTAAATAAAGCCCCATTTTATCAATCAAATGGTATCCACTTATTATCAATTTTTGCCATAACATTCCTAACATATTAAATTAAAGATAACTTGAGTGTTGTACAATTAATTTGTGAGTTTACTGGCATATCAAAATTAAGAATTTTGATTAAAAAATTTTAAATTACATTAAAGCAATCAAAATGAAACTACCTTTTAGATAACCAAATAAACTCCAATTTTTATCAAATTTTGACACAAGAGTAATAACATCCCAAATAACATATTCTAGAAGTTTCATAATTGTACTCATTCATTTGATAGGTCAAAAATTTTAAAGCCCATGACGGCATAGATAAGGTCTAGAATTAGGACTGCATTAGAGCATTTGAAATAGGAAATTTTGTTGTACAACTAAATGAACTTCAAATGCTACCAAATTTGGCCTTAAGTCCCCTAATGTATAGAAAGGTAAGAATACAAATTTTCATATTTTTTCTTGATCATTTGATGCTTAAAAAATGAGAACCCGAGACTAACTAGATAGGGATCTGAAACTGAGCAGGTTTTAATATCTCTCATATAACTTAACTTTTCATGCATCTAAAATTTCTAAAAAATTCCAAACTTATCTACAATCATTATAACACTAAATAGAACTTTAATATGTTAGAATTATGATTTTAAAAATTTTCTAGCCTTATTATAACATATGATCGAATAAGTCATTTAGCAAAATAAAAGAGATATTGATTGCTTGTTTTCAAGTTTCTACTCTAAATCTTCCTACATAACTTTACTAAGTCATTGTATCCAACATTTCCAACATCATTATTTTAACAATACTCCATCATGTTAACAATTAGAAATCTCAAAATAGAATCATACCACAACTAATAGCAAGTAAAGCATAAGAAATCATAACCATCAACCCCACAACCTATTTCTGTGAAATAATCTTAAAAGTTATGAGAGTTATCACTCAACTTGCTTCCTTTACTCTTTAAGCTTCCAATAATTTTCTAAAACAACAAAGAAGCTTTATAGAAATGAATCAAGTCTTAGCCATTTAAGGAGAAAAATCATAAACCAAAAATATTGAAAGAAATTTTCTAACTATCTCACAAGACTAAAAAGAAAAAAATTTGAAAATTCTTTGCAATTCTAGAAGGCCTAACCTCTTCCTTTTTTTTTATTTTTCCTTTGTTAGCTTATGTTTTTATTGAATGGAGGAGTGAATTTTTTTTACTCAAAAGGCCCACACATATATTTATATTAGTCTTAAACTCTAGTTTCAAAAAAATCTATAATTTTTTATTATTTCTTATTGATTTTAGATAAAAAAAATCATTGAACACTTGGAATGGTTGGCTGGACATCCAACAAATAGGGGGAGGTCAGAAAATAATTATCCTATAACTAATAAAATTAATTCACTAAAATGGATAAATAAAATTTATTACAAAATGGCTCCTAATTTTATCTTTTTTTCACTTAAGTCTTTGATTTCTTTTAGAAGTCTAGGCCCACATTTCTGGGTTTCAAAAATTAAATTTGGACTTTCAAAAATTAGGTCAAACTAACTTAATACTAATAAAAATTAATCATTTAAAAAGATAAAAAGAATTTATTATAATTTAGTCCCAAATTTTTTATTTTCTAATATTTTTTTTCTTAAACTTTTAAATATTTTTGGGCCTTCATTTTGTGGACTTTTATACCTATTTTTAGGCCTAAAAATCTAAGGGAAAAAATTAAGATAGTACCATTTATTATAATTTATTGCAATAAGGTATCACATGCTTACTTTCTTTCATTTAAATGCACCCGTGTATAAAAATTTACCATAATACCTAAAAGATAAAATGAAATATTTATAGTGTGTTTTGAGAAGGCTAAAAATACCAATACAAAAATCTCTTTTATCACATATTAAAATTAAAGAATTTATAATTTTATAAAAATAAAAAAATAAAAGACTAAAAAATTATAAAAATTAAAATTGAAGAATTTTTAACTTTATAAAAATAAAATTAATATAAAATTTTAATTATAAAAAAAATTAATAAAATTTTAATTATAAAAAAAATTAATAAAATTTTAATTTTTAGAGATTAAAATAAAGTTTTAATTAAAATAAAAATAAATAGGAACTTAGAGGTGCAAAACTTTACATAAAATTGTAGAATAGTCTCATTCTTTTACTTTTTTTTTTAAAAAAAAAATCTTGGATGGGTCATTGTTTGGAGAATAAATGGTAATATGTTACTATTTAGCCATTTAATTGTTAATTAGATTTAATTTATTAATTTATTTAAAAATTTTTATTAGTGTTATTGCTTAGAGATAAAATAGTAATATGTTATTGTCAGTAAACTAAATAGTAACATAATATTATTTGATAATTTAGTTGTTAATTAGACTTTATTTATCTATATTTATCCATTTATTTAGGATTTTTAGTTAGCATTATTATTTTACTATTTTAGAATAAAATAGTAACATATTACTATTTGAAGAATAAATAATAACATATCGTTATTTAATAATTTAGTTATTAATTAGACTTAATTTTTTTTTATTTAAAATTTTTAGTTGATATTTAAAGTAAAACAGTAATATATTATTATTTATTATTACTATTTAAAGAATAAACAGTAATATGTTATTATTTGATAATTTAGTTATTAATTAAATTTGATTTATCCATTTATTTAAAAAATTTTATTGGTGTTACTATTATAGAATGAAACAATAATGTTATTATCTAGAGAACAAACAATAAATATTATTATTTGGCAATTTGATTATTAATTAGACTCGATTTATCCATTTATTTAAGATTTTTAGTTAGTGCTTCTATTTTAAAATGAAATAGCAACATCCTCTTCTTTGACAATTTGATTGTTAATAATATCTTCTTCTTTAGTAGTTTGATTGTTAATTAAACTTAATTTATCTATTTATTTAAGATTTTTAGTTAGTGTTACTATTTTGAAATGAAATAATAGTATGTTATTATTTATTTTCCAAACAGTAATATGTTATTATTTGATTGTTTGGAAAACAAATAATAACTATTGTTATTTGATAATTTGATTATTAATTAGAATTTATTTATTCATTTATTCGAGATTTTTTTGTTAGTATTACTATTTTTTCAAAATAATAACATATTACTGTGTGGATAATAAATAATAACGTATTGTTATTTGTCAATTTAATTGTTAATTAGATTTAATTTATTTATTTATTTAAAATTTTTTGTTGGTATTATTATTTTAGAATAAAATAGTAATATATTACTGTCTAAAAAATAAATAATAACATATTGTTATTTAGTAATTTAGTTATTAATTAAATTTAATTTATCCATTTATTTAAAAATTTTTATTCAAATTATTGTTTAGAAATGAAAATAATAACATATTATCGTTTGAAAATCAAACAGTAACATGCTATTATTTAATATTTAATTATTAATTAGACTTGATTTATCTATTTATTTAAAATTGTTAATTGATGTTACTATTTTAGAATGAAACAGTAACATGTTACTGTTTAGAGAATAAATAATAACATGTTATTAGTTGATAATTTAATTGTTAATTAAATTTGATTTATTCATTTATTTAAAATTTTTTTATTAAATAATAATATATTATTGTTTAGAGAATAAATAGTAATATGCTATTATTTGATAATTTAATTATTAATTAGACTTAATTTATTTATTTATTTAAAATTTTTAGTTAGTATTATTATTTTGAAATAAAATAGTAACATGTTATTGTCTAAAGAAGAAATAATGACATGCTATTATTTAATAATTTAGTTGTTAATTAAACTTAATTTATCTATTTATTTAAAATTTTTAGTTGGTATTACTATTTTAAAATGAAATAATAATATATTATTATCTAGAGAATAAATAGTAATATGTTATTATTTAATAATTTAGTTATTAATTAGATTTAATTTATTTATTTGTTTGAGATTTTTTTATTAATATTATTATTTTGAAATGAAACAATAATATCCTTTTCTATGATAGTTTGATTATTAATTAGACTTGATTTATCTATTTATTTAAAATTTTTGTGTCTAGAAAATAAACAATAACATGTTATTATTTAGTAATTTAATTATTAATTAGACTTAATTTATCTATTTATTTAAAAAAAATTTATTGATATTACTATTTTGGAATGAAATAATAATATTCTTTTCTATGATAGTTTGATTATTAATTAGACTTGATTTATCTATTTATTTAAAAAAATTTATTAGTATTACTATTTTAGAACGTAATAATAACATATTATTATCTGGAGAATAAAAAATAATATACTATTATTTGATAATTTAATTTTTAATTAAACTTAATTTATCTATTTATTTAAGATTTTTAATTAGTGTTACTATCTAGAGGATAAATAGTAATATGCTATTATTTAACAATTTAATTACTAATTAGATTTGATTTATCTATTTATTTAAAAGTTTTAGTTAATATTATCATTTTGAAATGAAATAATAATATGTTACTATTTAGAAAATAAACAGTAATATATTATTATTTAATAATTTAGTTATTAATTAGACTTGATTTATCTATTTATTTAATATTTTTTGTTAGTATTACTATTTTAAAATAAAATAATAACATATTATTGTTTGACAGTTTGGTTATTAATTAGACTTAATTTATCTATTTATTTTAAATTTTTTATTAATATTACTATTTTTTATCTGAAGAATAAATAGTAACATGTTGTTATTTAATAATTTAATTATTAATTAAATTTAATTTATCTATTTATTTAAAAATTTTAATTAGTTTTATTGTTTTGAAATGAAATTGTAATATTATCTTTTTTAGTAATTTAATTATTAATTTGACTTAATTTATCTATTTATTTAGAGTTTTATGATTGATGTTACTATTTTAAAATTAAATAATAACATATTGCTATCTGGAGTACAAACAATAACATGCTATTATTTGATAATTTGATTATTAATTAGACTTGATTTATCTATTTATTTACAATTTTAGTTAGTGTTATTATTTTAAAATGAAACAATAACACATTACTATTTTTTATCTGAAGAATAAATAGTAACATGTTGTTATTTAATAATTTAATTATTAATTAAATTTAATTTATCCATTTATTTAAAAATTTTAATTAGTTTTATTATTTTGAAATGAAATTGTAATATTATCTTTTTTAGTAATTTGATTATTAATTTGACTTGATTTATCTATTTATTTAGAGTTTTATGATTGATGTTACTATTTTAAAATTAAACAATAACATATTGCTATTTGGAGTACAAACAATAACATGCTGTTATTTGATAATTTGATTATTAATTAGACTTAATTTATCTATTTATTTACAATTTTAGTTAGTGTTATTATTTTAAAATGAAACAATAAAGACAGTAACATGCTGTTATTTAGTAATTTAATTATTAATTAAATTAAATTTATTTATTTATTTAAGATTTTTAGTTAATGTTATTATTTTAAAATAAAATAATAACGTATTACTATTTAATCTATAAACAGTAATATATTAATCTTTAGTAATTTTATTTGTTAAGAAAATTATTATGATATTATTAGACACCAAAAGAGTTAAGGAGCAAAAATTTAATATGAGATTTGATTGAATTTGAATTAACAAAAATGATATAAAAGTTAAAAAAAAACAATAAAATGAAGAAAAATTAAGAAAAATTATTAAAAAAAGGCCTTTTTTACCAATTAGAGTAGGCAAGTTGCCTTTGGCGCTTTGTAAATGCATAAGTCTCGAAAAGTTATATGGAATTAGAAAAAATTCCCCTAAAACGGATAATAAAAAATAAAGTTATGATCATTCAAAGTTTTGAATTCAATTTACATGATTTTAGCTAGGTGAATTCTACCGAACCTAAATTTTTTTAATTTCTATTAAAAGATCATGGGAAAATGAATGAAAACGAGTAGTTATATATAAAAATTGATTAACTAATTAAGAAGTTATGCCCTTCTGAAATTTTTAATTCATGATCGCATCCTCATGATTAAAAAAAGAATATTTTAAAAATATAATATTATTAATTTATAAAATCGGCACCTCTTTAAAATAAAAATCAGTGCTAATAGTTCTTTGAAAGGATGTTCAAAAAACGGCACCATGATTCAATTTACTAAAAATTTAATTTTGATTAGCCCAAAGTTTTTTATATTAATTTACTCAATTTTGGCTCAAGTCATAACTTTTTAGTTTACCTAGATTTTAAAATTTCACTAAATTTCTAAATGAATTTTTCTATACTTGTTATTAAATTTTAAATTTAATTTTTATTTATTTTGATGCTTATTAAAATTTTTAAATTTTTTAAGTTAAACTCACTCTCAAATTATCCTTTCGATTCCTTCAAAACTTGTTTAGTTTTTCCCATCAAATTTTTTGAATCCAGATTTTTTAAAGAAATTTTGCTTGATATTTCTTATCATATTTTAGGATATTACAGACAAAAAATTCAAGTGAAAGGATTTTTAATCATATGTATTATTTTTAATATTTTAAAATTAAGATAAATAAAAAATTATAATCACATGTATTATTTTTAATATTTTATTTCTCCTTTCTTTTCTCCCCATCCAACTAGAAAAACGATTAAATTTAAAAAAAAAAATCCCTTTTTCTTCCCCAATGTCAAACCAAACCTAAACGGTGGGGTGGCTGTTGCTTTGCGAGTGAGATCAAACAACGCCATCAATGGACCCGATATGACCCTCAAACAAAAGAGATGGATATATGGTTTTAGTAGCGCAATCACGTTTAAATGGGTGTGTACGAATAAAGACGCTGTAATTTTAAATATCATATATAGGAATCATTTGAATTATATGAAAAATAAATTTTTATAAGAAGTTAAATGAGAAATATTTTCAAAAAGTAATTTATTATATTTTTAATTTAACTTTAAATTTTTTAAAAATATTAATAAAATAATTATTATATTTTTATTATGATGATATAAATTAATAACTTTTAATTAATTTTGATTAAATTTAATAAAAATAATTTTATCCTTGTGTTTATAAAGATCATAAAAAATAAAGCTTATTTAAGAAAAGGTAAATAAGCAACTCCTCGTATTTTATTTAAAGATAATTTTTTTATTTTTTTTATTTATTAGATAGTAACTAATTAAATAATTTATTTCTCTTTTCTTTCTTGATATAAAATTTTGAATATTATTCTTGCAAATGAAATGACTTCTTTATTAGATGATATTATATATAAATTTATTAAATTTGAAGATTTGAACCCCTAAAATATGGTAAGATGAAATGATCAATGACACTCCTCTTTAACAGTGAATCAGTTTTATAATTGTGTATTTAATATTACTCAACTAACAAATATGCAAGAACTTTTCAATAGTATATTTTTTATTGATTTAGCATTTTTAAAGTGTGAGATGCATTCTATGAAAAGTAAGTAAATAATTATAATAATTGATAAAGAAATCAAATGCTAAGAATTTAACAAACTATAAAAAAGTAATTTTTTAATTTGTAATTATACCTTCTTTTTCTTTTTTCATTAATGATTGTGATTATTTATTTTACTTCCTAAAATTTATTTTACAATAATCAGATTTATTTTTATTTTATATTTTTATTCTTCAACCAAAATTAATAATTAATATTATTATAATTAAAATTTAAAGATACTAGCATACTACTTGATATACGTTAGAATATTTGCATGTTTCTTTATTTAATCATATCCTAGTTAGGACACTTAATTATAAATAGTTATATTATTAAATAAAAATATATTAATTATGTATAATATATTTTTATATATAATATATTTCTTTATAATTGATTAAGTGTACAAAACTTAAACATACTAAATATATTTCTTTATTTCTTTATTTTAGAATGTCTTGCAATTTATGATTCTTCGCTACGGTTAAGGAATGACAAATGCAAGTGTTTTTTTCTTCCACTGCATTTCTGTATCTGTCTAATTTCCTAAATTGTGAGGACTAGAAATTTACGATAAATACCATAATGATAATTTTAAAAAGTTGAATTAAATATTTATCTTTAGGACAAATGTTTAAATCCAATTTTGATTTTCTAAATGAAAAATTTTAGTTCCCTAATTTAAAATATTTAATTTCAATCATTCTAATATTTCAATTGATTAAGACATCGTTGGATACATTGTATATTTAGTACAAGGACAATTGAATAATATGATATTCTACAACATCATATTTGGCTTGTCACCATATAAATGAATGCTTGTGCATAATTATTTTATCATTTGTTTGTTTTCTTGTTATACAATAATATATAAGACTTGTTTTAGTTTTTGGAATGATTTTTTATTAATTTAAATAAAGTTGGGTGATTGACTTGTTAATAAATCAATTTTGATGTTTGAAAATTAGTTAATTTGAGCAACTAATTACCTTTGAATAAATTATTTTGAAAATGATGATAATACCAGTATTTTCAATTAGTTATTTCATAAATTATTTATAAAAATACTAAATTATTGTTAATTAATTTTAGCATTTCTAGCTTTGTCCTTCTTAAAAAAATTAGAATGCTCATATTGATTTCTTAAAAGGAAATTTAATAACTACAAAAATCATATTAATTTAATTTTTTTAAAAAAATTTGACATATAATAAATTATAATGATATATCATTTATAAAAAAATTTAATTTACTAAATAATATATACTTTAACATATTTAAATAACTTATAAAATATACTTATATCCTTCTTTATTATTTTACATACAAACAGTTAATTATAAATAGCTGATTTTACTAAACATTATTATTTAAATAGCTAATGCAATAAGTTAATTAAATTAGTTTATATAATCAGCTATCAGTTAATAGTTAATTAAATTAGCTAATCATCTATGTAATTAGCTAATTGCCAAATAAAGTCATAGGCTTAAAAAATAATTAATTTAAGTAAAAGATTCTTACATATCAAAAACTAATATAATGTCATAACTTATCTTAAAGCACGTGACGGGTGTAAGAAATTGTCATAAGTAACCACATACTAATTTTATCTATACAAATAATGCAACATGCAACGTGTGAAGACATTGCATTTTCAAATAAATAAAAATATGCAGAGTAAAAATACATGGGTACCAATTTGTCATGCAATAGGTGTGTACATTACCATCTATTCTAATTATCTTTTAACTTGTCTCAGGGCTATAATTTACAAGTGGTCCTACTTCCATTCTAACAAACAATGACTACATACCTATGAAAAATAATTTTCCCATGAAAAAGAAGATAAAACAAGAGAGTGAGTTTTCTTAATAATTTAATGAGTAATCAAAAGTATTAAAAGTAATAATCAATAATGTAAGATTTACAACCATTTTCTTCTATTAGGGAAATTAGGACCTCATATGAAAAAATTAAGTGATTTCTTGTACCTTTAATAAGAAAGAAGGACTAACGACAATTAGTCCGAGTGAATAGGAGCTTAGTTTCTTTAAATAAAGTCTCAGGTTCGAGTCTTGTGAATGAAGAAAACTATTGCTGGGAAAGCTTTACCCCCATATTGAGTCCTCTTGACTCGAATCCAAATTAGTCAGAGGTCCAATATGTCCTATCAGATACTGGATAGTTCATACCAAAAAATAAGGAGGAAGGGAATGTTCTAAAAAGTAACATGCTTTTCTAGGTGATCATTGTAGAGACAATCAATAATAAAACCTAATCATAATTATACCACTTATTTTATATCATCATACTTGCTAGTAAATATTAATTATAAGGGTACTGCAGACATATAAAAAATTTCATGATTTGATTTGGAACATTCCATTACATTCTCATATGTACAATAATAGCAATATTTCCATCACTCATTAATTTTAAAAGTAACAATTTAAGAGTTTGTCAAAAGTAAATAAATAAAAAAATGAAAAATAAGTAAAATTTCCTTATAATTTTCATCCATCCTTATATTTTATAAGTTTATCCTTATTTATCCAACTCATTCTTATCTCTTACAAGTTATTACTGAATCCCCTATTCGATTCACATGCCCATTTACAATTAAATAAATCCAACCTTAACTCTTAATGCATATATTAAGAATGGCATACTTCTTTGCATTGTTTCATATTACTCAATCATAGCATGATAATTTAATTATCAACATAAATCATGTGTCACAACATTGTCATTCTTCTTTACATGGCGTTACCTCTTATATTTAACTTTAACTAACATAGAATAATCAATTTCAATACTATGGAGCACTTAATTATACCTTAACCCCTAGTAATTATTTAATAATTTTCATAAAAGTGCATAATGCTTGAGGGTCAAACAATATGCATAGTTAATAATTTTTTTGGTAATACTTGACATTCGATGTTATTTTAGGATTTTACTCTCTATTATATATAGGTTTAAAGCAAGGATTTACTTTACCTATATATGTTAAGTAGATTATTATTCTTATCATTAGAAAAAAAAACTCTTCCTTTCCTTATTATTTATTACATTTTTCATAATTTTTTGTTATTTTTATTTGTCATTTTAGAAATTTAATGAAATATTAATGTTTTTAATAGTTAAATACTTCATTATTTTATACTTTCATTTTAGAATATTTTAACAAATTTATTTTATTTTTTATTTTTAATTATGTTAAAATTTGTGTGTGAAATAAAAGAGAAAGAAGTTTATATGCACATTTAAGTCTAATCATAAGTTGCAAATAAAAAAAATAAGAATTGAGTAAGTTTTAACCTTGAGTTAAATAATAATTTTGAAAATTTTATTAAAAATAAATAAATTAAATTATTTTTTATAAAATTGATTAAGTGTGATGAATAATAAGAGTAGGAGGATGTAGATCATCAGAATCTAACTATAATTGACAGATTATTTATAACGGTATATTTTTATCTGTTTATTTCTAAAGCTAAACTTGAATTAAAGGTGAGTTGGGAATTAACTTTTTCATTTTATAACTCAAATTTCAAAATGACTGGCAATTGACAAAGACAAACAAAAGAATACATGGACAACTGTATTAATATATATTAAAATCAGATTAGCAGCAAGCAACAAAGATGTCAATAATTCAATAGGGATATCTTAGTAATTTTACCCGCATCACTTTGTCCTTAATTGGGGCAAACTAAGTTTAGATGAATTATCTAAGTAAACCACGCTGCCACTAAAAGGAAATGCACTACCATTACAGAAACTAGCAGGGGCATATGAGTGATTCCACTGTACTCTCTAATTCATGCTTGTTTTATCAGTCTTTGTTAGCTTAAAAGACGTTTCTCCCACAGCGAAGAATCTCTTATCTTCTCAACCATCTCCCATCTCTCATTCCTCTTTATCCAATTGTGCTTTGTCATTCACTCTAAATTCAGTTTTTGCTTAGAACTGCAATCCTCCTCATATATTCAGATCTTTCATTTAGAATTGTGTATGGTACCATTATCATACTAATCCCAAATCTCCAAAATCCACGACTTTTGACTCCACGGAATTGAATTCTGGAGTTCGTGATCACAGGCTAACTTGTAGGGAAGCTCCGGGAAGTAACGAGATTTTCATGCTTCTTGCGGTGATCGGTGACTGATACCCCATCTGTTATTGTTGATCTTTGTGAGAAGTTGTAAGCTTCGTTCGGTTTCTGGTGCGATTTCATTTTCTGTGATCAAACATTTCAATTTCAATATTTCATATTCCTAATCTGAGGAATAAGGGCACATGATTTTAGCCTCCTTGTACTTGTTTTTCTCCACAAACTGATGTTTTCTACAAGGTCGAGAGTTTCGGGTCATTGCGTTGTTAATTCATTTTATTTTACTTTTATAGTTTAGGATTATGTTCTGACGTGGAATGTTGAACAGAATTCTCATCCCATGATCTGTGACGATCCTAATTTACAGAAGACTATCATTTTTTTTAACCCAATTTTATTTTAGATGCCTTGCTTATGTTTGTATTAATTAATACCTAGCTAAACTTGCATAGCTGACACCTTTTTTTTTTTTTTGGGGTATAGATTTTGAGGATATATTATGGGTTCTCTGCAAGGACCAATTGTGTTCCCCTCTGTTCGTGCTAAACTGACAGGGTTCTGCAGCGTGCCTATGATTGGACTAGTGAATGCTAGGTATATTAGAAGTGAAGTCTGGGGGCTCAAGGAACTCGGTGGTAACAAAGCTAAGGCGAATATTCTGTCTTACCAGATAAATGTGCGGAAATGCAAAAGAGTGCATTGTAGTTTTAACTCATCCTCAAACGGCGGCGGAAGTATGGCAGAGAATTTTAAAGAAAATGATGAAGATTATGTCAACTCTAGTGTGGTGGAAGCTGGTATGTTTTTAGCTACCATACAACTCGTAAAGAAAGTAAATGGGTCATCAATTCTATGCCTATATAGTTTTCATTTTTTTATCTTGTTTTGGGGTGTATTGCTCGTCTTTTTCAAGAGAGAAAAAAATTGTATTAAAAAAATCTTATGATACAATATCGATGGTGAAACTGAGGCAGCTGAATGTGTATAATGCTAGAAGAAGCTTTGCCGGACTATGTCTACTCTCTTTGCGAAATTTTGGCTCTGATAAAATTGACTTATTCTTTGATTGTGTCATGTAGTTGAGGTGAAGAGTGGGGCAGATGGTTTCATGATCAAAATGAGAGATGGTAGACAGCTAAGATGTGTCCATAACAATCCTCAGGGAGGACATCTACCGGATTATGCTCCACATCCTGCTATTGTGTTGAAGATGGAAGATGGGACTGGTCTCCTTCTCCCTATAATTGTTTGTATGGCTTTCTTACTCCCCATTGGTTGTATTATCGTTGAAATTACTCCCCATTGGTTGTAGTATCTTTGAAACTTATTTCGGGGATTAATGCTTTTATACCTCTTGAATTGTAAAATTTTAATTGCAGTGGAGATGCCAAGCGTCTTACTAATGGCAGCAGTACGCAATGTTCAAATAGTATGTTCCATGCTTATTACACTGTTTCCCCCCTTTAAGTGTCCTCCGGTTTTCTTCTTCTTTCTGGTTGTGTTACTAGTCAAATCTTGGATCCAAAAGAGATTCTAGATTGATGTATTATCGCCATATGAATACTCACCATTTGGTAACTTTATCAGGCTAGGCCCACTTTATATCAAGTGGTGAAGGAGATGACTGACAAGATGGGCTATGAAGTATGTTTATGTTTGTCACTTTGTTTTCCACCTTATCCTGATTCTTTTATTATTATTGTAGGCAAGTTTTCTGATAATTTTGATAATCAAAAGATGTGGTTTTCTGCCTTTGCAGGTTAGACTTGTCAGAGTTACTAAGAGAGTTCATGAGGCCTATTTTGCTCAGTTATATCTTAGCAAGGTATTTGCTAACCCAATATTCTACCTAGAGGGTTGTACAAAGTTTCCTTTTCTTTCTTTGTATTTGAATTGGTTGTGTGACTTCTCTTCTTTTTGCTATATAGGTTGGAAATGAGGCAGAATGTATGAGCTTCGACCTTCGGCCTTCAGATGCTATTAACATTGCAGTAAGATGCAAGGTACTATTCATCCATATGAATACTTCATCGCTGAAGCATTTTGTATTCTCATATTGTTTCCCTGGCTGATGGCAGACAGTCAGTTGCTGAATGGAAAACATCAAATCATATTTCTA
Source organism: Sindora glabra (assembly GCA_020226215.1). Classification (NCBI taxonomy): domain Eukaryota; kingdom Viridiplantae; phylum Streptophyta; class Magnoliopsida; order Fabales; family Fabaceae; genus Sindora; species Sindora glabra. The sequence continues at coordinate 16,421,004 of CM035227.1, forward strand.
TTATCAAAACATGCATTGTTGACTTGTGTTGGAGAATGTTGCCAATTGTTGAACTCCTACTTGCACTGTCAGCATGTTTTTGTCCAAATGCCTGATGTTGAAATTTTACAAGTGTGACTTGGCAATGAGAAATTTGGTTGTACGATTCATTTTCTAGGTACCAATACAAGTCAATAAGTACTTGGCGTTCAGTGATGGAATGAGAGTAATTGAATCTGGCAAGCTGTCATCACCATCCCCTGGTTCTGATGGTCTCCTATTCACTGAACTGGACCGGTATGTTTGTAACATTGATACATTATTCATTATATGGCTTGTCTGTGCTCTGTGGAGTAGCTATTCTCTACAGTCTTGATCTCTATAAAACAGTGATTTTTTTTTAGTTAAAGACAATGATTAGATGGAATTGATGTTTTACAGGCCAAGTGGACAACCTTGCACTGAAACTAAGGAGTTCAATCTTTTGCACAACATGTTGAAAGCTGTTGTCGAAGAACGCTACAAAGATGCTGGTAATTTCTTCTGACTATTTTCTCAATCCATTGATTGCACTTTCATGTTTTACCTTGTGTTAATAATGCAAACATTCTATATTATTGTCGATAGAAGAGAGATGGACACAATAAAAGAGTGGGATCTTAATATGCGTGGGATTTGCACGATTGCGGGTCCCATCTATTTGGATCTTTCTTATCCTAAAGTAAGTACATGTTTGGGTTGGGAGTTTGGGAGTTGAAAAGAGAGCGAAAGAAAACAGGAGAGAATGGAGGGCAACTGAAGAGAGAAGAATGGGATAGGTCACATGACTTCCTTTCCCCTTATTTAGATGTTTAGAAATTCTCGAAAACCTCCAAATTGAAGGAGTATAAAAATACTAGTATTGGAGGTTGTTGGATGGTTTTGAAGGATTAATAATAATTTTTTCATTTCCTTCCCCTCTTCACTGGAACTACCAAATAAAGGAGTTTGAAGGATTAATGCTAATTTTTTTCATTTCCTTCCCCTCTTGCACTAAAACTTCCAAATAAAGGAGAAGTTATTCAATAACCTTCCCTTCCCTTCTCCTTTGTTCTCTGCTTCATCCAAACATACCATATATAAGGTCTCATATTAAAGGGTTTCAATTACTCAAGTTTTCATCAAGTGATTCTTTTTCTACCTGGGCACTGCCTTTGGAACTTAGATGTCAGTGTTGTAAGATCTTGTTAAGATCTCTCACTCACTCTCTCTCTCACACACACATATCTTTTTGGATATAGCATAAGTTTTACTTCCTCTGACGTTGCAACTTCCACATCCCTTGTTTCACATGCATACTACAGCTTTGTGGAGGGACAAACTCAATCAACTAAGGGCTGGAAAAAATATGAATAACAGGTATTAAGTTTACTTGACATGGCAAATTCAAATTGACAATCTCCGAAGCTCGGAACTCTTTTCCTCCAACAACTTCAATATTATGCGCACAACTTCTATTTTATTGCAGATCTTGGACACTCTAAATCGTACAGATAATCCTCCGCTAGACAGCAGATAGCAGTGACTCGTCTGTGAATATTTGTATATAAAAACATTAATGTTATAGCAAGAATGATGCATGGGAACATGAATTCTGCTTCTGCTGCTTGTTTTAATCCTCCTCAGTTGTTAATATGTATCTTGTTCAACTATGGGACGCAGCATGTTGCTGCAGGTGGTTTGTTTCAACTCTAAACGAAATATATTGGATAACTGGACACGTTGCCATTTAAACGAATTATATATTTTCCAAGTTCAAATTGTGTTCACATTTTTCTCATCCATAAAATAATTCTTGGATTACTTGATTGAAATGTTAAAATGGAGCAGCAAATCAATTTTAGGCTATCCATAAAATAATGCTAAGCGTATGCCAACTTCAAAAATAACTTTGATTGATTCTGTTGACTTTTCAACAATCATGATGTTTTCAAATCTCAAGACGAATACAGCCAACGTAACTATTTTTCTGGTACTTAGTGGAAGTTTCGGATGACACGAGATTTGCGATGAACCGTGAGAAAAGTCAACTTTGTCTTTTGAGTGTCATTGGACATTACATGAATGTGAAGTGTCTTACACTTGACGGAAGCGCATATTCATCTCTAGATCGTAACAGACTGTCTCTCCGGTAATACGAGGGGAATAAAACCGATAAATTAATGTTATTAGTGTGACTGTTTATTTTGATATTATATTAAAGTCAGTCAGAATTAGTATTAAATAAATTCCATAAATGCAATCTTAATCTTCTGCGTCAGTTATCTTGTAGTTTGGTTACCTTTCATTCATTTTTTTAATACTAATAAAAGTAGTAGTGAAAATCAAATATTTATGGTAACATCAAATGCTATTATACCATTAAAACTACCGACTACCTTCCATTAATATTTGATTCACTTGATGGTTTGGCTCATAATTTTTGGTTAAAATTGGATTTAATTACATTTAAAATAATAATAATAATAATAATAATAATAATAATAATAATAAAAGTGTTTGGCCCCACAGCCCGCCGCTAACTGCCACCGCGGTAAATTCCCGCCAACGCCGAGCTTCTCCCAATAATAATAATGCTGGACCCACTTAGCGACAGCGTGGAAACTGAAACCCCCGTATTGAATGCCACTGCCTCTCTTCGACTAAAACTCTTTCGAATATTTCCCTTTTCCTTTTCTCCTTTTCTTTTTAATCTCTTTTTTATTGTCCTTTGTCTCTCGGCGGCATCTCCATACTGAATTACAGTTTTTTTTTCTCAACAACTTCAGTTTTTTTTTTTTTTAACACCATTCATCTTTTCATTCATTCACTTATTCTGTTCTGCCGACACCTTCTTCATCTACTGTGTCCGATCCAATAATCGGCAACCGAAAGAAAAACCAAAAAACAATAATCTGATTTTTTGTCGTCTGTAGCTTTTCTAGCATTTAAAAAGAATTGATGTTTCAGCTGTTTTGGACTGTGGAATTGAGGTTTTTTTATTGATGCTTCTACTAGGCTACGAATCCGATATTCAACATTTGAGATTCCTGCCATGTCCGGGCCTCTTGATCGGTTCGCGCGTCCTTGTGAGTAATTCCTTTAGTGTGGATGTTCTTTCTTTTGCATCTAATTGTGCGTTTTGGATTGGTCTAGGGTTCTGGATTTGAATAATTTCCTTCAATCAATGTTGATTCATTCATTGATTGACGATATTCATTCAGCCACGATTTAATTTTATACTTGGAGGTGAATTCCCTCTGATTGAAATTCTTATGGGGTAAATCTGTTTTGGTAATTTTTGTAGTTGATATGAATTAAGTGGGATTTTGGCTTTGATGAGCTGAATTCTGTTGAATGTATATTCTTTTGATCCAGAGGAATAAGTAAATTATTTTCTTTTGCAAGTTAAGTTGGACATTGTTCATTGACGTGCTTTTAATTTATTAGCACAGTTATTTATGCTGAACTTATGAATATTTTAGATGCTTGTATGATTTAACTAATAATTGGATATCTATTCTTTGTTGTCTCCAATTCTGACGTTTATTAGATTACCTAGACTGATACTAACTCTGTAAGCAGATATTTTAATAACATTTCAACTTTCAAGAAATGCTATATCTGATTTTGCTTTGCTACGACTTGATATGCCAGGCTTTGAAGGATTCTCTGGAAGTGATGAACGAAGAGAGCGGAAATCAGATTTTGAGAATTCAGAAGATGAGAGGCGGACTAGAATTGGCAATCTAAAAAAGAAAGCAATAAATGCATCTAGTAAATTCAGGCATTCTCTTAAGAAGAAAGGAAAAAGAAAATGTACCAGTCGGAGCAATTCTGTCTCCATTGAGGATGTTCGAGATGTTAAGGAACTTCAAGCAGTGGATGCATTTAGACAAGCACTCATGTCAGACGACTTGTTGCCTCCAAGACATGATGACTATCATATGTTGTTAAGGTTACTGTCCTAAATTGCTTAGCCTTTACACTGGGTTACTTGTTAGCAGCGAATAGTAAATGATTTTAAGCCAGCTTATCTATTCTCTATAGCTTGTGGTGATCACATCAGTCTTGTGAATAATAATGATAGCTTTACTATGATTATGCTATTGTGAATTGGTTTATAATTTTCAAATAATAGATAATTTGCTCATCACTTTCATAATGTACAACCACGACTCTTATTACAATTGACTGTTGGAGATAACAGGTAGCTGATTGTCCTGAGCATAAAGCTTAAAATAAGTAGATTTTGTTGCAGATTTCTGAAAGCAAGGAAGTTTGATATTGAGAAAGCAAAACAAATGTGGGCCAACATGCTTCAATGGAGGAAAGAATATGGTACTGACACAATCATGGAGGTGAGTGATTAGATTTGAAATATTTTAATCGGATGTTCTTGTTTAATTAATCAGGTTTGGTTTAATATATCACTCTATTTTTTTCCAGCTGAGGTTCATGCTTCCTAGTGGGTATGGTATTTTGCCTTATCTGACTTCCTATGTTTCCCCTTGCCTTATCTTGTCCTCCTCTTTCTTTGGTTTGCTTGCTTTCTATCCCCAGGACTTTGAGTACAATGAGTTGAATGAAGTTCTACAGTACTACCCACATGGCTATCATGGCGTGGATAAGGAAGGAAGACCTGTCTACATTGAGATGCTAGGCAAAGTTGATCCCAATAGGCTTATGCAAGTAACTACAATGGAAAGATATCTGAGATACCACGTGCAGGGTTTTGAGAAAACATTTGCTATTAGGTTTCCTGCTTGCTCTATTGCTGCAAAGAGACATATCGACTCAAGCATGACAATTTTGGATGTTCAAGGCGTGGTATGTTGTCCGTTAAGTTACCATTGACAGTGTCGTAGATTCCATTTTGAATTGAATTTAGTTAGTACTTTGTGTTAACATAATCATGCTGCCTTTGGCATTCTAGGGCTTCAAAAACCTAACCAAGTCTGCAAGAGAACTTATCATGCGGCTACAGAAAATCGATGGTGAATACTATCCTGAAGTATGTAGTTTGAATTAGTATCATTCTTGTTATGCTTTCCTACGATTTGTGACTTCAGCGTTTGTTTTTGTTCAGGCAGCTCCTCTAACATGTAAATGATATCTGTGCAGACACTATGCCTAATGTTTATCATCAATGCTGGCCCTGGTTTTAAGCTGCTCTGGAACACAGTGAAGTCGTTTCTTGATCCCAAAACAACCTCAAAGATTCATGTATGTGATGATTGTATAATTATACTCTATTAATTTCTCACATGTTTGTAGATACATTGAATTAGTTGCTTTCAAAAGTTCACAAAAATACCTTATTGATATGCTTGACTGAATTTTTAATTTTCCATTAGGTGCTTGGCAACAAGTTCCAGAGTAAGCTGCTTGAAGTTATTGATGCAAGGTAACTCTATATCTCTGTTATTGTAGTTACTTTTAGACCTGCTTTATCACTTGAAAGTTTTGATTATCTGTGAAAATTTTCAGCGAGCTGCCAGAATTTCTTGGTGGTATTTGTAATTGTGCTGTTCAGGGTGGTTGTATGAGGTCTGATAAGGGGCCATGGCAGGACCCAAACATTTTGAAGGTTTGCTGCTTATCTTGATATTAATTATAAGATTATGTCTTTTTCTATCAAAAAAAATTATAAGATTATGAATTGTCTGGTTTTGCTTTCTTGCTTTTCACATATTGATGTAACTTGACTAGAACAGCGGTGTGCATGCAGATAGTTCTTAGTGGTGAAGTACAATGTTCTACGCAAATAGTAACAGTTTCTGACAGCGAGGGGAGAGTGATTGAATGTGAAAAGACATGTTATCCAACAGTAAGTTTTCAGTATTGTAGGAGACATGGCATGGATGAGAATTTATTTTGGATTTAAAATTTGGTATTTAAATCATAATATTCACTTGTGCCTCTTGGTTATTTGTGTTTCTGAAAATAGATGAGAAGTAGTGATACATCAGCAGAATCAGGATCCGAAGTAGAGGATATTGCTTCTCCCAAAGCAAGTGGGAACTATATAAACCCTAGGTTGACTCCTGTCCATGAAGAAGTAAGTGGACGCAATTATTCAATAAGAATAGTATGTCAGACCCATGAATGAATTTGGTGCTGGAATCAGACTTTTGATGTTATGACTTTTGATTCCTCATTTTACTGAGGTTAACTCTTGTAGTCAGTTAGGATAGGGTAATGGACAAGTAGATCAAATGGATGAGGGTTTAAAACTTGATTTTTTTGTATTTTTTTTAAAAAAAATCCGTGTGACAAAATTTTGGAAAGTTCTACGTATCTTGTTTATAACTGCAGTATAAACCCTTTTTACATCAAGTCCTAGGCTAGATCTCTTTGTTAAACCTGTATTTATTATTGCTACATGAAATAGGATGATATTATTCAAGACATTTGATTTCAAATATGAATTGTAGTCTTGCTATATGTAATATACGGCTAAATCAATTGTTCAAGAGCTCCGGTTCATTCTGGTATTTGGTTGTTACACGATACTAAATTTGACATTCCTTATGACATAATGTTGTCATGTTTACCAGATTCTGCGTTGTGTTTGTTTCATTTGTACTTTGATAAGGTCATTTTGATATTGAAGTTGCAAATTTACTGTTTGTCCAGGCTAGGTTGGTTGGCAAGGCTAGTCATGCAGGTGGTTTCTCTGACTATGATGAGTATGTGCCGGTAGTTGACAAGGTTGTTGATGTGGAGAAGCAAACTATACGTCAAAACTTACATGGCCTTGCAGGTTAGACACCTAGTGTTTCTTTACTGAAGTTTTAATCTTCTTCTAAGTGTGCCATTTTTATTAACTGAAGATGGTATTATTGTTTTATCCTGAAATATGCACCTGATTCCTCGTTATGATCGGAGGATGAGAAATCCCAAAAAAAAAATTCATGTGAATAAACTGAAGACATTCATATTTATTTTGCAGGGACAGCTGCAACAAGCACTAAAAAATACCCTGATGGAATCCTTGCGTATATGTGGGCTGCTATAGTTGGTTTCTTGCTTGCCCTCGTTACTTTTGTCCGTTCATTCCCATTTCATTTGCGTCCGAGAATTCGAGACTCAGAGTCCGATTCTGCTCGCAATATTCCGATCACGAATGTTGAATTAGAATCCAAGGAGCAATCTCGTCCTCCTTCACCTGCTTCAAGGTACACACAGGAAGATATCCTTTCATCTGCCTTGGAACGGCTAGGGGAGCTTGAAAAGAAAGTTGAGATGCTGCAGTCAAAACCTAATGCAATGCCATCCGAGAAAGAGGAGCTGCTCAATGCTGCGGTTTACCGTGTGGATGCATTGGAAGCAGAGCTAATTGCCACGAAGAAGGTAATATATCATTCAAAACATGTTATTTGCTTCAGGGTACAAGGTAGCAGCAATCCATGCTGTTTTGCTGGATTAAAAGGACACATGGGAGAAGTTTTTGTACTTTTTGCTACTATTACGTTCTGAATTGGCATGTTCACCAATTTCTCATGGAATGTATAAATGTAAATAGTGTTGCTTTTCCTTGACAGGCTCTATACGAAGCTTTAACGAGACAAGAAGAACTTCTAGCATTCATAGACAGGCAGGAACAAAGGAGACTCAAAGTAAGTCAAAGATACATATTGGCATCTCCGTTTAATTGAAAATGTAGAATCTAAACTAATGTGTGCTTCCAATCTGTTTGTAAAGCAGAAAAAGGTTTGCTGGTGAGGAGATTACTGTACAGTGCGGAACCATACATTTGATTGCCGGATACTGCTTCACTCTTACTTGCGTGTATATATCTGCGTTGCGCAAGAGCTTCCATTCAATCTGGTTGTTTGGCGTCGGCGTAAGATCCCAGCATGATCGACCTTTTAAATAAAATAGTTGTCTATCAGTTTTTGCGGCACATTTCACCGTTTTCAACATTACAGTGATGGAATAAATGAGATTTCAGGCTTAGGCTGAAATCTACTCTGACACTGTCTTCCTGACTGAATTTGACTGACATTCTCGGCCCGCTCCAATCTTAAAAAGAAAAAATTGTAGGATTTGGATTTGAATAAATGGATCAAACTTGGATTTTAATATTTGAATTCCGTCCCGCATGTATTACACAAAGGCATTTAAAATAATTTTTAGAGAGATTATTAACTTTCACATTCAAAGTTAACAATCTCTACTCTTTCATCATGATGAAAAATTATGTTATTAATTTAATAATAATAAAATAATAAACAGTATTTAGACTAATTTATTATTGTTACCAATTACTTCAACCAATAAAAATATTTATTGTGGAGATAAGTTAGAATAAGTGGAGTTAATTCATATATTTAAATTATTCATTCTATTAAAATTATTTAAATACTTTTTATTATATTATTACTATTAAATTAACAATATAATTTTTTTTGAATAACAAAGTAAAAGTTATTAACTTTGTTAGCCATCCTCATTTTTAAATACTAAATTTATTATGGATTTTGATATAAAATAGTAACCGTAGATAGGTACCTCAGTAGTTGCACTAGGTCAGGTCTGAGCCCTTCCTAAAGTTTTGTTATTTCAAGGCTAGCCGATCATCCTTGTATTTTTATGGATCCCACTTGGTATCAATCCATCAAAAATTATTCGTCTAATTTTTTATTAGTGAAAAATTCATAAATGCGAGTGCTCAACCATTTAAATGAGTAGATACAATAACTATAATTGTAATGTAACTGTAATTGCTACACTAAACCAAGATTCATAAATAATTTGACATTTAAAAAATATTTTAAATGATTTTATGTGTTACATTCCAGGTTTTATAAGTTTTACTTGTTAAAAAAAAAATAATTCATATGGTTTCTTCTCTCATTCTTCTTTTATGTGTTAAATGTAAGATGTGCATATATATATATATATATTCTTGTATATTTATGAATTTCGATTATACTATATATACTAAAATATTAAAGCCAAATTTAAATGGGACCTAATTTAGATATTTATTTTAAGAACAAAATAGATATTCCCAAGAAAAATGAATGTCAATGTTGTTTTTGAGACTTCTTTTCTTGCGGGGTCCGATGTTCAGAACTAAAACGTTTCATAATGTTATATGTGTTACATGAGCTGCCACTTTTATTATCATTAAAAGAAACATGGTTAAACAGAAAGTACTTAAAAATTCAGACCAAATTATGTGAACTGTCACTTATATTATCCTTAAAAGAACAGAATTAAACATGAAAAGTATTAAAAAAAGAGACCGAAATAAATTTTGAAGTGAGCAAAAACTTATAAAAATTTAATGTAACATCAACTCGAACACGCGCATGATACTTACATTCTCGGTACTTACCAGATTTTTTTGTCTTTTTTTTTTTTAAGTTCGGAATTGACCAATCTTTTAACTATTTTTAACTAACACTAATTAATTTCAAATTCGGAAGAAATCATCATCGTTCAGGACCGAGAGAGTCCCCCAGCAAACACCCACGGCCGCCACCACCACTAATGAAAAGGCGCATCAATGGGAGAGAGGGACGACAGGAGACTTGAACCCCTTAGTGTTACCAGCTAGATATCGTTACCGCTCCCTGGTACTTGAGAGAACCCTTTGTTGGAGCGCCACAGGCGCTTGGACATTAACGTAACTTCATTGCCCAAGATTTGCCGACTCTTTTCCTCTGGGTGCGTTCATGATTCATATTTCATATGAACGTGACTTCAGCAAGATTGAATTGACCTTGTGTCATCGAAAACAACTGAAAGTGCAAGTCCTAGATTGCATCAGGAAGACACAGTCCACAGTCAACAGCCGTAAATCTGCCCAGGCTATCAGTTCTTTTCTTCGCTGTTAGCCACCAGCCCACCCGTTCTCTAATAGTAAGTATTTTAATAGGCTTATTTTATTTTCATTATTTAATTATTTTCTTAGGTGAGACAACTCATGAAAGTAGGAACACTACTACCCCAAAAAATAAAAGTCAACGCTCTATCTAGAAGAATTAAATAAATAAAATCAGCGAGGCACTTGCAGAGAAACTAAATAAAAGATATTTAAAGAAAGAAAGAAACCGACTAGAATCCTCTTTGGCGCCCCCACTTCCCACTATTGCCACACATTACAGTGACATAATTACACTATAGAACAATAACCACCCTCAGCAGTTCAGCGACCACATAACATATATCGCATCTCACTCAATTTTGGAGTATATGGAATATCATCTCTCTCTTTCTTTCTGTCCTTTTTTTTTTTCAATATATGAATTTAATCTTCGTTCTCTTCCTTGGGTTGAGTGTTACTCACAATTGCTGTTGATTTTCTGAATGTTCTCACCTTGATGATCTTCACCGGATCTGATTCACGAATCACTGTCACAATATTTTTGGGCAGATCAAGAACAACAGAGACTATTATCCCTTGCTATTAAGTTCACCTTCTTGCCTGCACCTTGAACTGAGCTGTCCTACTGCCACCGCAATTCTCTGCATCTCAGAACAGTAGTGCATCAGATCTTTGTTAATACCTCTCAGCAAAAAGGCAGAGAAATTCTGTGCCAGAATAATTAAGAACTGATGTGAGGATTGAAGGTGCAACTGCAAGTACGGCAGCGTGACAGTTTTAGAATGGGATACAACATACAGCATCAAAATAGTAATGGTTAACCAGTAGCAAAATTCTCAAATTTGGAGCTCAAAATACACATTGCCGGTATATATTATAGTTGACCTCAACTAACAACCTGTGGTACGTACTTAGACAATATTCACATTGCTGACTGCTGCATTCTTGAAAATCTCTCCAAGTGGGGAACAGATGTTTCTATCTACAATCTCTGATATCCGTGAATAACTAGTTAAAGATCTTAGAGAAAGTCAAGAGGCTGAAATCACAAATTGATCCGGCCAGGTAAGCAAGAAACATAATTATACCAAAAGGAGTTCCAATCAGTTTTAATTTGAGTTTATTAGATGATTGGCTCAAGCTTGATCTGCCTCTGCCAACTCCAGTCGTGAAATGCCATTTGTCCAACACTCAGACCTAAAAATATCAAGAACTAATTAAATAGAGAGAGAGAGAAACCTCTTCAACAGCCCAGGAGTTCGTTGCATCTCGCATGCAGATCATCCATCAGTCAAGACGCAGCCAAGCCCATTCAGTAGAATAGTCTTCCAATAATAGTCAATAATTATACCATGGTGCTTGTGCATGGCATGAACTGCACAAAGTAAATGACATATCACTTTCACCTACGACACATTATGCACGAGACAAAACTGAGAAATTGCACTGCACCATCATAAGACATTAGAAATTATAATGAAAGGAGATTTTGCAAAGCTAAATCAAATAAATGTTGCATTAAGCAATTCAACATGCAGAATGCAAAAGCATAATTATGAAAAATACAAATTTTATATGCCAAACCAGATGTTTGGGTAGCAACAAAAAAGGTGAAAGATTTAAAAAAAAAAAACATGCATCTTAAATGATGCTAGTAGTTACATAGAGAGAGGGAGTCTGATAGCACAACAGGTAGCTGGGGAAAAGAAAAAAAGCAAGCTACTCACACTTACCAATAAAATCTTCAGTAATTGTCAATTACAACAATCTACTAAATCTCAATAAGCAGGTTTAGAAGCATGTAAGATTGTAGCTTTATCTCTTCCCTGATCCATTTTGACCATTTTTATGTAGCAGCTCACTATCTTCTTATCTAGTTCGTAGTATTCTTCCATTTTACTCAAACGCTTCAAATCCAAATCGATAAAATACACCTAACACAAATCAAATTGCAACTTAAGCATGATACTAAATAGCATGAGCAATTACAAGTTGAAACTCTTGTCCACAAAGATGAAGAGAGTAGAAACGTTAACATGGCCAGTATGTACTTCCAGATTTGAGTTTAAACTTGAAGAAATTTGAGTTTTACTTTCAATAGACTAGGTTCCATGTGTGTGTATGATAGAACAATTTATGCATGATATTATAGTCTTTCCTTTAATTACAGGAATATCAGTTGAATGACCATATGATATTATAGGCTATGCTCAAAGGCAATGCAATTAAAGCAAGGATTGAGATAATGGGCTATGAAATTATTGGAACAGATAAAAAGGATAAAAAATTATAAAATCTTTTTGATAGTAGAACCTCTGTATATGGTAAATCTGTAAACAAACCAACCATTAATAATTCATGTTAAGTGCTGTCTATTTTTGCTCAAAATTTAAATGAAGGGCTCTCACCTTAAAATCAAATATTTGCTTAGTTGACTCAAGATATACACTATTGTATACAGATCCAGAATCCCCTTCTTTTCTTGGTCTAAAACAAATCATCAAACTGCAGTCCTTTGCAGTTGCAGCTATCAGGTAGTCTCTAATGATTCTCAAGTTTTCATCCAGAGAAGCAGAATGCAAGGAGGCATATCTGTTTGACTGTTCCTTGCCCAATTCTCTACATACCATACAGTGTTGAGCAGTAATCTCATAATATGCATGGATTGCCCCTTCAATGTCAACAGTATCAAGTTTTTGAACCTCGAGAAGCTGATTTAGGACTCCTGATTTGTGCACGGCCTCAGCAACAAGGTTTAATAAGTTCTCTGTACACACACCATCACCTGCTTGAATAAAAGGTTTGAGTGCTTCTTCAAATGCCTTTGCAGTTGGAAAGTTAGTATCTTTCGCACCACCTCCCAGCCCTCCAAATATGAGAGAGCCATTGAAAAATACACGGAAATTGTTTTGCGGGGTGGTAAACAGATCCTTGATGGCTTTATAAATTCTTTCATTGGATCCAGAGAACAGATCAAGAGGATTGTATTCACTCAGCTCTGAAATCTGCAAAACACAATAGGAAGAATGAAATTGGATTTAATATTATATGACGTCTATCAACAAAGTATTTTAACACTGGAAGCCTGAGCCAGATGACGTAATAACAGTAGGGCTGCTACAGGACCACAATCAAAAATTAAGATTGGAAGAAAATACCTCTCCCTGATGCAATTTCAAAGTTTGGTGCATTCTGAATCGAGTTATCTTCTTTTTTATGGCAGCTCCTTCAGATATGAATTTTGAAAAAGGGAGGAATCCACATTTGGGCTACTTTCTCAGAAAAAAAGTTATATCATGAAAACAAGCAAATGAGTGAGGAAAGAGAAGTGGGTGAGATCATTGATTAAAAAGTATTATGAAGAAAAAACTCAGGCTAATGAAGGATAACAAGGATGTACCTTTATCTCAATAGATAAGCAAGGGACAGCTTCTGAACTACCTGTAATGAAACACACAGTTAACCACAGAACTTCCAAATGCTACTAAATTTATACTACCAGACAAGGTATCCAAACTGAAAGGCTTTAAGATTAAGGCTCTGTTTGTTTCATCAGAAAGTATTTTTCATAAGGAAATGTCATTTGTATATATATTAATGAAAGGATGATATGTCATTTACATTGATGACAGAAAAAAAATACTTAAAAGTTTAGAAATGAAGAAAAGCAAATTCCTTTTTAGAACAAGAGAAGTTGCTTTCTCCAAATTCTTTATATTTAACATTAAACAAGTAAAATACTCTCCTTTTAACATTTTATAATTATATTTTGTAAAAAAATGCTTTCTAATGAAACAAATGAAACCTAAGTATTATGCTTTTCTGCTTGAATTAGATTAAGCAGCTTTATAAGCTCACATGAACTTGGAAAGTTTACAAGATTACATGATCACAGAATCAAGTTATCTTCATTTTTATGTATTATACTAGGAATGCTTACAAGATTACAAGACCACATACAAACCTTTCCAACTTTCACAAATGGATCATTTGTCAACAAGGTATAAAACAAATAAACAACAGCCAGTGGATAATAGTAAGGACCATAGCAGTTGCATTTTTAACCCATATATGAGGAAAAGAACCAACTATTCTATAAAGCAGAATATTTCACTATCCTATCCCTTCTACAAGTAAATTTGTAGTGTTTAGTAACCAGCATTGAAAGCCCTGTACTGGGAAAAGAAAATAAACCAGGCTCTTAGCCAGACTAGCAAATGCTAATAGCTAGATACTTAAATATCTAATTAACATGACATAAAATGAAAATAAGTAACTAGTTAGACAAATCCACAGAAATACATCTTAGTACCATGAGCGAAGAGTGAATGATCGGACATAACAAGCACAGAATCACAGTGTGTATCGACCTGTGCTTTATCAGCTCGCCAAGCAGGACGTTGACGAGTAACATTTCTCTCAACTGATTCAAGAAATTCCTTGGACACCGTGACATACACCTATTCAAATATCAAAGTAGAGGTCAGATATCATTGATTCATAATCACCAACTCTTTATAGAAAATCTTAATCACTTTACACCAAAAAATTTGAGCATAATTGCATTTGCATAAATAATTGTTTTGATTCAGAAAATACAAAATTCAAATGAACACTAGTTCAAAAGCTACATACCCCAGCGTCAACATATTTAGACCCTAATAATGGACTCATAACATGCTGGACAAATAATTGCCCTGCCATTTCCTTATTTGAAGATGATATAATTTGGTCAGCATCTCTCCACAGGAGGCGCTCCTGTCCAGTCAAAGCTGTGGGGCTCCTCACGTCCTGTGAGCCATTCTTCGGAGCCTTACGTATGCGCATCACTTTCCCAATCTACATAGAAAAGCTCCAAAAAGAGGGAGGCACGAACATTAAGCTTCAAAATTTTATTTATAAAGTTGATATATGATTTTTCTATAATAAAGATTAACTTAAAATTCTGTTAAAGTCGCTTAATGCGGTTCAGTTACTGTTCTTAACCTTAATGAGCCACTCCTTGTAGCCGGATTTTGACTCCACTCAATTACCGATGACCTTTATTCATATATAATCTAAACCATTGCCAGAACTCAGATATAAATGCACTTCCGGTGATTAGATTACAATTTCTAAGCCCCTTGACTCAGCAAGAACTTCTCCAAGAGGACACTTTATTAAAAACTCAATAAAACACTGGCATTTCTTCAGAACATTCTGACTCCCAATTCAATTTGCGACTTCTATAGTCATATTATATAATAAAAAAAAAATATTAATTGAAGGGAAGAACGCACAAAAGCAGAAGATGATCCAGTGTAAGCGAGAACGAGATTAGCTGCTCCTTCGCCTCTGTAAACCCAGTCAACTGCATCCTTAGCCTCGAGAATCTCCTCCATCCAACTATAAGTTGCCTTTTACCTAAATATTCTAAAGCAACATAGTAAGGCATTTCAACAAACGCCAAAATAGCATCCAAAGGGAAATGACCAAAATACCTACCAGAGTTCAATTTAGTCAGCCGCAGCAGCTGATCCGAAACTCCAACGAGATCGAGATAAAATTGAAAAATATAAACCCTAGATCCTAAAAAATAAAACAAAATCAACAGCAGCTACTACAATCTGAACCCAAGAGAAAGGGGGGATTTGGAATGCAGAAGAGAGGAACGGCAATAGCAATATTCTGATAAACAAAAACAGGGACGGACAATGAGAATGACGCAAGAGCAATTCAATGCTTATCCCTTGCTTTTTGAAAAACTGTGGACTCTTCTTTGCTTCCGACTGAGGCCAGCCAAGCCAAGCTCGGACTGTTTTTAATCCAATTCTCAATTCAGTTCAGTAGCAGCTGAATAAAATATTATTTTATTTGGAAAACGAAGGAGCTAGATTAGTTTTTTCTTGGTATGAAATTGAATCTAATAAAAAATTGAAAATAAAGGCCTTAATTTTTCATAGCAGTAGATATTAGATTTGGGCTTTCGTTTAGCCAATGGAAGCCCATAAAATATATGGGGCAGCCGGAAGTCCAGAATATTAGAATAACCTTTAATGTATTTATTCAACAAAGTATATATGGCGCAGCGCCGCAGATGGCCTACAGTGCCACACACACTGCGTCTTCAAGGTATCAAAGCTGCGTGGCGTAATGGAAGGAGAGGGCTCCGACCCCTCCTGCCCCCTTCGCCCCGCCCTAATATCTCATCTTGTAAGATCAAAAAATAAATAAATTAATTAAAAATATAATATATTAATATATTATTAAATTTAATTATTAATTTATTATTATATGATATATTAAATTTAATTTTTTAAAAAATAAATTTTAATAATATATTAATATATTACTATATTAATAATATATCATAATCCATTTTCAAAAAATTATATACAACGTCCTCAACTTTTCTTTCAAGAAACCATTACCAATTATCTTTCTGTCTACTTACAAATTTGTCTCACCCTTCCTTCTTATTTATGTATCAATTTTATTCAAGTAATAATATAATTAAAATAAAAAAAATTAAGAGATTAAATTAAATTAAAAATAAAATATATATAACAAAAATAAAAATAAAAAAATTTATATGATAAATATTTTTTTAGAATAAACAATAACAAAGAAATTATGGACGCATTCTCCTTTTCTTATTATATATTTCATCCACCTTTCGCATCCCATTCTACTTTATCTCCAACTTTCACAAAGGGACTTACTTTCTTTCTACTGATCAGAATTTCACCCAATTTGACACATAGAACTTGTTTCTCCATTAAATTCACCTTGCACATGTAAAACAAGGAAAAATATTATTGAAAGGACAGTTGGCATGTATTTCAATGGAAGCTCCCTTTAAAAGTAAGAGAGGAAGGAGTTAGATTTGAGCTAAATATAATCATACACACACTTTCCCCCCCCCCCCTCTCTCTCTCTCTCTCTCTAAAGTTCTCCCTCTCTCTCTCTCTTTGTAAATCGAAACCCAAATGAGGGTTTGTTTTCTAGAATTAGGACTAAAACATAGAAACGCTTAAACGACTTTACCACATCACCAATTGTTCAAAAATCATTATCATTACTAGTGTCAGAAACACATTATCTCTGAAGTTTTAAACTTTGTATTACAGTAAGTTTACTGGCATATGTAGCATCCAACTTTTGCCATGGAAGACTCTCTTACCTTTTTTTATTTATCTATTTAGTATTATGAAGGATGCGACGACACCATAATATGTCTGTCCGACCTTTTTGAGTTTTCATTTTTTTTATTTCTTCTTTTTTATTTTTATTATTATTTACTTTTTTTTATTTTATGCAATTCTTACGATGAAATATATTAAAATAAATTAGAAGTTTAATTTATTTTAATATTTTTAAAATAAAAGATATTTTAAAAGTCAAATCAGGTGAGTTGGCTAAATTAAAAAATTTTAATATTATTACATATAGAAATTATTTTATATTTATTATTTTTATATATGAGGTATTTTAATTCATTTCGCTCTACCCATAATTTGTATGGTGTTTTTATTTATTTTTCTTTTTAGTTATGTTATTAAAAATTAAAAAATTAAAAAAGGGGGGAGAGATTGCTTTAAATAAACAAGAAATGTATGGGATGGGATCTCAGGCATTATGTCATCCCATCTCATTTACTTTTTTCTTTTTTATTTTTTTTAAAATTCTATTTGTTTGACATACAATATTAATATATGTATATAATTTTTATGAGAGAATGAATTAAAATAATTTAAAATTTTATTTTGTTTTAATATTTTAAGGTGAGAGAAAT
The DNA here is from genome assembly GCA_020226215.1 of Sindora glabra. Lineage (NCBI taxonomy): Eukaryota > Viridiplantae > Streptophyta > Magnoliopsida > Fabales > Fabaceae > Sindora > Sindora glabra. The sequence continues at coordinate 16,438,616 of CM035227.1, forward strand.
TTTAAAATTAAATTAAGTGAGCTGATTAGATTAAAAAAATATTAATATTATTGCACATAATAATTATCGTACATTCATCGTGTGCACTTATAGTTTCTATTTTTATAAAAAAATATATTATATGTTTTGTGATTATAGAGTAACACTAACATTAACTGTAAATGTAATAAATATAATTTTAATTTTTTTAAATAATTTTTATATTCAAATTTGATCATGAAGTTAAATAAATTTAATACTTTAAAATTTATAAAATGATATTAAAATTATTATTTCAATTTTCTTCAGTAACTTTTTTATTCAGACTTAGTCATAAAATTAGATGAGTATGATGTGAAATAATATTAAAATTAAATTTTTAATTTTTCTAAATAAATTCTTTATTCAAATTTGTCTATAAAATTAAACAGATTTGATACTTTAAAAATTATAAATAATATTAAAATTATTATTTTAATTTTTTTAAACAATTTTGTATTTATATTTGATTATGAAGTTAAACAAATTTAATAATTTAGAAATATAAAATAATATTGAAGTTATAATTTTAATTTTTCTAAATAATTATTTATTCAGATTGAGCCATAAAATTAGATAAATTTGATATTTTTAGATGGAATAATATTAAAATTAAGATTTCAATTTTTATAAATAATTTATTATTTCAAATTCAATTATGAAGTTTGATAAATTTGATACTTTAAATTAAAAATTTAATACTTTTTAAATTAATATTAAAATAAATTTTCTTTATCTAATTATCTCACAACCATTTTATTAAAAGTCTTTCAAAAATAATAAAATAAAAATCTTTCAAATATAATGAAATAATTATCTTTTAAAAATATTTTAAAAATAATAAAATAAAAATATTTTTAAAATAATAAAATTTGTACCTATAATATATTAAAGTTAAGTAATCCAATTGCAAGTATGATTATAATGGTACTTAATATTATTTAGTCACTCTATTTTATCCAAATCCTACCATGGCAAATTTAGGTAACCAAATCAATAAATTTACTAAAATTAAAATCACATTTTTTAAAAAAAATTACACATATAATATAATAAAGACCATCATAATTTAATTTAAAAGATAAAATTAGAATAAATAAGTAATTATTCTTTAAATAGACATTGTAAAATGTTAATACTTTCTCTACACGTAACTAACTTTTGAATTTAAACTTTGAAAATGCAAACCATTTTTGGTGTTTCAATGACATTATAAAAAAATGATTGATATTAATTTTATTTTCCTTTACATATTTGTTTATCTCATTTGTCACACTATGGTTATCTTTATTTATTTCATGATAAATTAATCATGCGAAGATTTGTGATCCATAACAATATAATGGTTACCCATAGTTAGAATTGGATCAACATGGGGATGATGTGTTGTTCCTTTCAAAAATTGCTTAATAAAAAAATTGTAATTATTGTTTAATTGAACTCATATGTCACGTACAATTTCTATAATAAATTTGTATGAAGATTTTTTATAATAGTCTTCCTCATTAGTACCATGCCAATGACATGTCCACATGGCACTTAAACTTTTTTTTGATACTATTAAATCAAATTCAGTCAAATTAGGTCAATCCTGTAGCAATTCAAGTTTTCCATTTTCTTGCTGTTAATTTGATTTCCATCAAAGAAGACTAAGTTCATATTCTAGATCACTAATATTTCACATTTGGGTTTGTTCTTGTCATGGATTGTATGTCAATACTTTTATTCACATCTTAATTCTAAAAGGATGAGTAAAAAAAAGTAGTTATTGACATCCAATTTTATCTAAATAATAATATAATTAAAAAAATACAAGAAACTAAATTAAATTTAAAATAAAAATAAATAATAAAAATAAAAATTTTGTATGATAAATATTTTTTTAAGTGAATAATGGAGGAGAAGTTGCCAACATTTTCTCTTTCTCCTATCTCATCTCATCTGCCTACCACATTTCCACCTTTCATAAGTGAGCTTACTTTCTTCCCACTAGTCATGGACTTAATTTCACTCAACTTGGCATATAGATTCTATTTTTCTATCAAGCTCACCTAGCATATGTAAAACAAGGAAGGGTATTATTGAGAGGGATGGTTTTCATATATTCCTGTGGAACCTCCTTATAAAAAAAGGGAAGAGGAAGTTGGATTTAAGCTAAATAGACTTATACACACACTTTACTCTCTCTCTCTAAAGTTCTCCTTTTCTTTTTTTATAAATCAAAACCCAAAAAATGTTTATTTTCCAAAAACATCTTTACCATATCCCTAACCATTTGAAAATCACAATCATTACTAGTGTTGAAAACACATTATCTTTAAAGTTTTAAACTTTGTATTGCAGTGAGCTTACTGATATATGTAGCATCCAACATCATTTTGAAAACTCTCTTACCTTATTTATTTATTGATTTAGCATTATAAAGGATGGGATGGCACCACAATGTGTCTATCCCATCTTTTTAAGTTTTTATTTTCTTTTATTTCTTCTTTTCTATTTTTATTATTATTTACTTTTAAGAAAAAAAATTATTTTTTATATTTCAATGATATTATTTTATATAATTCTTATAATGGAATAAATTAAGATAAATTAGACAATCATTATATTTTAATATTCTTGAAATGGGAGATATTTTAAAAGTTAAATCGGATCAGTCGATTAAATTAAAAAATTTAAATATTATTACACATAAAAATTATCTCATTTATCATTTTTATATATGAAGTATTTTAATTCATTTCACTTTATAGAATTTATTTGTGTACTTATAATTTATACGGTCTTCCTATTTATTTCTCTTTTTAAATATGTTATTAAAAATTAAAAAAATATTAAATTAAAAAGGGAGAGATAGACTGCTTTAAATGAACAAAAAATGTATAGGATAGGATAGTTAGGCATTATGTCATCCTATCCAACTTACTTTTATTTTTTTATTTTTTTAAAAAAATTATTTGTTTGACATACAGTATTGATATATACATGTAATTTTTATGATGGAACGAACTAAAATAATTTGAAATTTTATTCTATTTTTAAGGTGAGAAATTTTTTAAATTAAATTGGCTAAGCTAAATAAATTAAATTTTTTTAATATTATTACACATAATAATTATCTTACATTCATCATGTGTACTTATAATTTATATTTTTATAAAAATATATTATATATTTTGTGATGATAGAATAATATTAAAATTAATTGTAAGTACAATAAATATAATTTTAATTTTTTGAGCAATTTATTGATTCAATTTTGGTCATAAAGTTAGACAAATTTGATATTTTAAAAATTATAAAATAATATCAAAATTATTATTTTAATTTTCTTGAGTAAGTTCTTTATTCAATGAATTGGATAAATGTGATATTTTAAAATTGTGAAATAATATTAAAATTTTAATTTTAATTTTTTAAATAAATTTTTATTTAAATTTTCCTATAAAGTTGAATAAATTTGATATTTTAAAAATTATAAAATAATATTAAAATTATAATTTCAATTTTCCTAAACAATTCTATATTTAAATTTAGTCATGAAATTGGATAAATTTAACACTTTAATATTATAAAATAATATTAAGGTTATAAACTTTATACTTTAAAAATTATAAAATAATATTAAAATTATGATTTAAATATTTATAAAAAAATTTATATTTAAATTTGGTCATGAAATTTGATAAATTTAGCACTTTAAAATTATGAAATAATATTAAATTTATAATTTTAATTTTCTAAATAATTCTTTGTTCAAATTTATCTATAAAGTCAGATAAATTTAATATTATAAAATGGAATAATATTGAAATTATGATTTAATTTTCCTAAATAATTTCTTATTTCATATTTAATTATGAAATTTGATAAATTTAATACTCTAAATTAAATTTTTAACAATTTTAAGTAAATATTAAAATAATTTTTATCTAATTATCTCACAACCATTTTATTAAATATCATTCAAAATAATAAAATAAAAATATTTCAAAAATAATAAGATAAAAATTCTTTAAATTTTTTTTAAAAATAATAAAATAAAAATTATTCTAAAATAATAAAATTTATACTTATAACACATCGAAATTAAGGTACTTAACATTATTAAGATACTCTATTTTACTTAAATCATATCATGAAGTTGAGTGAATTTAGAAAATCAGATCAATAAATTAACTAAAATTAAATTCATATTTTTTATCAAAAAAATACACATATAATATAATAAGGATAATTGTAATTCAATTTAAAAAATATAATTAAATAAGTAACTATTATTTGAATGGATATTGTGAAGTGCTATTACTTTCCCGACATGTGATCAACTTTTGAATATAAATTTTAGGAATGTAGACTATTTTTAATATTTTAATTACACCATAAAAAAATGATTGATGGTAATTTCATTTCTTTTATTTATTCTTACTAACATTTTAAGAAGACATGAGACCTGCCCACCTTCCACGAATTCGTTGTGGGGTATGTGGCGAAAATATCTAACATATATAAGAATATTGTACTATAATAGTTGGTATATATTAAAAAAAATAAAATAAATATAACAATTGATCTCTCCTTTATATGTTCAAGCTTTTTTTTATATTTTTTGTCATTTATTTCAATATTACAAATGAAAAAATAATGAATAATTATAATAAAATAAAATAAGAGATTAATAATATTAATTATAAATTTTTAAGAATATAATAATCATAATTTTTATGAAATATTAAATTAAATATTATGCTTATTCTACAAAATATTATGCACATATATTATCTTTTAATAACTATTATTAATTATATAATATATAATATAATATAAATAAAATATTAATGTTTAAATATAAAATAAGGCCATGTCAAGTTGATTTAAATTTAAATACTTAAGTTGCAATTCAGTCTATTTATAAAATAGAGCTTAATTAAATTTTCGTACAAATTCAATTCTCAAACTTATTTCTAGCATAACTAAAAATAAGATTTCATTTTATTTATATTTTCTATGTTAATTACATTTATACCATTATAAAATTTATTTAATTTATTAAGAATTTCATTAAAATTTATTTTATTGAGTATAAAAAAAATTTAATAAAATTTTTACTTTTTTTCTAGTATTATATTTATTATGATAGTATTAAAATATATTTTTAATTAAATTTATATATTTTTAATATATTTAATAATAATTCATTTATAAATAAATTAAAATTATTATTTTTGTTAAAATTTTAAAATAATAAATTTATTTTATAAATAAAATAAAATTATTTTTATTAAAATAAAATAAAATAAAATTATTTTTGTAAAAATTGCCTACAGAACGAAGCCTTACATTAATTATTGGTCCAAATCATACTTCTTTTAGGGTTGGGCTGTGGCTAAAAATAGTGCGGGGAACAAATGAAGTATCGAAGACGAATGATTTGACAAAACGGAACTAACTTCATGAATCACACTGCGTATGTGACAGAATGTACTCTATTTTATCATATGACGCATGTGTCTTCTAGTTTAAAATAAAGAAAACGTCGGAGAGTTAGAATCATCATCGATAAAAATATTATTATTCACGTACTAACACTGGGTATTATCTTAAAAACATTAATTTATTTTTGGTGAGTTCTTCCATGCCTTGGGTGAAACCCAAGGCATGAATACCTGTACTAAAGGAGGAATGAGGTGAAGACACATGGCCAAGATTTTACCTAAAGAATTAAGGTTTTTTATCTGGTATTGAATGGGTTTGTCTTGTCTATAAAAAATGATATTTATAAACTAAACCCATGATCCTTTCCGAAGACTAGATTCTGGACGGTCCAGGGACAAAATATGATTATGATAATTATATATATATTATGTGATCTATATCATTTTTTTCCATTTTTTAAAATTATACATTTTACAATAATTTTATCACAAAAGTTTCAAAATTCTCATCTAATAAATTTAACTAATAAAGTTGTATTTTTTCACATTTTGTAATATACGAATTTCAAATAAAATATAACATTTTGTTAAAAAAATTAGAATGAGTATAAATTTTTTATAGAAATTATATATTTATTAAAACATGTAAAATGATGAAGACTGAACCCGAAATAAAATTCTATAAAAATTATAATTTAAAGGATAAAGTCATCAAGATGAGGGGAAAAAATAAGGAGCACTCTTCTTCCTTATATTGGGCACTCTTTTGTTCACCTTTATGCAATAACATAATTTAAATTTTTTATCTTAGATGAAACATTTAGTAAATAATAGGGATTTTAAAATTTATATTATAAATGGATAATTTTAATTAATTTTTATAGATAAAAAATGATAATCAATATGTTGTTTTTAAGAATAAATGTAAAATTTATAAAATGATATTTATTTAGATTGAATTTAAAATGTCAAATTTGATGGCTTAAAATTTTCATTTATAATGCTTAAATAATTCATAAGTTTTATCTATTTATTACTAAATAAAATATTTTAACATATAAAATTTAAATTTTTTTGGTAATTGAACCACCAATTTTAATTTATAATTCCAAACATGACATTAATTTTCATCAAGTCATTTATTGTTAAATAACAAAAATATAACTAATTATTAAATATATTTTTAAAAAAAGCTTAAAATCCAATAATGAAAATAAGTAATTATGTTCTATTTGATATAAATTATAAAATAAATATTAATATTATAAAATTTATAGTCAAAGATGGATTCAAGTTTGTGGTTACATGGGTATTCACATGCACCGGTGCTATGAACTTTCTTGTATATAATATATATTACATCTTAAAAATTTTTCCTTTAACTATAATTTAATGCATTGCTATTGCTCTTGTTAAAACCATCAAGATGGGGGAAATAAGTATGAATGCATGCATAATAAATTAGTAAAATAAAATTACCAGAAATTAATTTCACTATATAAAATTCAATACATTTCTTGTATAAAATACATCTTTAAAAAATAATATATACTATTCATAAATATTATAAACATAATTTGATATTATCAAATAAAAATTTAAAAATGTTAAATCAAAATATAAGGATCAACATAAAATATTTTTATTTTTATCATTTAAAAAAAAGATATGCTAGGGAAACATAAGATAGAGAAGACTTAAAATAGATTTTTAATTTTAGCAATTTATGATTTATCTCAATGCCATACTTTTATTCTTTCACTTATAAAGTAGATAATCTTATACAAAATTTGATGTATAAGATGAAATTTTTGGATAAATTATACAATGCATTTGAAATTTTTAAATATAGTATTAATTATGATTGTATAATTTATCCTATATTATCAAATTTTATGGGGTGTACCAAACAAAATGTTGACAATATACTCTTACATTTTAATTATTCTTTGGTTTATTTATTATTTTTTAATTATGTATCTTAAGGATATGTGTTATTATTGGAGGTAAAAAATTATTATTAGTAGTTTTTAAATTGAAATAAATAATAATTATGTTAATAACTTAATACATAAGAAAATTTTTGTTTTTATTGAACTATTGATTTTATGTATGCTAACTAGTTATGTGTGATAAGAGAATTGATAACTATTTTTCTTATTTTTATAAATTTTTAGTATAAACTTTTATTCCTATTTTTTATTTTTTGCCTCATAAATTATATGTATATTAATGGTAAAAGTGATAATTAATCAACTAAATTCATACAAGCATGATCCTAAGTTCAAAGTCTATACATAATATAAGGTAAAATACCATGGCACTGCTAAAATAGTGGCAAGTCATACATAACATTGTAAAAGAGCTTATGTATCAGAAATAAAGATTATTTTATACAACCTATGTCAAGAGTTAATTTTATATATTATCATATATTTTTAAACCTCAAATAATATGCCAAACAAAGCCTTAACATGTATAAAGTTTAAATGAAGTTAATATTTTATAATTAAATAAATAGAAATATTTTTTATTTCATTTTTAAATATCTAAGTGTGTGAAGAACTAAATTAATAGAGATTAAAATAAATCAATAGAGATTAAAATTTAAGCTTATATAGTTAAATGCTAAATATAACTCAGTCCAATAACATCTGGGTCAAAACTCTATTTACTAATTATTAATGGGTGAAAAATAAAAATTTAAAATAATTACTTTTAGCAAGTTGCTCATTTTGTGGGACCAAAATTCAGTAAATCAAAAAATGACAATTGGACAGGGCATGAATGGCTGTCCTTTTGCTTAACGCAGCATAGTCATGACCTTTATTTTTTTTTATATCATGAATTTGAATCTTTAGCCTTACATACTTAGATCATTACTCATATAATCATTAAAAAATATTTTAAATAAATTGATGAATTAAGATAATCAATTAAATATCTAACATTTTTTAAAATAATTTAGAAATGATGAACTCCTCAAGGAAGTTGTGAATCGTTTTTTTAGATACGAATCAGACATAGATTAATTTTAAATTTAGGAAGAGCCGTTCTAATTTTAGAAAAAAATTTCATCAAAACACCGATGATGATTAATAAGAAAGCATTTAATTGAGAGAACAGAAAGTTTCAAATTATTAGTATAAGGTAGGATACCTATAAAAAATTAGAATTAATATTATCTAAATATAATTGATATAAAAAAGGAATAATTATACTTTATTCACATATAATTTTTGACTTTTACTTAATTCACTTATGATTTCAAAGTTATAATTTACTCATATGTACTTTTTAATGTTAACATTATGCACACCTAATTTTTTTTTGAGTCAAATTTTTAACAAAATATCCTATAACAAGTAAATTAAATGAATTTGGAGGAAATAATAGAGAAAGAAATTATAATTTTTTTATATTTATGTGAATTAATATTTAAATTTGTCAGTTGAAATTAAAAAATTTATATCAACCTTATCTATTTAATTTAAATTTACAAGCTATATGTTATTGTCATATATTTTATAAAATTATTAATAATAGAATATATGAATTTTCTTATTTATAAATATTAAGAATTTTATTTAATTTTTTGTGCATGCGATTTATTGTAATAGTTTTTTCTTATCATTTAAGGTGTACTATTAAATTATATAAATTAATATTCAAAATTCTCAACTGAAATTAAAAAATTTATATTAGTCTTATCTCCTTAATTTAAATATACAAACTATATCTTATTATAATATAATTTACAAAATTATCAATAATAAAATAATAATAAAATATATAAATTTTATTATTGACAAATAATAAGAATTTTTATTTTTTTATGCGCATGCCATTTATTATAATAGATTTTTCTTCTCATTTAACATGTATTAATAAAATAAGGAGACAATACAAATATATTTTAATCCTTATTGAGAATTTTTTACATTAATTAACATAAATATAAAAAATATATATTTTACTCACATGTAATTTTGCTTAACTCATTTGTTATAATTTTTTTTTTGTTAAAAATTAGATAAAAAAATTTAAAGAAATAAAATGTTAATAAAAGAAAGAATAGATAGATAAATTATATCTGTTAAAAATACAGATGGGCTAAATAAAATTTAAAAAAATTATAAGTGAATAAAATATAATTTAAAAAAATACTAAGAAGAGAGATAAATTCAGATAATTCAGTTTTAAACAATTTCATGTTAAAAATGGAATCCAATTTTATTTGTTATTTTTTATAATAATAAAAAAAGTTAAATTATTGCACGATAAATTTTGAGATTCAATACCAGTCGCGGAGGGCAAGCCATAAACCGTTTGAATCAATCAATAATATAATCAAAACGACGGTCATTCTAATATTCTACTCTGATTTAAAAAATTACATCGACTCTCTTTTACAGTATTAAAATGTACAAACACTTCTTCTGAAAATAAAAGAAAAGGCTATACTTAAACTTAGGCCAGATTTTAATTATTTGCTTTTAGACAAAATTTATTTTTATCATAAAATACTAATATTTCATTTTGTTTGATTGTAATCATATTCATTATCTTTCACTGATTGGTGCGGGGTCAGAGCTAAAAAATTTCATGAAAAAATTAATCCTACAAAACGTTATAAGGGATGAATAACCATCATAATTTATTTAATTTTAAATTTATATTAATATTTAAATTTTAATTATTTATATTTAAATTCTTTTATTTTCATAAATTTCTACATCGGAAAGAATGAAAATTTTAAATTTAGAGAATTAGTATAAATAGTAAAATTTCATATTGCTTAAATCTAATGAGCTATTTATTCAACATTCATTCAAAAATTAATAAATATTTCATTTTAATATTTTTATTTATTTTTAATATACTAATAATTCATTTTCTTTCCATCATGTTATCACTATTTTACTAATAGGAAATATATATTTAAATATGTGTAGAATACTTTACCTCTTAAAAAAATTGAGTGGACTTTTAATGTCAGGTTTATATTAAATGTTCTATTTATTTTCCTGGACTATATCACAGTTTTATTAATTCAAGAGTACTTTTGCAATCAATGCACGGTATATAATTTAATTTCATTAGTACTAAAAAGGGTATAAGCATTTTTTATAATAATATTATTATAAGTATCGAAAATTGATTGGTGTGCAAACATATGTTCGATTTTCATTTTCTTATTCGATTGGCTTGTCCTATCTTATATTTAATTTGCTTCTTTTTTTACGTAAATGGTAAGGGAATTTGGACTTGAGACCTTCGTTAAATTATTTAAATCTTTCATCATCACGTTATTTCAAGAATCTTTTGTTTCTTTAAAAAAAAATATAACAAGAATATATAACCGTATTAACTATATATATATATATATAAAGAGAAAACAACACCTATAATAGTTATTTTTCCTAATTATTATGATATCATATATTATTTTATTAATAATAAATAATCTATATCTATATAATATATATTAGTTATAATATTCTTTACATTTTATTATAACAAGTGTCATCCTCATAACTTATCACATGTTAATTTATTATTTCCTTTTAACGAATAATGTAATGTGATAAACCATATTCATGCAATCAATTTCCTCTTAATAGATATTACACTACAATAAGTCACACTTTTATAATTAATGCAAATGATTGAATATCTCATTTATATATAATAATTTATATTAAATTAAGAAATTTTTTTTATTACATTACATTTAATTTGCATTAATAATTCCAATTAAATGAAAAGTTAAAAATTTTAATTAATGAATGAAGCTCAAAATAGATAATTATTAAAAATTAGTTAATTGAATTATGTAAATGGTTAAGTTAAAATTCTTTTAAATAAATTAATAATTTGTACATATTAATTAATGATTGAAACATATTTGTTCAGGTAAAACTTTTAAAATTCATTAATATTAAATTATCCATAAATTTTACATCAATTTTAATTATTTTAATATAATAATTTGATACTTAATATAAATTTCCTAATTATATTCTTATCTATCATTAATATAAATACATAAGAATTAAATAGGACAATTATTAATTGCAATTTTAGGAGAAAGAATTTTAATTTACAAATTTATTTTTTACTAAAAATTATTAATCAATATGTAAAGTGATTAATCATTTATTAGGATATTAAAAGCAAAATTGAAAAAAGTTAATAATTTTATTTTTTTATTTTCTAAAGATATAGATAAATAATAAAAATAGAACTTGTCTAACATAACAAATAAACTTTTGTAGAGAAAGTTACATGCAAGTTAGAATTAATTTTGATAAAATTTTAATTTTATAAATAATAATATAATTTTTAAGTCTATAAAATCTATAATTTAAAATTGAAATAATTTTCAACAAAAACCTATATTTAATTACATTCGACTGTATATATGTTTTTATTTTCAAAGAGTAATAAGTAAAGAATGACTAAAAATATTAATTTATAATAATGTAAATAATAATTTAAATATCATTATTAATATAGTATTAAAAATAAGATTGTAAAACAAGTAGATTAAATCGGATATGAAGCAATCCATATTATTTGTGAAAAAAAAAGTTAAATTTTAAAGAGTTTGTATTCAATGTATTTATGAATCCACAAACTAATCTATATCCACCTGATTCGTGCGAATTTTAATTTGTTTGAACTAGTTCATATTACTTGTAAAAAAGATAACCAAATTTTTAGTGGTCCAAACTCATCAAAATCCGTGAAATTCATGAATCAGTTTAGAAACTTTGATTCATTTTACACCCTTAATAAAAAAAATGACTAAAATTTATAATTTCATACAAGTATAACCTCAATTTTTATTCCTCAAACAACTCATTTTATTCAAAAATAATTGAAAATATATATTTATAATAAGTATATTAATAATATTTTTAAATTAATTTACATATAATATCTTTATAATTAATTAATAAAAAAATTTGCAACCATACTAATTCATAATAAAGTGATTGATCATTCTAATAGTATAACTAATATTGTATTCAAGGAAGTATTTCAAAACTTATAAATTATTCAATATAAATATAATTTTATATATTTCTTTTCATAAAATATTTGATCATACATTGTTGATGATATAAAATTATCAATTAATGCATTTATTAAAATATTAACTTTGGATTAAGTAAAATTGTAATCCTTGCATCACATGAATTATAATCTAATAAGATATACACATAGTATAAAATTTTTTATTTATACGCAAGTAAATAATTTTTTTAACCGTAGATATAACAACAAAACAAATCAATCCTCGCTGGCCCTATAATTCCCTAGCTTGAGCAGAATCTCTTTTCGTTCTTAAAGTTTTTGGTATACTCGAAGATGTTTGGTGTGCAGATTGTACAAAGAGCGCAATTTTTTTGAAAGTAGAAAAAATTTAAGTTATATAGTTAGTTATTATTTATCAAAATAAGGAAAATATTTTTTTTGAAAAGTTGTGCTTCTTACAAATTATCAAAATTTATTTATCCACACCCCTAGTAAGAATAATTTTTATGTCATTTATATATAGAAATATAAAACTATCCCATTTAATTAAGCTAATGGATATTTTAACCTTTTCTTGTCATTTGAAATTTATAATAAATATAATTTATTAACTATAAAATATAATATAATTATTTAAATATAATTATTAACTATATAAAATATAATAAATAGAATTAATAGTACATAAAATCATATAAAATAAATAATAAATATTGTATCATAAATATAATTAAAATATAAATATATTTACTATAAATATCTATCATATTATTTTATATTTATTATTTTAAAATTTAATTATAAAATTAAAAAATTATTTATTTCTTATCTACTTTATATAAATTTGAAAGAATTAATTATTTATTGTATTAATTATTTAAATATTATTTTTATTAATTTAAATTATATTTTATTTTAATTATATTAAGCTAGTTTAAAAAATATACAAGACATATTATTTTTGCATAAATTTGTTTTATTTTTATAATAAATTAAAAATATAATTTAAAAATAATTAAAATTTATCAATATATTTTTATATAATATAATTTTTAAAAGTATATCAGTCATTTGAATAATGCTTTTTAAAAAATTTAAAATTTCAAAAAAAAGATAATAAATTAATTCTTGAAATTTTTAATTCTTTAATATTAATGAAATAATTTTAAATATTTTTAAAATATTTATAAAAAATTTACTTTTTAAAAAAATTAATTTCTCGGGAGCTTGCTTTCTGAATCAAACCACTCGTTAATAATTGTCAAAGTCTTTACAAAAGATAAGATAATGATGCAAATTACGTCATGTATGGACGGAATACGTCAATTACGTTCGCTGACAGCCACATGCTTCGTCTTCTCAGTTCGCAAGGCACTTTCAACGTTTTTCACATGCAAATTAATTTCAAACAGCATCTTAATAATTAAAAACGCGGTGAAATAAATCATGGTTGGGAGAATAGAAATATACTTCTTGTTGGAATACTCCTCCTTGCAGAGCCATACAACAAGAAGTTGACCAGCAATTCACCATGCTTCTAGAGCACTGGTTTCTTGGCACATTTCGGGAGGACCACACCTTATTGCAAGTTTGTAACTCTACTATCAAAAGCCTTAATCTAATTATATCTTCTCTTTTCCTCGAGAATAATGCTACTCTTCTATTCTTTGGGCATATATAATTACAAATTGAATCCTTTAAAGTATAAAATTATATTTTAAAAAATAAAATATAACATTAGAATCCTTGATTAAGAGTTTAAAATTTGATAAATAATAAATTAAAAATATTTTTTAAATTTACAATTAACTACATCTTATTTTTTTATATAAAAAAAGACAATTAGTTTGCTCTCTAAAAACACATCTAGCAATTTTAAAAATCCCGATCAATGCACAAATAAAATTAATCTGTTTAATTTTCCCCTCATATATTATAAACAATAAAAAAAAGGTTATTTGTTAAAAATAAAAATCCTACGTAAAAAAAGTAGGTTCATAAAAATGTTTTGAATGACAAATTAAATTAATGATGTTAATCCATGGATAAGAAATCATCATATATCATAGAACATCATCGTAACCAATAATAAATTCTCTTTTTAATAAATTATAAAGTGATAAACATAAAAAAATGAAATATTTATCTCTAAGTAACTCTTGGCAATTTAATAAATAAAAAATTCGTTTATGTTAGTCATAATAAAAAGTTGTAGGAAAGTAAAATGTGAAGCTTTGAAACTCTCAAAATTCTACCAACAAAGATCAAAACATTCACAATCTTCAACTTTTATTAAAATATTTGTTCTGAGATGAGGACTTCAACAATATTTAAATTCTCAAACCTTTTCAAGCATAAAGTCTCTATTAATATTTAACCTTTGAATAGAGATTAATTTTTTTAAATCTTCCATTAAAATTAAGTGTTTAAACTTTAGATTGAGATTAAACTTTTTTAAACCTTTGTTTGAAATCAAAATTCAACTACGTAATTTAAAATTAAGCTTCCTAAAACTCTTAGTCAATATCCATTGAAGAGAAAAATAAAAAAATTATTTTTTTCAAGAATTAAAATTATAAATTTTCCTCCTAGCTACTTTCAAAAATCAATAGGAATTATTTATTTCATATTTTTCTTGTCTTATAAATTATTTATTAAAAATTTTGTGTGTACTATTACCACCTAAGAATTACTTATAAATTATTTATTAAAAATTATATTTCTAGTTTTATTATAAGATGCACCACAATTCTTCTAAAGCTACGTGCACAAACTTTTGTTTTTCTTTGGTTGGAAATTACTTTAAAAAAATGTAGATAGAAGCCACGAAAGTCACTCTCTACATCAGCTTTTGAAAATTTGAACTTTTGAAAATTTGATTCAAAAGATTGTATTATATCATCTCAAAAATCTTAAATAATATTTTCAACAAGAAAGTTAAATATATACTGTACTTTTTGTCACTTTTTTATTTAATTTTTATTGATAAGATTTTTAATAAAATAATTGTTCTCTTACTCTTTATTAAATTAATGAGGTATATTTTTTATAAATTGGATATCTAAGAAGAAATATAATGCAAGTGAATGTCCACATATGAATGTTCCTTCGGCCGAAGGTAGTTGATTAATTACCTTTAGTCAATGATTATGGCTAGTAATTAAAGGGAAGGCCAACTACAGAGGACAATACCGTGTAAGTTTTCAAGTGTAGGCCTTCCTTCTTGAAGCTACCTTTGACTATAAATGACAACAAATATTTCTTCTCCAGATGAGAGAAGGAAAACTAAATATTAAATCCATTTTCTTTTAATGTGCTTCTCATTTTCATTAACTTTCATAACAAAAAGAGAAATCCAAATTCAAATAGAATAAAGATGCATCAATTTTATTATACGTTAGTACATTATCCCTTTAATGATAACTGCTCGCTACCAACGAGGCGCAAGGCCATTTGGCAACTTCATTTGCCAGAATTAATTCTGGCAGGATAAAGTTTATGATATAAGATTACTCAAATGAAATGGAAGTACTTTTTTTTTTTTTTCATAGTCCTCTCAAAATTAATTTAAAGACGGAATTCATAGTATAAGTTTTGATCAAACTCACCTTTCTATCTATGTATATTCCTTCGGACTAAGGTAATTGACTAACTACCTTTAGTCTACGATTGTGGCTAGCAATAAATGGGAAGGCCAACTACGATGTACGATGCTGTTAAGGTTTGCAAGGGCAGGCCTTCCTTGAATTGAAGTTACCTTTGACTATAAATAATAAGTATTTTTTCTCATCGTGAGAGATCAAAAATTGAATATTGAATCCATTCCCTTTTTTATTTACTGCACACTTATTTTCATTCATTTTTATTACAAAAAGAAAAATTCAGATTCAAATAGAATAAAAAAGCATCATTTTTTATTACACGTTAATACATTATGTCTTTTATATTTAATAATAATAATAATATGCTCGTTTCCAACGAGGCCCGAGGCTTATTTGGCAACTTCGTTTGCCAAAATTAATTCTGGCAAGATAAAGTTAAGTAAAAGGAATACTCAAATTAAATGGAAGTATTTTTTTTAGTCCCCTCAAAATTAATTTAGAGACAGAAGCAATTCGAAATTTAAGTTTACAAACACAACTTAGTCACCTTTGTATCAATTTTGTTTTAAATTTAGATTTTCTTCCCTTTTTTTCTTCCGTCATAATTTTGACATATTAAAGAAAAATAAAAACATAAAATTTTATTTTACTCCTGCTTGCTTCTTTTTATTTTTCCATTTTAACTTTACTTCTTGTGTTCTATTAATATTCTATATCTTTACGGTTATTTGTTATTCAAAAGTAATTTTTGATCTCAATTCTCAAACAAAAAACTCAAATTAATTATTCTCAAAAGTGATTTTGACACATTAATTTAGGAATGAGCAAGAATATGATCTAAAATAAATCAACTACAACTATTTGAAATTGGTTGATTTATGAGAATGTTTGATAAATAGTTGATTCATCAACTTTAAATGTTTGGTAAATAATCATGAGACTACTAAACATTTTTAATTACATGTGTACTAATTTAATATACATTAAGATGTAATAGTTCTTCATAAATAATAAATAATTATTTAATTTTTTATTAATTAAATTATATAATAAAATTAATATAAATGAACAAAATAAATATGGTGCTATGTTAAATATTGTGTTATAAAATTATTTGATAAATTTAAATTCTTTTCACATTAAAAAATTAATAAGATTAACCTATATGCATATATAATATATACATACATAATAATTTTTTCAATTTGCCGTTCGCGCGCGCGCGCGCGCGTGATCTAAATATATTAATTTTTAAAATAAAATCAAATAATTATAATAAATTTATAATTATTTATTTCTTAAATAAATTTTCAAAAGCATAATAATTTATTTTTAAGAATAATTAAATAAACAATAAATTATAATAATGCATATTTTAGAAGACATTTTAATTTGATAAATAATATATAAAATTTAAAATATTATTAAAATAATATAATATACTTAACTAAATCATAAAATATATTTATGTCATTATTTTTTATTTTACATACAAATAGTCAATTTTGTTAGATATTTTTATTCAAATAACTAATGTTATTAGCTATTTAATAGTTAATTAAATTAATCAATTATTAATGTAGTTAACTAATTATTAAAGAGTTCCAATTTTGATTAAAAATCCTAATTATTAAATGTATGAGATTTTTAAAAAAAAATATAAAATGCCATCCTTCAATTTCGGTATAATTAAATCTTGTTTCCTTTAACTTTAGAAACAAAAAATTACTTCTTTAAACTTTATAAATTTTGAAATTAATACACATTATCTACTTAATTAGCTACTTTATCAAATAATATGAGTTTTTCATAAAGTTTTTAATAAGAATCACAATATTATAATATATTTATTTTTTTAATTTTTTCACCTATTATTTTCATAATATAATTAATGGAAAATAAATTTTGTATATTTTAATTAATTACTTGTAAATGAGATGTGAAATTATATGTGAAAAAATAACAAAACAAACTAAAATTTTTATAATATTATGATTCTTATTTAAAAAATATATAATTTAATAAAGTGATAAATTTAGTGAATTATGGGTGTTAATTTTAAATTTTCTAAAATTTAAAAGGGTGCTTTTCAAATTTCTAGAGTTGAACGGTGTAAAATTCAATCAATCCACAGTAGAAAGGGTATTTTGGATTTTTTTTTTCTAATGAAAATCACATTGACGATTAAACCAGATGTGAATTTTCATGTTTTGAATATAATCTTTGACTAATTAAATTTGTTCTTTATTTAGAATATGTATAAATCTAATAAATTGTAATAAACTGACCAAATCATATGCAAAATAAACAATTTAATAAGTTATAGCGGTTTGATTAAATTTATGATCCAATTAAAATAAGGTCTTGTTATAACCAAAGTTTTCGACTGAGTTAAGTATTTGTTTTTCCCCTAAATTAACCAACTTAAACCAAGCCTGGCGCACTCCCTATATAACATGAAACAAGCTCTTCGTACGCACAACCTGACCCAAGAGTCGATTAAGCTATTTGAAATTTTTTTTTAATGATATGAATAATTAAATTGCTAAATATTATGGGTCAAATTCTAAATATAGAAAAGGACAAAAAAATTTCAAAAAATATGAAATATTGCTTGAACTATAGTCATTTGATCAAATTATTCTTACTTCTAAGAGATGTAGGTATCTCGAAAATGAAACTCTTGCATGCTTTTGAATTTGTAGAAGTATTTACCATACAACTTATTCGCCAGGTTTTAGCCAATGACAAAGGTCTTGTTTGGGTTAATTTATAGGTAGTTTAATTTGGCATGTTTAATCCAATAAGTATTTTTACATAGTTTTTTAAATGTTTGATTTAACTTTAAAAAATAACTTAAACTCATTTTAAGCTGATTTGTAGGTTATTTTCTAAGCTATCTTAGAGAGCTTTGAAAAAGAAAAGCCTTTGTGAGGTTATACGAAGCTTAGAGTTATAAGTTTTTTTTTTCTTTGGGACAAAATTATCTTAAAAAATTGTGAAATTTTAATTTTTGTCCAAAAAATATAATAACTCCACATCACACATCTTCATCTTTGTAGCTACGGATCTCATACCAACCTCGAGTACCCATTTCATCTTTACAATTATGAACATTGACACATTGTAATACCAAATATTTGCAGGCAAGGTTCTCTCATATCTTTATTTCATCTAATTTATATTTATTTTTATTTTAAATATTTTGATGTGTAACTATATCAATGATATTTTAAAGTTATGAAAATTTTTTCTCTATTTGTATGGAGTTATAAATATGCTTCGTTTGTTCTTTAGAACAAAACAGAGTATTCAATTCTTACTAATATTATTTTCTTTCTAAATATATATATGCTCTATGTTCTTTGATTTGTTATTGTTGGTCCTTAATTAAAATTAGAGAACTTTATGTGCATCTCACCATTAAGTTATTGGAATGAAAGAGAAAGATACAATCCGAAAACATTATAACTATTCACTCATATAACATAATTGGAAAACATTGAATATTTGAGGAATAAGATGAGTGAAAGAGCAAATAGAGAAGTGGAAAAATTGTATCATGGAAAGAGATTAAGACAGTATTCTACTCCGATCATCTCAGCAAGGAAAAAAAAAAAAAAGCGCCTATAATAGCTTTAATGTGTGCAAAGACAATTTTTACAGAAATTTCGATTTGACCACAATGAAATCAAGTTAATTAGAGAGTTTTGAGATTTAAGAGGAGAAATTCTCATATATTCTAATTATATCAAATATTTTTAGTTATAGGAAATAAATGAAAGATAATTTTCAATTTTGTTGTTCATTTATCATATCTATACATACATATTAAAAACCTAATTTTTCAATTGACAAAACATTAAAAATTGCATAAGTTAACAATTATCCTTACTCTTCATTTGTTGGTTATAATTAAAGATACGTGACATAACTAAAACATATAAAAATTTCTTCTCTATAAGTTATTTTATAGAAGTCAATAATACGTGCATTTACAAGCTAACAATTTTCCCTATCCTAAGGACACGTGGTATAATAAAAGCATACACGAATTCGTTGTTTATAAGTTATTCCAAAGAAGACAATAATATGTGCATATGGCTATTAACTTTTAATACCAATGAGAAGTTTTTGTATATTCCAACCACGTAATATGTTTTTAATCATAACTAATAAATAAAAGATAATTATTAATTTTATTATTTATTTATTAATTTTGCAAGATTCATAAACATTAAATTTTTATTTTTTTTTATTTTTAAGACATTAAGAATTATAAAAATTAATAAATATTCTTCATTTATTAATTATAATTAAGAATATATAATATAATTAGAGCATACAAAAAATTCTCAATACTTGCAATTCTTGCTTTTATTGCTTCGAAAATTCTTGTAAAAGTATGTGAGGTGGAGCCTTTGGCATGGCCACCTGTACCCATATTATTTGTTAAAATACTACTTTTTATATGAGAAATAGAGTATCTAATGCTTCATGACTTTAATTTAGTACTTATTCTATTTTTTATTACTTTATTTTAATTATATCTATTATTAAGTTTAAAACTATTATTAGAATTATAACATTAAGGTTGTTGTTTAAATAATATACTATTTTAAAAAATATCAAATTTTTTAAATAATACTTCCTTCATTCTTTTTTATAGGTTGCTTTAGAATTCTAACAAAGTATTAAATTCTTTTCCAATTTTATATATTTTTTATTAATAAATACTTTATTATTCTACACTTTCAACTCATTTGTATTTATTTCATTATTTTTATTTTTAATTATCTCAAACTTTGTACATAAAGGATACTTTGAAACGTTTATAAAAAATAAAAAATTAAATTACTTTTTTAACATTTGTGAAATTGATTAACTGTGATAACTAAAAAAGAATGAAGTGAGTACTTATTTATTCAAATGCTTTTTGTTACTAATTATTGCCCCTTTCAGTAATTAATATATTTATAAGTACTTATATAATTTAACTTTCAAATGCACATTAATTTTTGAAAATTACTTTTTAAGTTACTCATCCAAATACTAATAAAATTATTTTAAATGATGGTTATAGTAGTAGAGTTTATATAAAAAAGCTCTTCTCAAATAAATTTAAGTTTACGTTGGTTATCCAACCGAAACTCAAATCAATCAACTGTTTTTCATATTTGATAAATAACTTATTTATTAAGTTGAGTAATCTCTAGTAAATTAATTTGAAAAAGTTAAAAATTTCAAATTTTTGAATAGTTAATTTATACTTAAAAGTACAAGTGAAAAAAACATAACACCTTGAGTGATATAATTATTTTGCCCATGCCCTTAAAAAAACTCTAAAAGGAAAATCTAGCAAGTATAACTATTTTTAAAGGGAAATGTAATAAATATAATAAATTATAATAATTTATTTTTCAAAAAAATTGATCTCACAAATAATATACTAGAATAAGAAATATTATTAATAACCAATGACAGTTGGTTTAAGTGGATAGTAACTTGATCCTTTTAAGTAAAGTTTCGAATTCGAGTCTTGTGAATAGAGAAAATTGTCACTGGGAGAACTTTATCCCTATATTGAATCCTTGCGGCTCGAATCTGGATTAGTCGGAGGTCCAATATGATTTATTGAATACCGAATGGTTCATATAAAAAAATATTATTAATATAGAAGAATAGTAATATAAACTACAAATATAGCATTTTTATACAAATAATCATGGCCATATTAAAACAGTTAATACAATTAAATAACATATAATATAATTAGCAACTATTGTAATTAGTTGATTAACAAATAAAGTTATTCTATTAATAAAGTGAGATTCTCCATTTAAAATATTTTATGTATTAAAAATAAAATTTAAAATTAATTTTTTAATCATTTATATTCATTAAATTAAATTTTATAAATTTATTATATAATCCTATATTTAATAATAATTTTAATTTACATTTAAAACTTAAATTTAAATCATATTTTTTTACATATATTATTTATCTCCGTTTACTCAGACCACGTGATGTATCAGGCTGTGTCGTCCAGCAAATCATAAATGTAACCAGATTTTTTTCCAATTTTTTGTGGTTCATGTTATCACGGGCGGTGCTTACAACTCTATATATAGGCAGTTCTGTTCTCTAAAATCCTCATGCACCGTGATATCTCTCTCTCTTCTTTTCAGTTTCTGAAGCACATTTAATTCACTGCCGGCCGTAGCTATCTTCCAAGGAAGAAGCTTCAATATTTCTCTGGTCCTCACAATTTACAAAGACTCACAGCACAACCAGCTTGCGTAGAGAGAGACGGAGATGGAAGTCGTGCAAGTACTTCATATGAACAAAGGGGCAGGCGAGACCAGCTATGCCATGAACTCCACAGTTCAGGTTAAGCTCCCGTCATTCTTCTAAAACTAAACTCCGTCACTTCACTTCCTTATTGAAGGGCAGTTTTTATGTATCGTTAAATATAAGGGATTTGATAAAAAAAATTTTTTATCATAATTTAAGATGTTACTTTTTAAAAATAGTGTTATTGAAAATTTCATTTTTTAAAGAGTTAAATATTTTTATTTTTGAATTATATTTAATATATTAAAATTTATATATTTAATTTTAATACAATTACTTTAATATTTGAAAAATGATAGTCCAATAATGAAATATTTAATTTTGACAAATTCTATGATATCTTATGAATTTAGGATTCACAGGAATGTAATAAAATTGAAGTCATTTAATAAGATTATCAATAAATAAGGTAATTTCATTTAATGACTTAAATTTTAATTTCTTAAGAGGTGTAATTTTGCATAATATCATCCTCTTTTTTAATCATGCATATAATAATACTCTGTCTGTACACATAAAAAGAATTAAAGTTTCCTGTAAAAAACATCTTCAAAGAATAAACGAAGTCGTGGAGGTTAATTTCTCGTGAGACTGATCAACGATTTTGGCCAAAGATTATTATTTATGTCGAGATTGCGACTTCGAATAAAAACAAGCATAAAAGCCTAAAAATTACTGTTAGAAATGTGTTATTCTTAGTAGAAATACCATTAAACCTTGCCGTCAATTCTTGTTTTTCAACAAATCAGTGTGAATGTTGGCTATATACAACCTTAAATTCCAACACCTTGGTACCACGTGTTCATTTTGTAGAGCAAGATTATATCGATCACAAAGTCAGCAACACAGGAAGCCATAATACAGACTCTGCTTTCAAGTTGCCCGGTGAGCATGGGCATTGCGGACTTGGGCTGCTCTTCCGGACCCAACACTTTGCACGTAATTTCGGAGATTCTCGACGTTGTGCAGGCCACCTGCCGCCGGCTAGACCGCCTCTCGCTGGAGAAAAGCGTGTATCTGAATGACCTCTTCACCAATGATTTCAATAACATATTTGGGTCATTGCCGGCGTTCTGCAGACAACAAAGGCAAGAAAAGGGAACGGGGTTTGGACCGTGTTTCATTATGGGAGTTCCCGGAAGTTTCTATGGAAGATTGTTTCCGAGCAACAGCCTCCACTTTGTGCATTCTTCTTCCAGTCTCCATTGGCTTTCTCAGGTTCGTGTTAATATAACGTTAACTTCTTGCTGTTTTCCTAGTACAGTCTTAATAACTCGAACGATAATATATTAAGGTTCTATATATTCTGGTTACCGAAAAATAGTATCCGGTTTCAGCAATATTATACACGTTAAAGTTGACATTTGATATTGTGTATTGAATGCAAATTTAAAAATTTCATTTAGTTAAATAATAATAAAATAAATTTATAAAATTCAATTTAATAATTATAAAAAGTCGAAAACTCGATGTCGAATTTTTTGCCTGTAGCATTTTCGGAGGAAAAGTTGATAGAAGAATAACAGTGACGCGATCTGTCATTTTGACTTTATGACAAATGACAGATTAACTGTGGCCATGCGGATATTTGGTTCCTAAAAGACATTTGGTTCCCAAATAGAAAAATTATATTTTTTAAATAAAAAAATAAATTATTAGATTGTTCATAAAAAATAAAAAAATATTTTTAAAAAAATTATATTTCTCACATAATATAAAAAATTATTTACCTATTTTTTCTAAGTAACTTCTATTTCTTAAAAAATATAACTTATTTTATGTCAACCAAATAATATTAAGAACTTCCTAAAAAATTTACATAAAAAATAACTTTTTAAAAAATTTAACTTTCTGTAAGAATTTATTTTCCATATGAATCAAATCGATTCCTTAATTTGAAAAGTTTTATTAGGCATAAATTTAAAAATAAAAAATGCAGGTCCTACTATAGGTGGAGATTGTTTTTAAATTTTTGGGTAATTTATCCTTCTTTTATTCATTTAAAATATTTTTTAATTAAAAATATTTAAAAATATTAAAAGAGAGAAATATTAACTAGCTGCATACAACAAAAAAAATTGTGGTTGAAATATTACCTTGTAACTTTTTTTTTCATATATATATATTACCTTGTAACTGATTGCTCACGGAGGAGTTGTGGTTAAAATAACACTGTTATTGTTACCTTAGCAGTTTAGCCGAATTCATTGATTGAGCAGTTGAGTTTAACTTTTTATTTTCTATTTACTCTAGAGTACTCTAACCGGATATGAACTCCTCCAATTTTGAAAATTTAAAATATAACTTTGGGAAAAATAAATATAAAAATAATTTTTATATTAAAATGGAGATCTACATTTTTTAATTTTTAATTTTGACAATTCATTTTAATATTTTTGATATAAATACATTTTTTATTTTAGAATTGAGATATCTAGGTCCTTATCTCCACATCTTTACCTATTATTGGTAAAGGTTCACTAATATTATATTATTGATGAATTTAATATTATTACTATTATTTTCAAAAATTAAAAATCATTTCTTAAATTTTGACAATTAATTTAAATGTTATGAGTGCGCTAAAGTCTAATTAATGCTTATTATGTGTGTGGCAAGAAAATTGAACGCAGATGGCAGATTTGTAAACATCAAAAGTCGAGGGTCAGTCAGTAATTCGCCCAAGACTCTGGAGTCACTTATAAGTTGGAACACGGAAATGTGTGGTCCAACCCTAGTTAGAAGATAACCGTCCCCTAACAACTTAGAGTGACGTATATGTTTGTTCTTTCTTTTTTTATTTTTTTTAAATACTTCTTGTTCTATAAAATTGTAAATTTTATAATTTATAAGAAGATAATGAATAAAAAATAAATATAAAATAATAAAAATAGGATAAAAAATTTTTACAAGCACTTCCAAATGCAAACATTTTTTGTATTCCTGGACAAATTATATGGTTTTCAGAGATGATTCACCACCCCCAAAATCAAATCTAATGATTTATATTTTGTAATATCCATAATCAAATGATCACTTTACGCATACAAGTCTTTTTCTTTTTCCTTTTTTTTTTAATCTTATTTTCAGTGTAAACGTAGAATGGGAGTGAAACTAGCAATGAGGTTTCCTTTGCCCTTTCTGTATATAATCAATTATATGGTTTATGCTAACCAAACCCGTGCTGGCCTATACATGGTTTTTCGGTTGCTTGTCTTCCTTTTTAGTGATCACAAAATGATGTTAACGTTGGTATGAAATCAAGGAAAAGAACATAGAGATAGGAAGAAACGGAGAGAGAAATTTCTTTTATCTTGTAAATAGCTAGAGATTATCACAATTAATTAAATAATATTATTCTCGTTATCTTGCACTCATTATTTATTTATTTATTTCATAAATTATGAAATTCATCATTTTATAAATTTATTATTTATTAGTAGAGAATAAATGATTATTTTTCTTTTAAAAAGTCCAACAATTTTTTTTTGTTTAATTTGTCAATTAGTCATGCATATTTCCATATGCCAATTTTGTTTACATATGTAATTAAATTTAAATAGAAGCAGCACTTTCACTCTACCGCACCCTCTTATAACATATTTCTTGATTAAACAAACACGATATAATTTTAATTAAAGTAACTTCGTTTATTATAATTATATAGACAGAATTTGATTCATATTGTCTAAATGCGTAGAAGAGAGAGAACAGAGTTTTGTTAAGCAGGCTTTGATTATAAGGACAAAACTTTGACTAACCGAGGGAATCCAAGGCAATGCCAATCTGAAAGAACAATAGGGAGAAATATATGACTATCGAACGTCGACAGCGCATAGGAATCGTGAATGTGATAAAAAGAAAGTTTGATGTTTTTTATGCTGATTTGTGTGGTAAATTAGCGTGCACGTAAGCCTGAGCACAGTTTGCATGCATGCAGTAGAGATGATTAAGACAATTGGCGTGTGATTCCCGCAGGTGCCTGCAGGATTGAAGGATGCTGGGTGTGGGAGTTATAACAAAGGAAAAATTTATATATCGAAGAGCAGTCCACGACACGTGCTGGATGCTTACTCATCGCAGTTTCAGAATGACTTTTCAGTATTCCTCAAGTGTCGTTCTCAAGAGATGGTTGCTGGGGGACGCATGGTATTGTCTTTTATGGGTAGGAAATCCATGGATCCCACCACTGCTGAAAGTTGCTACCAGTGGGAACTCTTAGCCCAGGCCCTCATGAGTATGGCTTCTGAGGTAATTAAAAGTACCCAAAAAGATTATTGTATATATATATATTCCCATGCTTCAAATGATATATATTCAATATATATTTTAATGTGAACGTATATTCTTATTAATTTTTTTAAAATTTTACAAATGTATATATATATATATATATATATATATATATATATATATATATATATATATATATATATATATATATATATATATATATATATTATTTAAAATACTTTCAAATCTTTATATTTTACCTTCAGGTAATCTAGGAATACTTTGAAAAAGGCAAAAAGACAGAGTAGAAATGATCACGTGCATCTACGTACACATGATTTTTAATATTATATATATATATTTTTAAAGAGGCATCATATAAATTGCTACATACTTGCGAATTAGGTCAGCCAATAAAATTTTGTCGCTGTTGGATTACTCATATTTTAAAGTTTAAATTTTACAGTTTTAAAAGATTAAATAATATGTAAATTTTACTATAAACCATCAAACAGGGTGACATGCATTATTTTATTTAGAAGTGGAACCTTTTTATTTTTAACAAAAGGATAGAAAATCTAGTGACATCTAAGATATAATTGTCATATAATTTTAATTTTAATATTAAATGAGCAATTAAGTGGGGTGATATTTGTAGGGAATAATTGAAGAAGAAAAGGTGGATTCGTTTGATGCGCCTTACTATGCACCGTGCATGGAAGAGTTGATGATGGAGATAGAAAAGGAAGGGTCATTCACGATGTATCGGCAGGAGGCTTACGATATTGCCTGGGATGGCGAAGGGGAAAAGAACAGTGAAGATTCATTGGGCATGGAAATGGAATCAAGTGGAGAGCGAGTAGCGAGAACCGTGAGGGCCGTGGTTGAGTCCATGCTGGAATCCCACTTCGGCAGTCACATAATGGACGAGCTATTCCGAAGATACGCCAAACTCGTGACCCATCACTTGTCCAACGCCGGAACCAAATACGTCAATTGGGTCATTTCCCTTGTCAAGAATTCCCCAAATGATGTTTAAGTGTAACACTATTACAATCTGTTTTCTGAGTGTGAATGCCCCCAGTCCTAAAAATAAATGAATTAGATTAGACAAGTTTTAAGATACTTTCTTGTATTAAAAATAGTAATTACATGTCCTTATTAGTTACATTGAATGTTAAACGTTTCATTGCAAAGGATATATTATTCTTTATTGTACGTTAATAATAAGGAGTATCATGTTTAGCGGGCCAAAATTTTTAACAAATTTTTAATTTTATTTATTTTTTTAAAAATAATTATTAAAATTTCCCTCCTTCGAAATAAAATTATTAGGTTAACTTCTATGCACAATCTTTCACCCTTCGCCCCTAAATACATTCATTTACTTTCATCTATTTAGTGATATACTCATGTCTTATTGCATACAACCTAAATGTACTCAATGTGATTAAGAGACTCTTGCAGCTCCATGTAAAAATTGTTATTAAGTAAGAAAACTACATTATCTTTGGGTTTGGTTTTAGTTAATTGATTTTCTTTAATTATGTTTTACATCTTTCTATTTTGTGAGAGTAGGCGCTATAATAAACTATTGTAAGAACTTGTGAGATATTTAAAAAAATCATCTATATAGATAATATAATTTTGAAATATCATTACAGTTTAAAAGTTGGATTTAAATTTGGTTTACCGTCAATGTAAATCAATATTATACTATTACTCAATTATGTATTCTTCTGTTAATAAAAAATTCTTAATTTTTTTTATTATTTTTAATAATTCTTAATTATTATTTTTAAATATTTTTCTCATTCACTAATAATATAATAAGATGTTTTATGTTAAAAATAAATCATTAAACTCTAAAAAATTAATTAGTCATCAAGCAACATCTTAATGTGAAATCAGTAAGTAACAACTATAATACGATTAATAACATTTGTCACTTAAATTACTTGAGTTATTCCCGATATTTACTTAAATTCATACGTTAATATGACTTTCTGTAACCACTAAAATATAAAATTTGTCAGTAAACTCATGGCCTGTACTAAGTTGAACGGGGTTTAAAACAACGGTACCGAAACTGATATTATTACCAATTTACACCAACCATTGTGATTTGCAACACATACTATTGCTATTGGCTAATTAGGGCGCAGTCCACTGGAATTTCGTATCGTAGAATGGTCAACACATGATGTCAGTTATAGAGGTGTTCGTTTTAGGATTTAAATTTTGTTTATAGTGTAAATCGTTACCCTATAATCGAGTCATCATTTTAATCAATTAAGAATTATTGAAACTTTTTTACTAAACTATTTATAATTACAGGTTGGTGGAGTTTAGAGAGTGCATAGAACCCTAACTCTTAAAGTTTTCAAAATAATATATTAACATTATATATCATAAAATTATAAACAAGAATATTGAAATTTTTTATGCACGTCATTTAATCTAAAAAATCTTTAGTGTTAAAATTAATGAGTTTTTATATTTAATATTGTCAATATATATTACACAAATTTATTAAAATAAATAATTACATTAAAATTAAAAAGTTAATAAAAATTATCTAAAAAAATTATTATTATAAAATCTAAAAATTAGTAAAATAATAATATATAAATAATTATTATGACTAAATATATGTATAAAATAATTACCATAACTAAATAAATATATTAATTAGAGTAATAAATTACTAATATTTCAAAAAAATTTCAATAAGATATTTTGGATGACAAGTGCATATTTATGAGTCATGAAAATTTAGAGGTAATAGCCTATTTAAGGGATTAGTATGATGTAAAAAATAGATAACAAAATAACTTAAAAGAAGATCAATCATCATCATGTGAAGAAGACAAATAAAAGTAGATATATTTTCACACACACACATATATATATATATATTATAAATTTAATTAATAAAATATTTATAATTATTTTATTTAATATTAAAAATTTTTTAGATTAAGTCTTGTGATTTTTTAATCCTTTAATTCGGAGATTTTTAACGTTAAACATTATTGCATTTTGATTTATTTTCTTAATATTTAAATTCTATTTAATGATGATGATGATGAATAACACAAGATTTTAAATAATAATAATAATAATTTATTAATTTCAATTAATTAATAATATGAAATTAATAAAAAATAAGTGAGATAGTAATAATAAATATAATGAATTATAAAATCAACTTGAGTTTGTTTAAAATTGGGATTAATACTATATTACCTTAATTCAATTTTCGCTTGATGTTTATTTTTTGCACATTAAATTGATCCAGTAGGATTGAATCAATTCATTTTAACTATACTAGTTATTGATATACATCTCGCTTTTTATCTTATTTCTTTTTTAAATGGAAGGGGCAAAGCCCGGCAATAGGAGAAACCACAATAAAACTAGTCAAGGCCCGTATGGCAGAATCCCAACCAAAATTTAACAACAGAGTGTAACGCTGATTCCTTGGGTTAGTTTGAATGTGACCGTCCAATCAGCACATTTTTTCTTTCCATTTGGATATGACAAAGATGGATATGCCAGTCCCTTCAATGACATGCAGAAATGGTCCATCTTTGATATTTCAATAAGGATAAGGCAAGAACTGCTCCTGGGACCTTGTCCAGCATTAACTGGTCCTCTGCGCTTAAATATGTGGTGTATGTAATTCACACTATACGTTGTATATTACGAAGATTCAAGAAACAGATGATTTTTTCTGGGTCCGGGAAATTGGAAATAACTAGGTGAAGATTCCAGTTTTCCTGAGTCCGTCAATATTGCACCTGCAATCATATCAATCTATGACTAGCTGCTGATGCCACTGATCATAAACAAACGATTCATGATCATTGATTGGGTACCTGACATAACAGATCCCTAACAATCTAGAAAAAAACTTTCAAATTAATTACAATTAATTATACTCGTTACATCCTTACTTTCATTGCATCAAGAGAAATATGGAAGTTCATGCTTACGTTTTTCCACTTTATTACAAGCGAGATATAATTTAAGAATGGCATGCGCCTTGTTCCACATCAAATAATTGAAAGTGGGAACTCACCCTTTTCAAAATTCTATGAGTGCATGTCGGCCATAAAAGCACAAACATATTGCTGCAAACCGTACACGTATCTCCCACATGGCTCATGAGGTCAACAATCTAAACACCCAACTTAATGCTAGTATATATGATTGAATTTATTTGTTTCGAAAGTATCGCACATATTATTCAACAACAAAGAAAGAAAGCGAAGAAAATGCTTCCACAGTTGGCTGAGGAGCGTGCTTGGTTATGTTATCTAGTCGTCCTTATCACTGGTCCTTTGCTGCTTTTGCTATGTCAAAAAGTGAGGACCGTGTGCAGCTGCTATCACAATTATAACCATTCCTCTGCTGCTTGCATTCCTCGAGGGAACCAAGGATTGCCTTTTGTTGGAGAAACCTTGCAATTCATGGCCGCCATCAGCAGCAGCAAAGGCGTATATGAATTTGTCCGTGTTCGCCGCCTCCGGTAGTAGCACATCCCTTTCATTTACCTAAAGCCTTGATGTCTTTTTGTGTTTTTCAACGATATTATATACATTGAAATTAAAATTTAAAATATAAATTAAAAAGTTAGTATTAAATATAAAATAGCATGTTAAATTTGTAAAGCTTAATAATAATTATTATTTTTTCAATAATATTATATAAATTGAAAATAAAGTGTGAAATTGAGTTTTAAATACAAATTGAAGAATTATTATCAAATATAGAATAATAAGATAAATTTGTAAAGCTCAACAATTAATATAAGAAATTCATAATTTAATTTCAAATCTCATTTTCAATATCTATTATTGTTTCCTTTTAACTATAATATGCAAGATTATTTTCTCTCTCAAACGGGTTTCAACATATTTATTTACTACTAAATTTTATAAACGTTTTATTCTTTTATCATTTTGCATCAAATTTTATTTGTACCATAAATTTTATGGAAAAATACACATAAATTATTTATTCTATAACCATATTTACAGCCACCATGAACCCATGTACCCATATAGTTCAAAGTGTTTGAAAATCATTTGTAATTTATATTGTTAATATTTTGCCCATCTTGTTAATTGCTTGTGCAAATCTAACAGATTTAAACATATATATGCAAGTCTATGGACGGACCTATATGTTATGTTGTCGGGTAAAGGGGATAAAAAAAATTTCTTTTTACACATACATACGCGCTAATTGGGTATATTGAGCCCATAATTCATATGGTGCCCCTGCGTTTATTCTTTATATATATTGAATTGGACGGATTTTACTTTAAATAAGTATAAAATTATGTAAAATTTCACTCATCATAAAAATAGACAAATATATAAAAAGAGATATTAAAATAAATAACATTTTATTTTTATTTAAACATCAATTTTTATAATAATTTAAATATTTATTTTTTAAGTATATAATTTCTTCCTCAAATTAAAATTTCTAAATCTACTATTGTGCAAGTCACGGGCCCATTTATTAATTCAACTTTATTTTATTTTATTTTAATTTATTCCTAATTTTACTTTTATATTCTCAATTTATTCTCCTGCATAAATGAGAGAGCAAATTGATTGAATATTTCGGATAAGTGAAAAATCCTTTATTAAGATTTGTGCTATTATGAAATTCTATAAACAGTTGGACAACCGTGATGACAAAGAGTCCCATGCTTTGCCCAACTTGAGGAACCGGGCATATACTTGACTCTATTGAAACCAATATTAAATAAAATTTAGAGATGTGGGATTGATAAATTAGGGTTTATTTTTGAGGAAGAGATGATAAAAATTAGATTTTTAAAAATTCATCTCAATTTTACATGAATTTCACAGCAAAAAATAATATTCCTTTATTTAGAATATAATTTAATTTTCTCTGCAATCATGATATTATTATTTTCTTAATCATCAAGCCGTCACACAAAAACGAGCCTTACAACGTTAAAATTTAGAAATTTCCCTTTACAATCTTACAACTTTAAAAAAGATTATATATAACCCAAAAATTTTAAATTATTTTACTAAGATCCTTAATAATAAATTATAGTTTAACTCTCTAAAAGATTTTCTTGAGCGTCTATGCCTCCTATTAATAAACAAACAAATCAGAGATTTTTCAATAATTATATGTTTTATTAAGTATTTCCACAAATAGTTGGTGTGGATATAACAATGTGATTGGCTTGTTTAAATCCTTGGACAGATTTGGAACGTGCTTCAAGACGAGGCTATTTGGGAAAACACACGTTTTTGTTTCGAGCACGCAGACGGCAAAAGCAATTCTAAACAACGAGGTGGGGAAATTCAACAAGAAGTATATTCGGTCAATTGCAGAGCTGGTCGGAGAAGACAGCTTATTGTGTGCTGCTTACCACCATCACAAACTCATACGAGGTCGGCTTCTCAGCTTATTCTCCACCAGTTCTTTGGAGTCCTTTGTTAGACAGTTTGATGAATTGGTTGTTGAAACCCTCGGCAAGTGGGAACCCCAAGCCACTGTCGTCATACAAAATGAAGCCCTCAAGGTACATTTTATGCGGCAATTATCACCTACTTAGCAACGGATCACCTACTTGAAAATATTTCTAATTTTATATATAATAATATTGAAAATTTTAATATTATTCTCATTTATATTTTAGCAAATAGGAAAATTATCTCATAATTTTTAATAATCACTAATTTATGATATCAAAATACAAGTGAAAGTTATATTAAAATCTTATTGTAAAATTGAAAATATTTTTATTTCCTCATATATTAAATTATTTATCTTATTTTTTATTTCCATGTATTTTACAATAAGTTTATATTTGCCACCATTGTAATTAAAATCTTAGGTATAAAGTCAAGTAAACAGGAAAATCCCTGCTTTTTCTCTAATGACTTTTTTCCAATTACAATTGACTTGTCAATCGTTAATGATTCCAAACAGCTCACACGAACTTTCAGCAAATGAAAAAGCTTGAGTTTGTTTCTACATTTGTGTTATTTTCTCCCCTAATCAATTATGATTAACTAACACGACAAAACTTGAGCTTTTTTCTCACATTGTTCCGAGGAAACTTGAACCTATAGTTCTCCGACATATTATTCAATTCTTTCATCGCTAACCCGACATCTACTTTATTTTGACATTAAAAATGCGAAGGTAAATTTGTGGCTAGTATCTGACGACAGTTTGGGAGTGCAGATAACGTGTAGAGCGATGTGCAAGATGTTGATGAGCATTGAGGATGAGCATCGGTTAGAGACTATGCAGACACAGGTTGCTCATCTTTGTGAAGCCATGCTTGCCTTCCCTTTAAGGTTGCCGTGCACCAGATTCCATAGAGGCCTTCAGGTATATCATTCGCAGGGCAAGTGGGCCCACGTTCTACCTTATGAAAAATAATTGGGCCTAAATAGGCCCATTAAACCCGATGCCACCCTCAGAAACAACCGATTCTATACCCCCTTTGCGTAAAAATGATTCAAACACATGGCCCAATTCTTTGCTATCTCAAACAACGACATCTGGATCATAGTCCTTAGCCTTGGGCCAGATTTATAGCCCATCGATGATAAGAAAATAAAAAAAAAAAGAAAAAGGCAGGCTCCGAAAGTGAACTTACGAAAGCTCATTATGTAATTTGTATTCTATTTTTTTTCTTTTCAAATAGCTAGATGAGCATAAATCAACCTTCTCAAACCGGCCATAAGTTATTATTTTGATAGATTACTAGCAAAGCTCAACAACACCTCCTATCATAATAACAAAAATGTAGTTACTTTCCACAGCAAAACAACTCAAGTTTCTATTATGCGGAAAAAGGCAATTGAAGCTCTTTAGTGATAATGCAGGCAAGAAAAAGAATCATAAACATACTGGAGAAAGAAATCAAGCAAAGAAGAAGTGGAGCAACAGGTGTTTATGAAGATTTTCTTCAACGGCTTTTAGCAGAAAATGACAATAAAGTGAATAAGGACGGAACCTTTACGCTGACGGATAGAGAGATTCAAGATAATATATTAACTATGATAATTGCTGGTAAGTTTGAACAACCTTAGATTTTGCCACACATTTCAGACCCCAAATACTAATATAGCCTTTCATCAATGGTGAGAATGCAGGACAGGATACAACAGCTAGTGCAATCACATGGATGGTCAAGTTTCTCTATGAAAATCAAGATGTCTTTGATACCCTTCAGGTCAGTCTGCCAGCCTTACTTTTCTTTTGCTTCTTTTTTTATCTTTTTTGGAGTGAATGCTTCTATAGCTCATTTTATGTGGCGCTACTAATAACAATACACATAATTCTTGATTTTTATGTACCCCACCATCATAGTACTAGGATCACAAAATTCATGGGTCAAAATAAGTTATTGTCGCTAACATTACATAAAAAATATTACCAAACTCTTGCCCCTTGTGTTGAGTTTACTAGAAATTTACTGATTAAAGATGTTGGTTAAAAATGTTAATGGTTGGTTTGTTGACTACAACAGACGGAGCAATTTCAAATTGGCCAGAATGGCAAGACTTGTACATATTTAACACTGGAGGATCTTAATAAAATGACATACGCTTCTAAGGTATGTTCTTGACGGTAAGACTTGAAGCATAATTTATCCTACAAGTTTAATTCTTTCAATATGTATGATCCTATATGGTTCAGGTTTATGGAATTAATTGAACAAGCAGGTAGTTAAAGAATCTTTGAGGCTGGCATCAGTAGTACAGTGGTTCCCGAGATTAGTACTCGAGGACTGTGAGATTGAAGGTGACAACATTTTCTGATTTCTGCTAGCAATAAAGTTCATCTACATATACAAGCTTTTCATTAAACAACATTAAAATAATTTATAGTCACTAATAATAGGATTTAAGATCAAGAAAGGGTGGAATATTAACATCGATGCTAAATCAATACATCTTGATCCAACTGTGTACAACGATCCAGACAAGTTCGACCCGTCAAGGTTCCAAGTAAGTTTCAGTGTAGTATTTTTGCCCCCTTTCCCAGAATTTCTGCGGCTTATAAATTATCGAAAAAATAAAAAAAAGAGTAAATTGAAGTTTAAGAGATATTTTACAAATTTTGATGGCCAAATATTAAGTAATTCTCTTAATATAAACAGGCTGAATCAAAACCATACAGCTTCTTGCCCTTTGGGATGGGAGGAAGGACGTGTCCTGGGATGACCATGGCTAAAGCCATGATGCTGGTGTTTCTCCATCGTCTCATCACCGCTTACAAGTAAGTTCTTTGTTAAGTCATATTTCTTGGACACATTATTTTTTTACCTTATTTTCTATTTATGTATGTACACATGATACGTTTCAAATCAAACTGATTTAATCTACTTAAAATTAGTATAGCAAATTCTTTTCATATAATAAAACCTGAACAAATGTAAGAGATACAAGAGATATTTTTGTAGTTTATTTTTTATTTATTTTATTAAAAGATAATTTTTATAAAAAAATTCATTTGTGTATATATATAAGAAAATGACCTTCATATCATTTATGAATTTTGTGATTAATATAATAATATATAACATCATGGTAAGTCGAGAAAGAAAATAATTTCCTCCTTAAAAAGAGATATTATTCTTTGTCATGCTCTTCATATATTATATTTAAAAAATATTATTATTTTAATATTTTATAATCATAAATATAAATGATTAATTATAAGAATGAATTATAGTGCACAATTAATAAGATGGTGTATATTTATACTAGCAAATTGACGGTTTAGATTTGTCTAATAAAAAAATTGTAATAATTATTTTTTGAAAATAAATTTCAACTTACATTTTATCTGTAATTCAAAGAATATAAATTTACACTTAAGTAATGTACAATAGAAAACCCCTTAATTTTATGTATACAAAGATAAATTTTTACCAAAAGAAAATTGTGTACGTCCCATTGCATTAATGTTGTGACAAATGTTGATCCTTTACGCATGTGATCTAAGCAATCCGCTTACTATTATGCTAAGGAAGCGTTGGATGTATGTATTCAGGTGGAAGGTGATTGATTCAGACTCAAGCATTGAAAAATGGGCACTTTTTTCAAAGCTAAGAAGTGGGTGTCCTGTGAATTTGACATCCATCGTAGACAATGCCAATAAAACTGATCAAACCAATGGTTTGATAGCAACTCAAATGGGTATTTGAAGGCTCTCATAAGATCGGTCACTCTTACGTTGTTAGTAGCAGGAATGTACCTAACTCACATGTCCTGTAATCTACTAAGTTACCTTTGATCTCAGTCTAACGAGTCATGAAGAATCAGTTAAAAAAACAAAAAAAAAAGAAGAAGGAAGATTACAATCTTGTCATCTCTAGTTTAATGAAAATTACATTATAATTACTGCTTATTACAAATTGACGTTCTTACTTTCATTGTGGTTTATGAGAACGCCTCAAATTGTGTCCGAAGGGCAACTCAAATGATGAAAATTCCTTGCTTTCTTTCTTGTTTTTTTCTGTTATTTTTCAAGCAGAATCGGCTGGGAAAGTAATCTTCTTTAAGTGTCTCCGTCAGCCAGTCGCCAAAACGATCCATGAGAGTGAAATCAAATGCGGACAGGGGATGCCAATTTTGACTTCGCAGACATGAATTCTGAACAGTGGTGGGGTATGGCTCTGAAAAAGTACAACCGGGATGGCTCAACCATAAAGAAAAATGGGCACTTTTGTATTTAATCAATAATCACTGTTTCCAAATTCGCAACTCAACTTATATTTGTGCAAAGCTATAAATAGTACAGCTGATAATTTAATGGTGTATTTACCTTTGATATTATTATTTTATTTTTTTTATTATACTTAAGATTTGAACTTAGAAATTTATATATGTACTTTAAATAGATTATCACTCATATCATTATTGAAAAAAAGAGCTAAAGATAACACAAATTTTATCATTAAATTACAAATGTAATTAATTTAATTCAAATTATTCTTAATAAAAAATAAAAATTCTAAGGTAAATTATGAATAAATAAAGATCCATATTTTATCAAGAATGAAATAGACACTATGTCAAAATGAAAAAAAAGCACGGGTCCCAAAAAATGAAGCTCTCTTCATACTGTGGAGTTTATCTCTCCCTTAATAATATAAGAATTTACACAGAGCATATTAAAACCTCTCTAAAAATAGGGTAATATTATTGTAAAAAAACGGTATGCTTAACTTCCTTATAAAATATACATTTTTTCGGTCCAATAATGGATTCCTTGAAATTGCCTTCATGAAACCAAAACCAAAATGAATGATTTAAACTTTGGGTACGTGGTACAATCTCGTCCTATGGATGAGATTGTCAAAGATTTAAATAATCTTATCCAATAGATGAGATTGTATCACACTACCCAGAGCTTAGGAACTTTGGATATCTTAGAATTTCCCATAGAATATATATAGAAACAAGTTCTGTAACACAAACAGTTGGATCTGCAAAAAGGACAGAAATGATTTATCGGCCATCTATACAGTAAACATACATTAAAATGTGCTGTTTATAAATATTTCGGTCATAAAGCGACTGCTACCTCGGACCGTATATATTATGTAGGGGGGCTCTCCGATCGAAGAAATGATTACAGTACATTATTAAAATAATAATATATTAGTATATTATTATATAATATTGCAGATTTGATTTTAAAAAAATAAATTTAATATTTAATTAAATTTAACCATATATTAATACGTTACTTATCAACAATGTATTATAAGTTCTTCCTCTTTACTTTCTTGGACCATGTCAAGTGTCAATATTATGTCCATGTCCTTTTCAACGTTGAAAGACTTTTAAACGGTTGCGATTAAGAAATATGTTCCAAAAATAACACATATTTTATAGTCGAAAACAACATTAGAAATTTAGAAATAGAAACCATAAATTGTATTAGCAGGCCCAACATGGACACATACAAAAAAAGAAAAAAAAACGCATCAGGAGGCAGTTTAATATCTTGAAAGACAAATGTGGGGATTAACATTACCTATTTTCTTAAACAACTTGTAGCAATTGGATTATATTTATCTCCAATTGTCATTCTATATAGGCTAGGATGTTGAGCATTAAATACCTTCTCATTTGTGAAGAAAGAAACGATATAAGAAATTGGGAAGAGCATAGTTTTGTTTGGGAAAGAAGAATCCAGGGGCTTAAAATAGGGAGCAGTGATGACTATCACAACTTCCTTCTTTTTCTGTCACAGATTACTCGTCAACTACTAAGAAGATATTAGGTTACTACTGGACTTTAATTACTAATGAATTTTAAAAAAGCTATCGTCGATTAATTAAAATATGATAGATGTTTATGTATATTTAAGCGTTTAACTGTCATTGCTACGAAGCACAAGAAGATAAAGTATGAAATATTTGCGTTTGGTTTAAAATCCTTTGTATGTGTATTGAAATTCAGGGTTATTAAAATATCTCAAACTATTTTTATTCAATCGACTGAATTCGATATTGAAAGATTAAGAGTGATTAGTATATTAACATTAATAAAAATTAATAAAAAATTATAAAATTTTGTCAATTAATTGGTGGTGGTTGAGAAACTCTTAATTGTACTAGACATTACTAATCGAAAAATTAAAAAAAAATGTAAAATTTGATTGATTGTCTAGGAGGTTTTGAATTGTTACTTCATATTTTTTTTTACTATCTTTATTGTCCAAATATCTTATATAAATGTTTTTAAGTGTTCACATTATATTGTATTTGAATCAATGTTTATATTTTATATTCAATGATTATATTCCTTATTTAATTTTAAATTTGCTTCTTATTATAATTATTTGAATTTGAACCCTCTCCTTTTTCTTTGTCATTTTTCTATTATTTTTGAAAAAATAAAAAATAATTTTTACTCTAAGCCCCACCACTTTTTTTCTTTATTTTACTAAATTTATGATTGCAAATAAAAAAAAAACTTTGTATTTATCTTTTCCCGAAATTCACTTGATGAAGATGTACCGAATCCATCCATGAAATTATGATTAGCAAGCTTTTTAAGTAAATTTTAATCGATAAAATCCTAATAAAATACAACATTGTAATATCATAATATTTTTTTAGATTTTAATTTATCATGTCCGACAGAATTTGAAATGATGGTTAAGATTCAGCGGTCAGTCAATTTCGATTGAAAAAAAAATATAATAGTTATAGAATTGATTGATTAACAAAACGCTCCATCGAACCACCTATTGACAGTACCATTCTTTTCTTTTGGTACATTGTAGACCAGTTCTTTGTTTTGGTATTAAAAAAACTTCCAACAAACTGTTTAAATATGTCATGTTATATCGTACTTAGTAGGTTGACATTATCGTTCTTTCAATGATATATAGATCCCTTTCGTTTAAGTTCTATTGCTATTCCCATTCTCCAATTTTTCATGGCGTTCAGTGCTCCCTTCAAACCACACACACACATACATATAAGGAAAAAGGCAGTTGGATAATTGTTATACATGTAACACAACTTAAATTAAAATATACTCTGTTTGGTAATTGTGCAAAAACAATGAGGAATACTACTGCTGTATATAAAATGGGAAGCAGACCCACCTTGAGAAAAACAAAGCCACAAGATGGACCCCTTGATGGATAGCAGAGACAAACGGGAAAGACATAGCCAAACTGAGTATGGACGGCTCGAGTTTGAAGACAGCAATAATAGCA
This sequence comes from Sindora glabra, assembly GCA_020226215.1. Classification (NCBI taxonomy): domain Eukaryota; kingdom Viridiplantae; phylum Streptophyta; class Magnoliopsida; order Fabales; family Fabaceae; genus Sindora; species Sindora glabra. The sequence continues at coordinate 16,479,072 of CM035227.1, forward strand.
TATCCCTTTTGTCAAAAGAAGGAAAAACAAGTTTTTTTAAGGTATGTTTAATTTAGGGGAAAATGAAATTTTTAGAAAATATTTTTCTAAGAAAGCATATTTTTAGAAAATGAATTGATTTTTTATTGTTTGGTGCGTAAAGAAAAATATTTTTTTATGTTAGTGTACAAAAAAAATTAATTTTATTTAAAGTAAATCAAAATTATTTACTTCAAAATTATTATAATTTTACCGTACTCTTTAAAAAAGAAATTTTTTTATAAATTTTTTATCAATTTTAGTGCTTAGTAGTCTAGTCTAGTAATGATTGGTCTCCAACAATAAAATATATATTAAAGGTATTACAAATTTTTATATATAAATTTACATAGTTAGATTAATTAATTATTATAAAATATTATATAATAGAGCATTCATCATGATAAAAAGAGAGAGAATATTTTAGTAAATATTACATGAAAATGTACAACTGAACTTTAATAAATAAAAATAGATTTTATAAAAAAATAAAAATAGAGCATTCATCATGAAAATATTTAATAAATAAAAATAAATTTTGCTCGTGATTACGATTGCGTAATAAGGGAAGAAGATAGAAAGTTTGGGTTTGGACATAGATGTACTGAGTAACAAGAAAAATGAATTCTACTTTTCAAAATGGAAAGTTACTTTCCCAAAAAATAATACAACTTTCTAATTGATTAGAATTTATTTTCTTATTGATCAAAATTTTTAAATATCAAAATAAGAGAAAGTTAAAAAATAAATTTTAAAAATTCATTTTTTTTCTAACCAGACAGACCCTTAGTTTTTGTTTGGATTATTTTAGTTTCAATTTTCAGTATGGAATTACTATCATCCTCTATACAACTGGGATAAGTCGAGTTACAAGGGTCTTCATCAGGTGAAATATATAGATATAGTGTGTGTGTGTGTATATATATATATATATAACTTGCCATTCAAGAAAGGGCATCAGGTATAGTGTTTATACTCTTTGGAAACAAAAAACAGGTTCAGTTGAGACTTCTGCCAGTGCTTCTGGATCATCTAAGCTAAGCTCATCCCAGGATCTGAAGTTTTTACATATATGACGGGAAAACATATAGCTGGTAGAAAAATAATCCGATATGGTTTGGGCTACTGATCAATTGTGAAAATCATTATTCAGTGAAGATTCAGAAATAGAAAAAAATTTAGTGAATATAAGAGACAAGGTGCAAGTTCTTTGTGTGAGAGGAGGGAGGCCCCCTATCAAAATGATTGATTTGTGTTTATTCCATCATTTTAGAAGCGAAATACAAGGTTGGTTCCCGGTGGACAGAAAAAGGGAGAAGAAATGTCGGCGTAAGTAGTAGACAAAAACCATTTGACATACGAGTGGATAAGAGCAAGCAAGGAGCATACCATTATCCTACTACTATGGTGCATTATTGTTTTGGCCTAACCACCATTGCATGAAGCTACAATTCTTTTAGTTATTTTATTCTTGTCTCGTTTCCTTTTTGTCTTTTTAATTGGGTCCCTCGGAGCACTTTGAACAAATATCAGCGGAGGAGAAGGAAATCAAGAAGAAAACTTCATCGAGAGAAAAAAAAAAGAAAAGAAAAGAAAAGGAAAGGATTATAAGACCTTGACTTATATTGCCCATGAAAAGTTCATATGTATAATTTTAATGTCAAACATCTTTTAATATAACATTTTTTTTCCCCACACCTATATCTGCCCCTTTTTATTCAATTCCCTTGGCCATTGGTCATGATTATATCCATGAAAGGTAACTATATCTTCCATTGATTGTCTTAAGGAGAAATGAAGGCGAAGAAAATGTTTCCCAACTTTCTGTGGATAAGCCATTAATAGCTACAAAATGCAGATTAATTTATTAATTAAATTAGTATAAATTGTAACTATTCACTTATAATTGATATTGTACACACACACATAGCATAATTTATCCAAGTCATTAATCGCAGTTCAGTGATGAGCAATTTGAACAGTATATCATCATCAATTGAAAAGGCCCAGATAATTTATTTAAAATTAATTGCATCTACTTTAAGTTCTTGGCAGGTAGCTTAATCTACTTCTAGATAGTTAAAAGATTACAAAAGCAGAGAAAAGTTGAGGGGCCCTTTCAACAAGAAGATTCCAACGAAGAAATTAATGTAAAATTTAGTGAGTATGCAGTGCTTGTGTACTTCTGAAGTTAATGAAATTCTTTTTTTTTTCAACAAAGTAAATATCAGAAAAAGATGGCATTAATGTGATTGACCAACAAAAAGGCAACCTTTTCCGCTCAGTCATTAGAGAAAAATCAATGCAGATCATTGCCTTTGCTTAATCACCCATGAATCTGCTGCAAATTGATATCCATTCAAGAAAATGGATGCGAATAAATGAACTATTCCTAAGTTTGCAAAACCAATAATAAAAGAAGCCTAATAGAAAAAAAAAACACAAAATATCCATGAAATTGATTTCAAAATAGATTCCATTTCTTATAGAAAATGGGATTAAGCATGTACACAAGTGGAGATTAATCCTAAAATCTTGAGATATAATACTTCTCTGATTTTTAATTTCTATTAAATTCCCATACTAATATTTACCATTTTTTTTTCCTAAAATTCGAGAGCCAGATTTTGCTGTGTTCTTCCCACTGCTTTCTTTTATGCTTAGCAATGAAATCTTCAACAGTGCGATTGAACTCTTCATTGCTCAACTTTTCCATTGAGCACAAGCGTTTTTCCAGTTCCCCACCACATTTCACCATTTCTTTGCTTACCTCTGTGTTCACTCTCTTCAGCCCTCGCTGGGGCCTCACCACGATCCGCCGCTCAAAGCTCTCCGACTGAACTCTCCGGTAATACTTCCTTTCCGAAACCTTCTCGCCATTTGCCGTCCGACTCACCATCCTGGAAAACGATGTTGTTGTAGCTGTCGTCTTCGTCGTCTCAGTGATCGCAGTGAAGGTGTCGTCTGAAACAGAGGACTCGTTAACCTCCGGCCAGATCATCTTTTTGTCTGAATATTCTGCTGTCGCAGTTTCTTTCTCAGTAGACAACTCTTCTGTATTGTTCATAGAATCGCCGCCGGTTGTTTTCAGGCGATACTCGCTGTTGTTGACAGACTCATCGTAAACCTCCCGTCGGCCACCAGTTTTGCTGTCGTTTGGAAAGGAGAGAAGGTAGACAAAGAGGATAATGACATTTCCAAGCACAAACATGAAGAATGAGGTCTTGAAGAGTCCGGCAAGTTCACCGTAGATAAGCCCAAAAATTTCAAAGACGATTGGAAATAATGAAGTGCGAGAGAAAATAAACAGAGCGACGCAGATGTTAAACAAGCACAAGGCATTCTCGAGCTTTGGTTTCGTGCGGTACCTTCTCATGGCATTGGCTTTCCCGTTCCTCACGTCATGGAATTGTAAGGAAGCCATTGAAACAGATTCGAAGGTGAGGAAGATAAAAGCGGAAAAGGACTAGAACGGAAAAGAGGAATGGATATGATAGGCTTATATAGATGAGAGGATATAGGGTTTGTATGATCTGGAAAGGGAAAGATATTTGGGGAGTTTGAAGGAGTGTCTCGAGAGAAGATTTTCCCGGAAATGGGAAGAAATGGCATGGGAGATTTTCCCTTCTAAACTGAGAATGCGACAATGATTTTCTTCCTCCCGATCAAAATGATTCCGTGTTTTAATTGGATGGGTTCTTTTGAACTCAAGAAATGGAATGAACCTGTGTTTGCCTTTTATAGAGCCCCATTCCAAAAATCCTATAATAATTCATGACGGAATTAATATATATCATCCATTTTCTTTTGTGCTATATTTGTAGGATTAATAGGTTAATAATATCAACGGGAAAAAGAAGTAATAATTTCTTTACGGGCATACACTTTCTTATATGATTAAATGAAAAGCGATTCATTTTAATATTTTTGGTTCATTTTATATGTTAAAGAGTAAGAAGTGGCAGCAGAATCTGCCCAGCTGGACCCGATCACGACGGGCACCCATGGGGCTTTAGGCGTCCAAATGCTTGACATGTACATCCGACTATAAGACAGACATACCTGCGACTTCTAGATTGAAGCACCTTCATTTTGAAAACCATCCATACATGCGTCATTGCTTTTATTTACAATAAAACCCTCAATAATTCAATTTCGTTCCAGCTGTCATAGTACTAATTCTGCTGAGAGGAGGGTTGATCCTTATTCATACATGTTAGCTTTAGGGTTAACATGGATCAAGTTATTATTAACTCTTATCAATAATAATCATATTGACTCAACTAATGAATATATATTAATTTATGCATAACACAAATTAATATATTAAAAATAAAGAAAATATTATATTAAAATATTTTGTTAATTTATTCATGAAAAATATCTTAATAATTAATCTAAATTTAAATATTTTAAAATTATACATTTTAAATAAATTATCATACTATATTTATATATTTGATAATATTGATTCTTATATAAAAAAGTATAGTCAATTCTAGCCATTTATATTAATATTACTTAAAAATAAGTTTAATGATACTAATTAATTTCTAAAAAATTCATAAAAAATAATCTTATATATTACTATTATTAATTAAATATATTTTCAACCATTTGACTTATATATAATTCTTTTAATAAGCATATATATCAATATATCTTCAAAGGAAGTAAAGAGATTTGTAAGCTTTATACATACATAAAATATGAATACATGATTTTTGTTGAAAAATTAAATTATGATACATTTAGGCATGATTTAACAAGTAAATTCTTAATTAGTCAACATAAATAATGGATTTTTTTACTATTTTAAATATGTTTTATTTTATTGTGATGATAATTTTGAATTAAATAAGTTTTATTTAAATATGCTAATGTTAAATTATATTTAATTTTATCAATTTCAATTTTAAGACATATAATATTACGAAAATGATTTTTAATGTCGCTAAAGACAAATAAAAAATAAAATTTTAAAAGGGAGAATAGAAATATAGCTTAAAATTACTAATAACTTAAATTATTTTAAAATGGTGGCAACAAATACAGTATAATAGTGAAAATATATTAGTAAAAATAATAAGATATAAGATAATAATAGTTTGATAAATAAATAGATGATACATATTAACCCTATATCCAAAAATTATAAGTCATTCATAATCCATTTAAAATTTTATATTAGACTATAAATGGATAAGTGAGTTAATAATAATATATCCACTTTTAATTCAATTTATATCTTTCTTAAGCTCCGTTTCACACAATAAATAAATTAACTTATAACTTATTGACTTGGTCAATAAGTTATAAATAAGTTACAAGTTAGTATAAGAAATACCTTTGAAAGTTAACTTATAACTTATTGACCTGTAACAACTTATAAGCTATTACAAGAAATACCTTTACAAGTTAAAGTTAGCTTATAACTTATTGACCAATCAATAAGTTATAAGCTAACTTTTAAAGGTATTTCTTGTACTAGCTTATAAGTTACTACAGGTAACTTATAAGTTCTGATTTAATAAGTTATCTAAAGTAGCTTATAACTTATAAATTACTTTTTTTAAATTTTTTTTCAACTTTATTCTTATTTTTTTTATTAATTTACAACTCATACCTTTTATAATATAAATTTAAATAATTTTTATAATATAAATTTTAATAAGTTACCTAGAGTAGCTTATAACTTATAAATTACTTTTTTTAAAAAAAATTTCAACTTTATTCTTATTTTTTTTATTAATTTACAACTCATACCTTTTATAATATAAATTTAAATAATTTTTATAAAATATAATTAATTATATTTTAAGTAATTATAATTTTATAATAAATAATAAAATAAAAATTATATAAGTAAATAAATATATAAATTTATAAAATATTAGAAACTATACTTTTATTTTAAACTTTTTAATTACATTAATATAATTTTATTTTTAAATAAATAGAAATTATTTAAATTATATATATATTTATATTAATATGTCATTTTATAATTTTAGTTAGTTTAACAGCTAATTTTACGAAACACTTTAATTATCTTATCAATTATCAGCTATCAACTATAAGTTATTAACTATCAGGTATCAGCTAACTTATCAACTAGTTACTCGAAACGGAGCCTTAATCTATATGTCTCAGATTTTTTGCAAACCACTTATTATATATTGTGATTTTTAGGTTTTCATATTAATAATTATTAGTGTTTGAATTAGATTTTCCTTTATAATTTGTAACTTTATCCCTAAACTTTGTTTTCTTATAATTAAGTTCTAGAGTTTAATTTCACTTATAATTAATTTCTTATCATAATTAATTTGAAGATTTTCCTTTGTAATTATTTAATATGATAAATAGTTGTCAATTTGAATTATTACATTGAGATCTAAGATTTTCTTTTGAAATTATTTAAAAAATGTTATATGTATAAAAAAATGAGATTTGAATTTGAATTGTAAATCTTTTATAACTTTAAAAATTTGTTCTATTCCACCATCATGTATTTAATGACAATTCTTAATTTGTATTTAGTATCTAATTTTAAATCCTAATTTTAGTGCATATAGTATTATTAATTATTTAATATGACAAACATTACTCAAATTGAATTACTACGTTGAGATCTAAAATTTAAAATTAAAGCATAATCTCTCAATCACAAAATTGCTAAGAGAATCAATTAATATACATGATTTTGTTCGTGGTTGTTTAAGTTATTGTGAATTTAATTATATTGTATTTAACTAAATATATCTTTCAGATGGAATATTTTGTCATTGTAATAGGCATTTATTGTCACGTTATGATATAACTTCGTAAGCTCACAAATGTTAACCGATGGATAGAAAATTTTAAATTAATGATGATAAGGAGAATTATTATAAATAAAAACGAAAGTTTAAAACCTAGTTATATAAATAAATAAATAAGAATTCTAAATTATAAATCGAAATAAAGTATAAACACTAAAAATTCAAATTGACTGTCTTGAATTATTGTTCTCAACTCAAATCAATCTATGGCTCCTTTTCATAAAATAAATAAATTAATTTATAACTTATTAAGCTGATCAACAAATTATAAGTTAATCTTTAAAAGTGTTTCTCATGCTAGTTTATAAGTTACTCGAGATAGTTTATAAATTACTTATAAGTTTTGATTTAATAGGATATTTAGAGTAGTTTATAGTTTATAGTTTATAAGTTACTATTTTTTAAAATTTTTTTAAAATTTATCTTTATTTTTTTATTAATTTATAATTTATATCTTTTATAATATAAATTTAAGTAATTTTTAAAAAATATAGTTAATTATATTTTAAGTAGTTATAATTTTATAATAAATAATAAAATAAAAATTATATAAGTAAATAAATATATAAATTTATAAAATATAATTAATTAAATATTAAAAATTATAATTTTATTTAAAAAATTTTAATTATATTAATATAAATTAATGTTTAGATAAATATAAATTATTTTAATTATATATATATTTCTATTAATATATTATTTTATATCATTTTATAATTTTATCTAATTCAACAGTTAATTTTATGAAATATTTTAATTAATTTATTAATTATCAATTAATTTATTAATTATTTGTATGAAAAAAAGCCTAGGTCTTGCTGGAACTAGCTTCATTAATTTTCTTCATGACAAAATTGTGAATTGGCCGGCTCTTTTTAAGTTTAAAAAAATGACCAGTTTTAGTACGACAACGCATGCATCTTGAAGGATCACCCGGCCACGCTGCCAATATTACATTGACCTTACCTAGAAGGCATCCTCCATTTATAGTTATACTTGGTCCTATTAGAAGTCGTTCACTGCAACAAATATAGTTTATACAGATAATAAAAACTTAATTATTTGTATATATTTTTTGAATTTTTTTGAATAAAATTAAAAAGCTATATATACGACAAAAATTATTTGTATAATTTTTTTTACTTTTTGACAAAAAAAATTCTATACAAATGATACTATATCATCCGTATAAAATTTAAAATTTTTTAAATAAAAAATTAAAAAAATTATACAAATAACAAAATATCATTTGCATAGATATAAAAAAGTTATTTTTAAAAAAATTAAAAAATCCTGTACAAATGACACAATATTATCTAGATAGGGCTGAAATTTTGACGCCCACCAAAATTTTGACAATCAAATTTTTTTAAGAATTACAAATAACATTTGTCATCTATATAAACGACATTTATCATGTCAAGGGAATCAAATTATGAAATGACACATGTGCCCTTATTTTTTGACCAATACAAATGATATTGAGCCACAATAAAGATCACATTTGTCATCTCAATAGGTTAGAGGAGCAAAATGATGCATGTGCCTCTCCTTCTAATCTATTAAGATGACTTTTTAGTCTCATTTATATAGGGTCTAACTATATAACTCATTCATCTACCTCTTCCACTTCACTTCGCAATTTTAACATCAGCCCATCCAAAATTTTGTATCTTTTCTCTTATTTTTTAAGTATGTATTTCTCAATTTTTTTATTTTTTATATTATTTTTATATTTATTTACTTATTCTTATATATTATATGGTTAAATAGCTAGGTTGTATTATTACATTTTTTATTGTCTGAAACTTTGCGCCTTTGCCTTTATTGTCCAAGTATGAGTTTCTCAATTTTTTATTTTTTACATTATTTTTATATTTATTTACTTATTTTTATATATTATATGATTAAATAGTTAGGTTGTATTGTTGCATTTTTTATTGTGTTGATGTATGTTAAAAAAGTTTATATACTAAATATTTTTAATATTTTCAATATTATACATGAAAATAAATTTATACTGTTATATATTAGTTTAATATAATTATTATTATGTACAATAGTACATATATTTAATGTGTTACATTTACAAGGAGTATGAATAAGAATGACATATTTTAATATGATATTTTGTGTGAAATTTTTTTTCTATAGTTTTATATAATGAATGCTTCAAATATTCGATGATATTCATATGCATGATAATTGAATATTAATTTATTTTAGTACTTCATTATATTGGTTGGTGAAATTAATATATTATAGAAGTTAGTATATATATTTACGATGTCAAAACTCTAGTTAGTTTGATAGGGTTTAGGAAATAGGATAATAAATTTTGTAACAATTTTGATCATTACATTAATCAAAATATTAAATTATATTAAAATACAAAAATAATAAATAAAATTTTCACAATTATATGAATAAAGACATAAAATCTCTAATGATGTGAAAGATTTTGTAAATTAAATAATCATTTAAAATACTAACAAAATAAATAATTTGAATATTTACAAAATAACTTGATTAATTCTTCATATAAAAGTTTAATATGAATAATAAGTATTCAAAATTTGATAAAATGATACCATTAAATAACAATATAGAACGAAATATGTAGTAATTTGATATTATAAGTAAGTCATATAATTATCATTATATTATTAAACTTAATAAAAATGAAAGTAATTGCTAAATGGTAACAATTTATTTTGATAATTTTATTAATGAAGATAAAAAAAATTTATAATGCAAAGTTTTTTATAATTTAAAGTGATAAAAATATAAATAATAATGGATAATAGAATATATATATATATATATATATATATAATAATTTAATATTATGAGTATGTCATACAATGATAATTAAATTACTATATTATACAAAAATGAATGTAATAATTTAAAGTAATAAAAATATGAGGAGTAATGAATGGTATAATGCATAATAATTTAATATTATCAGTAAGTCATATAATTTTTAATATATTGTTAAGCTTAATAAAAATGAAAGTGATAAAAATGGTAATAATTTATTTGGACAATTATATCAATGAATATAAAAAATTCTTTATGATGCAAAATATTTTATAATTTAAGTAATAAAAAAATAAGGAGCTATTAATAGTAAAATGCATAATAATTTAATATTATAAGTGAGTTATATAATTTTTAATATATTGTTAAACTTAATTAAAATGCAAATGATAAAAAATAGCAATAATTTATTTTGATAACTATATTAATGAATATAAAAAATTCTTTATGATGCAAAATATTTTATAATTTAAGTAATAATTTAAAGTAATAATGGATAATAAAATATATAATAATTTAATGTTATAAGTATGTCATACAATGATAATTACTTTACTATATTACATAAGAATAAACATAATAACTTAAAAGTAATAAAAATATAAGCAGCAATGAATAGTAAAATATATAATAATTTAATATTATAAGTGAGTCATATAATTTTTAATATATTATTAAATATAATAAAAATGAAAATGATAAAAAATAGCAACAATTTATTTTGATAACTATATTAATTAATATAAAAAATTCCTTATAATGTAAAATATTTTATAATTCAAGTAATAATTTAAAGTAATAAAAATATAAGTAATAATGGATAATAAAATATATAATAATTGAATATTTTTCAACCAAGAGTATCATCTAAATTTGTTTCTCAATTGCCTTCCACTCCATAGCATTCCTTGACTTTCCAATTATAACAACCCTCATCCTTGCCCCAGCCACAACCGTACCTACCTCTATTCCAACTTTTGCATGTGCCTTCAAGTAATGATAAGGATAAGGACAACGATAACAATGAGGATGGTGATAATTATTATTTTATGTAGCGGTTGTATACATTTATATATATCATACATTTATTTTTTATTTCATTATTGATATTATGTATGGATGTGGAGTAATTTTTTGTTATATATATATTATTTAAAGTTAGTATCTATTTTATTTATTCTTACGATTGATATTAGGACATTTACATTAATGATGCTTGATATTTATGAAAATATGTTTACAAATGAATTATTTAAATTAAAAATAAATATGTTAAAAAATTAATGAAAAATAAAACCGTTAAGGATATAAACTTTTTTTTATCATTAGATTGTATTTTTTTTAAAAAAAATCCTAACCTTTATAGAGAGAATATTATCCTCTATGTAGGTCAAGCTTACACAAAAAACATTATCATCTTAAATGCAATGTGGTAAACCATATCAGCATCTTATGCAAATAATTTTGATGCTTGTATAGGTCTAGCCTATACAAATAACTCAATATAAATGATAATATTGTTTGTGATACATATATAAATGAAAATAAGGGTTTATATAGACGACAAATATCGTTTGTATAGACATTTTTTTATAGTAACCATTAGCTTAATATTGACCAAAGAAATGAAGGAAATGCAAAAGCCTATTTATTTCACTAGCAAAGTCCCACAAGGGGTAGAATTAAAGTATCCAAAGATAGAAAATGTAGTGTTTGCCTTATCATGTACCTCTAAAAAATTAAATTCTTATTTTTAAAGTAATCAAATAGTAGTCTGAATGGATGTGCCACTTTAATGAATTTTGTACAAACTTGACCTTGTTGGGTGGTTGTTGCTTAGTCAATTGAACTCTCAGAGTATGCCATCATCTATGAACCAAAGAGAATAACTAGGTCATAAATATTAACTAACTTTATTGCAAAAATGACCTGGTAAGAATTAAGGCTATATCAATTATCCAAGTGGTTGATGTACATGGATGATTTCCAAATAAAAATAGAAGTGGAGCAAACATAATCTTAAAAAAAATGGAATCCAACTAAAGTACTTGATCAAATTTGATTTCAAAACTACAAATAACAAAGCAGAATATGATACCTTTCTTGTTAGTTTAATATTAGCAACAAAAATAAGCATTGAGTGAATACAATCTATAATGACCTACATTTGGCAATTGCTTGAGTTACAAAAAGAGTCCAAGTTGAAGGAAACAATGTTGATCAAATATTTAGAGAAGAAGAAATCCCTCTTAGAAAAGTTCCAATACAAATTGGTTAAAATACCTTAATTTAAAAGCAAAAAGGCTAACACATTAGTCAAACTAGATAGTGTGAAAGTTGTGGTGAATAATTGGTCAGTTATACAAGAGTTGATCAGCTTACCCAGTGTTGATGAAAAAGAAGTTTTGAAGATCAATCATTTGGATTCCTAGATTAATCCTATTCAGGTATACCTAGAAGATAGAAAACTTTCGAGTATTAAGACAGAGATAAGGAGAATTCAAAGTCAACCAGCCTACTTCTTCATAGATAATGACTAATTATACAAACAAAGTTCTAACTTGCTAACTCTTAAATGCCATTACCTAGAAGAAGCCAATTATGTGCTTAGAAAATTACATGAAGGCACATATTGAAACCACTTAATTAGAACCATACTAACTTTAAATGCCATAAAATTTGGTTACTATTAGTTAAGAATAAAGAAGGAAGTAAAGCTTACCTAGAGTTATAATAGGTGTCAAAGATTCTCTAAAGTAAAAAAATAATTACCAATTTTGATGGAACCATCTCCTTTCCTTGGCCATTAGTAAGATAAGGAATCAATCTACTTATACTATTTTAAGCTAAATAACTAGTGGTAGTAGTTGAATACTTCATAAAATGAATAAAAGCCAAGCCATTTGTAACCCTCATATAAAAAAGATCCAGAAATTCTTTTAGAAATTCATTGTGTGCAAGTAAGATCACTAATATAAATTCAATCAAACATTTTTCTTATGATACTAATCTTTCTATATGCAGGTTTGACTTGCTAGAAGCATTATTATTTGATAACAAAACATAGTTTATAGTTGAAAAATTCATTGAATTTTGTTAAGGGTAATCCTACCTATCTCTACTAAAAATTACCTCTACTACAATACTACTACTCATATAATTATCTTACGCATCTTCTTAGTTCTTAAAGATTAAGAATCAAATAAAAATTTATATCCATTGAACATCTCAATCAAATGGCCAAGCAAAGCTAGCCAATAAGATCATACTGAAAAGGTTAAAAAAAAGATTAGAAGAAGCTAAAGAAAAATGAATGGAAGAACTATCAAGCATCTTATGGTTATATAAGACAATACCATAATCCATTACAAGAGAAACTCTTTTGAAATTAACGTGCAAATTAGAAGCCATATTATCATTGATTTAGGAGAAACTAGTAAATGATGAGAACATTACAAAGAATAGACAAATGAATAATAAAAGAAAGAACACTTAATCTTTATCCTGGAAGAGATGGCCTAAATTAGGGCTAAACAATGCAAGGGAAAATTGATAGCCTACTTTAACAAGCAAATCAAAAAGGAAGAATTTGCTAAAAAATCTCTTGTTCTCAAGCTATTGGAAAAGCCATATAAGAACTTGAGTGAAGGAAAGTTAACCTCAAATTGGGAAAGTCCATATAAAATTAAGGATGATTTAGGAAATTAAGCCTATAGATTCAAAACAATGAAAAATATTCTTATTCCTCGCATATGGAATGCAATACATTTGAAATAATAATATGCAAATATTTAAATCAATAAAAGCAGTGATCCAGTAAAAAATTATCTAAAACTTAAGTAGACCCTTCAACACTTAAGAATAAAATTTACTTAATACTAATGCTTAAGCAAATCCTATTAGCACTAAAGCCCAAGCAAAGCCTATTAGCATTAAAGCTCGAGTAGACCCCCTTAGTATTAAAAAGTTTAAGTAGACTCTTTAAGAAGTAAAAAATTAACTTTTTTAGTATTAAAACTCAAACAGACCCTTTTGATGCTTAAAAAGCCTAAGTAACTCCTTTAAAAAGCAAAAATTCCACTTTTTTAACTTTAAAATCCAAGTAGATCTTTTTGGTACTTAAACCTAAGTAGACTCTTTCAACAAAGTTTGTATGGATTATTTTGAATATAAAGGTAAGCTATTTTAACGAAGTTCATACAAATTCATAAGTTGTTTAAAAATTTTGAAACTCTAATAAAAGTAGAATAAATTTCTTCACATGAATGGACTTCCATAGCTCTTGAAATAGGTAAGCCTTCCTAGACATCCTAAATGATAACAAAGCTAAGCAAAGATAAGAGTCATCTAAATATCCTAAAAAATATAAGAAAATAATAGTAGAGTATAAGCCAATCGATTATTGAAATGCCTACCAACTTGCCAATGAAAGGAAAGATCAGTCTAAAGCAATAACTTATAGTTAATAAAATAACCTATTGGGGGTTATCAAAAAATAATAAAGCTACAACAATTGCAAAGTGTAGCATTAGTTAACTAAAAATGTATTCAACTGATCTACCAAAGTAACAAAAAGCTAAAACATCTAATCAGTTGAAAAAAAAAACCCATTAAAGGTCACAAAAAGGATAGATGTTAAACTAAAAGCCATAATTAACCAACAAGAATTCAGCTATCTAAATGAAATCTAAAGGTTTTTTTAAAGATACAAAAACTAAGGGGCATTCCCTTCTTTTAATAAGTCTTCAAGTATAAATTCTTTATCAATCTCTAACATATTGACTGAAGGATTAAAATGTTAGATGCACCAAATAATCTTCTCGAAACTTAAGTAAAATAAAGCATAATAGTTTTCCTAAGCATTCAAAAAACCCCATTTTAATATCCTCAACCTACTTTTTAAGCACCCAAATCTTTTTATTTTTTCCATTCAATTCTTCTTTTTATTCTTGCTCTTTTTTACAATAAGTATCTAATAGTAACTTTGTATTTGATTAATCTTTGCTCTTCTCCTTTAATTTTTCTTCCAAGTTTAATTTTCCCTTCTTAGAATCAAGGATCTATAAAGTTTTCGCATCTTAGGATTTGTGGGCAGTAGCTAGTTTCTTGTTAAAAGCCTCTAAGTTAATTTAAAAGGAAACCCCATTATGCCTCTCTACCTCAAGAATAGCATAAAGAATAGCTCTTGTGGATCACCTAATTTCCATTATAATAAAATGAAAAGCTTAATTTTTCTAATTTTCAATGAAGTAATCATGATTTTTCTTTCAATTAACTTTTGACACTAGTTGACTTCTCATCTAAAAAGTGGAGTCTACATTCTAATACCACAAGTTTTGGAATTCCAACCTAAGGAAAAGCATCCATCCAAGTCATTTCAAAATCCTTAATATCTCCTTGTTCTTCATTTGCATTCCTTGTTGTTACTTCAAGACCTCATTTTCTTTCTCCTTGTCCTTGCAGCACAAATTTGGACTTAGTAAGAATAAGTAGTGGCAAAACTTAGGTAATATTTTTGTAGGGCCAAGTTTGAAATATTTTTAAGATTTTTAAGAGTAATTTTATATACACTAAAAATAAAATCCAAATTTGAGTTTCAAAAGAGTTGTCATTAAATACAGAATAATAGCACAAGCTTATAAAAACTTAATTTAATGGATGTAAAAAATTTGAAACTCAATTTTAGAATCCATTTTCAGTATATATAATATTATCACATTTTTAACATATAAAAAATTCATGATATTATATAACTTTTTAGCCTTTTATGTATTGTTAAATAATTTAAATATAATTTCATAATTATTCGGTGCTAAAAAATCTAAGAAAAAATGAATTATAAGCAATTAAATTGGAACATATTAGAAATTATCTCCATTCAAAGTGTATATCTTTACTCTTCAAGGACCTAAAGTCATCAACGAATTATTATATGATTAATAGTAAATTTTTAGTTAAGGTATTCTTCTTTGTTACTAATTTTTCTCTTAAAAAATTTACCAATTATCTTGTTCTTGGTTATCCAAAACTAATTAGTTGAATATAAACTAAATTAGCTTATATAAACATTAAAATAAAAAATAATAATATAATAAAGCCATGTAAATGAAAATTTTAAACATTACTATTTACTATATATGTATATATATTTTAAGATAAAACATAACTCAATGAATTCATTTAATTATTTTGACAATTAAAAATTTTGTTAATTAATTTGAAATTTGTTAAATTGAAACCCTATGAAAAATAAATAAATAAATACTCAGAGTTTTCAATATATTATTATTATGGTTAGAGCTGTACATAGTCATTCGGCCTGATAAGTCCTACTAAAAAAATATATAATTTGAATTTTTTTTAGCTTAATGGCCTTTTGAGGCTTTTTATTTTAATAGCCTAGTTAATAATTAGGTCAAGATAAAAAGAAATAGTTCAACCAAACCCAGCTCTATTATCTATTTAAATGTATATTTTTATTTTAAAAATTTATTTTTACTTAAAAAATAAAAAAAATATTTTATTAGGGCTATCACACCGAGTCATCAAGCCATGCATTAAGAAAAAGGGTCAAGTTAGGCTTGGTTCATGAATTTCATATAATCCAGCTTGAAACCTACCTAGCCTGACTCATGTGTACCTTTAGTTATGGTAAAAAAATATGGCATTGTTAAGTAAAAAGAATAAAGAACAAGAGAATGACATTAAGATAGACATAAAGTCTAAAAATTAGTTAAAAAATAATGAAAATATTTAATATATATAAATATATTAAAAATATGTAATAAGAATTAAAATAAATAATAATTTAAAAATAATTAAACATAATTTAATCAAAAGTTGAAATGCATTGGCCTATATTTGTACTTGTGGAGGTTAGAATTGTTCATTATTATTTTTGTCTTTATTTAAGAGATTTAAAGAAGTTATAAGTATTTTAAATTTAATTTCTTATAAGTTAACTTAAAGTAAAAAGGCTGGCATGCATATTATATCTCAACTAGTTAGCTTATGGTCTATAATTTATTGAATATTAATTTTCATTTCTTTTTTACTTTTGTGTGCTTCAAATAAGTTTTTAAAGTAGGTTTTAAGCTTTTATTTTATAAAATTATTTTATATAATCTAAAGTATTTCTTGTTGAGTTAACAAAATATTATAACTATATGTTTTAAACTTTATAAATTCTATATATATTAAAAGAGAAAATATTTTTTAAAGGGCTAAATAATATATGTAAAAATTTTGACACATAATTACATAATATTATTACAAAATTGTAAAAAAATTTAAGAGGTCATAGCCTCCTTATCCTAAAAATGCTTCGCCACTAAAAGTAAAGACTTTGAGAGCTTGCATGACAAGAGTTCCCTCGGTCACAACAATAGAGCCTACTTTGATCAAAGCTTTCTCAAAAACATTCTTCTTAATAGAGGTAGAACTTTCTCCTTTCTTCTTAACATTTTTCTTTTTCTTCTTCTTCTTCTTCTCTAAGTAAGCTTTTTGAATGAAACCAAGCCTAGCCGAATCCATTATGAAAAGTAAGATGTCAAAATCTCCAATCCCTAACTAATGTTTTATAGAAAAATAAAATACAAATCAGATCGGATAGATAAAAGAGAAATCCAAATGAAGTAGAAACACATACTATGTATAAGTTTAATATTTAGAAGCTTTTTTTAAATGCTTGCAAAAAGTCAAATAATGGTGTTATAATTGTCTTTAGTGAAGTTTTTAAGTTTTGGAGAAGGAAAATTTGCATTCCCTTTAACCCATTTCATGGGATATAATTAATGGTTGCCTATTACCTAGTATGGCATGGTATGATTCATCATGTGGACTTTAAAGAAATTGTTTTTCTAACCCTTCATGCTAGAATACAAGTTATTGAAAAAAATCTAGTCAAAATGCTGCATAATATGTGTTCAACCTCTATTTCTTTACTGTGAGTAAGTGTAGAAATAAGAAAAGACTTAAAAGTTACAAGACTTGGGTTTCACTTTGTCACAAAGTGTCTCAAAGCAAGCTAAAAGATACTAAGCATTATAGATAAGTTAAGTCAGATAGACATTCAAGTGTCTTATAACACACTATTAGAAGATGGAAAAAGGGAGAGAGATTTTAACCTGTTGAATAAAATCCTCATAGAACATGAAAAAAGATGATGTATCATAGCTATAAGCTTGCTCATCCTTTTTAGCTAAGATAAATTCCATACCTATGTTTTCAATGATTAGACATGATATTGAAGATTTGCAATTACTTCAAGGTCAATCTATTAACCAGAAAAAGCGGTGGTTTGAATATCCATGTTCACCCAACTTAAGTCTTCAGGACTAATTGTGGAAAAGGAAGTTAGATCCACACCATCCATATTCCTAAATCAATTAGTTGTCATGATAGTACAAGGAAAAACAAAGATAGCTAAAAAAATCTCTTTTGTTCTAAGAAAGGTAAGGAAGAACTTGAGGACTTTAAGCAAGACAAAAGGATCACAATTACATGAGAAAGATAGCACATTAATAGTTACATTGAACCTTTGAGAGATAAGACATAAAAGATGTCAAACAAATGAAGAGCCTAAATGACAAGAATAATGGATAATCTCAAGAAATTAAGTCAATTAACTAATAATTCAAAATTCTAATACAACTAAAAAACACCACTTAAGGATCATTATAACCACTGTCAAGATTAAAGTAAAAAATGAGGCCTTTTTTAAACAAAGACAATGAACAAGCATATGAACCAAATCATGAATGGATACTAATTCAAAAGAAAAGCATATTAAAAGCAACACTCAAAGTCAAAAATAGCAAAAACAACATAGAAATAAAAAGAAAAAAGTTAAATTAAACATTACAAACAAACCTAGATGAATTGAAAAGTAAAAATTAACATAAAATTTTTTGTAGCTAGGAAAGTTCAATTGCAAAAATAAGAGGTTAAAGACTAAGAAATAAAAATAAAACTTGACACATGGAATATATATTATCCCCTTGAATGGTCAGGATAGCTCAAAATTGGAAACCATCAACAGTATAATGGATAAGGAAAACAATGATTCAAAAGGGAAAAAAAGTTAGATAGATCTCCACATATGATGGTTAGAAACAAATGGAAACAAGGGTTGAGATGACGATCCTTGTAAGCAATCACGTAAACACTAGACCTAGGGATAGGTGCTTATAAATAATAAAGACACATGAAGCATTTATGACATGAAATATTTTAACTTCAAGCATCTGACCCCCTCAAAACAAGTAAATTTAAAGGGCAAGGAAGTGCAAATGATAATGACCAAAATGTTTAACCAAACTAAACCTGATCAAATGAAGGTATTGTGGTCCCATTCACACATAAATATGCATTATACCATAATAAAGGAACCTTATTTAGCCTTTAAATTTAGTTAACCTAATCAATGGTGACTCCTAGTTTGATCTATTCAACAAGAATCATGTTTGAATAATAAAAACTAGCACAAATATTGGCTAAACGCTTTCTGTCATGTTTAAAGATTAATTCTGATAAAAAAAACTCAAAATCTATTGGGCTTTTGACGCAGTCGTGAATGCTCAAAGTCCTAAAAAAAAGGTTCCAAGTATGCCTTCACAGACTAGAACACAATTTCATGCATTGTTTTGCTTCTATTCTTTACTAACTTAAGCATTGAAATGTGCTTGACGAACCACTCTTTGCCATGTACACCTAACTTTTTGCTCCTTGTGCAAGTAAAATCAAACTGACCGAACTATCTCAAAGTGCTTGACTAATCTGAAAATTGTCACATCTAATGCTTTCATTCTTTCGTTGAAAATATATTTTTAGGAGGAAGATTTATTATTTACTTATAATTATTGTTAAAAAACTTAAAATTACAAAAAAAAATTATTTAATTAATAGTATAAGAAGTATAGTTGAAAATAATATCCACATCTTTAAAATAAAAATCATTTTTATTACTTTATCACTAGATATTATTTTATTAATTGCAAAGTTAAAATATGAAGATTTCATAAAATTCTTCATTTCCACACGTAAAAATAATTTTTTCTACAAAGAATATGCTTTCTTTTTTACTTTTTGGAAACTACAAAAAAAAATGCTTTCAATAACATTAACAAATCTTGAAAATTTTATGCTCCTTTAAAACCACATGCCTAAGTTATTTGCAATTCAATTGATTATCCAAAAAATAAAAATAGATAAAAATAAGCTAATTTGATGTTACTGCACTGATGCATCATGTTATAAGGTGATAATTATGGTGCACCACTAGTTTAAATCGCTGGATTTCATTTATTTGTATAATGTTACATAGGATGAATGAAATCTAATAGTTAAATTTAATAATGCACTGGTTCAATGTCTTTCTCATGACATAATAATGTCAACCAAGTATTGTTGAAGTAGTGGTATCATTTCTTATTGAGAGAGACTTCCGCACATTATTATTATGGTGCACTATTAAATCTAAAGATATGAATTTATTAATCTATGTAATATTATATGGACTGAATGAAATTTAATGATTTACAATTAATGATGCACCATAAGATGATGTATTGTAATCATTACATTTCTTATTTATAAGTTTTAAATTTGATATAAATAAATTAATACTGATTGAATTGAATGATTGGGAGTTTGATTTTTTTAAATAAAATTTTGACATTCAATATTGTGAATAAAAAAAATAAATTATGGGAGAATTTTTCTTTTCGAGAGGGGTTCATTTTAAATCAACTCCAAATCAATCAAAATTTATTATAATTGTTAAATATTGAATATCTTTGAATAAAAAAAATAGAAGCAAATGGTTTTTTTTTTTGGTATATATTCTCGTACAACTCAGAACTCTTAACATGTACCAAAATCTGTCACCTCAACATTTTAAGCATAGTTTTTATAGATCGGCGATACAAGTCCGTTCAATAATTCCGTACAGAAGCAAACAGAAGGCAATGGGTCCGTATGGACCACTGGATGTAACGTTGGGGACAACTTGTAGTTGTACATATGTTCAATGACGCTTGCTCAGGTCCCCAGTCCCCTCAGGTACGAATCGCAAATTTCCAATCTTTTTTTTTTATTTAAAGGACTTTAATGCACTAGTTGTATAAATATATTGTTGACTTAAGTTATTGACTTTTATTTATTTACATAATATTGTGAAAATAAATAAAATTTAATAATTTATGCTAATATATTGATGCAACTAGTACATTATAATTATTTTTTTTTTCTTTCTGATGTCGTAGTCGTGCTTTTCTGTCTCTTCCAGAGTCGCAATGTCAATACCATTAACTTTGTATAGGTAAAAAGAAAAAATAGAATTGTTTTGCGCATTAAATTTTATTTAATACATAAAATTTAATATTTCACATTAAATTTTATATTTTGTATATAAAAATGTTTGATTTAATAATTCATGGTTTATCAATAAAATTAATTTATGCATATATTAAATTTTATTCAAGATAGAATTGATAAAAAAAAAATACTGTTTTTACTTCTTTTAATTCGCTCAGTATAAATTGCATTTTCAGTAGCATTTAAATTTATATTGACCAATTTCCAAAAAAAATTATATTGACCCTTTTTTCTATTTATTAATCTGTTTAAATTTTAAAGCAATATTATAAGGTAAAAAGGTACCTTCAATTATATAATATTCACTGAATTTTTAATTTTATTTCCTAAATTTTATTCTATTGGGATATTGCAAAATTGCCTTTTCTTTTAAATAGACTAATGTCCTATTTATATCTTTAATTTATTAGAATTTGAATTTTAATTGATTAGATGTCTTATTATTTAGAGAAAAATACATTAAATTCCTCTAGAATTTTGATAAAATTATATAAATCCTCTTTCTAATTTTAAAATCTATATAAATCTCCTTTAAAATATAAAATAATACTAAAATTAAATAAATTCAAATTTTTTAATAAAATATTAGAAATTATGATTATAGGTTCAAATTGAATAATATATAATAATTTAAGTATTTTATCATCAAATATATACTTTGGTTAAATTCAAACAACTAAAAATCTATTACATTTATATTAAAATTTGACCTTTTCATTTATCATCTTTTAGTTGTATGAACTAATCAAAGCATATTTTTTGTCACAAAATATTTAAAATATTTTATATTGGTATATATTATTTGATTTAAATTTATAATATTTTTTTATTTTTTATTGAGAAAATTTTAAATTTAGGTTTAATATAGCATTGTTTTGTGTTTTAAGAGAGAGCTCTATAGGTTTTTAAATTAAAATGGAGGTTCATGTAATTTCACTAAAATTCATAAGAGATTGGTGTATTTTACTATATTATTTAATATTGGAATTAAGTTAAACTATCCTTTAATAGGAATTTTGGTTCATAAATAGTTATATTTTATAAGGGTTTGGGATGTGAGAAGAAAGAAGTAAGAGAGTCTGTACTTATAATTTTCATAAAATTATTTGAAATTTTATAATTAGCTCTTACTCTTTTATAGTGATTATTGATAGGAAAGAGTATATACATCATTTATGAAAAATATACTACTAATTAGAGGAAGATTGTGAAGCATTTGAGTGTATTTGAGAAGTAAGTTTGAGAATAATTAAACACTTTATATTTTCTTTGTAATATTTTTAGTGAATTTATTCCTCATCTTTGCTCACGGAGTAAGCTAAAAGTTGAATCATATTAAAATTCAAAAGTAAGCTAGAAGGACAGTCCATGTAATTATTACTAAAATTTAAGAGATATTAGTGTATTTTACTCTATTATTTAATATTGGGATTACGTTAAACTTATCCTTTAATAGGAAATTTGGTTCATAAATATTTATATTTTACAAGAGTTTGTGGTATGAGAAGAAAGAAGTGAGAGAATTTGTATATATAATCTCCACAAAGTTACTTGAAATATCATAATTAGCTCTTACTCTTTTTTTGTGATTATTAAGAGAGAAGAGCATGTACCCTATTTGTAAAAAATGTATTACCGATTAGAGGAATATTATGAAGCATTTGAGTGTTTTTTAAATGTAGGTTTGAGAATAATTAAACACTTTATATTTTCCTTATAACTTATTATCTTTACTCAAGGAGTGAGCTAAAAGTTGAATCATGTTAAAATTTAGGAGTAAGCTAGAAGGAAATTCCATGTAATTTCACTAAAATTCAAGAGATATTAGTGTATTTTACTCTATTATTTAATATTGGGATTGAGTTAAACGTATCCTTTAATAGGAAATTTAGTTCATAAATATTTATAATTTACAAGGGTTTGTGATATGAGAAAAGAGAAGTGAGAGAGTTTGTATTTAAAGACCCTAAGGGGTTATTTGAAATCTCATAATTGGTTCTTACTCTTTTTTGGTGATTATTGACAAGGAAGAGAGTATATGCCATTTGTGAAAAATGTACTACTCATTAAGGAAGATTGTGAAGCATTTGAGTATATTTGAGATTTGGGTTTGAAAATAATTAAACACTTTATATTTTCTTTATAATTTATTTAATGGGTTTGTTTCTCATCTTTCTTCATGAAGTAATTAAAAGTTGAATCACATTAAATATCTATATTTTATTATTTTACTCAATCTTTGATTTTGAATTATGCCAACACATCACTTATGAATTTTATACTTTTTTAATCTTCAAAAAAATTCCTTAATATATTCATGACAAATTTCTAACTTTAAAATTGTACAGTGTTATTTAATAGAATTCCATTTTTTTTGTTTAATCAAAGGTATTCACATAACATCCAACTTGTCATCTTATGCAACCCATGTAGAGACTTTTATTCTCTTAATTTTTATTAAAATTTTAATCTTATTTCTTTGAAGTAAATTTATTTTCTTAACTTTTCAAAAACATGATGCCTTTCATTGCAATGTAAGAGCAAAATGCCACACTGTAGTGTGACGACTTCCATTGTAATCAACCAAAGCCAATATAAACAATTTGAAATATGAACAAAAAATTATTTGATATATTGGAAGTGGTATATAAAACAAGTTTCATGAAAGTGAATAATAATACATTAAGGCTCAATTCTAAGTTATACATCAAATTTTAAAATTTTTTTAAAAAAATATACACTTAACATTTCTAGGAAATTGGATCACATCAAGTAAGATTCCATCTTTACATAAAAAATTAATAGTTAAATTATCTCAGGTGAGATTTATGAGACAAGATTGAAACTTATGGAAGAGTTAAGAGGATAAAAAAAAAATTTATCATAAAAATATGAAAATATGGTTTATGCAGACTAAATAAAATAGCTAGATAGATTCCTTGTAAGCATCTTAGTTAAGAAATCTAACAAAGTTATGTTGTTATGTAAAATTGTTCATTTTTAGAAAGTTAGAAAATATGTTTATTTCGAATAACACTTAAAAAATAAGATTAACATTTTAGTAAAAATTAAAAGTTAAAAATATATTTTTGCTAAAAAAATCTCATTAAACAAAAATATAAGAGCATTTTAAAGTTCAATGGTTTGATCAATAGATTCCAACCGAGTTGCACTAAAATTTTAATATATAATATATAACAATTTAAAATAATTAAATTATCATATAAAGGTATACTAATGCATATAAAATATCCAAAAATATTCAATATTAGTCAAATAGTTTAATATTTTTACAAGTTTATAATTTCAATTATTATAAAAATACTGATATTAAATCTGATTTCCTTATGTACTTTCATCCATAGATGTTAATGTTTGATTATTTGGATCATTGAACTTCAAATATCTTTAATATTAAATACAAATAATGCTACTTTTCTATGTAGTAATTTGTCTAAAAAAACCAATTAATTAAACCATGCATCTGAACCACCGATTTGCATGGTTTGAATGACTCATAATTAACTTATCAATTACCAACTTTTTTTATTTCGATTATACATAAAGACCAATTGAATTGAGCTCGCGACGAATTCGTAACTTCTTTAGCTAATTGGGTGGATCCAATTTTTTTAATAATTGGTTTAATGTCTTTTAAATACGTAACAATTAAGATTGAATAAATTAGATGAGCGAGAAAGCATCTCTTACACATAATCGAAATGAGAAACGCAACTGACGAAATAAGAATGCAGGAAGAGAGGAATAAAAGGGAGAGGAGCAGTTGGTGAGTACTGGAAAAGTTCCTAAAGGCCAAAAAGGCACTGTATTAACGTGAGAAGATAAGAGAAAAAAAAAATCTATAGAGAAACTGCAGCACTTGTTTTTGCATGAAGTTGATGAATTGCCCAAAAAAAGTGGAAAGAGAGAAAAGGAAAAAAATAAGATAAATTTAAGCTGTTGAACAAAAAGGACGGATTGAAGAATACAGTTGGAAGAGAAAGCGGAAAGCAAGAAGCTCGAGGTCGCCGGTATTTTTTATTTTTTATTTTTTTTATTTGGGGTCGCTGCATGATGCCCATGAAGACTCATCTTCGATAATACTACCGTGGCATCGTTAGGGCCCCAACGGCAAAAAGGCGTTCCATTGCATTTTGGGCGAGCATTGCTCGGCACGTGACGTGGAAATTGCTTTCGGCCACTTTGGCACGTGGATTGGCTCTACATGAAAAATAAAAACAAAGATAAATTATATTATTATATAAAATTTAACTTAATTATACTTATGTTTTTATTTTTATAAATATGCACTCATTTTTTATTTTTGAAAAATAGAGAAAGTAAATATATATTTAAAATAAAGAGATAGAAAGATGATTGTATATAAAAAAATTAATATATATGCCTAAGAATAAAATAATATAAATATAATTATATTAAATAGTAAGAGAAATGAACTTAGTTTCTCCTTAAAAATAAAAAACTAGAAGCAGGTTCCAAATGCGACTAGACGGTTTAACCCCATTGATAAGGCCAGTTATTGTCATGAAAAAATTAAATGACTATATACAGGATTTGTTTGCCAAACAACTTATAAGTAAGGTGGTTACTATGGTACTTCTAGGGGTTTGGTGCCCGGGAGTGATGTAGCAAAATACAAGTTACTGAATGAAATTATAAAAATCTTAGCATTGATTTAGTAATCTCATCCAATGACTTGTATTTTGCCACACCACCCCGAGTACCAAACCCCTAGGGGTACCTTAGAATTCACCTATAAGTATACTATGCTTTACTTTCAACTTCCCTCATAATAGATAAGTTGAAACGTAAATATTAAAATCAGAAAGCAATGGAAGGGGCAAGCTGGTAACTTGCAATCGTACACACAGACAGAAGAAAAAAGGGCATGGGTTTCCACGTCTAAATCCAGCCAAAACACAGAAAATTCTCACATAATTACAAGCTTTTTGAAAACCAGGATTAAGGGAGTGTTTAGGATTAGGTAAAGGGGACGTTTGATTTTCCGGATTAACACTGCAGCTTGGTGAAAGAGTTCACAATGCAAGGGGGGGTCCCACATAATTAAGCCTTAATTTAAAGCTAAATTATTCATCTCCAGGACTTATTCCAAGTGCCTGCCCAACCAATTCACAATGAAGTCCCTGAATCAAAAGCCAAGCTTTCTAGAGGCTTTTTGTGACATAATGATCCTTTCTTTCAAATAAAAATCGCGCAAGTCGCAACAAGTAGAAAAGTAAAATCAGCGGAATTATTTAGCTTACTCATATATGGTTTGAGATCCACCTAGTTCTATGTCTTTCTAAACAAATTATTGGTGGTGGGGCATGCATCAACTCTATCCAATACTAAGTACTTCTACCATTAAAGGCATTGGCCAATTCAACTCTGCACTTCTCTGCCCTTCAATGTCTTCATTAGTTAAAACAAGGAGAAAAAGATTACCATGACTTGAATGTTGACAATTTTTTATCACGCTAGTAATTATTAATTAGAAAATAAGTTGATTAATTAAGTCTTATACACACACAAGGTATAATTTAAATTTAGGTTGGAATGAGTTTTTCATATCTTAATTAGTTGGTATAGTTTAACAATTGTATAGCTCTAGAGTCCTTCAAATCTTGTGTAAGGAGGAAATTAAGATTTTAATGAAGTATGTAACTCGATCCTCCCTTTACTTTTAGCTTGTACTAGCTAGTTTGTTAACTTCTGTTAAATCAAATAGAACTGCTACGTTGTGCATGTAAATTTAATTTAATTGTAAAGATACGGTATCTTAATTTCTTACATATGTAATATTGGATTGAATTCTTATGTTGAAGTCGCGGTAACTAGAAGATCTAATTGCAGCTAACTGTTCAGATGATCACAAAAGGATCCATTTGAATTTTTTAGTAGAATTTCAACTTATCCTAAAGATTCTTATAGGTAAGCTACGTACCTAATAATTTAAAATTTTATTTAACTATATTATCAATGATTATGCATATGTATCAATAATTAAACTTTATAAAATTTATTGTGGATGCGGATAAATCTGAAATTATTTGAAAAGCGGTGAGATGCCAAACGAGAGAAAAAGGATGGGACGAGGTTGCTTAATCGGAACTGTCATCACTCTTTGAAATACTATACTTTCAGAAGATTTAACGTTGTAATAAAAGTTTATGAATATCGCCAATTAAAGCTATTGAGTGATACAACAGTGTCCTGGCAAGTATATTAATACCACATCTGCTTATATTTTTAATATTTTTGTTACATCACCGTTTGACTGACTATACTTGCGTAGAAGATTATTTGAGATATTTTGCACTTTATTTATTTTATAAACAGTTAAAAAAGCCCCCTAATTTAAGAATCAAAATCAAATTAAGCTTTTTAATATCCTTGACTTGCGCCATCTGTAACATTATAAATTGAAATCCAAGATAGAATATTAACTGATAGAATATGGTTGAATTGGCATGATTGAAGACAATAAATAATGGAAAAGAAAAAGTATTTAGCAGCAGAAATGTTGCTTAATTTGATGGGGAAATTGGAACGGTAGTAGAATTTGACATCGCGTTACCTTAACATACGGGGAAGAATATAATTTTTAGTGCACACTAAGTGAAGGCAGGTAAAATTATAATTTAAGTAATCTCAATTTTATTCTTTAAATTATTTAAATATTGGTAAAAAATTTTAATTCATGTGACATCTAATAATTCTTGTGAATTTAGTGTTGAGTTCAATTTTTATTTATTGTGTGTGTAAATTCAATAATTTAATCACTCTTATTATTATCCAAAAATTATGTGAATATTATAGGAGTTAGAAGTCCAATTTCTATAAATTTTATTTCCTCATTTCTCATTTTTTTATTAGACATTGGTTTCCTCTAATAATAATAATAATAGTAATAATAATAATAATAATAATAATAATACATTATTATTATTATTATTAATCTCGTGATATCTGTGATGGATTTCTTTCTCGTGACCGATAAAAGTTTTTCCTTATGGAAAGGGGAATGGGAAATAATTAGTTGGTTGTGGTTTGCCTTTTTTTTTTTTTTTTTCAATTTTATAAAAATAATCCAATAAGTCTTTACCTGAAAGTGGATAAACCTACCACATACTACACAAACTTTTTTGCAGAGCAAAATAGACAGACGTATAGACTATACCAAGCAAAAAGAGGAGAAAAAAAAATGTCAATTATACTCTATAAAATACTTGGCAATAAAAAAAAGAAAAATTATTTTTATTTGTCATCAGACAAAATGCGTATAAACACACACAATTCCATATTTAAAAGTTAATAGTTTATATTATTTTATTTTAAGTACAGACAATTAATGTAAGTAGTATGTGTAAATGCAGAAAAGCCTCAAGTTCCATTTGTTTCAGTAGAAAATGTTTTTCATAAAATATAATTATAAAAAATTTAGATAAGAAAAAGAATTTTATTTATTTAATATTAAATATAAATTTTTTTAAAAAAATAAATTTTCTATTAATTTAAAAAAATTTCTTTCCTTCACTATCATTCATCCAAATATTATTTTTTAATTATCAATATAAATAATATATTATTCTTTTATTAATAAATATATATTAATAACATTTTTTTTTGTAAAAAATACTTTTCCAATAAAAGCCTTAACAATGAGGTGGTTTGCATGCAGGTGAACGAGAAATAACGGACAAGCCCGAATGTACTTGCAAAAAGAGAAAAGTGGCGTTGTGGCGAAAAAGATTACTATGACTTGAATGTTAACATTTTGCTATAGTATTGGGCTCTTGCGTGCGGATTTGTTCATGTCATGATAGGCAGATTTAGCTGCTTGTGTTTCTTATTTGTTAAGAATTAGGCAGTGGCAAAACACCTGGAATTCCTCTTTCTTCCATCTTAATGATGAGTTCTTCATTATTGACAATCTTCTTTTGCAATGACCCACGCCCACCACCAATAAAGCTCCTCAACATTATGCAACATGTCTAGAAATTTATAGCAACAAGTTTTTTGTAAAAACTTCTTAAGATGACATGTATTTAACTTGCTGTAATGGTGGCTTAGTAAAGAGATTAATGTGCATATGTTATATTAAATCAATCATTCCATAGTTACGGCAAAAGAATATGTGAAAATTTGTTATAATTGTTGTATTTTTTAACTACTACTATTAATGATGATGATGATGATAGTGTTTGGATTGGGATCGTGTTTTTGAACGTTTAAAATTGGATATGAATTTAAAAATTATTTTTTTCATTGGTTGATTGTTATTTATCAAATTCCCAGCCATTAATTTTATTATTAATAATTATAATAATACAGCTTATCTTCTTCTAAAGCACAATCTTACAATCTAAATAAACTAATTTGACAGGCTTTAATCTTGTCTTTCATGATAAACTCAACTGACAAATAAAATTATATAAATGGAAATGAGTATATTCAATTGATATCTGTCAGCCAAAAAGAAAGTATATTTAAATTGCTAATTTTTTTATAAAATAAAGTTTCACAAAACCATTGGATTCAATCTATTTATTATATAGATTATACTTGCAAAAATTTATATTGATCCAAAGTTAGCTACTACCCTGTAAAAGACCTTTAAAATTGACGTAAATTATACTTTTCAAATAGTGAATTTCAACTAGTTGATTACATACTTCTTGTCATACAAATTTTCCTAAATGATCCCAGATACATATTATAACTATTTATAGATGAACGATTGGAATAAAAAAAAAATATTCATTAATATAATTGCTTTATATCAGGGTCACTTCATGCCTTGCCAATGAAAATAATTATACTAACACTACCCTATCAGTATGCATGCATATATGCACATGTTGACTGCTGTCATCTTAGTCCATGTTATCGCTTGTAAGCCTTGATTATGATTACAAGAAATATTTTAAAAAAATACATCAGAATCGCAAGTTAAATAAACGCATTCTGCTCTCCGTCGATGTTGTTACTCTCACCAGTTCTGTTTCGTCTTACCTATTGTGAAGGTGTGTATGTTTAAATTCTTTATTTTTCTAAGTAGTGGCCGAGTCGGGTAGTCACTCTAAGATTAAAAGATTAATAAATTTCTCTCCTTTCAATAAGAATTTTCTCCAAAATTCAAAATTTTATCCATCGATAAAGTAAGCACATTTTCCACCAAACTAATACTTTGTTAGTTGTTTGTTTATTTTAACGGATGGTCTAGAGTAAATGAAAGACGTTTGCATCCATAAGTTTCTACACGATAACTGTGAACCGAATTGCACAAAATGGATCTGGTACGCGGAAAAAAATGGACTGGATTATAACAGAATTGGAAGTCCATTCATTATCCTTGTGGTCTCTGTCGCCGCTCCCTTCGTCTCTTCCTCCTTAGTGGTTCTGGCATATTGCACTTTCTTACCACCAGTCTAATAGAAGGTTGGGAAAGGGGGGGGGGGGGGGGAGTAAAATAAAGAATAAATGGAAACAAATTATGGAAACCCTCTCATTTTCCTTTACTTTTCCCTTATTCTTACTCACTGGCAATACAAATGAACAAATTACTCGCTAGCAATCCATAATAAAAATTCCACCAGAGAATCGATACTCATACACTGTATCTTTACAAAGCTCACACATGTAGAATAATAACCATTAGAATTTTTTTTCTCTCCTAATTACCGTGACAGAAACCCACAAAAAATTTTAATGGTTTAGATTGAACGTGCATGGGCTTTGTAAAAAATACATACTGCAAGTGGCATTTCTCGAGAGAAAAGATTACCTTATTATAAGATGAGAGACGTATGTATGACAAACCAAGCATAATTGTAGCTCCTTCTTTAATCCATGGAAGCCACTTGCATCAACTTCAATGGCAAGTAACTAGACTAGACTACCCATGAGTTGTAATTTGTAAACAAAGATAAACAGCATGGCCGTGCTTCTCTATCATGCCCTCCTCTTCGTTTTCCTATTTCTAGTAGCTAATATCAACCGATATGCAGGGGAAAATCACTTTTCAAAGTACTTCTTGATTATATTTAACGTGCAGCTTTCTTTAAAGAGGGAGCATTTGTGAGTTCGAACGCAATTTAAATAACAATTCTTGACTTGTTGATCACATTCTTAACTAGAATGACTTCTCCCTTCTGTTTCTATGGATGCAGAGGTGGTATTGGCTGAATGCTGAAACAAGAATATCTGGGAAGATACAGCAAAACATGGTGAGGATTCTGTCACCTGTGGGAGTTCTGGCAACGACCATAACAACCAATACTATATCTCATTATACTATTAAACCTGTTTTGTCTAGTTTGGAGTTCACTACTACCTACTAACTAAGCCATGTATAAAGCCTTAGTAATGTTGATAGCATTACAAAAGATGGCATCTTACTAGAGCTGGTAATTGAAGGGACTAATTCTGCGGAAAGGTCACTGCAGAAGCTGGCCAAGTACAATTCTAAGGATGTCTATCACCTAGAATATTAACTAGGAGATGCCTAGCAGAATATTACCCACGAATGTCCAGCTTCAAAACTTTGTTGTCTATCTTCACATGCTCTCTTACATTTCTACGATGCAGTGTCCCCGCCCATCCCCTTATTAAATAAACATCCTTTTTCCTAGTGACTTAATGGCCTCAATTTTAATTTGCATTTGCATTGTACGCACTGCCTATAGATAATGCAGCGGTCATCTAGGACCTCAAAAACTGCCTCTTCCAGAATTTGTTGTCACTTGTCAAATAAAATGACTAGATACATAATCAGACAGCTTACTGAAAAAATGCACCCGTTAAAATGCAGATTCTCGTGCCCCCACACAAGACTGCATTGTCCAGTTATCCTTGCCTTCTCACAAAAACTGCTAAAATGTTCCCAAAAAGAGAAAAAATTGAGGCAAATTGACAAACAGCAAATAGGTATTTCTTTCACAGGAAAAATATATCATCCATTAACCACTACGCCAAGTCTCAGAAATATCCACAATAAAGAAAAGGGAATTCCAGACAAAACCACAAGTTCCTGACTAAATCGCCATAATGATAGGTATTGGTTAACGTGAGGAAGGGTCACCTTGCTTGCATTTTTAGCATCTACTTCTTCTTGCCACCCTTTATCCCACCCTTACGCCTGGAGGGAATCACAATCTCTCCTTTCAGCACAGGAATCTCCATAATCTCCGAAAGCCCACCGAACTTCTTTCGGAACTTCTCAACCTGGTCGGCATCCACCAACACACCCGACCGATTTCCCAGATAGAAGGGGTGGTTTCCCGACCAAACATCCACCACATACTCCTTCCGGGTCCCACCCGTTGTCATCACCAGCTCTCCATTACAGTACACTTTCGCATCCTCGTAGAATTGTGGGTGGATGTCCTTCTTCCTGCATGTAATTGTCGGCCGAGAAGCAC
This sequence comes from Sindora glabra, assembly GCA_020226215.1. Lineage (NCBI taxonomy): Eukaryota > Viridiplantae > Streptophyta > Magnoliopsida > Fabales > Fabaceae > Sindora > Sindora glabra. Next base: position 16,511,560 of record CM035227.1, read on the forward strand.
CCCCTGAACTCACCTACAACAATTGAGGGAAAACAAAACAAAAACGAGAGATTAATAAAGGAATTAAAATTGATTTTTCCTATTTCGAAAAAGAAAGAGGATGTTCACGAAAGAATTTGAAGTTACATTTTTAGTTGGCAGGGTGCGAACTTGAACGATAGGTTTGGCTTGCAGAAATGTGCTGGTTAGACTCTGCGCCATTTTCAGCTATCGTTTGGTATCGGATTTAGAAAGTTAAAGGATGAGATTTAGTGAATTTCCCATTTTTTTCGTTGATTTTGAGGTCGTGGTTGTCGTGGATGGGACAGTGGTCGATTATGGACCAATATGATTACCCATTAACGGGCCCAATCCGGTAGGCCGGAGGAAGAGGATCACTTTATTCCTAACAAATATATTTGTCAAGACCCAAACCTTTTTTAAGCCCATTCCATGATCACTTCCGCGAAAAATCTAAATTACACGGCAAATGAAGATTTTTATTCAAAAAAATTGAAACGAGGAAATATATAAATTTTTAAGAGGAGAGTCAATCTGGAGCTTATCTTTTTTTTTTTCTAGTGGAAATTCTCATTTACTCACAGGATATATTATTAAAGTCACTCCATTTCCCAGCAGGATATATCGGAATCATGGAATTCGTCCCAGTGAAATTTTGTCCTTTGATTAGTAATATTTTACCCTAAGAGGCTTAGTTCTCTTGCTACGTTTAAGTGCCTCCAAGAAATTTGGTATCAAAGAATGAGAAGTTCCACTCACATCCATCCAAATCCCTTCCCCTCCCATGATGTAAGAAGGTAAGATCAAAATAACGATAATAAATATAATAATTAATCTCTCTTGTAGATATAGTATTTATTATATTTTTAAATCTTATAACTAATACTATTATTAATTCTTTATTTTTTATTTTATTGAAAAAATATAAAATATCTCTTTCAATTTTAAAATAATTGGATTTTTCCCTTTTTATTTTGAAAACTTAAATACCATCCTTTTAAATTTCACAAAACTTTGAATTAATATTCATTATTAATTTAATTAATTATTTTATCAAATTATATGATTTTTTTAATTTTTTAAACAAGAATCGCAATATTATAATATATTAATTTATTTTATCATTTGTTCACATATAATTTTGTAATTACTTTTTATTATCTAATTAGAATTCTATATATTTAAATTACTTTATATTAATTATATAATATAAAAATTATTTATAAAAATTAATAAAATAAATTAACATAATATAATATTACAATTATTATTTAAAAATATTATAAAAATTTATATAATTTGATAAAATAGTAAATTAAGTTAATTGTGAGTATTAATTTCAAGTTTTATATAGTTTAAGAAAATAATTTTTGAATTTCTCAAATTAAAGGGGACGAAATCTAATAGTCTATAAAGAAAGTATTTTATATTTTCTGTTATAATTTATTAAAGTTATTACATTCTTTTATTCATTTATAATATTAAAATAAATTATGAAAATAAATAATATAATTAAAAATAAGTATATATTTAATATATTGAAGTGAGACTTAATAATTAAATTTAATAATTTTTATTTATTTTGATATTGCAAATGAATATAAAAATAAAAAATTACTAACAAAAGCTACAAAATTTTAAAGATGTAAGTCACCACTTATATAAATAATGAATTAATGAGCCATTTGGTTTAATTAAAGAAAAAGAAAGGTAAATGAGTCAATAAAAGAAAATAAGGGGAAAAGGAATAAAAACCTCATTACTATTCATTTTGTTTGGTTTAAGTAAGAATCAAGTATTTTTAATTTACTTTACTAATAATTATTACATTAAAAAATAATTTACTTATAATTTTATTAAAATAATTATTATAATTATTATTTTTTATTTTATTTACTAATATTATAAAATTTTAATTATTTAATATTAATTATCAATATCTTATTAGTTTTATTTTAATTATTACTTTTTATTATTTTAATTATTATTAATATCTTAATAATAATCAATATTATTTTAATAATATTAATTATTATAATTTTTAAAATTTATTATATTTATTATTTTATTAATATTATTAATTATTTTCATGTTATTAAATATTTTATATTAACTAATATTATTATTTTCATTTTTATTTGATTTTAATTATTAATATTTGATTTTTATTATTATTTCATTTATTATTGTATTATTTATTTATTATTTTTTGTAACCATAATAGTTATTATTTTATTATGAATATTTATTATTATTTTTCTTATGATTAAATTATTAATATTTTATTAATATTATTAATTTTCATATTATTAAATAGTTTATTATATTTTATTATAATAATTATATGATTATTTATTTTATTTAATTAATTTTATTATTATTTTATTATTAATTATTATTTAATAGTTGAGATATCAATAAAGTTTTACGTTACTTGTCGAAGGCTTAACACAATTTAGAGGGAGAGAAATGCCCTTATTTGTATTATAGGCTGATATTACCTAACTCAACAAACTTAAGCTTTAAAGATATGTATTGAAATTAAAGGATTTTCACTTGAGTAAGAGTAAAATAGAGTACATGCAATGCAAATTTAACAAAAAGTAAAATAAAAATAATTTAAATATAAAAATTGAAAAATATGTCATATTAAAAGCATCTAAATTCAAGTATTCAAGATCTATATTATAAAGCGATGAGAAAATTGATGAAAGTATCACACACGGGATATAAATTGAATGGTTAAAATAAAGAAAGATATCAAAAGTTATTTGTAATTGCAAAGTATTAAGTTTAAAGGAAAGTTTTATCATATCATTATATAACCAACTATATTTTATAATAGTAAATGTTAGGTTCTGAAAGGATAACAACAGTAAAAAATAGAATAGTAGAAATGAGAATGTTAAAATGGATACAAAAAATTATAGGACATGAAACGAATGCATGCAAGGGAATATTGAAGTAACATTTATTAAGGAGAAGATGACAGAAAATCGGTTAAGATGATTTGATTTGTAGACATGATTTTTAACTTTATGAAAAAGTACAGAAAGAGGTAAACAAAGATACTGAGGAAAATTATAAAAAAAAATCTTTTGATAGATAATATTTTCAAAAATTTAGTCTCGAATAGAGCCTAATAATTTAGTATGATCATGTAATCAACTTCATTTAGTAGGATAAGACTTTGTTGTTGTTATATTAACTATTATTTAATAATTATTTTTATTTTTATTTATATTATTATTTTAATAATAAATTATTATTATATTAATGATGATAAATTCAAAATCCACATAATGAAGGAATCAAATTCTCTAATGAATTGGGAGAATTACTATTTTCTTATTTGGGATATTCTTGTTAAGAGAAAATGAAAAAATAAAATAATTTTTTTTTGAACCAAATAAAAATAAAGGAATGAAACCGCATCATTTTCTTTCCTTTTTTTAATTACCCTGAATCAAAAGCCCCTTAATTATTATGTTTACTAAAAACTAAAATATTGATTTTGGTTTTTAGTTTTTCGGCGTTATATATTGATTGAATCTTTGTCCCCTTAGGCCAGACGCTGAACCTTGTGGTTGTAGTGATCTTTTCACCGTGGCCAATGGCGGTGACACTGAATCCCGTAGTTACCCAATGATCTAACCGCATAGCAGAACTGCCATTTATTAAATTGTTTCGGCGCCGCGACAAATCCTTTTTATTGTTGATACAATAATATTATTTAAAAATTTTATTTTATTAAATATAATGTATAGAATATATTTTAAAAATTAATATCACTAAATTATCCTTGACTTACTTGACAAACATAAACAAAATATATTGTCGTTCATTATTGTATTTTTTTGGGATAAAATGACATCTAGCATAGACATATTAAAGCATATAGATCTAACCAATTTTAAGTTGCATCTAGGTCAATATGACCTATGTTTGTGTTGATAGTTTATGAAAGCAAGCCTATTTGTCCAGAAAGAACCCACCAAAATCAAAATAAAAATCTGATAATAAGAGAAGGAAAGTCGAAAGTAGGCAGCAGTGTGGGGTTGGCTCATGGCCGCAGAATTTCTAATGAAAACAATTAATAGTGTGTTGAGTGGAGGAGGCCAGTGCTGAGCTCTGAAACTGATAGGGGAAAGAGAAATTCTTATTTAATGAGGGTTTAACATGCAAATTACGTCTTCTGAACTTCTTAGATATTGCTCTATTATTAATTAATAAAATAATTAATTTTTCAATTAATTATTTTTAAATTATTGATAATATTTTATTAATTTAGCCTCAGAACACACATTTTATATATCCAGGGGCGGATTCATGTGTAATCTATGTTTTAAAAATTTTAGAGAAAGTAAATATTATATATAGTGCCTTTATAAAAAAAATTACAGTGCCTTCCTAAAAGAAAAAAAATTAGAGATCTTTTTTATTTCTAATTAATCTTTTATAACAGACTACTAAATTATAAATATAAAATTAATTGAAAGCATGTGACTTATATTTTTTTCCACTTTTTGACTTTTATCTCTTCTCATTTTTTTACAAAATCGAGAAAATTTTATCTTTGTTTTTAATTTTTTTCATACTTGTATTTTTTAGAGTAAATTCAACCATTTATTGATCATTTTTTAGGATCAATTAGGGGAGGATTGAACTTTATTTTTTTTAAAGAAGAAAAAAGATATAATGAAATTCATTAATAGATTTGTGATGACATATCCAAAATTTTTAATTTGGCATATGAATAATATCATGCATTCATTTGCTATTACTATAAAAATTTTCTTTATCTTTGAAATTAAATATTATAACTTTAGACGTTTAAATAAATTAGATATGTACCAACTACAATTTTTTTATGTTGATTAATGTTTAGAATTCCAGATTGAATGGATAGATTTTTCGGATTTTTATACTAAATTTAATTTAATTTTTATAATATAAATATTCAATTTATTTATCAAAATTTTCTTCTTTTAATCATAAAAAAAATTCTTCAAAAGAGAAGTAACGCGTAAAATCTTTAATTAAACCATATTTTATGTGAAAAAATTAAAAATTAATCTTATAGACTTACTACTTGATCAAGAATAAAATGTACAAATTTTGAATTGTTATTCTAATATTTATGTTGAAATTAGGTGAATTTATATATTAAAAAATCATTTTCATTTATGAGAATATAAATTTTTAAAAAATTAAAAATAAAATATTTTAATTTGGATTCATCAATATTATTAATAAGTAGTAAAAAAATTTTTCAAACACCCAACCTTAGAAAATTTTCTATATACGCCGCCAAGAACAAGCAAAAATTTTGATTTTGCTTATTCTCGGCCGTCATCTTCGCAACTTGACTTTTCTCTCTCTTCAATTTCTTCATAAAAATCTCACACCCGCGATTATCCACCACTCTCCCCTCTTCTCGGCCGTACATATTACCTATGTTATCGTACAAAATTTTGATCTTGATTTGATTACTCTGGTGTATGTGATAAAGTCAGCTTTACTTGATCAAATTATCATTAATTTGATTAAAACCCCAAATATCAATCTCCATTAGATGGGGAAAAAAAAAGCTTCAATAGCTACATTAACACATTGGGTGATACTTTATATAAATATTATTAAATATATTATTTTTAATTTAATAATAAAAATAGTTACTTTCTTATAAAAATAAATAATCTTGTATCAAATCAAATTATTGAATAAAAAATAGTATAATTAATAATATTTACATAAAAACAATTCTAAATTTTTAATATTAATGTAATATTAAAAAAAAAATTTCCATTAGGCGAGACTTAGTTTCGATTGGATGAGAGTTTTTTCAGTCTTCGAACACACACACACACATATATTACAAAAGGAATTCAGCTTTTTTTACATAAAATATATTTCAAAAAATAAAATAAATTATTATAATAAAAATTTTAAAAAAATTATAAATTTAATAATTATTTTTAATAATGTATTATTTATCAAACTTAATTTTTAATTTTTATTAATAATTATAATTATCCATTCAATCCGTTAACATTTATCTCACAGGAGACAAATTCTTTAGATTGGAGCCTTAACAATATGTAGTAATCCTACTAATCTTAGCATGAGCCAAATTCTCTCAACAGGGGCCCTAACAATATGCATTGATATTAGGAATCTTAGCATAGAGACCAGACTGATAAACATGTGCGATGCACATATTCCGAATTAACTTTTATATAGGTTAAAAATTATTTATATATGTAAATTTTAAAGGAATTTAATATTATAAAAAAGTTAAAAAAATGGAAACCATATTATTTTTATTCAATATATTGTGTTATACCATGGACTGTAAATAATAAAAGTAGATAAAAAAGTATTTAATGAAATAGATAAAAATAAAAGAAAAAATGTTTGAGCTATAAAATTATAATGACATCTTAATTATGTATATTTAATTTGAAATATAGCATATATAAAATAATGCATAAAATATTAAAAAATTTAAATAAGCAAAATTAATTTTAATTTTTAATTATTTTTATTAAAATAAAATATATAATTAATTTATTCAATTCATAATTTGTGTATTAAATTTTTAATTTATTTAAAATAATTTATAATAAAAATAAAATATGTTATCTTATGTTTATATTATTTAATAATATTAGTATATAAATTGTAAATAATAAAAGTAGACATAAAAAAAGAAAAATATGTAAAGTAGAAAATATATAGAAAGAAGGGACAATATGTCACTTATAAAATAATAATAGTTAAATTTAAAATATATAATTAATTAATTTAAATGAAGAACATTTTTATTTTATTTAAAATATTCTACTTAATTTTAATTTTTCAAGAAAATTATTGATAAATGTCATATTATAGGATACTTTATTTAAGGAGAAAAAATTGAATCAGGTATTTAATATAATAAAAAGGAAATTTTAAAAAAATAATATATTTAATTTTAATTTAATTTAAAGTATAAACTATATATATATATATATATATATATATATATATATATATATATATATATATATATATATATATATATATAGATTTGTCATTATAAACCATAATTCAAGAAGAGGTAGAAATAAACGGTTAAGATGAATAAATATATAAAGATCAAGAAAACAATATAAATAAATAAAATGTAGTAATTATGTAGTAAATTTCAGCTTTTGATTAATTTAAAGTACAATATTATATACAATGAAAATGAATTTTAAAATTATATTTTAATTATAAATTAAAGATTATCAATAAATATAGAATAGTGTGATAAATTTATAAAATTTAATTTAATAAATATAAAATATCTAAAATTTAATTTTTATTTTTATTTCTATTATCCTAGATTTTGGTAATTTAAATTAATAATTTAAAGAATTTTAAATGTTTAGTCAAATACTAAAAATAAATAATTTAAATAATTTCTGAAAGTTAAATAAATTAAAATGATAAATTATAAGTAAACTAGAAAATATTTATAAAATTAATAATCAACGAAATGGATAAGTGGGCTTCTCCCTCGGGAAGCATGAAAATGGCGTGGTTAAGGGCTTCGCCGCCGTCCCATCGCTCCAGTCTCCAAACTTCGGTCTTGTAACTCGCAGTGACCAGATACCATGACCCTGACATCAACCATCAATAATTTATCTTTGAAGGCGACTGGGGAATATTATTGACGTGGTGATTTTTTTATATGTTATTAAAATTAATTATTGATATATATTATGTAATATATTAAATTTAATTTTCAAAAAATATAAAATTAATATACAGTTAAATTTTATTATATATTGTCATATTATTATATTAATAATATATTAGAGCATTTTTCTTTATTTTTTGAAATCATTTAATTCACATGAAGTTTTCATAAAAAGTTAAATTTTTAAAAAATAATTTTTTATGTGAATTTCCTATACAAGTAATCAAAATTGTTTGTTTAATTGATACTAAAAGTGCGTTTGATTTGTGAAATATTTTTCACATTCCCAAGAATATTTTATAAAAATATTACATTCCCCTATTTGATTCAAAATTTAAAAAAATTTATCTGAAAATGTAATATTCTTAGGATTATTTTAGAGTCTAACTTTTTTTTTCCAAATATTTCTATGGGAGAGGTGGGGGAAGATGGGCATCTCAAATTCCTATTTCATAAGAATATTGATATTAAAGTAAAAAGATAATTTTATCTCTATTTTTCTTTACCCTCATTTTTTTAAAATTTTTTATTTTTATTTTTAATTTTAAATTATATTTCTTATTTTTTATTTTTTATGATAATAAGTATAATTATACTAAATAAATAAAAATGGTAATTTCTATATTTCAATTCTGTTTTAGTTTAAAAATTTTTTATTTTTAATTTATTTGTGATAATAAGGATAATTATATTAATAAGTAAAAAATAAATAAATAAATTCTAAATTCTAACTTTTAAAAGCATGAATAATTTGTGTTAGAACTTTAAAAAATAAATTTATATAATTTTATTTAAATTTTCATAAATATTATAAATAATTAATTTATTAAACCTTTTAACAAAATTATGCCAAAAGAATCGACAAATTATGGTATACAATGCATGCAAAGACAATTGAATTATGTCAAAATTTTAAAATATAAGAACTCCAAATAACCAATTCAAATAGACCTAATTTTTAAAACCAAATTTACTATTAAACCAATTAGAATATTAGTTTATATATTGGTTCAATTACTTATCAAATCAATTTTAATTAAAAACATAAATTATATATAAATTAATATTATATATTTAAAATAATTAAATATAATAATATAATAGTAATTTATATTAAAAATAACTAAAAATAATAAAAATTTAGTTTATGTGAAATAGTGAATTACATTTTAATTATTGTTAAATTATAAAAAGTTTTAAAAAAAGTTATTTTTGTTCCTATGAGATTAAATTTTTATCAATTTTGTCTATGACTAAAAATTTATATCAATTTGATTATTGTAAAATTAAAAATATTTAAATTTTAAATTTTATATACAATAATTTAATATATATGAAAAAATTAAAATTTTAATATTTTATTCTTATAAAAATTAAATTAATATAAATATATAATTAATAAAAATTTATTTTTAACACTTAATTTTTTCTATTATTTTAATGAAGAAAATTAATAAAAATGAATATTTAAAGATAAAATATATTATTATTATATTTTAATTATTTAAAAATTTAAAATTTTTTATTGTCTTTTAATTTAAATCTAAAAGATATTATTTCTCTTCTTCCTCTCTAATTTTCTTTTCAAAGAAAACAAAAGTTTCTTGTTAACAATGGAAAAATTATTTATTTATTTTATATAATTAATTATATAAAAATTTAAATTTAAATTCTTAAAAATTTTAATATTTGATATATTAAATTATTTATTATATTTTAATCAAATAGAATTTAAATTATTAATTTATTAAGTTTTCAAAAATTTTTATTCATATATTTTTAATTGAATCTATAATTTATTACAATTTATAATAAAAAATTAATAAGAATATTTTTTGAAAAAGTAATAAGATTCTTAAAAATATAAAATGTGAATTAAATATAAAAATATAATTTATTTGAAAATGTGAAAAAATATTCTCAGGAATATATATATTGAACCAAATATAAGAATCTTATGTTCTTAGTAATTACATATTTGGGAATCACATTTTTCGGAATATACACTTTTATGAGAATGTAAAATTATGCGAACCAAACTTCACCTAAATAAGTGATACTTTGTAAAAAGTAATTTCTTATGTTTTATTTGTTTTGGTTCATAAATAAACTTCATAGAAAGTATTAATAAAATAATTATTTAATATTATAATAATATAAATTAATAAATTTTAGCTATTATTAATTAAATTTAATAAGAATAATTTTATTATTATATCTAAAGAATAAAAATAACATAACTTATTTAAAAGAAAAGCATATAAGTAATTTATCATATTTTATAAAAAAAAATATTTTTTCAATTTGTTAAATAATAATTAATTAAGTATTTTATTTTTTTATTTTTTAAATAATAAAAATTTTCATACTATTATTACAAACAACTTTTAAGAGTAGCTCGCTAGAAAAGATTGATTGGATGCATGGTAGGAAACTTTGATAGAATCCAGGAATTGTTTGGTACAATGATAAAATTAAGTGATTATTAATTAATTATAATATATAAATTAATTTTATATTTAATATAATTTTTAATAGTAATTAATTTTAAATTTTTTAATATAAAATTATGATTAAAAATAATTTATTATTTGATTATAAATTTTCTCTTATTAAAAGTATTGAACATAAATTTTCTTCCAAAAAATTAATTATTAATAGTTATATCAATCATAAAATTATAATATATATTTAAATTTATCAATAATTAATAATTAATTGTTTTATCATTATATTAAATAAGTTCTAAAATTTATTGTAATTCATAAAATTTAAAATAATTAATCATTTTTAAGAAGTGAGAACATTAACTCTATTTTATTTTGTGGATGATTAAATTAAAAAACAAATTAACTCAACTTGGAAATTATGGAGGAACAGCCGCACGCATTTCCCGAAGCCTCAATCGAGGAGAATGATCTCCTCATGAGAAGCACAAAGAAGATCAAGCAGGGAACAGATGGCTTTTCTGGAGAAGGAAGGAGGAGAATTTCATATGCTGACGTTGAAATTCCAATTCCTAGCCAGGATAATCTACGAGAACAAGATGCTGAAATGAAATCGTACAAAGAGTCACTGATGGGCAAAACCGACGGACAATGGAGAGCAGAGAGGAATTTGATTGAGGAAGAAGAGATGGGGGATGATAACTTCAGCGGTTTTGAAATTGTAGAAAAATCGAATGATGGGCACCCTTGTCCTAATATTATAATTTCCAGAGAGGAGGAGGAGCGAATGAGCGGACCCTAGAAACAAACCTTAATCATCAAACTTCTGGGAAGACATATAGGATTTAAAATCCTGGAAAAAAAATTGCAGCAATTGTGGGAACGCGATGGCATTATTGATATAATAGATCTCTCACAGGATTATTACTTGGTTTGCTTCAATGCCTATTCTGATTACAAATTGGCTTTGACTGGGGGTCCATGGCTCCTTTTTTATCACTACCTTTCAATCCGCACATGGGATCCATCGTTTAACCCATCTGAAGATATAATTGAGAAGATTGCTCTCTGGATTCGCATCCTCGAGCTTCTAATCAAATGCTTCGATAGGAAATTCCTCACTTTCCTGGGCAATAGGGTTAGGAAAACGTTAAAGATAGACAATACCACAAGAGAACAAGGCAGAGGTAAATTTGGAAGGATCTATATTGAGGTTGATCTGAAGAAGGTTTTATTATCTGAATTTACTTTTCAGGGGTAGAATTACCATATCCAATACGAAAGCCTACATTTGATCTATTTTATGTGTGGCATGTATGGACACACCGTAGACCATTGTACTAACAAACTTCAAGAGACAGATTCAGGAGAGCAAGTCAACGAACAGAATGTCATGCCTCAAAATTATAATGGCCCTCAGGTTACCACATCCAACAAGTACGGTGATTGGATGATAGCTCAAAGAACTAAAAGAGGACGAAAGAAGCCAGACACCAAACACTCCTCCCTTGCAAACGTGACTCCATTTAATAACATGAACGACAGGAGGAATCATTTTGATGTTTTGTCAAACCAGGCTTATGAAGAGGCAATAGATAATGGTACTAAGTCAATTATAGCAGAAGGCTTCAGAATTGAACGCACACAGGAGCCTAAATGTATCTCAGTCCAAGAACACACAAGGCAGTCAAAAATGAAAAGTCAGGAAAAGTCACGTGTAGCCTTGATAGATGTAACAAACCAAAAGCCACCTACACAGGAGCATCTCTCATTAATCAACACGACAACCAAAACTCATCAGAGAAAACAGACTGAAAATTCTCAAAAGGAGTCAAGCGGTGGCACCCCAACCGAAGACATAAGGATGAACCATCAAAAGATAGAATTTTCTCATGTTTCTGAAATGCAATACTCAAAAGCAGAAGCAAGTTCCTAGGCGTTGAAAGTGACTTCCCATAGAGGAGCATCTCACAGTCCTACAGACATCCAAGGAATTAAAGAAGATCCCCCAAATAAACAGAAGACCTCCCTTCATGATATGGAGGTTGAGGTAAAGGAAAATAACAAGTTATATGTTCTGGAATCTGCCGAGAAGCATAAGAATCAAGAGTTCATGCTAATGCATGTGGACTAGCTCCAAAAGATTATCTTTCTCGATCTTAGTGTTTCTAATGTTGAAGAAAATTGCAGTTTGGAATTGCAGAAGTGCAGGAAATAGGAGTTTTGCTTCCAGACTCAACACTGTCCTAGATAACAACAACCCAGATATCCTTGTTTTATTGGAGACAAGAGTTGAATATGACAGAGCAGAACAAATATTTCAGAAGATTGGCTTTGATTCTTGGATTATTTCAAAAGGTGAGGGATACTCTAGAGGCATTTGGATGGGCTGGAAAAAGAATAAAGTCTCACTGGAATTGACAGAGAAAAACTTCCAACTCATACACCTAAAAATCCTAGTTGAGGCAGAAGCAAATTGGTTTATTTCTTTCGTGTATGCCAACCCAAATCCTAACATGAAAGCAACCTTATGGAATGACCTCCAGTGTATAAACCAAACCATGGACTCTGCTTGGTTGGTAGTAAGAGACATGAATGACATTAGGGACCCTTTAGAAAAAAAAAATGGAGCTCCATTTAACTGGGACAGAGCCAACCTTTTCAATAACAGAATAAACAATTGCAATCTTATAGAAGTGGAAATGCAGAGAAGCAGATTTACATGGATAGGACCTAAATATCCATATTACCCCTAATTATTTGAAAAGTTAGACAGAGCCTTATGCAATGTAGAATGGCGTTTAAAATTCAGTGAGGCTAATGTGAAAACTCTTCCAAGGTTCCACTCCGTTCATCACTTAATCCTCATTAATCTATTTCACTCTCAAGGAGATAGATTAAAGAGGCCTTTTCGTTTTGAGGCTAACACATGAAAACTTCCCACATTTTCTATCCTCAAACTAGAATTTAGAAGGGAATATTAATACCGAACTCAAGTCTTTAACTCCTTTATTGGTGGAATGGAATAACAACGTGTTCGGTCATATAAGGAGGAGAAAAAGAAAACTTTTAAAGAGAATAGCAGGTGTTCAGAAAGCAATAGAATGCAAGTACAACCCCTTCTTGAGAAAGCTGTAAAAACAATTGCAAACTGATCTTGATCAAGTTCTCTGTCAGGAGGAGATAATGTGGCATCAAAAGTTCAGAACTCTATGGATCTCTGAAGGGGACCGTGATACAAAGTACTACCACACAAAGACAATAGTCAGGAGAAACAGAAATAAAATCAACATGCTAAGGAACCAAGAGCGCCATTGGGTAGAAGACAAACAATCACTTGAGAACCTTATTGTTACCTACTATAAAACCTTATTCACGGATGATATAGCTGAAAGACAACCTACTAATTCTATTCTTTCCTATCCCATCATAACGGAGGAACAGAATATGCAATTAAAGAAAGAAACAACTACTGACGAAGTCAGAAAAGTCATGTTTGCAATTGGCAGTCTCAAAGCTCCTGAGGATGATGGCTTTCCAGCCATATTTTACCAGAAGAATTGGCAAACAGTGGGAACCAATGTGTATTCTTTTGTTAGAAATGCTTTCACGGGGGAAGACTTCAGTGAAATCAACAAAACCCTCATATGCCTCATTCCAAAAACTGAAAAATCGGAATTCATTAATCAATTCTAACCAATTTCTTTATGCAATATCATATACAAATGTATATCTAAAGTGCTTGTCAATAGAATTAAGCCTATCCTACCCTAGTTAATCTCACCTTTCCAAGCAAGTTTTGTGCCAGGTAGATGCATTCAGCACAATATCATCATTGCTCGGGAAATATTCCATTCAATGCAAAAAATGCGAGGTCGAAGAGGGTTCTCCGCAATCAAAGTGGGCTTTGGAAAAGCCTATGATCGATTGAGCTGGGACTTCATTAAAGAGGTTCTAAACCAAATAAACATGCATCTAGAGATAATCAACCTCATTATGAAAAGTATATCCTCCACTTCTCTAAATGTCTTATGGAATGGAAGCAAGATGAGCCTTTCTCACCCTCGAGAGGTCTCCGACAAAGTGATCCCTTATCACCATACCTCTTCGTTCTCTGTATGGATAAACTATCACATATTATTTGTGATGCAGTAAATGACAAAAAGTGGAATCCTATGAAAGCAAGTAGGAGGAGCTTGGGTATTTCTCATCTGACATTCGCAGATGACTTACTTTTGTTTGGTGAGGCTTCACTTCAACAAATTGACATAGTATTGGAATGCTTAAACAAGTTCTCTAAGATGTCAGGCCAGAAGGTCAATCACTTCAAATCCAGTATCTTTTTCTCTCGAAATGTAAAACAAGAAGTTAAAGATGCAATTGGTCATAGAAGTGGTTTTTCAAGCACTAATGACATTAGGAAATACCTGGGAGTCCCCATCATATATAGGAGGGTAAACCGCCATACTTATTCGTAGTTGGTAAAGAAGACTCAAGACAAATTAGCTGGATGGAAGATGAAATGCCTCTTTATGGCAGGAAGAATCACATTAGCCAAATTAATAATAAGCGCTATTCCTACCTACATTATGCAGTCCACTGCAATTCCAAAGATTACCTTAGAAGAAATTGAGAAGATCCAATGAAGCTTTGTATGGGGACATGATGCTGATGATCGTAAACTTCATATCATCTCATGGAATACCTTCTATTTTCCTAAAGAAATTGGAGGATTGGGATTTAGAAACTTAAATAACATGAATGTGGCTTGTTTGATGAAACTAATTTGCAAGCTTATTACTGATGAGGAAACTCTTTGGATTTCTGTATTGAAAGAAAAATATCAAAGAGAGGTTAACTGGCACAGAGAAATCCATATGCAACAATCAGATTCCTTTCTTTGGAAGAATTTGTGCAAAATCTGGCACTTACTTTCAAATGGATTATCAGTGCAGATCAATAATGGCTTAAACACATCCTTCTGTTTTGACCGATGGATCAGTAATTAATCTATCTACTCTTTAATTAGTGACATCCTTGAACATTATCATTCCTCGATAGTCGCAGGATTTGCCACGGATGAAGGAGGTTGGGATCTATCAAAATTACAACCATGACTACTACAACAATACTTTTTAAAAATTGAAGCTATCCCTTACCCTCTATCTAGGCTAGGAAAGGATGAAATCACCTAAGATAAATCACCAAATGGTCAATTTTCCATTAGCTCATCTTATCACAGCATAAGCACAAAAGGGAATCATGAATATGACTCTATCGGGTGTCTAATCTGGAAATTAAAAGTTCCAGAAAGAATAAAACTCTTTGTCTAGCAATGTAGCAGAGGTGGAGTTATGACAAATGTTTTTAGAGCCAGAAGAGGAATTGGCAGCCTAGTTTGTGCAATCTAAAAAAACATATCAGAAGACTTACTCCACACAGTAAGAGACTGTCAAAAAGTTAAAGGCATCTAGTTGAAGTTATTACAAACAACGAGAAGAGCTTCTTTTTTTGGCATGCAGGGAAGAGATTGGATTCGTATGAATATAGTAGAAAATCTTGGCAGAAACGCTAATGAGGACTGGTCAATCACTTGAAGTATTGCATTATGGTACATATGGAAATGGAGAAACTCCTATGTATTTCAGAATGCATACGCCCTACCAACAATGCAGCCTTCCAGATCAAAGATTTTGCATCGACTACTACTGCTGCCTTTGACTCAGGAAAACACAATCACGTGAACTAGAAGAGACAAGTGCAAGTGAATTGGATTACTCCTCAAGATAACTGGATTAACTTAATATTGATAGAGCTTCTAAAAATAATCCAGGAGCTACTGGATATGGGAGAATTTTTAGAAATTTGGAAGGAAAATGGATATATGGTTTCACAAGAAATTTGGGAACATGCTCTTCATTCACTGCTGAACTATAAGGTGCATATCATGGTTTATCTATAGCTTGGGAGCTGGGATGTAAAAAGTTGATCTTGGAATCAGATTCAAAACTGCTTGTAGACCTGCTCAACAAAGACAACATAGACAAATCCAACAATTCCGCCCTTCTTATGAGATGTCATTCTTTAACCTAACAGAATTGGAGGATTTCCATTCTTCACACTTTCAAAGAAGGGAATAAATGTGCTGATTGGATGGCGAATTTCAATCTATCCAAGGAAAGAGGATTACATAGAATGGATTACCCTCTGAGTGGTTTGAGTAATTTACTTTTGCATGATGCTTTAGGGATCACTACCCCACGTAGTAGTCCTATGTAATTTTATTTCTTTTTCGGGCTTAGGCCCCATCGATTCATAAAAAAAAATAAAAAAAAAATTAACTTAAAATTTTCTCAACTTCCATATTGCTAGCTATTTTTTTAACGTAAGAGTTAAGTTCACAAAATAATGACATGAGAGTAATTTAAAGACACTTTTGGTTAAAATATTGCAATAATTATTAGAATGAAACTTGATAAAAAAAATATTTTGTAAAGAGGTGGATTAAAAAGCATTTATCAAAAATTGCAAAGAAAATGCTTGTTTCCTCAAAGGAAAATTGTTCTACTCAGTTTAAAATGCATTAAATTCATTTTAGCTTTCATCATTACGTCATTAAAATGATGAAAACACTGCCAATTTTACTGCTAAAATTTAATTTTAGATTGAGACTTGATAAAATAAAGAGTCAAACTGGGAATGAGGATCCTACTAAAATATTGGTATATTTGATTTGACAAGATTAGGAAGAAATAATTCTACTTGCATTTCCTCCCTTTTACTCTTTTCTCACTTTTTTATTAATGTAAGGGGAAAAAAAGACCTTTTAAGCTTGGGAAAATATGAGCTTAATTAATTTATTTATTTTATATAGAAAAGAGAATGAGAGAGGGGAAATGCAAGTAACATTAATCATAAGAAAGAGCATATTATATAAAGAGAGAAAGAAAAAGAATAAATATATTACCTATTTATAATATCATCCTATTTACAACATATTCACATGTCATTTAAAGTGTTAAAAAGAAATATCATATGATTTGTACTTTTAGCTCTTTACCCAGTTGTGTTAATTTTTTTTTGTTTAAATATAACAATAATTATTATGTGCGAGATATTTTCTCTTTAACTCAAATGACATCCAACATTTTTTAAAAGTTTTTATGCCCTTCTGTGCATACAAGTTTAATTCTTAATCCTTATGTACAGGTGTCTAATGGTCACGTGTTCTTTTATTAATTCTAACTTGATATTATTTCCATTTAATTTATCCTTAATTAAACCTATCAATCTAATATATTCTTTTAGTGATGTTTAATTTACAGAATCAAACATTCTCGTAAATTCAAATGTTCTAAAAATATAATTTCTAATATTTTACTTCTTGAGAAAATGACATTCTCATACTTGATTTAATTAAAAATATTTTTAAAAATGTTATTTAATTATAAAAATATTCTTATTAAAAATTAAATAGTTATTGATAGTATGTGATTGTTAATGGTAGTTATCGATATTAAGTGGTGGTAGACAATAGTTATCGATAATGGATGATAAATGGTGGTGGTCATTAAAATGATTACTGAAAATGAGTGGTAATTAATGGTAATAAAAAAATAGATGGTAACTAATTGTGTTCATTAATAATAAATGATAGTAAACATTAACAATGAATAGTGATTGGTGGTGAGCGCTGACAAAAGTAAATAGATAATAGTCATCGATAATGGATGATAAATAACAATGGTCATCAAAATAATTACTAAAAATGGGTGGTAATTAATGGTAATTACAAAAGATAAGTGGTAGTTAATTGTGATAACTAATAATGAATGACAATAAACATTAACAATAAATGGTGATAGGTGGTAGGCATCGACGATAGGTGGTAGCTACCTATGGTCATTAGTAATGAGTAGTGATCAACAGCAATTACTAATAATAAGTGATAGTAGATGGTGATTACTAATGGTGGATAGTACTGTTAGGAAATGGTTGATCATAGTAAGTTTTGAATGTGCAAAATATTTTTTTATATTAATTAAATATTTTCATATCATGGGAACATAGGATAACTACCTTTCTATGGGAATATTTTGATAGAATATTAAATTAAAAATATTTTTAAAAGATTTAAACTAAACATAAAATTTTCATATTTTAGGGAGTATGAAAAAGATTTAACAAAGTCAAATGCCATTTTTAAGAGTGGTGGGTGATGGTAAATGGTAGTTATTGATGATGGATAATAGTCAACAATTGTTATTGGAAATGAATGATGGTTAATGGTAATCATGGACAATGGGTAATAATGGATAGTAATCATCGATGATATGTACTACTAAGTAATGGTTGATTGTAATGAGTGATGGGTGTGTAAAAGAATTTTTTTATATTAATTAAATATTATCATATTATAAGCATGTAGGATATCCACCTCCTTGTGGGAATATTTTGATGAAATATTAGATGAAAAATATTCTCAAAAATATTTTTATAAAAATTCCACAAATCAAATGTTACTTTTGAGAATGAAAAAAAATTCTACAAATTAAATGTTACTTTTGAGATTAAGATGTTAGAGTTCAAGATTAGAAAAGAAATAGAAAAATTGATAACATAAATTAAGGATTTGTTTGTTTTGTTAAAAAATATTTTGTATAGGAAAATATCATTTACTTATATATTTATAAAAAGTAATATGTTACTTATATTAATGGTTAAAAAAATTATGCCTAGAGGCTAGTAGTGGAACAAAGTAAATTTATTTTTTAAATATAAAAAATTACTTTCTCTAAATTTTTTATATTTAATATTAAATAGATAAAATATTTTTCCTCATCTTATTATTTTATAATTATATTTTATGAAATTTTTTTTGTTGAAACAAGCAAAACTTAAGGGTTTATTTATTTTTTATTTTTAAAATAAAAAAATATATTTAATAATTAATTTTTAAAAATTATTCTCTAAATATATAATTTAAAAATAGAATAATAGAAATAATCTTCAGTTATTTTTTAAACTTATTTCCTTATTTTGGATATCAACTTTGTAATTAAATGAAATATATTCTCATCTATAACACCAATCATCTTTTATTTTTTATTTTCTTTCGATTTGAAAATAATTATTAAAGATAAATATAATTTTTAAAAATATAAAAATAAAAATATATCTAAACTCACCTTAAATCTTTAAATTCCCATTACAATTTGATAGTCGATATTGAAGTGGACATGAATGATATGCACTAAACTTTATTATATTTAGAAGAAAAATAAATATATAAATATAAAGTATTAATTGTATAAGTTATAAATAATTTCTTTTACACTTAACAAGTTAAGAAATGGAGTATCATGTGTAAATTTGTAAATAGAACGTATTTTTCCATTTTTTCCCAAGTAAACGAAAGTCTAGCGTCAGATCACTATATATGCATAATAGAATTAGAATATTCGCATGAGGGTCGCTAAAAATACTCCCTACGCACGGGGTCACAAAATATACTTCCTAACATTTTTTAAGTACAGTTGTAATTATATTTGTAATTAATTTAAGTGATATTTAATATTTTTTTTAATTTTGTGTTTTTTGCTGCTATGTTTAAATTTTAATTTCTGATTTATATTTATATTTAATAATTTAATTATTTTTATATTAAAAAAATATAAAACATATTGAATCATTATTTACAGCTAGCGACACCTTGAAAATCAGCAGCCCGCGGGACAAACGTTGAAGGTGTTTACTGACTCTCGCTCGAAAGCACAGATATGTTACAGCTACTGCTGTGTATGAAAGCTCGGTGACAGGGAGACTTGCCGGGCCTCTCGTGACGGCTATTCTACTTGCACCGTTTCAGCTACAACTTTCTTCAAATATCATTTTTCTCACTTCAGTTATCCGCCCATCCACCGGCAAAAGTGATTTAGCTTTTCACTTGCATTTTAGTAGTTTTACCATTTGAATTTTCCAAGATCCCATCGCACCTTTTACACTGAAAAAAGGGTGATCTGGGATTTTGATTCAGTTCAGTGGCTAATTTGGCCATGGATTCCGCCTGTGCCACCTTGAATGCCAGTTCCTTTTTAGTTAATGCTCGCAAGGGAGTTGGAAGAAATAATGCTACTACGATTTGGGGTGAGAGTACAAGGGAAAGTTTGAATAACAGGTTTGTTCGTGTTCAATCATGGAGGAGTAATGACAGAAAGTTGAAGCCTGGTGTGGCGTACTCTATTCTCACGCCAGACCTCGACAGAGAGTATTCGGTGAGTAATTAGATCTTAATGCTTAATTTCACTAATTGATTGTTGTTTAACTTGTTGTCCTATTTGGCTACATGGATTTTTCAACTGCAATCGGATTTTATATTTCAGGTATATCAGGCACCCATTTCTGAGACTCCGAAACTAGACCCAACAAAAGTAGCTGCCATCATATTAGGTGGCGGTGCTGGAACCCGCCTCTTTCCTCTTACACGGAGAAGAGCAAAGCCCGCGGTATGATTTACTACTATATGATACTTTGAGGTTGTGAATTGGTTACTAAAAATGACGGCTTCGTTTTGTTCATGCTTACTGAGTCAATATTAAGATTATGGTTTGTCGTTTTGATGACTGGGACCAGAAATTACTGCATTAATGTCAGGGTTCTGATGATTGCATTTCTTTCATGAAAATATTGCATTTTAATAAAATATATAAGTTAGTAACAATCTCAGATTCTGTGCAGGTTCCAATTGGAGGTGGTTACAGGCTCATAGATATCCAGATGAGCAATTGCATCAACAGTGAAATCATGAAAATATTCGTATTAACTCAGTTCAACTCCTTCTCCCTCAATCGTCACTTATCTCGCACTTATAATTTTGGAAATGGTGTGAATTTTGGAGATGGTTTTGTAGAGGTGAGATATTTCTTCGAGAGTTTCTTAGAGTTGCTGTCTAAGGAATTAAAAATATTTCATGGAAAGGAAAAACTTTGGAGTCAGTCTCAATTTGGAGGAAATGAGACTTATTATCTGGAAGAAAGTATATTTTAATGCTTTAAAAATTATATCTAACATGTTAGCACGGCAAATTGGTGATTATAGTCGAGCGATGGTTGTTGACATTAAAATCTTAATTTATTTGCAAATAGGTGTTGGCTGCTACTCAAACACCTGGAGAAGCAGGGGACAGATGGTTCCAAGGAACAGCAGATGCTGTGAGGCAATTTATATGGGTCTTTGAGGTGAGCCCTTATGATGTTATGTATATGCTACAAATACTACAGTCATATGGACTATGCAGTAAATAGGCATTTGGAATCTGGATTATAATGCAGGATGCCAAGAATAAAAATGTTGAGCATATATTGATACTTTCTGGAGATCAACTGTATCGAATGAATTACATGGAGCTTGTCCAGGTATCGGTGAAATAATTTTTGTTGAAATATTTCATCTACACCATTTTCAGTTTTCTGGAGTAATACTGATTGATGGGAACTGTGTCTGCAGAAACACGTGGACACAAATGCAGATGTCACAGTTTCATGTGTACCTATGGATGACAGGTACATAAACATGCATTTTCTACTGTAGTGTTTGACTGATTTAATTGATCTTTTCATAATGTTTGTCGGAGGGCTGGAGGTAAATTATAATTTTAGTTTCCGCTTTTTCCTATTGTTGTTTTTGAAGTTGATCACCATTAGTTGTATTGCAGCCGTGCATCAGATTATGGACTGATGAAAATTGATGAATCTGGACGGGTTTTGCAGTTTGCAGAAAAACCAAAGGGATCAAATCTGAAGGCAATGGTAAATGCCTCCTCAATCCATGTTGGAAACATATTTAATGTAGTTGTTTCATGGCTGATGCATTGTCACATTTAATACGCAGCAAGTTGACACCACTCTTCTAGGACTATCTGCCCAAGAAGGGCAGAAAAATCCTTACATTGCATCAATGGGTGTTTATGCATTCAGAACTGAAATCCTACTGAAACTGTTGAGATGGAGCTGTCCTTCATGCAATGACTTTGGATCTGAAATTATTCCATCTGCTGTGAGGGATCACAATGTCCAAGTGAGAGAACTCTGACCATGAATTATTCACCCACACTCTTACTGCTTTTCTGTTTTTTGTTCTCTCAAAGCTAGTAAAGTTAAATTCCTTTAGCTTAATTGGTTACTTGATGTTTTTATTCACATTCTCAGGCTTATTTGTTCAATGATTACTGGGAAGATATTGGAACTATAAAGTCCTTCTTTGATGCGAATCTGGCCCTAACAAAACAGGTTGGTTTGACTATTTACCCCCTGCTTTTGGTTCATTTCTGAAAGTTTTCTCAGCGACTATACTACGTATGTGGCCATTTTTTGAGATCTTATATGGGGAGCAGCTCTGCTGGAAGGTGGAAGCCATTATTTAATTATAAACTTGGGAAAAGAAAATTGGCCATCATTTATTTTTCTAAATATTGAAATCTCGTTTCATTTGACAAAATGTATCATATCAGAATCTAGCCAATTTTCGCAATTCAGAGGAAAAAAAAAATTTGAAGTAAATGTTACAGTAACAAGTTTAAGCAGATAATATTGATATTCATGACAGTGATTTTGAGAAAGATGATTTTATACTATGTGAAAATTATTTTTTTTCCAAGATTTTAGTATTTACTGCTAATATGTGTTTACTATTTTCAGCCTCCAAAGTTTGAATTCTATGATCCGAATACACCTTTCTTCACTTCACCAAGGTTCTTACCGCCAACTAAAGTAGAAAAATGCAAGGTATGACAGTGAGATTTGACTGATTTGTATAATATATGGGACTTTTTCTTGTGTATTGATTTTTGGCTGCCTTTCAGATTGTGGATGCAATTATTTCTCACGGTTGCTTCCTAAGGAAGTGTAGTGTTCAACATTCCGTTGTTGGTGTGCGATCACGTTTAGAGTCTGGTGCAGAGCTTCAGGTAAGCTTCTGTTTTTCACTACAGCCTGGTTTCTTTCTTTCTTGGACCCCCACGACCTAAGAAAGCTTCAGTTCTTTTTCACTATGAAGTGAACCATTACATTTTTTATGGATAGGCGTGATAAATCATATAAATCAGTGAATAAATCTATGACCTAAGCGTATAAGAGGCAATTCATTGCATTTTTCACTTCATGAGTGATGAACCTTTGAAATTTTCCTCAGAACTCAAACTCAGGTATATTGCCTCCCTTCAAACCAACTAATTTGAAAGGATAGAAAATATGTCAGAATGCATGAAGTGGATGTATGGAACCTGTGCTTACCCTAATCAACAATCTTAATTAATTTTGTCTGATTTGTTGGAATCTAAAGCACATTAAAATGATGTCTTTGCATTCCAGGATACCATGATGATGGGTGCAGATTACTATCAAACTGATTCTGAAATTGTTTCTCTGCTGGCACAAGGAAAGGTTCCAATTGGTGTTGGAGAGAATACCAAAATCAGGTGCAATTTTATCTCTATAAATTATTCTTTGGCTTTATGTGCAACTTCTATCCAAAACCAGAAGCAAAAGCCCAAAATGCGCTAAAATGGTTGGAAGTTACATTACGTTAATTTCTGAGCTCCCCTGCCAAAGTCTGCTGATTTTCACTATAACTTTCTTGAAGGAATTGCATTATTGACAAGAATGCCAAGATAGGAAGAAATGTGGTCATTTCAAATACTGAAGTAAGCATAGCTCAAAAGCCTTCTTGTGGAAACTGCAAGTGACTTTCACTCTTGGTATTTTCTTAATTGACCTTGCTCTGCTTATTGAAATATATTGACTTCGCAGGGCATTGAAGAAGCAGATAGACCTGATGAAGGATTTTACATTAGGTCTGGCATCACCGTTATACTGAAGAATGCAACAATTAAGGATGGAACAGTTATCTAAAACTCAACATATTTAGCGGGACAGGAGTCAACGCTATTTGATCAGATGATAGAAACTTCAAAATAATTGGTTAGCTTGACATATAACTAGAAATCTGTTGCAATAGCATGGAGCAAATGCTTACTTGTAGATTAAAGTTATTCCACATAAGAATTCATAGCTTCTAATATGGATGTAACGTGTTAGTTTCTACTTTCTAAATAAAAATTAGAACAATTTTTAGCTTCCTCTCTAATTCCCACCCTCCCTTCCTCCTTCCTGAACCTGGTAGACTGCTCTTGGAGAACAAACCTGATTAGCTGTATTATGAATAATACTAACTATAATCTTATCAAGAAAAACTATTAAAATTCAACAATTAAGATATGAGTGAACAGTAGCGAAGTGAACACCAGGAATCGGGTTGTTTGCAATGAAATCCTTTCCTGCATGGAAGTTGAGATTAGGCTGCTGCTTTGATTGCACAAATACAAAACCTCGACACCGGCTACCTGAAGTGACTTCCATTTACGCATTTTGTGCGTCAGACGTTGATAATCCCTACAATTTTTTTTTTAAATTGTAAAATTTCCTGTAATTTTGTTGTTTACCTCCCTTTGGACATAATTTATTGACCTTCCCTCTATTTTCAAAAATTCTTCTTCTCTCCCCTACTGACCCAAGAGGTTTTAGATTACCTTTTTCGGGATCAATTTTGCCCTTTAGGTGTTATAATCTCATAAATTTTTACAAAAAATACTATTTAAATTAATAAAATGAACTAAAAATAATATTTTTCATGAAGATGATTTATTAAATAATACTTTGATGTGTATTTTTTAAAAAAATAAATTTTCTAAATATATATATATATATATTTTGCATGTTACAAAAATACAAAAAGGAAACTTTATTAATAAAAATTGCATCGCAGAAAGTTTTCAAGTTTTTATAAAAAAAATATATATTATCTTAAAATCAACTAAATATGAATATTTTCATAAAATTTATATTTATATTTTCAATGATTTAACTCTTTAAATCATGTGATTAACATGCATGACTTCAAAACTTATATTTTAATGTCATTAATTGATTGACTTAGTGATAATAAATTGAATTCCAAAGTAATTTGCATTCAAAAGATCATGAGTTCATTTTTTGAAGGCATTATTTGTTAAGAGAGCTTTATCATTTATTGTTCCTGTCTTAAATCGGGATAAGTCTTATACCAAAAAGTGTGGAGATACTTAGATGCAAAGTAAAAAATTTATATTTTCAATGTGTTAATTTATTAAATTATTTTAGTAGCTATTTTGAAAGATCAATAAACAATCTTTTTTTATGACGAATGGTAAGAAAGAGAGGTTTCTTCAGTTCTGTCAAACAAGGCACTAGTAGCATGTTGCTACTGTCAATAGAAGTTCACTTAGAGGTTATTATCAAAATCAATTAGACTGAAAGGCAATGACTTTAATGACTTTATTGGCCCTTAAGGAGTCTTCCTAAAGAGGGTTGTTTACCAAAGGGGACCACTAAATTTGGGGGAAAACCAGACTTATGACCTTGTGATCAAGGGAAGTCATAATGATTTTATCCAGATTTTTATAGTGAATTAACCCAACCTATGTTGGCAACAAATAACTTATTGTTACCTTAAATAATTTGATGTATTTCATATTTATTTTAACTATTAAATAATTATTTAGTTTGCTTTATAACAAAATTTATATCTTTATATTTTATTAAATGTTTGAAACTCTAGATAATTAGTTTTTAGAATTTATAATTATATATCTTAAACTCTATTTTTATTAGATTAGATACTTAATGTATAGCAAGTGAACCCTATCTTTAATAAAAAATCTAAAACTCATTTTTAATTATTAATTCATCTATATTAAATTAATAAAATTTTTAGACTTAATTTATTGTGAATTAGTTAAACTCTCTTACACTAAATTTATAACCAACACTTCTTTTTTTCCTTTGCTTTCTTTTTTCGCCAATTTTTCTTTCCAAACCTTCAAAATAGTTACTAAAATAATTTAATAAATTAAGACATTGAAATTATAAATTCCAATGTTATGCATGTTAATCACATAATTTAGTAAGTTAAAATATTGATAATATTAATATAAATTCTATGAAAATATATTCATATTTTCTT
The DNA here is from genome assembly GCA_020226215.1 of Sindora glabra. NCBI lineage: Eukaryota > Viridiplantae > Streptophyta > Magnoliopsida > Fabales > Fabaceae > Sindora > Sindora glabra. Next base: position 16,537,792 of record CM035227.1, read on the forward strand.
AATGTTAAGATAATAAGTAAATTTTTATTAAAAATGGAAATATTTATTAATATATTCAAAAAAATTATAAAGTTACAACTTCAATAAATATTTAAGAAAATATGAAATATTTTTTAAATATATATCAAGTATTATATAATAAATCATTTTTAAAGAAAATATCATTTTTAATTAAATTTATTAATTTAAATAGTATTTGTATAAAAATATGCGATATTAATACCCAAAGGGTAAAATTGATAAAAAAAAATTGAAATTAACGGCTTTTAAACCATTAGAGAAGGTTTAAAAAAATTTTAAAAATAGATGCAAAGTAAGTGAATTATATTCAGGAAAAGTGAATGAAATTTAACCTTTTATAATATATATATATAGCCAATTTTCTTAATTTTTTTTTTCAAAAGGATCCTTAATTTTTATAGTTGATCTATCCAGTGTTTTCTTTTATGCTCCGCACCCCTGTATGGATTGCGGCTAGCGCCGTGCGTGCATCACTCAAATTTCAGCATAACTTACTCAAGGCCCCGCAAACAATAAATAATAAAAAGACAGCAATACTTTCTCCAACAAGTTATTTTTTCTTTTATTTTCACTCTTTTGATCATAATCACCTTGGCCAAGCCAAAAAAAAAGGATTTTTCTCTGGCACCTTGAACCATTGAGATAGGCAAAGGTCCGCGGACATTCATATTCTCTTTTGCCTAATAAGAAGGAAAATAGATTTTGTCCTAACACATAGAAAAATAAATATAAATTAAGATTATAAAAAATGAACTTATTTAAATGCAAATTTAAAACAATTTAATTCATCAAATTCAGAATTTATGCGAATTGGACTAAATTGTCCACAAAAAAATGTATGTTCTTTTTTTTTTAATAATTTTACATTCAAATTAAACTAACTACGATTTAGTTTGATACACTGTATAAGATTTAATAGTATAGGATAAACTATATAATCAAAACTTATACTATATTTGAGAGTTTTAAATAGATTATATAACTTATCTAAAAATCTCTTTTTTCTTATACATCTAATTCCATATAAGACTATCCACTTTTTAAAGAGAGAATAAGGATTGATAAGATAAATCTTAAATTGTTAAAATTAAAAAAAAATTGATTTAAGTCTTCTCTCTCTTATATTTCTCTCACATTTTTATAAAAATAAATTAAAAAATATTTTGGCATTTATATTTTTATTAAATATTTTTAAACTTTTTTATAATATTAAATTATATTTATGATATTTGTGGGTAGTGTATATTTTTTTATATTTTTTAAAATTTTACACAAAGTACTTATTGAATTTTATATTTTAAAATTGATTTATTATAATTTTTTATTAATTTATTATATATACATATATATATATATATATTGATATATACATACACACACACGCGCGCACATATATGCTTTTTGGTATATGTGTTGGTGAAACATGTTATCTTATTTTATTACTATAGCATAAGTCTTTAGTTTATATAATATTATCATTTAAAAAAATTGTTATTAAAGATCATTTTGATTTAATTATGTATTTCAAATTCATTTAGGACAAGTTTATTATTTTTCATATGTAGGGTTGTTTTAATTAAATTAATTTTTTAAACCCATACATTCTTATATAATATGACAATAAGTAAAAAAATTATAAATTTTTGTACTATACAATAATAGACTAAATGTTGCATAATATATTATTTTATTCTATACAATATTATATTATACAATTTGATGATCTTATAATATATTATACAATGTCCTAAACGAGACCATAGATTTTTATATAATTAATTTAATATTTACTCCCAAATATAACTTGTTATATTATAATCTAACTCAACTCAAATAAATTATTTATAAGTTAATAATTTTTTAAATTAATAATTTTGAAGTTAGCCAATTTTTATTATAATTTATTATTGAAAAATTTTCTCAAATGATGATTGATGCAAAGATATCTAGAAGTAATGCATTGATATAAATTAAAATTAAAGAAGTAGTAAATTAGAAAGACACTAATAATTAACATAGTTCACCTTTCAGTCTATTTCACCAGTAAAGACGAAAATCAAATTCATTAAAGGAATTATAAAGAGAATACAAAAAGTTTAATTACTTTTAAACCCATATCTTAAATACACCTAAATACCTCACAATATTCATAGTCCTTAGTCTCAATAATTACCACAAAAGATTAAGAATAAATTGTAGAATCACAAGTCATCCCAATAAAGGTGAAAAATACAAATTCTCACCTTTTTTCTCCTAATGAAACAAACTCTGCATTACACAAATATTTATAGGTCAAAATCCTTTTAGTCTACTTCACAAATGAAGATGAGAAATAAATCCACTAGAGGAATTATAAAAAGAATATAAAAAATTTAATTATTCTCAAATTCATATCTTAAATGTACTTAAATACCTCATAGTATTCCTTTCTCATCACTATAAAAGTGTAAGAACAAATTGCAAAATCATAGGTCACCCCCATAAAGGTGACAATTATAAATTCTCACCTCTCTTTTCCTCATGAAACAAAATTTGTATTACACAAATGCTTATAGGCCAAAATCTTTACAAAAGGATAAGCTTAACCTAATTATATTATTAAATAATATGATTTGTTTAATTTGATCATAATTCTATTTCATCAAGATTTAAACTTAAATAAGATGAAGATGTAAATAGGTAATTATTCTATTTCACATAAAATAAAATTTAGGTCAAAATTTTAACAATTTTTATCTTGACGCAAATTCAATTTATCAAAAGTTTTCAACCTTTGAATTAAGTAACTTTGGATTAAAAAGCTTACCAAAATTAAGCCATTGAATTAAGTAACTCACAATTAAAAAGGTCACCAAAATTGAGCCATCTTCTCCATAAACAAGAAATATCTTCAAAACTCTATCTCCAATGAAACATTAGCACTTACGTGTGCATTGAAAAGGATTTCATCAAATTGGTTTCGTTTTCTTCATAAGTAAGAAATACTTTAAAACTTCATCTCTAATGAAGCATTTTAATGTGCTTCAAAGAAGATCTCATTAAATTTGTTTCATTTTCTCTACAAAAGTTCTTTCAATAAAATCACTAGAAAATACAAACAAAGCTATTACTCAAACAAAATATAAGATTAATTATCTCTAAAACAAATAGAGGCTAAAACTTCTTCAATCAATCTAAATGCAATAACAAAATCAACCAATGTCGTATAGACAAATAGGAACTAAACCCAGCAATATCAAGCTTTAATACCACTTGTTGAAAAATTTTCTTAGATGATGATTGATGCAATGATATATGAAAGCAATACTTTGATATAAATCAATATGAAAGAAGTAGCAAATTAATAGGATAGATAATTAACATAGTTTGGCTTTTAGCCTATTCCACGAGCAAATATGAGAAATAAATTTATTACAGGAATTATAAAGAGAATAAACAAAGTTTAATCACTCTCAAACCTGATAAATACAAAACTATTAAGCCGATTGGGCTAATAGAGATTACCAAATATAAACCACAATTTATAGCCAACTTGCCAAAAGTCAACCTAGGAATGATTCATTTCTCAATTATCAATCATTAACAAATACAAATTCTTCTTATTCTTAATAATCATCATAAAACAATAAGAGTACTTCCAAATAGAGGGTGACAGATACAAATTTTTAGCTCATTTCTCTCCTCTTTACCAAATAAACTTTGCATTACACTAGTATTTATAAGTTAAAATCCCTAGCCTAGTTTAATCAAAATATTAAATAATATAATTTATTTGATTTAATCATAATCCTATCTTGTTAGAATTTGAACTTGAATAAGATAAGGACATAAATTGGTAATTATCCTCTTTTATATAAAATAGAACTTTGGTCAAAATCCTTATACTTATTTAATCTTGAATTGTTGATTTAAACTATAAATGCATTAAATATGTGATTATTAAATTCATAATTATTATTTTAGGCTTAATATTATTTTTAAATGTTCTTGAACCTGATTCACAACATAGGCGATAACTTTACAATTTTTACAGACTAATATGATCCAATTCATTTATGATTAATTTACATATATCAATCTATGGACAAATCAAATCTGTTTAATAGATATAAACAAAATTAGGCTAACAGTTATTTTTAATTCCTTATCAAGTTGAGTTATTATTATTATTTTCTGTATCAATTCCAATCTTAGAATGGATAAAATTATACCAATTTTAGACTAATTTTTTAGACTCAGTTAATTTTGATACCTCTATTTATCATTGTTATTATTATGTAGATTTATTATGGATAGGAAACTAAAAATTTATATTCTAAAGAAATTGATAAATTACGGTATTGATTTTAGGATTTATATATTTTTTTATAATTGCATTGAGTATTATCCAACTAGATTTTAAGAAAAAAAAATTGGTATGTCTTGGTTGTATATAGTAAATTTTTACTCTTATCCAGTAGATATCAATTCTATCATATACATTTTAGTTTTCAAGGTTCATATCCATTAAGTTTGTAAATTTTATTTTTTATCATACAAATTTTTTTAAAAAAATTATATTATATTAGGTAAACTTGAAACATATATTATAGTTGAATATGGCTTCTAGCTTAACAAGAGAACAGGGAAAAAGGCAATGTGACTACCAAATAGAAAATTACTAATAATATGCTTATGGAAGATATAAGACAGACTTTAGAGGGACAAAGATAGAAAACTTGTAAAGGATACAAAGTTGATATGGGAGCCAAAAGGTGAACGAATATAATTTACTACAAATTGTTGTGTATAGTATTTTGAAATTGTTATATTATTGTATTTGGATATTTTTGTTTAATATATTCTTGATGATATGACTATAAAAAAGCTTTTAGTGGTTACTAAAAAATAAGAATATTATGGGTAGGTGAATATGTTACTAAGCGATTTAACATCCTGAGCAAAAATCTAAAAATTGGGATTCTATCTTTAATGTTTAATTAATATTTAATTATTTTAATTACTTGAAATTAAGGGTGGATTAATAGATATATACTTATTAAGTTCTTATAATCATTCCTTGTATTTTAAATATTTCCAAGTTGAACGCATTTTATTAAATCCTCATTGTATTTATGAAAAATTAAAGATTGTCTTGTCAGGAGATTTTTTATGGTTGGATTAGGAATGGGAATTTGTGGCATCCATGTAGTTGATATGTTAAAATTGTATATTTTGGGTGTATTTTATATTGTTGAGTTTGCTAAAATTCTAGGTTTTAAAAATTCAAAGTATGTGACTCTTAAAAAGTCCCCCCAAAAAAGTGAAACTTTGTCCTTTTTTTAAAAAAAATTTGTAATAAGTTGAGTCCTTGTAGAAATGGAGATTTCTATAGTGTAAAAATTGCATGGTTAGTTTTGAGACTAGTAAAAATCAGATAGTACAATTCACACCAATCACTATCAGATTTAGGTTGTGACAAAAATTGCTATAAAAGATGATGTAAAAAATTTATAAAACTTAACTCAATTATTGTAAAAGATTTAGAATTCAGTTTTGAATTTCATCTTCAATACCTATAACAATTTTTTTATAATTCTCTAATCTCTATATAAGATTTTATTTATAATTTTATACAAATTTTATATGTAACAAATATATCAAAATTAGCTAATAATTAAGTGCAAGAAAACATGTTTTTCTAAACTTTCTATCTGAATTATTGCTAAATACTGTGCGTTTTTTTCTAAAGCATATTATTATAAACACACACCTTACATATTTTAGTGTAAATGCAACAAAACCTTATTTTTACGTCCTGCTTCATCGTTGCCAGAGTTAAACGAGTTGGGAAATTTTCACGTGGGAGGATATTAAGGTAATTTACTATCAAAGAGGTTGGAAATAACAAGCCTTCTGATCATTCTAATATTTAATGAAGTTTAACTTTTACTTATTCTACAAGCAAAAATGATAATCAAATTACACTAGTGGCAATGGACACAATTCAATTAGAAGTGATTTACATCAATATTCTTTTAAACCAAATTTTTTAGTTTATAATTTAAATGACTCAACTTTTAATCAACTGAAATTTTAAAACCGATAATGGTTTAATTTCAAACAACTCAACTCAGACAAAGGAATCCAGATGGAAGCGAGTTTGAAAATGAAAAGGCCCTGAGAGAATTAAATTCTTCCTTTGGTTGCTCTCTCAAGGGAAGCTCCTTACAAATGATGATTGGCTTCTTCGAAGTATGACAGATTCCGATGTTTGCCGGAGATATGGCCAAGCAACTGAAACGAACATCTATGCACTAAAAGACTGCCCAGCTATATCAGATACTTGGCTGCGGATTGTGAAGCCTTATTATTGTTAAGAGTTTCTTTGAGGGTAACTTGGAAGAATGGTGCAATCTTAACTTTAGCAAGGATCTGTCACGGAATGGTCAAGGCCAGGGGAAATAATGGTTTGGTGTAGCTTGCTGGGTTCTTTGGTATAGAAGGAACATAGCCATCTTTGAACCAGACAAGCAAATGGAAGATTTAGTTTTGTAAATTAATAGAAGGGTTCAGGAAATTATCCAAGGATCGGAGAAGAGAAAAAGGGCGGATCTGCGGTTAGAGAAGAATGGGGGTTATGATAAGAAGTGGAAAGCCCCAGATTTAAGCTTGTTCCAACTTAATGCAGACAGAGCCTGTGTGGAATGAAGAAATCATACTGCGTGTGGGTTTTGCGGGATAGTGCTGGACCGCAGTGGGTTAAAGATAATTTTTTTTTCATGCAGATGGTTCAGGAAGTGTTGTGCCTGCCGAACTCCAAGCCATTCTCATTGGCTTACTATTAGCTCAAGATATGGGAATAAAGCAGCTGGTTATTGAGTCAGATTGTGCTAAGGCAATTACTTTGTTTGTGTATGATTGTTCAGTTCTTCATCCCTGCTACAACCTTGTGATAAAGATTTTAAATCTGCTGTCCATGGATTGGACTTTCCAATTTTCGAGTATATACCATGAATAAAGTAGCTGACAAATTGCCTAGAATGGCTCCAAGGCTTGGAGCATCTTTTTGTCACCTGCATAATCCTCCTGAGGAGTGCACTAGCCTTCTGCCAGCTGATATGGAGAGGAATTTCAATATGTAATGCTAAGCTTTGGCCGTTAGGCTGAAATCCCTTTGAGGTGCACACTACGATGGACATATAAGAAATTGAAATACCGGTAGCACATTTCTTAAGCCCTTGATTTATGGTTGTGGATAATTATTGGGAATCGGTATTATAGATAAATATCTTTTTTTAAAAAAAAAAAAAAACTCAACACTTGCATAAAATCAAAAATCTTTTCCTTTTTCTTCCCTGCTATCTCTCTATCTCATTCTCCCTTTTCAATCTTTTACTAATCTTCTTCCATAATAAGATCAATATATCTTAGCGTGTTCTTTGCATTCTTCATTGGCAACAAGCTTCAAAATTGATCAAAATTTGGACCTTTCTGGCAAAAGTAACACTATTTCACACTCTCTCTCCGGATTCGAGCTTCATCAACCTTTCCGATAATAAAAACAAGTCAAACTTCTTAGACAATGGTAAAAAGTAAATCTTAAGTGAAAATGGAGTAATGAAATGAAAAAGTGGTGAGTAAGGGAAACAATGATAAACACAGAGCTTGAAAACCAAGGTAGAATTTGAAGATGTGAATATATATGTGAAGCTCAAAAGGAATTAAGAAAAGGGAAATTATGTGAACATTGAGCTAGTTTTTTTTTCCCTTGTCAAACTGTCAAGTTATTCTAATTTTTAAATTTTAAATTTTTGGTATAACTATTTGCTTTTTAATTTTTTTTTGGTATAGTCGGTTGATTTTTGCTTTTTATTGACGCTACTGTGTTATAGAAACTTTTTACCACTTTAGCAATAATATGGTTGTAGTAGAGTAGAGGTGATTAAGAATAAAAAGTGCTCAAGTTGTCTCCCTCTTTGAGTTTTTTCTTGGTGTTGAGATTTCTCATCGGAGGTATATTATGGCAACACTATCTCACACTTTTTGTTTAGATTAGAGATTTTACCAAGTTTCCTCTTTAATTCATGGCTTGATCCGATGACTTGATCTAGATCTACCTTCTAATGCATTGGATTTGGTAAGTCCTAGATTGTTTTAATTCTTTTTTTTTCTCATTATTTTGCGATCTAAAGTTGCATTTCATAAGCCTTCTAATCATTTTAATGTTAGACTTAATATATTTTGAACTTTTAATTTAGTAATTTAAGTAAAAATATAAAAGGGTTTGGCTCAAACTAAAGTGATAATTTAGTTAGTTTTAAATGACATTCTAACTAGTAAATGGGATAAGGGGTAGTTCTTGGTGAATTGAATTATCAAGTCTTTTTTTTATGTAAAGAGAAATTTATTACACTAAAATATATTATATCATAAGAATTATAATTGAAAACATTATTTTCATCAACAAAATTAACCTCTTGTATCATTTTGGTAACATATACTAATAGCCTTTTACATCATATTGACAATATATACTTTCAAAATCTTTTTTGGTGAATTGAATTACCAAGTCTTTTTTTATGTAAAAAGAAATTTATCACACTAAAATATATTATATCATAAGAATTATAATTGAAAACATTATTTTCATCAACAAAATGAGCCTCTTGTATTATTTTGGTAACATATACTAATAGCCTTTTACATCATATTGATAATATATACTTTCAAAATCTTTTGAATTTTTATCATATAGACTTTTTTCATTATATTCTCTAACTTCCAATGGTATAAACTAATCTTGGAATTATTTATATTATTTTTACAATTATTATGATTGTATAAATTAATTTAGCATCCACATACATCGTTATAATTGCAACCTCATATATGTATATAAACCTTTTAATCATTAAGAAATTCATTTCTGAGAATGCAGTAAAAATTAGTTGAACATGTTCCATACTTTTTCATTAAAAATTCAATTTTGTTTAATTACAAGAATGCATGAAATTAATCACTTTAAAGAATGTAATGAAACCACTTACATAGGTTTCATATTTTTCATAAAAAAAATTTAATCATTTGATGTATTCACTTTAGAGAATACGATGAAACTAATTAAATGAGTTTTGTATTTTTTCATCAAAAATTCGTTATTGTATTTAAATACAATAAGACATGAATCAATTTCATGATGATAAAAGAGAGAGAAATAACAAATGATATAATTGATGAAGAAATAATAATAAAAAAATAAAATTCTTTTTTATCTACTTGTTTCATCTTTCCTTTAAATTTGTTGAAAAGAGAAAGGAAATTTTTACCATAAAATATTCAAAATTTCAATCCTTTAAGAATATGGTGATATAGAAAGATCATTACTTTTACAAAGCCTTCTTTTGATGCTTTATTTCCTTGTATTATTGTATCTTTAAAATCTATTGAATTTCAGAATTGAATAACATCATCCAATACTTATGTTGGGTAATCCTTACTTTTTGGGACTATATTGCTTCTTCCCGAATCCCAGCAGCACTAGGCCCCGAGCTTTCCGTTTGCACCAGCATGGGAGGTTCTACATGTACAACTTCAACCAATATTAAAGCAGCCTTTTTTATTTTATTCTCAGCCTTGAATACGTTGAACCAATAGTCCCCAAGCATTTGGCTTTTCTCAGGACGTTAAAGCAGCGCTTTTTTTTTCATTCTCTGCCTCTAATACGTTAAACCAATAGTCCCCAAGCATTTGGCTTTTCTTAGCACACATGGTCATGAGAAATTGAGAATCTGAATTCTGATACATACGTATTTGTTTATCAAATTGCAAAGAGTGTTGATAACCAAAATCAATACAACACGAAATTGAAAATAAAAAAACGAGGATCGACAGGGTTTGACATTCTTAAAATTCAAAACACAGATCAACCAAACATTTAAACTTGCTTTACGCACCAAATTTAATCTATGCACCCCTTCAAATTGGTGGCGACACCAGAAAATAAATAGCAAACAAATAACACAAAGAAAGCACAAAATGGGATATAAAAAAACTAAATAAAATAATGGTTAGGTGATGGTTATTAATCTTCAAAAGATTTTATCTATTTATTTTTATTTTACACCACTGTATAGCCAATGCTTAAAAGTGTTATAAAGATAAAAGTATAGTATCAAAAAATTATAAGAAAAGAATATAAAAGAGGAGGGATTTTTTTATTTCATTTTTTTATTTCTGAATGTGAAAAACCTTTTCACAATCCTCACAGTATTTATAGTTCCTTTAAGCACAAAGTGATAATTATGATAATTATTTCCAATCAATAATTATCACTTATTAATAATTATTTATTATTAGTTATGATAATAAATAAGATCAAGTTTAAGATTATAACAATTAATATATATATATATATATATATATATATATATATATATATATATATAGAGAGAGAGAGAGAGAGAGAGAGAGAGAGAGAGAGAGGATTAAATGAGAGGAATTAACTGTGATTATTAGATCCCACATTTAATGCTTACCACACATTCCGCTTAATATACTCTTTTATATAGGACAATAAGTTTCCCACGCCTTTTCAATATGCTACTGCTTATTATCTATTAAAAGAAGTTTTTTTTATGAGACTTATGATGAAGATCAAGATATTAATGAATTTTCCCTCTTCTAATAAAAGTCATCTCTGATATTCAAATTTTTATTCATTAAAAATAAAGTCCATAAAAATTAAGTATAATTTTCATTGAATTAATATTTTATTACCGCCAAAAGAAAATTCTTATTACACCAGTATCTATTTCATTAAATGAGAATAATTTCATTTATTTTTTGAACCCCGTTTTCCTTTTTTTTATGTTGTAGAAAATAGAAATAGGGATTTAAAAAATTAAACTAGGCACAAGATTCGGCGTATCCGGATAAAGGTCTAATAAAAGATGAACACCCAAAGGCAAGAAACTGACAAACTACACTTGGAAACGGCGGGGAAAAAAGATGCATAAAATGGTTCGACTTTTACGACACTAGTAAATCAGGCCCGTGCAATGCCCGGGCTAATATTTAATAAAATAATAATAAAATTTTTAAAATATAATAATTTAATTATATATTAAAATATATTATTTAATATATAAAATATAAATTATATTTATTTATTATTATAAATATTATTGTATATAATTTTTATATAATTTGAAAAAATAAAAAAAAGAATATTTATGTTATATTTAGTACAATGAAATAAAAAGGGAAATAATAGTAGAATGAAAAAAATTTCATAATTATATGTGATACATAAAGATAATATAGGAATAGAATGAAAAATAAATATTTAATGATAAAAATATTCATATAAAAATTAAAATTTTTATTGAAAAATATAATTTTGATATCATATTAATAATATCATTTATTCTTTTAATTCTATATCAACGAAATTCTTTGCATGTAATTTTAATATTTCTTACCGTGAAATAAATATTAAACTATTCATATTACTTTATTTTGAGATTAATAAATAAATATAATACGGTAAGACCGACATTGCAATCACCTTTTTATCTTTCTTGAGAAAAAAATGTTGTATACATTTATTTTTCTAACTATATATTGCATAATTCATAAATTTTGTTTAAAATGCATCATTGTTATTGGTTCATTTTATATATTCAAAAATTTACTATCTATCCTTATAACCTTATTTAATTATAAAATTAATTGGACTTAAACATATAACTAGATTTTATACCAAAACTTATTTATATATTACTACATTATAAGAAAAAATTGTCAACTATTACTATTTACCTTATATATTTTAATAAATGGCTTTCACCCTAAAGCAAAAGCTATTAAATATTACTCTATCTTTAAGAAAAATTTACACAAATCATTCTAAATTAAATATGTTATACAAAATAATTAATAAAAGAAAAAGAAATAATACATGAATTGTAAAGTATGGATAAAATTTCTTAATATGTATTTAATTTGAAATATAATATTTAAAATTTGATATCAAGAAAATTAAAGTTTACACAAATAAAATTAATTTTAATTTTTAAATATTTTATTAAAAATTAGATGTGTAAAGAATTAATACAATCTATATCTTCCATAGCCTTAACTTATTTTAATTTTTTATAATAAAAATAAAATATATTATATTATATGTATACTATTCCATTAAGTTAATGTTTAAGCCATATATAATATTAGTGAATATAAAAAAAGGAAAAACATGTAACAAAATAAATTAAAATAAGAAAACAATAAGTTTTAAAATAGTAAAAGTTAAAAATGAAATATGTAGTAAATTAATTTAATTAAATAAAATGTTTAACTTATTAAAAAAATTTATAATAAAAATAAATTAAATTAAATTATATCTATATTATTCAATATATTGCATTTGAACTTTAAATAATAGAAATGAATATAAAAAAAAAGAACAAAAACATATAATGAAGTAGATGAAATAAAGAAAAATAGTGTGTGAGTTATAAACCCTTAATAAAATTTTAATTGGTATATTTTTAATCTAAAATATAATTCTTGAAAATTATTACAAATAAAAAATAAGAAAATTTTAATAAATAAAACTTAAAATATCTTTAAATATTATCTTATAAAAATAAAATATGTAATTAATTAATTTTATTAATATTTTTTATATTTAATTTTCAATTTATTTAAAATATTTAAATAACTTAAAAATAGAATATATCATATTATGTTTATATTACTTAATAATATCTACATCTTGCGTTAAAACGCTTTTACTTGAAAAAATTTCCCCCCAAAATAACCTTGAAAAAAATTAATATCTAATGTAGGTCAATTCACTTTCTCACTCAAAAAAATCAAATAATTAGAGCATTTAATGATATATCTATAATTTTTATATTTTATTAGACTAATTTATTTTCTTTCTAAATTTAATATATTATAATTATTTAATTTTTTATCTTTTTTTAAATAAATAAAAATTTTGCAATGTACTAATAAGGTATGTTTGATATTTATTTAAAATTTTTAAAAATAAATAGATAAAAAAATAAAATGAAAATTTCATATTTTATTATACTAATTTAATTTTTTTTAATTTAATATATCATAATTATTTAATTTTCATTCCTCTTTTAAATAAATGAAAGAATTTTACAATCTACTAATAAGTTAATTTAATATTTATTTTAAAATTTTATAATTATTTACAAACTAATTTCAATATTTATCTTAAAAATCTTTAAAAAGATATGCATAAAAATAAAATGAGAAGGTCATATTTTATTACACTAATTCACTTTCTTTCTAAATTTAATACATTTTCTATCCTCTCCTAAGTAGGTAAAAAAATTTACAATTTACTAATAAATTATATTTACTATTTATCTTAATTTTTTTAAAAAAGATATTCATAAAAAATGAAATGACGAGAGAATCAATGATATATCACTTTATATTTTTCCATGAATAATAACTTAATATATCATTTTATATTTGTAAAACTTATTTTTACTTCTTAATATTGATAATATTAAAAAATTTTAAAAATTCTATATTATTTCCTTTAAAAGTTTTTTACCTAAAAATTTTCCTCCCAAAATAATCTTAAAAAAATTATGTCAAAAGAGAATTAAATACAATATATGTCATTTTACATATTTTATTAGACAAATTTACTTTCTTTCTAAATTTAATATATTATGATTATTTAATTTTTCATATCCTATTAATTAAATGAAAAAATTGTAAGTTACTGATAAATTATATTTAATATTTAGCTTAAAAATTTTAAATAATACATTTTTCATTCAAATATGTTTTATATTTTGAATAAATTATTTTTTTATGTCCATATTATAAATTTTTATAATACTCTTACATATTTGCTTAATATTATTATAATTGTAATACACATATATGAGCATATATTTTATATTTATTATCACTTTATTTTACAAAAAATTATTTAAATTTTATATTACAAATATATTTTAAAAATATTTATTTACAACTCTATTCTTTTATACTATCAATTAAATTTTATAATTATTACAATAGATTTCTCACTATATTATAAATTATATTAATATTTAAATGATTAATTTTATAATTTTAATAATATTCTTATTAATTAATGTTTCAAACAAATTAAATTTAAAAAAAATTAAGTTGATTATTTGAGTAATGTAAAATAATTATTTTTTATTTAAATATACTTTATATTCTTAATAAATTACTTGTATATGTCCATATTGTAAATTATTATTGTATTCATGCATAATAAGTTGTAATATATTTATTAGTAAAAAGAGTAATTAGTTGAAATATGTAGGTTTAATATGATTCATCATTTAATTTATCAGAATTTATTTTTTTTATTTGATTACTAATTTTAGCATCTTACCTTAAATTTTTCATAAAATATAAGATTTTTATAAAAAATTTTGGGAAAAAGAGTAATTTGTATATTTAATTTTTTTATATGTTTATATTTCTAATTTTTAATTTTTAATTGTAAAAATTATATTAATCTTATAATAATTTTTTGATAATATTTATTTGTAAAATATGATATATATATATATATATATATATATATATATATATATATTAGTGTTTAAACTATAAATAATAGGAATGTATATGAAAAAAAAAAGAAAATCATGTGGGACAGAAAATAAAAAGATGAGAATTAATATGTGAGGTATAAAGTAACAAATAAAATAAAATATATATAAAGTAATTGAATAAAATATTTAAAATTCTTAGCCTATTTAAAAATTATTAATTTTTATGATATATTAATTTTTTATATCAAAATTTTAATTTATATAAAATATCTATAATACTCAATGATAAAGATGACTAAGTTATAAGTAATATAAATGGATATGAAAAATAAAATAAAATAAATGAAAACAGAACAAATAAAAAGAAAAAAATGTTTGAGCTAATAAATAATAAATGTCTGAAATAAAATATATGGTAAAGTAAATTAATTTAATTAAATAAAAATTTTAATTTATTTAAAATATTTTTATCATAAAAATTATATTGTGATAAATTTATATTACTTAATAGTATATGAATTGTAAATAATATACGAGAAAAGAAAAAAGTATAACATTTAATACTTAAAGTATAAAATCTTAAAAAAAACCTCAATTAATATTTTTGTAAAATTTAAATATAAAATATATAATATTATATATATACTACATAATAATTTTAACATATGAATTGTAAGCAATAAAAGTAAATATGAAAAATAGGAAAATATGAAACTGAATAAATAAAAAGTAAAAAAATAAGCCTCAATTATAAAATAATCAAAGTTAAAACTAAAATATATAATAAAGTAAATAAATTTAATTAATTAAAAACTTAAATTATTTAAAATATTTCTATAATATTTGAGTTATAAATAATATAAGTGAAAAGAAAAAATAAAAAATGTGAAATAGGTATAAAACTTTTAAAAATTTTCAATTGATATATATATATATATATTTAATTTAATATATAATATTTAAAATTTAATTTAATTAAATAAAAAATTTTAGTTATTTAAAATAATTTTATCCTTAAAATGTCATATTATGTTAATTTTATATTATTCAATAACATTTAAATAATAAATAGTATAAGTAAAAAATAAAAAAAATAAAAAATAAAATGTTGGGCAGGAAATTTTTTTTCACCCAGCCCAACGCATGTCCCAACAACGAAAGAAATAAAACTCTCCTCCCTCAAAAAAATCCTAATTTCATAATAAGATATAGACGGATAGATTTAGTTAATAAAAAATTGAAATTAATAAATTTTATTTTAAAAATTAAAATTAAAAATATAATATGCAATTAATTGATTCAGTTAATATTTTAATTAAAATTTTAATTTATTTAAAATATTTATAAAATTTTGAAATAAAATACATAATATTATATCTATACTATTCAGCATATTGATATTTGAATTATAAATAATATAAGTAGACATAAAAAATAAAAAAATAAAAAACTTAACAAATAAAAAAAAGAAATAATAGCTGAGCTAATAAATAATAAGAGTTAAAAATAAAAATATATAATAAAGTAAATCAATTCAATTAAATAGAATCATTAACTTTTTTAAAATATTTTTGTCCTACAATAAATTATATAGTGATAACTTTATATTACCTAATAACATTTAAATTGTAAACATTAATATAAGCGAAAAGAAATGTATGTACATAGTACATGAAATATAAAACCTTGATAGAAACTCAATTGATATATATATATTTAATTTCACATATAGTATTCTAAAGTTTGTATGAAAAAATATTAGTAAAATTTAAATATATAAGTTTGAATATAAAATTTTTTAAAAATATTTAAAAAATTAAATATAAAATATATATCTTTATGTATTATTTAATGATATTAATATCTGAATTATAAGTAATATATGTGAATATAAAAAATAGAAAATTAAAAAATTGAGCAACTAAAAAAATAAATTTAATTAAATAAAAAATTTAAAATATTTAAAATATTTTTATCCTAAAAGAATTAAATTTACTTAAATTTATAATGCTTAATAATATTTGAATTGTAAATAATTAATATAAAAAAGCAAAAAAAAAATAAAAGATGAGTTATGGAAACAGTTTTGGGTGGGAAAAAATTTCCTCACAGCCCCAACACGTGTTCCCAAAAAAAAAAAAGTAAAGCCTCTGATCGAAAAAACCTTCTTTTCTTATATAGTATAGATTAGAAACCTCCAAGTCTATTCAAAGCACTGTGCGGTTAAAAATAACGTTATACGATTTTATTACCGATATGATAACCCCGATTTAGACTGTTATATATAGTACTCGAAACAATTTGTCAATAAAATTTACGTCATATATGCTAATTCAATATTCAATTTCTAATTTCTCACAACTAAATCATAGTTAATAATTTTATTTTTTGGTTTATTACACTATAAAAAGTTATTGTGCTCTTTATCTTCACACGTGGGAAGATATTATTGACATGCGAGTTTTACACGTTCAAAACTTTTATGTCAAAATCCTGCCATTAAGTCTAAGGTTCTCGAAATAGTTTAATAGTCAATAATAATATCTGTAAAAAAAAGGTAAAATGATTTATTTGTATATATTATGACTCTTGTGAAATTCGCACTTTATATATGTATATATAAAGAATAAATATATATTAAACATAATTCTCAAAACTGATGGTCTCACTTTATCATATTAATACCACTTACATAATCAATCAATATTTTATAAAAGCGTAGGTGTTCGGCAAAACGGACAAGAATGCCAAAATATAAAAAACAAAAAATGAAGTGGCTGGCACGCACCAAATCAGCCAACCATTAATAGCGAGCTACTCCTCCTCACAAAACCGTCTGGTGATCACGTGACGAATGGTGTGATCCTCTACTGCGTTTGATAAACCCCACTCACACTCTATCTCACTCGATGAGCCTATAAAAACCCATTATCTTATGGATTGTAACCACAAGTCAGACAGCCGTCCTCCCTCTGGGGACATTGATTCATAGCTAATCCAACCCAAAAAGGAGAAAAATACTTCTTCGGTGTTTGCAATTTGTTTGCCCCTCATTTTCCCCAGTCAGTGAAGAGAGAATTAGAATGGGTTCGGTGTCCGAGACTGTTTGCGTTACAGGAGCTTCTGGTTTCATCGGCTCGTGGCTCATCATGAGACTTCTCGAGCGCGGCTACACCGTCAGAGCCACCGTACGCGACCCAGGTCCGGTTAACTCCTTTTATTTTTCCTTTTACTATCGTATCAATCCACTCCGTTATACTGTGCATGATATTGCTCAAAATCATTTTTTTTCACCATGTGAATACACAGCTTCTTGTTGACTGATGAATTTTTGTGCGAACCTTTAATTAGGATGTAAGATGTTGAACATGAATCTCAACTCTGATTATGTTAATGTTTTAATTATAAATTATAAATAAAAATAAAAAATACAGATAATAAAGTTCAAAATTGTAAGGAATTACATTGTAGCAGTTGCAGAGGATAATTTAAAAGAGTATATACACGAGTTTGTAATTGTGAGTCATTATGTTATACAGTAATGTTTTGAACATTGAATTCCATATTTGTAATAATTTAAGGATGTGGTTAATTTTGTGAATACACACAAATAATTCGCGAGCTCACTTTTGACTCTTCAATAATTTTCTGTAAACCTGAAACTCTGTTTCATGGTTAAGAGTGATTATATTTTAAGGATGTGGTTAATTTTGCAGATAACATGAAGAAGGTGAAGCATTTGATAGAGTTGCCCCAAGCAAAGACCCACCTGACCTTGTGGAAGGCTGATCTTTCAGATGAGGGAAGCTACAGTGAAGCCATTAAAGGGTGCACCGGAGTGTTCCACGTGGCCACCCCTATGGATTTTGAGTCCCAGGACCCTGAGGTACTCATCTCCTTCTTTATAATAGAAATGTTACTTTACAAGGAAAGCTAGACAAATCGAGTTGGGCTGATGGGATTTAATTTATAACGAGTTAATATGGTTTGAATGCATTATTAATTGATTTAATAACGAATCAGTGTAAAAAGGGGCATAAAATAATTTAATCATTAGTTATTCTAAAAAGGCTTTAATATTTTTTTTTTGGGGTTTACGGTTCGAAAATGAATGACAATTGTCTAATTAGTGAAAATGAATTATATCTTTATTAAGATAGAAATTGTCTAATTAATGAAAATGGATTATATCTTTATTAAGATAGAAGATATTATTGATATGACATAGTGGTTAAACAGCCGAGAGAGGTTAAATAAGGTTTAATATGAAGATTATAAAATTTTCTAAATTTTATGTGTTTATATTTAATTCATTCACAACTTATCATAAGATTTTGAGAAAAATTAAGTAATTGAGTAAAGTATATGATTCATACCAATTATATGTTTTTAAGAAATCGTACTCAATTATAAATATTATTTGGCTTTATCTCAATTAGCCTAGGTTTGTTTTTATATTTGGCACACTTTTTTGTAATAATTAATTTTCTTAAAAGAGAATTGATATCAAAAATATTTAATGAGAAAAATTATAATTAATAATAAATTATTTTTATAATTTATTTTTTAAATATAATTTTATCAATAAAAATTTATATCAATTATCTTTCAAAAAATTAATTATATTCAAATCAAATATAAAATTAATTTATATATTATAATTAATAACCGCTTATTTTTATCAATAAAAATTTCCTTAGCGACGGAATTGTGAAGAAGGGCAATTGTCAAGTCAATCATGTAGCCCACGGCGCATAATTGCTTTATTATGAAGACGAAAACTTGAAAAGTAGGAGACCCAATATTCTTCGTTGCTTTATCACTCGTGCGACTACCAGTCCCATATGACAAATGAATCGTTTATCGGTCCTGCTGGCATGTCTGGCCTTTTGTAGGGGATAAAAAGGGCAAGAATACTTATATATTCTAATTATAATTATAATATATTTTTTTATTTTTAATTAATTAAAAACTATCTATTAATTTTAATATATTAAAAATTAAAAAATATACATTTTAATATATCTAAATTTTATAAAATTAATAACTAATTCTTTTATTAATTAAAAATTAAGATATGTATTACAATTGAAATAGAAGAGAAATTATCTTAAATGAAAGCAATTTATATCAGCCACAACTTTCTCTTGCACATATTTTCAACCTACCTTTCGGATTTCCACCCTATCTAGAAAAATGTTCTAGTTTAGAATTAAAATATTATTCATTTTACCTTTTTAAGCTTTTTTTTATTTTACAATTCATTGAATTATAATATAATATTTATTTGTTAAATAAGATAACAATATTGCTGAAATTTCAATTTTGACAATAAAATTAGAGATATTTTTCTTCACAATTTTTTGGTGGAACATTCTTGGACAAGGATTATCTCGATTGTTGTACTGTTTAGTAATATTATTTTAAATAATTTTAATAAAAAAATTCAAATTATAATAAGTGCTGAAAAAGAAGTATGCAAGAAAATATGTTTATTTTGTTAGAAGATTTTTTTAAAAGAAAATCTCATTTATTAATACATATAAAATAAAAGAATAACTTGTCATCAATATATTTTAATTGAAAAATTATGAAATCAAATATTATAATGCCGGGGAGAATAATTTTCTCTTTGAGATATATAAAATTTATTTTTTTAACCTTACTCTTTAAATATGAATAAATGAAATATTTTTTATTATTTTAATGTTTTATAATATAATTTCTTCCAAGGCTAAATAAAACAATATATAACTATAACTACTGAAGCTCCGTTCCATAGAGAAATTGAGTTCAATTGTAGATTCCATAATAGAATTTTGTCAGCAAGTGATACTTCTTTGTTTATAGCCGATGGCAGGTATTCAAGTATCAATAAAAGTAAATATATATAAATCTTTCAACCAGGATAAATTTTTAAAATTAAAAAAGATATTTTAAATAAAATATATAAATTTATATACATAAAGTTTTAAAATTTTAATAAAATTATATGTTCACATTAGAATATATATAACTTCACTATTATTTTTTACATTGCCCGTTTGGAGTACGGATATTCGAACATTTATTGCTATAGAAAGTGATAGAGCCCACAGTAAATGGAAGGCATTTCGAATTATTCTAATTACTATTACTATTATAATTTGCATATTAATAATGTTGAAAAAATTATTCGAATGCAGAACGAAGTGATAAAGCCCGCAATAAATGGACTAATAAGCATCATGAGAGCATGCTTGGAGGCTAAGACCGTTCGACGGCTGGTATTCACATCCTCCGCCGGTACCGTCAACGTCGCAGGCGAGCCTAAGCCTGTCTACGACGAGACCTGCTGGAGTGACGTTGACTTTTGCCGCACCGTGAAGATGACTGGATGGGTTAGCGCTTTGTCCAATTTCTCCATATATGGGATTCCATTTTTCGTCAGTCCAGAAATATAAATTAGGCAATTACCTTTTCTAATGGCATGTTTGGCCAAGTTAAGTTCAGATATTTGACATGATTAACCTTTTTTTTCTCTTTGATATTTTTATTTTGTTTATCTTAAAATTGCTATAATTTTGAAAAATAGGAGACTACACAGTGAAAATTGTTTTTTTAAAAAATAAATACAAGGACTAAAGTTACGAATAAGACAAAAAATAAAATAAAATTACATAACAGCCGATCCTGTCTTGGTTTGGTTTTTGCAGATGTACTTTGTCTCCAAGACACTAGCAGAGCAAGAAGCATGGAAATTTGCCAAGGAAAACAACTTGGATTTCATCACAATAATTCCCACTCTCGTGGTTGGCCCTTTCATTATGCAATCCATGCCACCCAGCCTTATCACTGCTCTTTCACCTATCACTGGTACAATTAGCCCTATTTATTTAATTTTCTTAAAACTTGTCATTGATTTTTGTAAACCAGAATAATTGCTATTGCAAGTCCAACCAAAACATTTTAAGTTGAATTTTATTGTATTTTTAGGATTTCAAAATGCATAATGATGTGATATTTTACACTTATCCTGTCAATTTTGAAGCCTAAGGGCAACCATAGGCACCGCATTTACAGGGTTCTTATATCATATAACTCTTTCTTCGGTTGTAGGAAATGAGGGACATTATGGGATCATAAAGCAAGGCCAATTCGTTCACTTGGACGACCTTTGCCTTTCTCACATACATTTGTACGAGGACCCAAAAGCAGAAGGGAGGTACATTTGCTCCTCCCACGACGCCACCATCCATGAAATTGCAAAACTTCTTAGGGAGAAGTACCCTGAATACAATATTCCAACAAAGTAAGTCTTCTACCTTTGTTGCGCCAAACAGACCGTAGTGCTAATATAATGCAATTTACAGAAATAGTACATAGATAACAATTGTTGATAAGAAACTCGAGAATCAATGCATAAATTATCTGTAATTTATGATTTTAATTTTTCATCAATAATTACTATTTAATTTCTTCAAATATAATATAGTGCTGAATTGTTGACTCCGTGTAAGCCATGTGCATTAACTGGAAGCTGGACTGATAGAAAGCGTTGACTTGTAGGTTCAACAATATTCCAGATCACTTAGAGAACATCCACTTTTCTTCCAAGAAGCTCTTGGACACTGGGTTTAAGTTCAAGTACAGCTTGGAAGACATGTTCATAGGAGCTGTCGATACTTGCAGAGAAAAGGGGCTTCTTCCCGTTCCGAAACCTGCAGAAACCGCCGTTAACGAGACTCCTCAGAAATGACAACAATCACCACGTAGATTCTTGCATCCTGCTAGTGATATCTTTGGCACTTTTCTTTTAAATTTTCCCGAATGAAGGTTTTAGCACCTGAAGCGGTGATTAGTGTACCGCTTGAATAAATAAAACTGCTTTTCAGCTGCTGTTTTATTTTAAGTTTCATTCGGTTTCTGTATTATGAGATACGTCACTTTCCCGTTATTCTTCATGCCACTTGTTTTCCTACAAGAATTGCTAAGCGATTATCGATTGTCTAAAATATTTCGTGCAATTCAACGCATTCACGTTGTTCTTCATCTGCAGGAATTGCTAAGCGACTATCGTTTTTCTAAAATATTTCGTGGGGTTCACCCTAACGCTTTCACATTATTCTTCATCCCTCGTTGTTTTCCACAGGAACTACTGAGCGATTATCTTTTGTCTAAAATATTTCTTGCAGTTCACTTTAATGCTTGTGAAATTCCAATTAGTTGCGGGCATGTCTTTCAAGATTAAATTAAAATATTCAAATCGTAGACGTCACTTTAAATTATGCAGTCAAGCAGGTGGGTTGAAATCAAGAGCATGTTGTGCTTCTGTAAAACTCGTGAAATTCTAATTGTTTCGTGCATAGCTTTCGAGATTAAGCTAAAACATCCAAATCGTAGACGTCTCTTTAAATTATGCAGTCAAGCAGGTGGGTTGAAATAAAGAACATGTTGTGCTTCTGTAACACTTGCGAAATTCTAATTATTACGTGCATAGCTTTCGAGATTAATTCAGAGCATCAAAGTCGTTGACGTCGCTTTAAATTATGCAGTCAAACAGGTGGGTTGAAATTAAGAACGTCTTTCAACGAAAGTGTATAGAAATAACAGACTAAGGGATCGTTTGGTTCGCAGCAATTACGTGGGAAACTGGACTTCCCAAGAAATAAACGACCCCTGAATTGTTTGATTGCGCAAATCAGAGGAAATGGATCTTCCCGGGAACTTGTATTTCCCATAAAATGCAGGAGGTCACTTACCCACCCCCCTCGGTAAGTTTTATTGCCTGCGTTTTCAACTAATTTATAGACAAAAATGACCCTGCTAAAATTACTTAATACTAATTTTGCCCTTATAATTTGAATATCAGGATTCACTTCTTAGTGTATGCCTTTGTTTGTCGAGTATCTCCCGTCGCCTCTCAACCCTAGCAGCAGTCTCCAGCAACGGTACTAGCGATTTCTGGTTCTCGAGCTTCTGTCATCTCCTCTAAACCCTAGCAACAGTTCCCGGCAACGGCACTAACGATTTCTGGTAAGCCTTGATGACATTGCTCATTATATTTCCTCTTTTTGTATTAAGTAAACTACGGCCTCCATATTTGAAAATTGGACTTCCTTCCCGACTTTTCGGAACTGCATGGTCGGAATACAAACTGTTATAAAATAATGGTGGAATTTGACAAAAAAGGGTGTGCTTATGGTTTAGCAAACTGGGATGTTTAATCCAACCCCGACGGCAGAGCTTCTAAGAGGTTCTAGATATGATGTCATTGTTGTTTGCCTGTTGACTATCTTGAAAAAGATGAATAGTATTTGTTAATTTCAAATTACTCAAAGTGGCTGACCATATCATTTATTGCTCTTCTAACTTATAACATTCTTGCATGTAATTTGTTTATGTCATACAGTTATGGCTCGCTTACCGTTGAGTAAAAAGAAGAAGATTGCTACTACATGTATTGCATTATACACACAGATGATGCTCATGATTTGGAGGCTATTTCTGAATTCTTGTATCTTTTGTCATTTTTGGACATTAGATTGCCTCAGCCTATATCATATATATTTGACAGTTGTGCTGAAGAAAGATATTATGCTAGGCTTTTAAATCTCAGGTCAATGATTCAAGAAAGTGACTTAGCATGCTTGGACAACCTTAGGATGAATAGAGCCTGTTTTTCTAAGTTATGTGATATGCTTAGAGATGTCGGTAAGTTACAAGGAAACAGGAATACTAGTTTAGAGGAGATGGTTGCTTTATTTCTATTCACACTTTCTCATGACACAAAAAATCGAAGAACTCAATTGTATTTTAGGAGAAGTGGTGAGATAATATCTAGGCACTTCAATTCAGTTCTCCTCGCTGTCCTTAGATGCCATGATATTCTACTAAAGAAACCTGAGCCAGTGATTGAGAATTGCCAAGATGAGAGGTGGAAATGGTTTAAGGTAAGTTAGAATTTTTAGGAAGATTAGATGAATGTGTAAATATTTATAAATATATACAGTATCTATTAACAAGTTATATATATACATACTGCAGAATTGCTTAGGTGCTTTGGATGGAAGTCATATTAAGGTTCGTGTTGGGGATAAAGATAAAGCTATATTCAGGAATAGAAAAGGAGGACTTACTACTAATGTGTTAGTTGCTTGCACGCGGGATTTGCAATTTATTTATATATTGCCTGGTTGGGAGGGGTCCGCACATGACAATAGAGTGCTTCGAGATGCACTTTCTAGAAAAAATGCTTTGCAAGTTCCATAAGGTAACACTATAGGTACCTTGACATTGCTCAATTTGAACCAAGTAGCTTATTTGAGATGAAAGTACCTAACACTTATATTGGTTAATTATAGGCAACTACTATTTATATGATGTCAGATACATGAATTATGAGGATTTTCTAACACCATTTAGAGGCCAGAGATATCATCTAAGTGTGTGGAAGAGTGATGCTCAACCTGTATCTGCTGAGGAATATTTTAATATGAAGCATTCTCAAGCAAGGACTGTTATCGAGAGGTGTTTTGGATTGTTAAAAATGAGATAGGGTATTCTAAGATGTACAACTTGGTACCCTAGGAAAACCGTGGGTAGAATTATCTTGACTTGCGCATTGATGCATAATTTTATTCGAACATACATGTGTGTGGATCCTATGGAGCCCTTGCTTGTGGATGGTGAGGAAGAAGACAATGGTGAACTTAATATTGGGATTATGGAATCTAGTGCTGCATGGACTACCTTCAGACATGATCTTGCCAATGAAATGTATAATGCATGGTTACATGACACCACAGCATTCTCAAGCAAGGAATGTTATCGAGAGGTGTTTTGGATTGTTAAAAATGAGATGGGGTATTCTAAGATGTACAACTTGGTACCCTAGGAAAACCGTGGGTAGAATTATCTTGGCTTGCGCATTGATGCATAATTTCATTCAAACATACATGTGTGTGGATCCCATGGAGCCCTTGCTTGTGGATGGTGAGGAAGAAGACAATGGTGAACTTAATATTGGGATTATGGAATCTAGTGCTGCATGGACTACCTTCAGACATGATCTTGCCAATGAAATGTACAATGCATGGTTACATGACACCACACTATTGAACAGGGTATAGCTAAAACTATGTAGCGTGTTTCACTTGTATTGCATTTATGGATTGGTATATAATATACACTTTATTCTTGTATTATTTTTATCTGAATTTGTAATAAGATGGGAGTAATGACAAAAAAATTTTATTGAACCGGTGGTGTGATCATCCTAAATTGTTAAATCATGTGCAGAATGCCGCTCTAATGAATTCCTATGTTTCCTCTCTTTCTATCTTTCGTTCTTCACAGATGAGTCAACCAAAAGCTCAGAGAAATGCCAACCAAGGTGGTGAGGGTGCAAACCCATCTAGAGGATGCACAAGATGGGGAAGCGCTGAGGATCGTGCACTAATTAGTGCAATGATGGATCTTGTGGAGCTGAGTGGTTGGAAAACGGACAATGGCCAGTTCAAGAATGGTGCTTATAACAGGTTGGAACAACTTATGGATCAGAAGATTCCTGGGTGTGGTATGAAGGCTAAGCCACACATCGAGTCCCGTATCAAGTATTTGAGGAATCAATATAATGCTATTGCGGAGATGCTTGGTCCAGCTGCCAGCGGATTTGGATGGAATGATGAAGAGAAGTTCGTAACTTGCTCAAAGCCAGTCTGGGATGAATGGGTGAAGGTAATATTTTATATTATGCCTTTTCTTCTATGCACATAAGTGTGCCTGTGTATATTTCTATTTATTGGTGACAGCTTATAAAGTTTTACCTTCTCTCATTATGTTTTCCTTTCTTTTATGCTAGAGCCACAAAAATGTTGTGGGGTTAAGAAACAAGCCATTCCCATTTTTTGATGATTTAGCCAAAATATTTGGGAAGGATAGAACCATTGGAGACGAGGCTGTAAATCCACAAGATGCATTAGAGGGGATAGAAGAGAAAGTAAGGGATAGAGAAGAAGAAGAGCAAGAAGAAAATGTTCCTGCCTTTTCCGTGGAGGACACTTACCCAGTCCCTCCATGTGCCCCGATAGGAACTTCTTCCTCAACCACCCCAGTAAACTGTAGGTCAAAGAAGGCAAAGACAGAAAATTTAGAAGTTCTGAGAGAATTCTCTTCTAGATTTGCACGAATGAGTGATGTGATTGAGGATGCAAGTAAACACATAGGTCGCTTGGCTTTTTGTTTCCAACATGAATCTGATTCTGCAGGGAGAAGGATGCAAGTGACTAGTGAGATTATGAAGATTGATGGGTTAACTCCTACCCAAGTTATGACTGTGGCAAGGAAAATTGCTCTGAACCCCCTAGAAGTTAATTTCTTTTTTAGCCTTCCAGAAGAGTACAGATCTGCTTATGTGTATGGTTTGTTACTTCCAGATCAGTGAAGTTCTAGGAAAACTAGTAGTCAATAGGAGTCAAGACACTCACTAAATTCATACTATGTTGTTGAACTTTTGTATGTGCACCTATTTTTTAGACACTAACATCGGATCACATAATGTATATAACAATACATTCCTTTTTTTTCTCATGGCAATGACATTGATACTCTTGTAGTACAGCTCAGTCCATTTCTTGCATCATCGAACGCTCATGGTTACACATTATCTTGGATGTTACTGTTTTGGGCGAAAACAGTAACATCCTCGAGGCTGCTCAGTCCTGCGTCTGAGTGGTTGTGTATATCACTGGACAAGTCCCACTCAGGAAAAGAAGCAAGAAACTAGAGTTTATGTGATGTTACTGTTTTCGAATAAAACAGTAACATCATCGAGGCTGATGGGTATTGAGCCTTGGAGGTTATGGTTGGCTGGAGGGCGGGTGTGGGTGGTTATTCATGACACCTGAGACAATTACTCCCCGGATTATACCAAAGAAACGTCTTGATATGGGATGTTATTGTTTTGGGCGAAAATAGTAACATCCTCGAGGCTGCTCAGTCCTGCGTCTGAGTGGTTGTGTATGTCACTGAACAAGTCCCACTCAGGAAAAGAAGCAAGAAACTAGAGTTTATGTGATGTTACTGTTTTCGAATAAAACAGTAACATCATCGAGGCTGATGGGTATTGAGCCTTGGAGGTTATGGTTGGCTGGAGGGCGGGTGTGGGTGGTTATTCATGACACCTAAGACAATTACTCCCCGGATTATACCAAAGAAACGTCTTGATATGGGATGTTACTGTTTTGCTCGAAAACAGTAACACCCAGAAAACTGGCCCGTGTACGTGTGAGTGATGCATGTTCACTGATGACTATTTCAAATATTGTCCTTCATTCATACTAACATTGGTGGTAGGTCTTAAGATTGTCCTTCATTCGCTGATGACTGTTTCAAAGATTGTCCTTCCTTCATTTGAGATATCCCAGGAAGTTCATACGGGAAATCAACTTCCTATGAAGTTCCATTTCCCATGGGAACTTAGTTCCCGTATGAACCAAACGACCCCTAAGAATGAAAGGAAAATGAAAACAAATATATTCATGGAAACGGCCAAGTTTGTAGCATCTGAATTTAGTTCTGTTGGAAAAGACAGGATTAGATTGACACATGTTTAAAATTTATTTAGATAAACTTTCCTCATATATATAATCAAATAAGTTAATAGAAAATAAAATTAAGTGATGAAAAATTTTTAATGTAAAAAACTCTTTAATACGAAAGTAAACAATTACAAAATCTAGTACAGTAAAAAAAAACTTGTGATAAAAAAATCAATGGGTATAACAAATTTTTCCCAAAATCAACTTAAATAGGGAATAATTAATATAAAGCTTTTCAATAAATGAAATTGAATTTTCAACTGAATTAATACAATAATTTCAATTAATTATTGTGTAAAAATAATTAACAAAATTAACAAAAAATATGCATTATATTTTCTAAATTATCAAAAACGAAATATCTAAATCTAATGTGAAGTAGTGTCCTTAAATCCGAACCGAGCTAGCCAATTCAATTGGAAACCAATTTATAATTTGATTTAGGTGATTTGTAATACTTAAGAAGGGGTTCAACCACGTTAAACCACCATCATCCGATAAATATTTGGAAACTTGTCAAATCGGTTCAAAACCAATTTGGACAAGTCTTCACTATCCACTTCAATAAAAATGAAGTATGTTATAATGGAGAACCTTCAGGCATGAGCCCTAACCTTAACCTCAAGAGCAATGTTGTACTTCATACTATATTTATCATTAAATATATATTGAGTTTTATCACCTCATACAACTTAATTCTTTAGCAATGAAATATATTTATTATATAATAAATTATATTAATTAAGTTTATATTAAATATAATTTTAAATTATATTATTTCAATTGATCTTACTATTTTAAATATTTCTAAATTGTATTTAAATTATATTATACTTGTTATTATAAATACTAATTATAAAAATATATTTGTTTTTGCATAGTGATAACATACAAATTTAAAATTTAGAAATATATTAAATTCTTAATAACTTAAGAATATTAATTCATAATATAATGTGTTAATTTTTTATCATATATATTTATAAATATAAAAATATATTAACTGGTTCAATCATTCGATTAAACTAATTGAATCAATTTGACCTTAACTTACTTACCTTACCGGATCGATAGTTAGGTGAGGTTTTAAAATATTAGTGTAAAGGCACAAACCATTGATATGCTCAGAATCCTAAGCTTAGAAAAGCCTTTTTAACCACAAAACTTTCCTAATTTTTTTTCACCCTTTGCACACCATCCAAGGCACTAACTTATATAAGCCCATAAGGCTTTTTTTTGGAATGCAAGCCAAATTGGTTTTCAAGTTCATATTAGGTCATTGCCAATACTAAGCCCTTTTATATGTTTTGTTTATTTTCTTTTTCTTTCCTCCTTTATGTTAAACAATAAATATAAATGGTATCATTAGACTAATTAGGAAGAATCCATTAATAAATCTTTCTTTTTCAACTAAGTGGGGCACACTACTAAAACTAATTTCTCCTTACAAATGGTCAATTTTTTTATAAGCAAGACCTTTGTTATTATATTTGACTTTATTTTAAATAACTACTTGTTTATTTTAAATACCTACTTGTTCTTAAGTACTCTCTTGCCTTTAGGTAACTTTACTAGTTCATATATCTTGTTCTCATGTAAGGATTTCATTTCATTTTGCATAACTTGTAACCACTTTTCTCTTTATTCATTAGACATAACTTCTTCATAACACTTTGACTCTTACCCCTCAATGAGCATCATAAATTCATAAGATGAATATATCTTAAAAAGGTAGCACTTTTTAGTAGATTTTCTCAACTAAGACTCAATTGATTGTTTAGTTAGATCAATAGGAACCTTAAGTTAAGGTGTAGGCTCATCAACCTCTACATCTCCCTTATAATTATCAATGACTATGGTAGGAGGTTTAGGACTTAAATCCATATGACCTATATCATCTAGCATTGGCTTCTCAATCATGTCAAGATCTTCAATAATTTAGTCTTCAAAGAATGCTACATCTTGGCTTTTGATAACTTTTTTATCTACCAGATCTCACAATTTATAGCCAAACTCATTATAACCATGTCATAACTCATTGAGTTATAACCGACGTGGATTTAGTTCCCCAATTTCCATTAACACAGTGAATCTTAATATAATTATTATCACATAGACTTATGGCACTAACATGATATATTTTATAAATATTTTCAAAATATTCATAAAGAAGGTCTGTATGGGGACATGATCAAAATTATATACACAAGCCTAAACTACTTCTAATTACACCCTAATTTAGATTATGGCTATTTTGCACAAAAGTTATCGTGGAAGATTTACTCCTAAGTAACTAGTGGAGGTTGGGGAATTTCAACAAATGTATCTAAAAGAAATAAAAATAAAAATGGTGAGTTATTGACTTAGTAAGTAAATAATCTAGCTACTTAATAAAATTTATACGTGATCACATTTTTACTTTAGATATATTTCTTCACATTTAATATCATTTAAATTTATAATAGTTAGTAAAAATAGCATCTAAGCATTATGGATAGATAATAAAAATAATAATTATATAAATTTGTGCCTTTTAGGTCATCATTATCTCTTCACAAACTCCATCATTTATCCTTCTAGGGTGTGACTTAACACTTCATAAATAATTTCTTGGATCTGGTACTAGTATCACATTTTCATGATAATATCTCCCTCAATCTTAAAAATCATAAATATTCTTCACAAATCAAGATTTTATAAGCATTAATACCATACAATTAAATTATATTTCATTTTACATTATCATACATGTTACTTAATTAGGCTAAAAATTAATATTCAAACACATCTATAGTTTACATAATTTATATTAATATAGCATATTAATAAACATAATAATTCTTGGAAATAAGATGGTATTCAAGTATGGTACTCAAATATGAGACTCTAAAAGCAAACTTGAAACCCATACTTGACTACTGTATTTGAATATGCTTAATCCAAGGCTACCAACTTTGTGGTATTCAAATACAATAGCCATGTGTAGCCTTTAAAAGTCAATTCCCTTTAGCCATACTCAAGTATTTGCTTCTAGAGACAATGCCTCCTTAAGGTACTTGACAATGGTAGTCAAGTACAGCTTGCTAGTAAAACTTTTAAGGGTTATAGTTAAATACAATACTCGAGTATGACTTAAGTTTTCTAGATTTTTCATCGAATTTATGCACAAATGATTCATTTTTCGACTAATTCCATCAACAACAATGTTATAACTTAAATTTTCAAGTAATCTTAGCATTTATACACTCTAGCCTACCAAATATTACCAAAATCTTCTTTATTAACTTATTCATAAGTTAAAATATCAATTCTACATTACTAACTATAACTTATTTACAAAATTTATAAAATTCACATTAAGAGAAATTTCAGTAAATTATTTACTTACTAATTAATGAAATAAATGAAGAGAAAATGATGGATGGTTTAACTTGCCCTAGTTATTAACAAATTAACCAAAATCAATAAAGGAACCTAAATCCCTAACTTTTACTTCTACAATCCAAGTCTAGCAATTTTCTTATCAACACTTAGCTTCAAGAGATTTTACTTTATTAGATAAGAAGTGAATAATGGTTTCTTGAATTCCTCTAGCTCAATCTTGCATAAACATGACAAATTTTGGAATGAAGAAATTAAAAAGGAAATGAGAGGAAAAAGTCAACTGTGTTTTGCTTAAGAAAAAAGGTAAAATGAAATAAAGGCATTTTAGGTTTCTTATGGCCTTAAGGGCATTTTAGTGATTTTAAATGGTTTTAAGGGTAAAATGGAAAATAACTTTCTATATCTTTTTCATACATATACACTAACCATTAATAAATTATTTTTTACTTATTTTCATCATAAGATTTTATTTTACTTGAATAATTCTTTTCCCTAAATGCATCCATAATAATCTAATAAATGATACGTATGCAAAATAGGCGTAATAGACCATAACCTAACAAAACATATTGTTTAGTCTTACCATCAAGCTTGGATCTTTCATCCTTTAGAATGTGTACGAATGTCCTACAACCAAACACTCTCAAATGGTTATATAAGACTTCTTTTCCTCTCTACACCCTTGTTAGAACATTATAGTTAAAAGGAGATAAAAGAAAACCCTAAAAGGCTTTAAACAATCTAGCATGAGAAAGCACATATCTAATTCTTTTATTAGTTGTCCAATTCATACTTTATGCAACCTTATTTTATTGAAATGTCTTTAGGATAGTCTGCTTAAGCCTAATTTTTCAAATGAACTTCTATACTCACCATCATTTTCTTAGACATATTTCGATTTTATCCTTGTTTCTCTTTTAATACACATATAAAACTTAGTGCAAATGTCAAGCACTTGGTTTTTATGGCTTAAGCTTTACGGTAACTTTTCTATAATGGTCATTTATAAAGTAATAAAATATGCAACACTATTAAGAGTTCTTACATCCATAAAATACATATCAATATAAACAAGATTAAGAATATTAGATTTTTCATGGGAAGATGATTTAAGAAATGAAACTTTCTATTATTTACCAATTAAACAATAAGTACAATTCTATAGTGATATACCTTTCGTGGGAAGGGAGTTTCACTTTGCTAGCATATGAAGTCCTTTCTTGCTCAAGTGACCTAAGTGCATATGCCATAACATAGAAGAATATCAGCAACATTCACCTTTTCTTTACATAACATTATTATTATTTTATAAATAGAGCTAATCTTTTCACTTTTTGCCAGAATTAGAAACTCTTTAGTAAGTTTCCATTTGCCTTTACCATGGTAGTTTTCAAAACCTATATTATCAAGTGCTTTAGTAGAAAGCAAACTAAGATGGATATCATGGATATGTTTGACATTCTTTAATGACAATTTGCATTCAGTATTAGTTTCTAGAATAATGTCTCTAATACCAACAATTTGGCATAAACCTTGATTTCCTAATCTAATTGTATCACACTTACCAGTAATGTAAAATGTAAAGAAATTTTTATAAAAAGTAATGTGGTATGGAGCTCCTAAATCAATAATCCATGTAAAGTCTTCATATATAAAGTTCAAATAGTCATCATAATGAGTAATAATAACCTCTTCATTAGATATAACTACAATAGTATCTTTGTTTTCCGTCTTATCTTCACATCTTTTCTTTGACTTACTCCTTCTCAGCATTCAACAATTTTTCCTAAAATGGCCTAGTTTTCCATAATGGAAATACTTCACATCTTTTTTATTTCTAGATCATGATCTTTCTCTAGACTTTTCATGATTATTAGAATTTTTATGTTAATCTCTTCCACGTATATTTCTTGTAACTAATGCATCTGAATTACTTGAAATCTTTTGTTCCTTTCTTCTTATTTTCTCATTCAACATATTATCTTTTCCATTGTCAATGTTACCTTTCCATTTGGAATCAAATTACTCAAGGACATAATAAAAGTTTTCCAACTATTAGGTAAGGAATTGAATAACAAAATGCTTGCATTTCATCATCCATAATCATAATCATAATAGTCAATTAATTTATCAAACCTTAAAAGTTACTCAAATGTTCAACCACAGAAAACCTTTTTTTATATTTCATATTCACTAACTTCTAAATCAGGAATACTTTATTCTATATGGTTTTATATTGATACAAACGAATTAATTAAATTCACAATTATGAGCATTAATTTTAGCAAACACATTATGACTAATCCATTATCTAATCAAACTAATAGTTTTTCCATTTATTTTATTCTAATCTTGATCAATTTTATTAGTAGGTTTTATACCTTTAGCCTTAATAGGATTAAATAAATCTTTATAGTATAATAGATATTCCATTATAGGCTTCCAATAAAGTAATTCAAAGAATTTAATTTAACCATTATACCTCTTGAATTTTCCTCTATTTAATCACATGTAGTAAAGCAACAAATAAGTTTTGATACCACTTGTTAGAAAAAATGGGATCAAAATAACACATAACAAAAATTTAAAATTCATCCATATTAACTTTTTCACATATGCAATTAAATAAATTAATAGATAATAATACAAGTAAATAAAATTAGGAGATCATCAATTTTTAATGTGAAAAAGTCCTTAATGTAAAAATGAAAATCATAGGACTTAGTTCAATGAAAAACCTTCATTAATGAAATATCAATAGGCATTACAAAGTTTTCTTAGAAACTCTAGGAAATAACCAATATAAAATTCTTTATCAAAATAGATGAAATTCTTAATAAAATCAACATAATAATCACAACTAATTACCATGTAAAACTAACAAGGAGAGAAAAAAATCTAATAAAAAATATGCGTTACACTACCTAAAATACTATGAATGACAATTTAAGTACATATGATGATGAATCTTTTAACAATATTATGTGAAACTTCTTGACAATCATTTCTTCTCTTTAGCCTTGCACCAAGGAAGCATACATAACTCCTACATCCTTTTAATTCTTTATGCGTAATGGCACTAACCTTTGACATGCATGGAACCCTAAGCGTAGAAAAGCTTTTTTAACCATAAAGCTTTCCTAGCTTTTCTTCACCCTTCACATTTTATTTGAGATACTAATATGTATGAACCTTTAAAGCTTTTCCTAAAATGCAAGCTACATTGGCTTTCAAGCCTATATTAGGTTGTCATCTATATTAAGCCCTTTTAATTATTTTATTTTATTTTATTTTTCTCATTGTATTAAATAATAAATATAAATGGTATCATAGGCTCAATTAGGAGGAAACCACCAATAAGCTTTTGCCAACTAGGTATAACAACCATATAAGTCGAATTTAGAAGCATGAATAGTAACAACGGATTAGAAAATTTAAAAGTCAAATATAAATAATTAAATAAAAATAAATATATAAATAAATATGTAAATGATAAATTATAGTGAATTGAATTTAGGTAGTTAATTTCTTATTTTGAATAATAAATAAATAAAAATAAGTAAATAAATATATGATATCATAAAATATAATTAATTCAATTTTAGGCAATTATATATTTATTTTGAATCATATATAATTAAAAATAATTATGTAAATCATAAAATATAATTTATTATATTTTAAATAATTATATTCTTATTTTTAATAGTAAATAAATAAATGATAACTATATAAATAAATATATAATATCAAAAATATATAATTAATTAAATTTTAAGTAAGCATATTTTTATTTTAAATATCTTATTGTATTAATATATATTGATCTCAAAATAAATCTAAATTAATTTAATTTATACATTTATCTATACTAATATATCTTTTTATATCATTTTATATTTTTTAACTAATTTAATAACTAATTTTATTAAATATTTCTGATGCAATATTAGTTATCAATTAACAGCTATTAGTTATAAATTAATTTGTGATTTATGTTAAACACACCTATCATATAGTTCGGATGCTTCAATGACAGGTGTGAGCATGCTTGGACTTCTCCTAATAGATTTTAAGGGTTGAACTATAGTTATAGCTCGGGTGTTACTTCAAACCAAGTTTAGAAAATTTTCAACATTTCCTATTTTGATATGTTATTCAACCTATGAAACATTTTTTTTTTTAATTAGCGCCTCCAAAATTTCAAATCTAGTTCATATTTTCATTTCAATCAAACCAGCAACGTCTTTATATTTAGTAAATGGATGAATAATCCTTAATGCGCCATGTATTTTTTTTTTTAATTAGTGATCAAATTGTTAAATGAACTGCCTGTATTTTTAGTGGCGTGTTATTGTCTTCGGAGAATTTTGTACCGGTAGTATACTAGACCCGAACTAATAATATTTGTATATGTGTTAAGTTATTTGACATTCCCTTGATAACAAAAACAAATTATTACATAAATCAATACAATGTTTTAATTTTTTTAGAAAATTATAACGAAATCACTACTACAATAATTTACATTATTTGAGTGTTTTTAAAATAATGTTTTATTTCATAATAAGTTTTCAATTTTCTTTGAAAGGTTAAGAATTTTCAGAAATAAAATTATTGCCTTAGCGCGAAAAGCTTGTATCTACATATCTTGATTAATTTTCTAGTCGTCATTTGTGAATTTCCCTTTTTTATAATTATAAAAATAATTAAATTATTAGATATATATATAATTTTGAGATCAAACCTAAAATATAAAAAAAGATAAATTTTTCAGACAATATTTTATGCCACAAAGATAAACACAACTTTTTATTTTAAAACCCATAATATTTTATTAAAATCCATTATTTAAATATCAAAACAAATCCTCATATTTATTTTTCTTTTAATTATAAATCTTTTTTTTTGTTCTTGTCATCCACTAAGAAAAAAGGGAAAAGGTTGCTAGAAATGCTATACAAATTTCATGAATCGAATCAAGTCAAAACTTGCACAAACCCGACCAATTTTAGCTCATCTCGTTAAGACAAGCATTTTATGCAAGCCCATTTTGAATGATTTGATCTATAATAAAAACTCATAGGTTAGCTTATTTTACCATAAAAAAGTAGTTAGCCCACAATTTACATAGATTCAACTCATTTTTTTATAAGCTTATTTTTAGTAAGCCTAACCCATAAAAAATTCACAAGCCTTAAATCCATTAAACACTCTTAGGAGTTATGAAGGGAAATGAGATGAATTGGAGTCAAAATCCCCTACCCTGAGTGCAATATTAGGTAAAGAATTTTTAGGTATACATCATATCTTACATAAAGTAATTCTAAATAATTTTTAAATATCAAATTATTTAGGAATTTTGATTTAGTGTAGCAACTTTAATTACAATTATTGTATCTAATCATTCAAATGATCAAGTTCCTACATTTTTATAAATCCTATTCTAATCAAAAGTTAAATGAAGAATTCATGGTAAATTGAGATAAATAAAGGATCCATGAATATATAAGGATTAGAGGTAGGAAACGAATAAGTCAAGCCAACTATTGGGTCAACCGTTATACTAATCAAGCCAAACTCATCATATTTTTTTCATAGCCTTTTATATTTGGAGGCTCCAGTCTAATTCTTACAAACTTAGGCTAATTACAAATTTTTTTAATTTTTAATTTTTAAAAACTTAAATTTTAAATAATAAAAAATTAAAATTATTTAAAAATGCTATATATTTATTTATAAATTAGTTATAATACATTTTAACTTGATATATAATCATAAAAAATATTATATATAAAATGTAAATCATAAAATATTATAAAATAAAAATATTATCTATAAATTATTTATAACATAACTCTACACAATTAAAAATAGAAAACAAAAATATAATTTTATATGAATTGAAAATATAGGTTTATTTAAATTTTAAAAATATAAAAAAAAATTTGTGAGCTATCCAACCTATTTGCAAACTAATAGACGCAAACTACAAGCTTTTGTGAATGGGGCTAATTACAACCCACAACTCTTGAGACTTTTAAAATAGAAGCTTAAATCCTTTGAAATCTGTCAATCTTAACCTATTTCAACAGCTTTAATAGGGGCCTACTTATTTAGATTGTTATGCAACAAATAATTTTAACTTCTATATTGGATAAAAATTTATAAATAATTTAATATTTAAAAATTATTTTAAAATAACTTTATGTAATACATAATGTATACACATTTTGACCAAGGCCTCTAGTGGTAAATATACACCTATTCATTAGGAGTGCTGAACACACGAATTAAGCCAAGTCAGATTTTGCGAAAATTTAATTCATTTAAATTTGTATTTTTTAACGAGTCTTTTTTAAATGATTCTTTTTTTAAAATTTTTATATTTTTATATTCATTAATTTTATTAACTATTTTTATTTTTATTATATTTAATTATTTTGAGTAATTAAATTTAATTTTTGATAATTGAATTGTATTTTATATTGAATTATAATAAAAAATAACTAAAATATTACTTTTTTAAAATACAATTGCTATTTAAATTATTAAATATAAAACAATAATTTGTGCCGATTTAGATCTTCAAATAAGTTTGATTCATTTTAATTCACAATCCGTCATAATAAATATATTTACATCTAATTTTTTAATATATTTAATTTTTTCTAGTCCGTCTCACATAAAATTCGTAAATCGATCTGTTTAGCCGCGGGCCCCTGAATCAACGCTACTATTTATATTCAACAGGGATTAAAATCCGCTTTAAAATGAAAAAACGATTATAATCCTCCGGCTCATGGGCCCATACCTTCCCCACGTGCCTGGCAACAAAATCTAACACGTACGAGTGCATAAAAGGGGGCCGCTCTCCGCTAATCTTGCCCTGCGTTTGAATCACCTGCCCCAGTTAAAAGAAGTCGCTTAGCGGTTTATATGTTGTTAGACTGCTCGGTGCTCACTCTACAGAGACATGGCTGCTATTACTTGTAACTGTGCTGTTCGATCGGAGAAAACTTCTCTCTCGGTTACATTTCCCTCCCTCTTCGGCAAGAATCTACGCCAATGCGGTCGTTTCTCTGGCATTTCTGTTACTCCTCCAGTGAGCTCTCCTGCACTTCGTCTGAGAATATCATGCCAGACCTCCTCTGCTGTTTCGGCTGATTCTTCTGTCAATAGTGAAAGTAATGCTCATCTTTCTCTCCCCATCTGCATCTTAATAACCTCACTTTAAATTACAGAT
This sequence comes from Sindora glabra, assembly GCA_020226215.1. Taxonomy (NCBI): domain Eukaryota; kingdom Viridiplantae; phylum Streptophyta; class Magnoliopsida; order Fabales; family Fabaceae; genus Sindora; species Sindora glabra. The sequence continues at coordinate 16,576,596 of CM035227.1, forward strand.
GAAGTTCCATTTTCATATTTTTTCCATCTATGATCCGATGTAAGAGTTGAACTTCATCAGATTAGGGTTTGAACATGGCTTTTGTCCTAGTCTGAATATTGCACAATTTAAATTGCAGTTGCTAAAATTAATCGCTGATTTTGGTTTTTGTTATACTTTATGTCAATTTTTTTTACTGTATTGAGAGTGTTAATATACTTATTTCTCACTGATTTGGAATGGTCATTTCTTTTTGAAAGTAGCAGTTCGATAAAACTTGAGGTTTTTCTTCATATTGATGTCATAGGCTCAAATTTTTAGTTCTCAACTATGGTTGTGATTTTAATTTTTGAGATATATTACTTGCACTTTATACACATTCTTGTGTCTGTCTTCCTGCGTACGTATGTATGCATTGTTACTTGTTTTAAGTTCAACTTGATAGTTATAGGTTGCATTTTCATAAATTCTGTATAACACTGTCCCTTAGATTATGAGGCTAAAAAATTGTTTATTCTCACTCATCTTCATTTATCTGTTGAGAGTTATTAAATCTATTTATGGTCTATTTCTTTCTCGTTGAACAGTCAATGTGAACTGTAATGCACTAATCGCCTGCAAACATGAATGGCAGATGAAAGTTATATCCTTGAGGCCCATTTACTATTTTAATAGTAAATCTGTGTATTTCGTAAATAAATGGCTCTTTTGCACTTTTATAGACATGCTGCTTGTACAAGGTAATTAGTTATGCAGCATCCTAGTTTGAATTCTTGATGCATAAGGTAGGACCATATGTTATATTTAATTCATACTTAAAATAATCTCTATTAAGATTTGAACGACCAGCAAACTGCTCCAAATTCCTGCCTCCTGACATCCATTCTTATGTTGTTTTGACTCTTGTAGCAAAAGCTCAGCTGAAGGATTTTCTTCACATAAGTGATTTTGATAAGGATACTATCTTAAAGATCTTAGATAGAGCCATTGAGGTCAAGGCATTATTAAAATCAGGGGACAGGACATTCCAACCATTTAAAGGGAAGACAATGGCAATGATCTTTGCAAAGCCATCCATGAGAACAAGGGTTTCATTTGAGACAGGCTTTACATTGTTAGGTGGTCATGCTATATATTTAGGACCTGATGATATCCAGATGGGTAAGCGAGAAGAGACTCGTGATGTTGCTCGTGTTTTGTCTTGCTACAATGACATCCTTATGGCTCGTGTTTTTGCTCATCAGGTATGCTGGTGAGTTACATATGTTCTGTATGATTTGCCCTGCAATTTTCATGTAGTGGTTTACCCTTTTTTGAAAGCAAACAAATACATACTAAAATATCAATTGAAAAATTATTATAGTTTTGGTTCTGCCTGCTGACTTCATGTGCAATCCTTGATAGGAATAAAAAGGCAAAAAAGGCAACAACAATTAAGCCTATTATAGGGTTCTTTTCTTCTTTTTGTTGTGTTATTAGATGGTTGGTTTTTGGACTAACTTGGCAGAAGTATTTGTCAGCAGTGCTGTAGTTGAATTATGTTGACTAACATCTTTTATGCACAATTGTAGTGAATGATACTAGCATTCAGTTAGTGATGTCCAAATTAGTAATCAACTGAAATATTTGTACCTGGTGGATCAAAAGACCATACATAATTGTCCGAGCCTTTCCTTGTTAGTTCAAAAGAGTCATTCTAGTGGTTTAAAGATATAATTCATGCTCAGTTCCTTTTCATGCACTCATTAAATACATGTAAGGATGCACAAAGTTTCTGCTGCTCATAAAAGGCATTTCTTTCTTTTTTTTTCCCTTTTAATTTCCATTGCTATCCTACCTGAACTTTTATTCATGTAATTATGAATCTATGATACTTTTATGTGCATGCTTCCTAAAGAACCTGTGTTCTCTATTTTGTGTGACCCCACACTTTTGCAAATCTTATAATGTTTGATTTAATCTAAATGCAGAAGAATTATCATAGTATCTAACAGGAATATTTTGATGCTAAATTGTCCCCCACATTTGTACAATTTTTGTCGTTTTGCAATCTTTTTGGGCAAAGTGACACAATGAAAGCTGCATATGTGGCTGTTTGCCCATACTTTCTTGTTGTGTTTTGAGATATTTCTCCCTTGCAAATGTGATTGATCTCTCTGTTTATAAGCAAGACTTATTGCTTTATCATGCAGAACATACTTGATCTTGCGAAGTACGCAACTGTGCCAGTCATCAATGGCTTGACAGACTACAATCACCCATGCCAGATTATGGCTGATGCTCTTACTATGATTGAGCACATTGGTCGGTTGGAGGGGACCAAGGTTAGGTTATGTTGCTCCTCTAGCGCAGTTTTGTTCATTCTAAATCTTGGAAGCATAGCTGAGTTAATAATTGTCTGACCCAATCCCACAATGCACATATCAGGTTGTCTATGTCGGAGATGGAAATAATGTTGTTCACTCATGGTTGTTGTTGGCATCTATAGTCCCTTTTCACTTTGTTTGTGCATGTCCAAAAGGATTTGAACCTGACAAGGGAACTGTGGAGAAGGCACAGAAGGCTGGAATCAGCAAGATTGAAATAACAAATGATCCCAAGGAAGCTGTTCTAGGTGCTGATGTGGTGTATTCAGATGTCTGGGCAAGCATGGGGCAAAAGGAAGAGGCTGCATACCGCTGCCTAGTGTTTAAAGGATTCCAGGTAAGTAACATAATATTTCACATAGATAGGTTATAATTAATGATTCTTAATAGTTGTGCATTTGCATTCCTGTGATTTTAGGGGTATGGTAGGGGTGACAAAATGGATGGATATCCACGAACCTATCCAATCCATCCACCTCTATGTTAATCCAAATCCATTCATTATATTTAATGGGTCAAATGGATGGGTAAGATATTAGTCTGTTAACAAAAGGGTCATTAAGGATATTCGTGGATATCCATGACCCATCCAGTTTAATATTATTTAAATATTATCACTTAAATAGTTTTGTTAGCAATTTGATAAAATATTCATAGCTGAACTGAAATTATTTCAATTAAAATTTTACAAAGATTAAAATTAAGGTTTTTGAATAAATAATAAGCATATATATATATATATATATATATATATATATATATATATATATATATGTTATGATCAGTGAGAATTAAAAGAACTAACAATTTTTTTCTCTTTTTTTTTTTTGTAATTTCTTTTTCTTATTTTATGTCCTTTTAAATCAGTCTGGATCTCTTTTATGAAATTCAGAATGGAATGCCGTTTATTTCATTTTCTTTACTTCAAATTTCTATGTTTACGTGTTATATTCCATTTATTTTATTGGAAAATATTTTTTGTAGAAAGATAGTGACAAAATACCATGATAGTGGAAAATGCCTTATATATTTAATGTTAAATATAGAGAGTTTGGTGGAAGATAACTTGCCTTTTTTTAAGCAAGAATTTGTCTTCCTATACTGCTATGTATTTGAAGTATTAAATTTTTTTTAATCACAAGGTATAAATACATATGGTGTACTCCTTCATTTTTGTACAAAGAAACGAGATTTTCTTACGGAAAATATTTTTAAAAAATAAACGGAGCATTATGAGTTCAATTCCATCCAAGGGCCGACTTGTGGCTGTCTTGGTCGCGTATGGAAACCAAACCTTTCTACGTACGTACAATGATATTGCATGGAACACTGCCCTCTGACTTTTGTTTTGCCGAGTGAAATCCCAACATGAACAATAGCGACACTATCCTCTCCTATTTGGAACCCTAGGCAATGAGATTTCATTTCATTTGAAATTGAATTCCTTTTCAAATGGTGTTTGGATTTATGTTAAAAAAAGATTTTATTTCATTTACAATTTTTGTTTTTCATTTTAATTATGTTTATATTATTATGAAATCCTTCTAAGTTATCAAGGATTTCACTAGATTTCTTCTCGTTGGACGTAAGATGTGCTGTATCGATAGCTTTATCCTTATTTTAACATTTTATTTATTATGATATTATCAATATCTACTTTTCGATTAAATTATATATATTTTTTAATATGTTCCAAACAATTAAAATAAAAATGAATTGAAATCAATCAAGATTACCTTTTTAACATTAGAATTTGAAATTGAATTGAAATCATTTCAACAGGAAAGAAGAATTCAATTCTAGAAAAATTGACTTCAAAGTATATTTTATTTTTTTGTTGCAGGTTTCAAAGTATATTAACAGGTTATTTCGTTATTTTTTTGTTTATCATTAGAAATAGTCTTCCATTTTCTTCTCATCCTTATTATTTTCTCTCACAAATAATTAAGTACTCAGATTCAAACGCAATAATTCTTTTCTTTTCTTCTTCTTCAAAAAAAAATATCTTCTTGTTATGTTTAACTTATTTATTCCTCACTATCTCTCCTCTTTCCCATTCAATAGTGCTAGATGCACAATTGCAAGGCTGTTACGAGCCTCGGCCTCACTTGGGGGTGAGGCAGTAAGCCTCACTGCCTCTGTTGCTATTAATTGTGAGACCACGCATCGCGTGAGGCAGTAAGTCCCACTGCCTCTGTTGCTATTAGTTGCGAGACCACACATCGCCTCCTTACAAGTGAAGCACTTACAAGTGTTGCACTTACGCATAGTCACACTTTGTTACATTTAATATTGGCCAAAGTGCAGTTAAGTCCCCCATTTTTCAGAGTTATATCAATACTGTTTCTTTACTTTTATTTAGGCCAATTTCATCATCCAACTTACAATTTTCATGCAATGTCAACCCTATCCTATACTTCATCCAAATTCTTGTGAATTTTTTTTAAGTTATTATTACTACTTTTACTATTATTATTATTACTATTGCTACTATTTGCAACCTTAGAAAAAGAAACAGGAAGGAAGATAACTTGAATATCCACTATTATAGGGTTTTTAAATGTAGGACAAAATTGTTTACAGCCTCTATTGCTTTTAATGGGGAAAAAAGAATTCTTTTGTAGGAACAAACCTGTTTGCTTGTATATTTAGTCTTAAGATATTAAGATAAAAAAATAATTATTTGTTTCATAAGATAGGTAAGTAGCACGGAAGTCATATAAGCAAATAAATCTCTTTATAGAAAATGTATTCAACAAAACAAATAAAATCCTATCATATGAGTAAATTTCATTTAAAATTTGATCAGAGTTGCAGTAGGGGTTGGCATTGCACAAAAATTGTAGATGAGAGGGTAAAATTGTTGCAAATAAATGACGATGAAACTGAAACAACGATAATAATTGGACGATAATAATGCAGTTTTACTATTAGCCTTTTAACTTTTCTGTTCCTCGTTTATTTTTTTTTGTCACTGTTTACACACGTGTCGGTATTTGAATGAGACAATAATTGCATTTTGCAGGTGGACAAAAATCTTATGAATTTGGCAGGCCCAAAAGCCATATTCATGCATTGCTTGCCAGCTGAAAGAGGGGTGGAGGTGACTGACGAAGTTATTGAAGCTCCAAATTCGATAGTCTTTCCACAAGCTGAGAATCGATTGCATGCACAGAATGCTGTAATGCTTTATCTGCTTGGCAAGTAACTTGTGATCTGCTTGGCGAATGGCAATATATTTCAATAGCCGGATTCACTTTGTTGAGTATAACTTCTAAAGTTGGCTACTTGTGCTGCTGATGTCTCATTCGAAATGGAGTCAAGTTATGTGAGATTGCCAATTATTAGAATCTTTTTAAGATACCCTCCTATCAAAGAAGGGAATCTTTCAAGATCCGACTTTAGCTAGTTACGTCGTCTAGTCTGTTTTTGGTGATCTATTTCATAAGCCAAAAACCTCGTAAAGAAAAAAAATTAAAATTACATAATAGAAGTTACACTTAAAAAATAAATTTGATTTGATTTATGCCAGTTCATTCAATTAGAGGCTTATAGATGCAGCCAAGTTTCTTGTGAGTTTACACTACCCTTAATTTCGAACGCAATGCCCAAAGAATTGTTCATCCGATCACTGATGTTCTTCCATGTTGAATTTGTTCCAAGCCTCCTGAAGATGATACAAGACAAAATTCAAATAAGAAATGTATGACAAGCTCATATTCTGTTTCACTTGACTTGCACCAAATTTTAAAAGAAAAAGATCAATAGGTGCCATTTAGTTCTATGTATAAATTTTATTTAATTTTATTCTTACAAGTTTTAAAACTGACGGTGTTATACATTGACTAATGCGTTGCTAAATGAAATTAGAGCAAGTAACTGGCTAAATTAGAACTGGTATATGGATAAAGAAGAGCGGAGAGCGTGGAGAAGGAAGGAAAAGTTATGGAATAAATCTTCTTAGCTTGAACATTTTAGTGAAGGTTACGATACTAGAATTTTTGTACTTCTCCTATTAAAGAATTTTTTAAGTGAGTAAGCCAACGTGTCTAAAAATTTATGGCAGTAATTGAAGAAAAAATTGTGCCCCATCTCTTCAAAAAAAAGTGATAAACTTTAGGAGGCATTTGATTTGCGGAATATTTTTAACATCCCAAAAATATTTCAAGAAAATATTACATTTTCATATTTGGTTCAAACTTTAAAAAAATTATCTCGAAATATCATATTTTCAAAAATATTATTTGTCGAACTTTTTCCCAACATGTTCCCATAAGAGATGAGTATCCAAATTCATATAGGATGGAAATGTTAATGATAAAATAAAAGGATAAAATTATCTTCACATTTAATTCTTTCTTATTTATTACTTTATCAAATAATTTTTAATTTCGACTAAGAAGTAATTATTACTTTATTTTTAAAATATTTTTTATTATTAAAAAATGCAATAATATTAATTTTTTAATTATAATTTCTTTTCTATTGTTATTCCTAATGTTTGGACAATTATTTTAATATATTTATATAAACATATGATTTTCTTCATTAAAAAATAATACAACAAACTTTAAACTTCTTTTTAAAAAAGCATATTTATACATAAAAATATAAAATAATAATATTTTTATATTGAAGAAGAAATTACTATATAAAATTTAATAATAATATGAAATATAATTGTAAAAATGATTTAGTAGTAAAAATTTATAATTTTGTAAAAAAAGAAATGTTAAGTATATTTAATATTATAATAATAGCTTAAATAAATTATGCTTACTTTATTTTAAAAATTGATCTAATAATAATAATAATAAAATATAAAATATAATATATTAAATATTAAAATATAATAAAGTGTAAAATATTTTAATGAATTTTTAGATGTTAAACATTGAAATTTAATTTATAAGGTGTTAAAAAAATTTAATTATTTATGTAATTTTAAATAAGAATATGATTTATTATATTATATTTTATAATAAAAAACTTGATAAGAGTATTTTTAAAATAATCTCAAATTTTTCAAGAATATAATAATATAACATATTTAGAAATCTAGTAAAATATTCCCGAGAAAATTTATAGTAAACTAAACATAAGAATATTATATTCCTATTAATTAAATTCTCATGAATCACATTCTCAAAAATATGTATTTTATTAAGAATGTAAGATTTCATAAACCAAACGTCACCTTAATACAATCAGTAGCATGTGCTAAACTAGTGAGCAGTCCGTTAGCCTGTGTAGATTTTTTTTCGCCTTTCATAAAAAAAAAGGGACCTAATTAACAAAGTATCCAATGTTCCGCTAGTTTTAAACATTAGTAATATGAAAATGAAATTAAACAAAAGTTAAACGGGTAAAGATTATATTTAAAAAAAAAAAATATAGTTGCTAAAGCATTGCTTATGATATTATAACTCGTCATTTTCCTACAACATGCAACATAAATAACTATTATTTGCAAATTAACAAGACATGAAATAACTATAGACTTAATTTCATACACTTCCAATTATCTGCATAAAACTTTCCTGTCAGTAAAAATTTTAATTACTGGTTTTCTACCTCCCCAAAAAAAATCTGCTTTTGCTTTACTAATTACATATACTTTTCTGCTCGATAAAAGTGTAAAATCTTTTACATTGATGCAAGTTAAGCTCTAACTATTTAGATTCAATTTCTACATCATGACTAATATGTGGGTGATATTTGCTCATTTCCTTTTAAAACAGGTGCTTTTGAGAGAATAAGATAATATATCAAGGATGTGGAAATATTTTCATTTTTTCTGGAAAAGGTAAATTAAGCTAAAAATATGGAGATATAATTTCATGCCGTACCTTCAGAAGATCGAAAACCTTCTCACAAGTGTACTTTTGTTGGATAGTAGCACCCCGCTGCTGAAGCTTGTCCGGATGCACAAAGAGAGTGGCTTTACGATAAGCCTTCTTTACAGCTGTGGCAGTCACTATATCTGTTAAAGGAATGGGCTGCCAACCACTATCAGGACCAAGGATCTGCAAAACAAAAATATCCAATGCAAAATCATCACTTTCCTGAAATCATTCAATCCCAATTGAGCACAGTTGGGAAATCCTTTCTCACATTGAAAGACAAAGTTCATAGTCTAAAGCTAACGCTATGTCTTAAAGATGATGTGAAGTATTTGCTTAAACCAATCAGTGGTCGTATCCGAAGAAGCATTTTTTACCAGAATCTAGAAGTGGTATTAATTATCAATGAATTCTAGTGTGTTTGTCCCACTGCTTCACTCAAAACCAGTATTCAAATCATTTACTCAGATGTGGTCTATTTTGAAGAGAGTAAATCCAAGTTCTTCGCAGGCAGATTTAGAAGAATTTATCAAAAACCAGTAGGTGACAGTCCTTTGTCTCCTCCCCCCCCCCCCCCCCCAATCCACCCATTTAGCTTTACAATAATTGAGTACGAGTTCATATCCTATCTCACAAGAAATAATGTGAGCAGTACCAGTAAAAAAAATAATTGAGTAATATGCGTAGTGTTGATACTTACATATTGCAATGTTGAAAGCAATGCTCGCAAGTTTCCTTCCTTCCCACTCGACCACCTTTTGACATCAGCATCAAGAGTTTCTGCTACTCTCTGCCACAGAATTAGACATTTGACTGTAAGGTTAAGTGTCAAACCTAGGACGCAAATGCGAAAAATGTAGTGAATATTACGTTTCTCTCCTCTTGCTCTTTCTGCACAAGACGATCACGCATATTCTTCTCGGCGAGAGCCTTCGCCTGGATGATTCAAAAGAGTGAATTAAGGAACCATTCGACATATTAAATATGTAGGTAAGAGTCGGGGAAAAAAGAATCATACCACCCGTTCTCCTATTCGTTGATGCCTCTCAGACCTAGCTTTACATCTTTGAGCAGAATCACCATTACCCCCATCAAATTCATCTGTAGAATCAGGAAGTTCATAACACAACACAAATGTAGGGTGTATAAAATCAATAAAAGCTGAATGAAAAATAATGTTGAAAGGAAATACATACCACCATAACTAAAAGATTTTGCGTAAAACTTATGCTTTGTTCCATTATCTCTGGAAATACTATCAGACTTCCCTGACACAAAATTTTCAGATTTGTTTCTGGCTACAGAGGCAGCGTTCTCAGAAAGGGCCCGTTCCAGGGCACGGGCTCTTGCTTCTGCAGTGGCCCTCTCCACAGCAGCACGTTCAGCTTTAAGTTTTGCTTCCATAGCAGCCTTCTCAGTTGCTTGACCAGTGGTCTTCCCTACCCTTTCACGTCCATCAGACACATTTTTCCGACGAGCTTCGGCGGCAGCTCTCTCCAGAGAAGCCCTTTCTCGTGCCTCAGCAAATGCCCTCTCGCGAGCTTCACGAATTGCTCTTTCTACAGCCAATTTCTCTTTTTCTCTTTCCCTTTCCCTTTCTTTTGCTTCATCAATTTTCCTGGTTTGATCTTTTTCCAGCACTACCTTCTGGGAAGTACCATTGGCTTTCTTTTCTTCCATTGTTGCGGTAGGTTGTTGATTCTCCTTTAAATTATTATGATTCATTTTTATCTCTTGATCTTTGAAAGTGTCTGATTTCCATTCGGGCATACTAGGTAGATGAGATGTTTCTCCATTGCATTCATCATTAACCAATTTTTCCTCATCAGAGAAGGCACATTGAGTCTTATTTATCTCTTCATTCAACGTAAGCTCAACCTCCTTCGCATCCCCATAGTTTTCATCAGATTCGAGAGTTGTTTCTTCAATATGCATTGTTAGATTGCCATCATTTTTAGCTTCTTTCAAGCATTGATCTTCATCTTGCTCAACTTTTATGACAGTTTCATGAATCCTCGTAGCAGTACTGTCAAAAGCAACTATTCCATTTTTATCTTGCAGTTGGTTTATATCCTCATCAAGTTCAAAGGAACCTTGAGTGAAGGCAGATGCCTCGAGTGTATCTCTCTCCCCAAGATTATTTGTCTCTAGAACAGCTTCTGGTTCTTCATATTTCTCTTCATGTTGGAAGCAAGCATTACTTGCTTTGATTATATTGTCCAGCTCATCATGTTCAGAGGTTATTTCTTGAGTTTCATCATTTTCCACACTAATATCAGCTTCCTGAATTTTGTTTGAGTGCTCAGTTTCATCATATGGCTCATACATGGGACTAAGTTCTGCAGATTTGACAGCTTCATTTGTTTCTTCCTCCTCAGATTTAGGACCAGTTTCAGTCACTCTTGTTAGTCCTGCCTGCTCACTATTTTCACGCCTTCCCTTTTTATTTTCTTCCACCACATTAGATGCCCCCTCAACTTCTTTATCGATCTCTGTGGCAGGTAGAGGCTTCTCATTTCCATCTGACTCACTATTGTTTATAAATCTCTCCTGAATTTCTTCCTCACCATGAATATCATCCCTAATTTCCTCCATATTTCCAAAACTATTCTCACTTTGTGCTCTCCCAAAGGAATGTATTATCTCTTGATTTATATCCAGAAAACCATCCTCATTACTTACATTTTGATCTTCCACGCACCTCAAATTCTCTATCTGTCTCTCCTTACTTTTCGACTCTGAGCATTCCAGGTTGAAGTCTTCCTCATTGTCTAATGGCTCTAGCAGCTCACTCAATTCACATTCACTGAGTTCACCAGTCACTTGAACTTTCTCCTCACTTTCTTTCTGCTCTTGAGCAATTTTCTGTTCAATTACCACAGATTCCTCATGTGCCCTCAAATTACATTGACATTCTTCTAGCTCACTGCATCCTTCACCCTTTTTCTCAGCATCTTCCGTATTGAAAACAAGCCCTCGATCACAGCGCTTTCTTTCACAGTCCTCTGGTACAAGGACAGGCCCAACCTTGTTCTCAGTATCTTCCTTGTATTGATTCACCTCCAATCTCTTGTCTTCTGCTTCATAATTAAGTATCTGTTGAGCTAACTTAGTTTCATCCACAATTTCTTTAGACCCATACTCATTTTCATCTACAAAATGTTCACACCTGCATGCTTCAATATCTGCACCAACATTTCCCTCATTGGTCTCCTGTTCCTGAAGTTGCTTGATTACTTCAGTTTTCTGAACTAATAGTTCTGGCACCTCGAAGGCATTGCTACCAGTATTTTTATCATTTCTTTGATAATCATCTGCGGTATGTAGCACTTCCTTATCATTGTCTTCCTGTTTGCTCCCTATAACTGTCACATTATAATCTGCTTCTTTCCATACAAATTCTTCCACCTTATGTTCTACTTCAGTCAACTTAGATTTCATCTGCACTTCTCTTACAGAGTCTGCAGCCCCAAAAATCTGTTTTGCACTCAAATCCGGGGTTACTTGTTCTGCTCTCATCATTGGCTTTCCTATTTCAGTAGCTATCTGTGGTAAAGTATCCATTTCTCTGACTGTTTGCCACATATTAATATCTTCAACTCTCATTGTTTTTGAGGTAAATTTATCCTCCTTTTTCTCCTTAGCTTTCAAGTCATTGTTAAACCTCCGTTTCACACAATCATGTAGTCCTTCTTTCTTTCTCTTCATTGATTCTTTTGCAACATTTATTCTTTCTTGAGCCTCTTCTATTGCCTTTCTTAAAGCAGCAACAGAGGCAGCTGCCTCTGAATTTGAGTCTACCATGTCATCATATGATGGTGAATCAGCGCCATTAGCACTTTGAGATGCATCGGGTTTAGGTATCTGGCATTTGGATGCCATTGATCTCACAGCATCGCCATTATGATTGTCTGAGTCAGCTATAACAGTGAAAGATGGAGACACGTTATTAAATTTTGTTCCATTGCTCCCATTTCTGATCTCAGGTGAATCAAAAAACAGATGGGTTGAGTGCGATCTGTTATGAGCTTTGGAACCACCATTGGATGACTGCTTGTTATTGCTATCGGGTGAAGCACCGGTGATGGATTCGGTGCAATGCCCACTTTCCTTTATTCTCTCTTTGCAACCACTACTAAGATAAGCGTCCTGAACTACTGGTACAGACTGATCAGCTCTGTTCACCTTTGGTGGATTGACTTCTTCAATCAAACGAGTGTAACCAGGGACAGCATGAAGCTGAGCTATGTGCGTTGTCCCATTTGTTCTGTTTTCACTCCCCAGGCTCAGTTTATGATATGACATATTGACCTTTCTGGTACCAGCAAGTGATGTTTCTTGTGCCAGTGGATCTTCTTTCGTACAATCAGTATTCTCTTCCTTGCTAATTTGCTTTCCTCCTTTGGCCAGGTTCCTGTTGAAAAAATAAAAGTAAAAAAACACCATTTTATTGCATACCTAAGCAACCTACAGAAGCACTCATCTTATCATGAATGCAATGGAACCGGTTTGCGTACTGAAAAATGAGTAAACGTAGAATTGAAGGACTATCGGAGGGGAGGGAAATTTATGACACTCCGCGGAGTTGTTTACCGAAAGAATTCCTTCTAATTTGTTTAGGTAGTAGAATATTGATGAATGAGAATAAATGTAACCATTAAGATGCACCCGTCACTGATTCTATTGCTGTCTATAGTTACTTCGCATGCACACAATCACACGAGAGAACACACAAAGAAAAAAAAATAATATATGAAAAAAAAGGCAAAAATAAAAGGTTATTTCTCTCTTGCAAAATATCACATTGACAAAAAGTTTGATCGATTTCAAAGTAAAAGCCCTCATAGAGAACAATCACCCTCGATTTCAAGTGAAACAGCAACGAAGGGGCGTGCACACTATTTTGATTCCACATCGAACCCCAATAAACAGTCTATGAGCAAACTTACCGTGCTTCCTTGTGCGAACTAACTTTCTTCTTTGGCTCAGCAAACAGCTCCTCGTAAGGTATTGCAGCATCTAAATTTTCGAAGCCTCCGAAGACTGTCGAGTAATCAAGCTTGGAGCGCCGATGATCATCCAGATGATTTCTCTCATTGAGCTCCGGAACTTCGAGAATGGGAATCGATGAACCTAGAGAAGCTTCAGAACCACCAAAGATTTCACGGTAATCCTCAAATCGCGCAGAAAAGCCATGAGCTCTGAACTTTATCGGAGTAGCAAAAACGCCGTCGTACGCGGATTTTCCAGAGACGCCATACCCATTAGATAGCTTCTTCGAGAGAGTAGCAGTGGCAGCTCCAAACTCCATCTCCAGCGAGAGGCTCAGTTTCCTTCCTCCTTTTTCTTCTGCACTTCTCTATCACTCCCTTCTGCTTCCCTGTGTTCCTCCTCTGCAGAGACAATTTCCACAGAGTCAGACACGGAAGAGAGAATAAGCACGGAATGTGAGAGAGAAAAATGACAGAGACTTTCTCAACTCAAAACATGGAGTGAGGAGAAATGTGGTCTAACTGTAATGGAAGAAAAATCAAGTGAAAGACACGCAGTCGATAGGCGAGTTGGCTGCGAAGCTCTTTGAGGAATGTGCACTAATCACGAATCAGAACCACGACCTATTAGGGGTGACCGGCAGAGCCGGTGGAGGCAGAATTGAGCTTGACTGTGACTTTTATTTATTGAAAAAAGGGGCAGCTGGTTCCGCTCCCGTTGTCGTTTTACATGCGAATAATAATAGGTAATGAAATTTCAATCTGTCACCAGTCGGCGTTGCCGTTGTAGCGTCATTGAGGGGTAATATCGGTATTGTGTTGTGGGAGGGAGGCAGGGACCGGGGTACACGCGTGGTTTCTGGCGTTGCTGCATACAGCTATGCTTGGAGCTGTGAGCAATGGGAGTAGCGACAGATCAGCAGCATATTGTTCTATCGCGTCTCCAATTGCAAAATAAGTTGGTGTTTTATTTCCGTAATTCGCAAGGTATGGTTATTCACGGATAATTTAAAAAAAATTAAAATTTATAAATTTTAAATATATATATAATTAATATTTAATATTTAAGATAATGTAATAATATTAATTTAAAATTATACATAATTTATCTAACTAATCTTATATTTAAAAAATAATAAAAATAAATATTAATTAAAAATAATTAATATAAAAAATTTCAATTATAAAATTAATAAAATAAATTTATAACAATAAATATTTTAAGTATAATATAAAAATAAAAAAATAATTTATAATTTTAAAATAAGTCGAAACTCCATGAGGTAATATTACCTTACCCTATATAATTATTTCAAATTAAAAACTTGTCTCGTGAAATAAAAATTTATATCAAATTTGTGTCCTATAGAACAAAATCCGAACTCTGAGTTTTTTGCCATTCCTGATCTCTACTGCCCCTTAATAACATAATAATATAAATTTTAGTATCCTTGTCTTTGGAAATGGATGTGCAAAATTTATTAGGAAATGCATTGGTTAAATTTTGAAAGAATATAGATATACTTTTTTAAAAAATTATAAGTTTTAATATAAAAATTATGTATTCATTTTTTTAAAATTAAAAGAAGAAAATTGATAAATAAATGAATTATTTCTTGAATTTTGGTGATTACTTAAATATATAGTAAAAATAATACTAACAGTAAAATATCAATACTATGACTAATTTTAGTGTTTTCTTTAAAGCTAGACTTATACTTTGTTTCGCTAAGAGTAAAAATGGAGGAGAAAGTAAATAGAAATAAAAGGAAATGGATAAGAAAAAAATTAGAGGTAAAGGAATTTTCCTTTGTATTATTTGGAATAGGTAAAAATGGAAGAAAAAAAATAAAACAGAAAGAAAATAGAAGTGAAATTGATTTCTTTTCTTCGAAATGAGTGAAAATTAGAGAAAAAAATGGAATTGAACAAAATGATTATAATGCTCTTGTAATATATTATGTAGAAATAGTTTTAATATTAATTCATCAAACTCAATTAAAAATTAATAATATATTGATAAAATGTTATACAATTAATTAAAGGTGAATTTTTATTGAATAATTTGAATTAATAATACTAAATTTTTATCACACATTTCCCTCAAATATTTTTATTAAATATTATGCAAATTCAAATCTTTTCACATATTACCAATTTAATGAGATACTTTTACTTGTCATATTCCAACTTGTAAAGTTTGGTAAACGTAATATCAAATGTTAGGTACTTTACAGTAGGCTGTAAGCCAAAATTCTAGCAATGTTCTTTTTTGAAAAACCACCATACAAACTAGCTTTCTATTAATGTTCTTCCAAGTATACAAAAACAACATGACATATTACGAAACACA
The DNA here is from genome assembly GCA_020226215.1 of Sindora glabra. NCBI lineage: Eukaryota > Viridiplantae > Streptophyta > Magnoliopsida > Fabales > Fabaceae > Sindora > Sindora glabra. The sequence goes on from CM035227.1 coordinate 16,592,128, forward strand.
TTTGACATAGAAAAGTATCTTAATATAATATGTGAAATCTCATTTCGTGTTAAGTTCCAATTTCTACAGATCATACACAAACACAATAAATAGCATTATATTTTATTTTCATTACATTTTATTTCATTTATATAATTTATTACATTTAATAAAAATTTTACTAGCATTCATTTTATTTGGCTAAAATATATATTATATAAAAAATTTATCTTTCATTTAAGATTGTATTCACAATGATGAATGAAAAGAAAATAATAAAAAATAATGCTTTATTTGATGTTGTCAAGATAGAATTTAGCAATTCATTTCAATAATTTTTTTTTTGCTTTATCATTTCAAGTGAAGAGAAGTTTCAATAATTATAATAAAAATTAAAATATAAAGAACCATTAATACTAATTATAAAATTTAGAGACATTCTCATCTTACTGTTGTAATAGCATTAGATGAACTCAATATCAATAATATATGATAATCTACAATTTAACATTTTAACATAATAGATGGGAAACAAATAAATGTATTCTAAATATGTTAACTCCTTGGATTCTTTAATTTTTGTGGATCTTAGTTAATATAAATTGTTAACATGATATATGGGTCTCTGACTATTTAATTAAAATAATTGTAAACTAGTTAAGAAACTTATAAATATTTTATGCATTTCAAAAAATCAATTAAATGAAAATTTTTCCTTGATTATAGATTCAGTTATTTATTCTTCTCAATAAATAATACTGATATGCAATGCGAATGCCATTTTTTCTCTTAACAATTCAACCTACATTTTCATTATTCCTATGAACATAATGCAAATGTAGATAAAAAATTTTGAATTTGTGATTAAGAATTTTTTTTTTCTAGATTTGAGTCAGGTAACCTTTCCAATTCGGGTCTCGGGGTCAAGTCATGACCCAAATTGACCAACCTAGTTGGAGAGGTTCCAAAATTGTCTAATGCCCAAGTAATCTCCCTTACCACCACTTTAGAATTTTTTTTTTCTAGATTTGAGTCAAGTAACCTTTCCAATTCGGGTCTCGGGGTCAAGTCATGACCCAAATTGACCAACCTAGTTGGAGAGGTTCCAAAATTGTCTAATGCCCAAGTAATCTCCCTTACCACCACTTTTAGCACCCAAAGTTAGATCAGCATGCAATGCTTCAACGAATGTCTATTGGTAGTCTGAATTCTATCGCTAACGTACCTCTTCCCATATATTATAATAAAGCAACACTGTTCAAGTAAACAGGAACGACAAATCACAGGAAATTAGACTTCTGGGATTTCGAACATACCTATATGTTTAAGATGCCCGAGTTGGTGGGGAGGACGTGGTTTTGGAGCTGTTGCTCCCAATGCTATTGGAGACGGTTGGGAGGTGGGTTTATAGTGGGAATGTGTTTTAGGTCTAAGTAGAAGGGCACCAATAGGAACAAAAAAAAAAACCCACCTCTTTCACCTCAAACTGCCTCTCATTTCAAGAGAGAAGAAATCATCACTGGGCCCCACCAAAATTTTTAATTACATTTACGTCCCTTCCAATTTCTTTGAGTAGCTAAATAGAGGGAAATCAGAATTTCACCTTTAATTTCCTCTCACCCTTTTCTTCCTCATTTGATTACACCCATTCCAAACAGAAGCTTAATTTAAGGTCACTAACATTACAATAATACTTCATCATTTATTTTTTGTGTGATAATCCTCAAAAGTGTAAAAGTTATAGAAATATTTTTGTTGAACTGAAATAATTTTAGTATTACGTATTCTCACATTTTGATAAATTATTTTTTATATTATAATTAAGTAATTTTTAAAATTTAAAAATTATTTTTTAGTTTATAAAATGAAAATAAAATTAATGCAAAGTAATATTAATTCTCAGTAACATGATTGGATAAGAAATATTTCTCAAAATTTCAATAAAATGCCTGAAATTTGAACTTGAATTTTTTCTTATTTGGTATTTTTCCATGATATTAAAAAGATATATATATATATATATATATATATATATATAATTTGGAATTTTCATACAATAAAATATAGAAATAAATTGTATATTTTTTCCTACCATAAAAGTGATAAAAATATTAAATTTAATTTATCATCGGTGTTAATTAACTTTATAATATCACTTATTCATATGTTGTTATATAAACAAAAAAATTTTAATCATTATTTTTTAAAAGCATTTCTTATTTTAATAGTCTAAAATATTTAACATTAATTGAGAATTAAATTTAAATGAAAAGAAAGCATCCAAAACTATAAGTTCTAAGGTGATCTCATTTATTACAAGAACATAAGTGCGAGATTGAAAAATAGAATAAATTAATATTAAAACTTCCTAAGTCATTATGAAAAATACTAAGGGTCCGTTTGGTTGGAGGGAAAATGAATTTTTGAAATTTATTTTTCAACTTTCCCTTACTTGGGCATTCAAAAATTTTAGTTAATAGAAAAATAAATTATAATCAACCAGAAAGTTGTATTATTTCTAAAGAAAACAACTTCCCATTTTAAAAAATTGAATTTATTTTTCTTGTTATTCGGTACATCCATACCTAAATCTAAACTTTTTACTTTCTCACCTTGTTACTAATTACGATCATAAATAAAATTTATTTTTATTTATTAAATATTTCATGATAGATGCTCTATTTTTATTTTTATAAAATTTATTTTTATTTATTAAGGTTTAGGTACATATTTTTATACAATATTTACTAAAATATTCTCCCTTTTTTCTCATAACGGGTACTCTATTATATGATATTTCATAATAATTAATTAAATTAATTGTGTAAATCTATATATAATATTTTGTAATACCTTTAATATATATTTTATTATTAGAAATTAATCATTATTGGACTATTGGGCACCAAGAATAATAAAAATTTTATTAATTTTTTTTGAAAAGGTAAGTAAAATTATAGTAATTTTGAAGTAAATAATTTTGATTTACTTTAAATAGAATTAATTTTTCTTTGTTTACCAAATATTAGAAAATATTTTTCTTTATGCACCAAACAATAGAAAATTAATTCATTTTTCAGAAATATGTTTTCTTAGTAAAATATTTTTTAAAAATTCTATTTTTCCTTAGACCAAATGGACCCTAAATATTCTATTAAAAAAATGCAACAAACTCTTTTTAGAGAGTAATTTTATAAGAAATTTAAATTTTAAAAATTTTAAGTATTTTAGTATCAAAGCAAATTAGTAATATTTCTCATTTAAATTCTTCCTTTTGAAATTTAAAAATAAATAATTTTCCATTGAAATAATTTAACTTCTTAAAATTTAAACGAAGTTCAATTGCATAGCGCCCACATAACTTTTGATTTATTAATTAATAAGATAAGATTTTTTGTACTTTAGTAAATAAATATATATATATAAATTAAAAATACTTCCATTTCCATGCTTACAATAATTATTGTTTTATTTATAGCATGAAGTATTGAATTTTGGTTTGAGATTTATGTTTTGCATTTTAAAACTTGCGTCGTGTTGTTCTTGTCGGAACAAAATAAGATGCATCGATAGCGCGGTGGTATAGAAATCTTCACTTTTAAATTCACGTTTATTTTATATATATGTTTTGTATGCCTTTCAATAATATAATGAGTTCCTTAATAAAATTTAGCTACGGTTTACATTCTTAATAGTAAAGTTGTATTTAATTTTTTAAAGTTTTTTTTATATTTTAAATTTGAATTTAAATATTATATGTTTGAAATGAATTATTAAATTTAAGTTTCACTGATTTCCAAATAATACTATATTTATAAGTATCATTCTCAACATTGAAAAAATTAACATGACCTTATTTAATAATTAACCAATAACTATATCAATTAACTAATTTAATTATTGATAATTAATTATATTAATTAATTGATTGTATTAATTTTTTGAATAAAAATATTTAATAAAATTATTTATATAAAATAATAAATAAGGACATGAATATATTTTATAAGTTACTTGAGTATTTTTATTTTAATAAAAAAAATTTGTAAATAATATATTATTATAATTTATTATATATTGAATATTTTTTTAAACTTAAATTAATATAATTTTTATAATTAGTAAATTTTTTAAGAAATTAATATGAGTGTTTTGGATTATTTTTAGGAAGGATAAAGTTGAAAATATTAAAATTAATTAGAGGTAATTTAATTTTTTTTTTACAAATCAATTAGCTAACAACCAATTAAAAATATTGGTATCATGGTGTTTTCAAAAAAAAATTTTGAAATATAATTTACTAATTTAATTAATTAAAAATAATCAAACCAATCAAAAATCATTTCAAAAGGCATTTGCTAAATAAATCCATAATATAATGATGTTAGTCCAGATCTACGGAACAGAGACCTGCCATTGGAGGTAAATTCTGGGACCACGAAGTGAGTATGGACATTTAACACAGCTTTCTAACATATAGCTCTAATTGCAAAATCATGTTAACCCACGCATCATTGCCATCTTGACTTTCTGCAGCTTGGATGATTGGTTCCCTAATGCAATAATTATTCAAGTTTTCACCTGTAATAATCACTTGCTTTAACATGTGAGACCTGGAAAAAAAAAATGTAAAGTGCAGTAAAAATTTGAAATTGTTCATTCGCAAAGTGTGTTAAAGGGGTAATTATTGAATCTGGTAAAAAATGAAATTCGGCATTCAAAAAAATGCGAAGTCACTTTCTCGTGACCAAGACTTTTATATTTATTTAAATTAAACTAAATATGGTTTAATAGTTCATATTTTATACTTTTTTGTAGGGGTGGGAATCGGTCGGGTAGAATCGGTTAGTGAATAAATTTCAACCGACCACCCCTAATCGTTTATATCCAAATTTCAACCGAAACCGACTGCTTTAAACTCTTAATCCGACATTAACCGATTAATCAGTTTATAATGATTTTAAACGGGTTCGGTCGGTTTAAAAATTTAAAAATATGTTAAAAGTAAGATTACATGAATTCCAAAAATAAAAGCAATCTTCATTTTCTTATATTTTCTTTACATCACAATTGACATCATATATTAAAACAAGATAAAATATTTAAATCAACCCATTAATAATCTCTTATTTTTAAAAGATGAGTTCATGTTAAATTCATAAAATAAACCTAACCGAATTATATGTGTTTAGTCTAAGCATTTTATCATTTGTTGTTTAAAACATGGATAAGAAATGAATAAAAAGGGAGAAAGGAGAGAGATTAAGAAGGATTTTAAAGAAATAAAAGTGTAAATGCCATATGAGAATCATTTTCAATCGGTCGAATTCAGTTACAACTGGTTAGAATTCAATCAATCCGCTTCCGACCGAATTATAAAATTTATCCAATTTTTTAATCCGTTTTAAACCGATATCTTATACCACCCGAAACTAACCGACCTTTTCGGTTCGGGTCGGTCGGGTATTTTCGGATTAGGAAAACATTCCCACCCCTACTTTTTTGTATTTATCCAACCTATATTTTTATAAATATAAGAAATGTTTAATTTTTCATTTTGATAAAAATATACATTTTTCTGCAAAAATGATTATAATTCATTAAAAAAATCGATCTTAAAAATCTCAAAAGAATTGAAATAATCTCAATTACACACAAGTAAAACTTGCACAGAAATACTATCTGTAACGGAAGTGTGATCTGAAATTGATATTGGAATATTTTATATTTATTAAATTAAATTGAATCTTATAAATTTATTTTATTATTATGTATCTATTGATAATATTTAAAATTTAATTTTGAATATTATTTTTTCGTGTATAGCATTGTTAAAACTTTTATAACACATCTAGCCGTTGCAAAGAAGAAACTACACGAAAAAACTTACAACTCATGTATATTAACGTATTTTAATTATACCTACTTTATATAAAGTTTAAAGAATTATTTGGAAAGACTTGAAAAAATCTTCCTTATGCATTGTATAAGAATTGGCATTTGCAATTCTGGATAAATGTCATTATCTAATCATGCTAGCTTTTTTCTCCTTTGGCATGATTATGCTTCCTCTTATCTTTCACTTCTTTTAAAGGATATTTTTAATTAGAAGATAAAATAAACTTTAAATCTATATGAGAACACAAATTAGGGATAAATAATATGATATAGATATCTTATAAATAAATGATTTGATTAGAGGTGAAGTTTGAAGAAAAATTTTAAAGAAATTAAAATATAACTTATTGAAGATTTTAATGAAAATATTTTAAATTTTATACAATTTTTTAAAAAGTGCAAAATTATAGAAAATTTTGAAATTTCTTCCATTTTTTTTTACCTTAAAGCTGCATCACGCTTTGCCCTTGTGCTTGATTATAGCTGGTGTGTGTCTCAGTTTCACAAAAATTGTAACTCCATAAATTCTTAAAAATGTATAAAATACTTTTTAAAAAATGGCTTGCATATTACAATGCCTCTCGAGTAAGGGAACCTATATATGGGATAATTCAAATGATTAGTCCATTGCATTTATGTTTGGCTTTTGTGAGAGTTCGCGGTAAAATGTTTTGCAGGGATTGTTTGGGCCGGGACAGAACGATTTCTTGTTTTGCAAAACAAGACATTTCGTAAATTTTTATTCTAAACGAAATATTAAAGATTGCATGATTTTTTGTCTCCAAAATTACAAATTTTATCTTCATACACTTATATGTATATAAATGGAATTTAAGAGAAGTATTTTTATATAACAAAAATGAAAGAATTAAATTATAATTATTAAATTTTATATTAAAAAATTATAATTAAAATATAAAATTATGTATTTTTAAATTATTACACAAATTTTAATTATATTTCAATCTTAATTATTAAATATAATATCTAATAGTCATTATTGTTATTATCATCTCTCACATAAAAATATTCATTTCATTTAATATCCCAAATATATCTGTATTAACTTATTTCTTTTTAAACTTTGGGATAGTTTAAATGTATTATATAGCGTTAAACCTATTATTATAGATTTTGTTTGATTATGCATGACTTGTAGTCACTGCCTTGTCCCCTCGTACTTTGCACCGACACTTAAAAAATATCATTTTAGTTTTACATTGTAATATATATTATATTCTAAATAAAAATACTTACTTATTTTTAAATTATATATACTTATAAATTTATTATATAATATATGCATGAAATATCATAAATAATTATATAACGGCCAAGCATATCAATTTGAAATAAAAATTTTTAAATAATTATTGACTAGATGTGAATTTAGTACTTCATTTATCAACATTTGATATTAACACTTAATTTCAATATTATATAATTATTTTTAAAATTTTATCATTTTCTGTATGTCTCCATAAAACTCTTTCCACATAAGGCATGTAGATGAAACGAATTTTACCCTTAATAATAAAATATGTAATAAATTAATATTTTATTTCTTATAATAAAGTATGATACAAGAAAAAGCTGATCTCCTCTTTGGGATGTTTCGCAGCCATCCCTAACTTTGCCTTCGTGATACATGCCGTCTCAGGCGCGCATGTTTGGCGGGGCGTTACCAAATAATAAATGGGGCTGGTTGCATTGGAAGGGGAAGCTTTTCGACAGAAGTGAACCATAAGAAGAAATCAATGTAAACGTGTTGCTTTTCATGTGAAACTGTTGGCTATATATATTTTGTTTTTATTAACTCTTCGCAGGCTATATATGCATACGGGAACAAATGCCCGTTGATCATATTTAAATACAAACTTGGATAATCATTTTAATAAATTAATTAAAATGAGTTCATAACTCAACCCATGAACTGACTCATAAAATACTTATAAATAGATAGAAAAAAAGGTAGTTAATAGGTAAATTAAAAGAAAAGGAAAAAAGAGATCACCAGACCTCATTTTAAATTTTTTCTCTCTGTACTCTAAATAAAAGGAGATTTAGGTTGTAAATAAATTATTTTTTCATGTGATTGCTAATTTGACCAATAAAATAAATATCGCATCTGATCTTTCATTGCAAATTTTTAATATTTCGATATGTATAAATTCAATTCATATCCATTGATAAATCTAGTATTAGTATTGGAGCAATGTTGTTTATTTTTCTTATCTTTCCCAAAATATATATTTTTACATAATTACTAACAATTTTATATTAATCAAAGAAGAAATATAAATATGATGGTTGAATTCAAAATTTACCAAAGAATAGCATCTTGGTCTATACAATACTTTTTGCGCAAATTTTTTAAGTCAATTTTTATTTTGTTGCTAATTGAATTCTATTATTATCGGCGTTCAAAGTCATCTTCAATTTATCTTGCTATTAGTTCTATTTGATTGTGCGTCTTTTATTTTTCGTTTCCAAAGTCAAAATCTTGTTCTATTCTTTCATCTTATTATCCATTTGCTTTAATTCATAATTAAAAAAGAAATGTTTAAGTACACTATTCCTTTTTGCAACTAAAACATTAAAAAAAGGAGAAGGAAGGAAAATAGGTTCCAAATAAAAGAATAGAACTAATAGAACCATTTTTTTAAAATTTTAAAATTAATAAAATTTATTTTTTTGAATTGGATTATGAATAAATTCATTTTTTTTTACATTTTTATGCAAAAAGGCAATTTAAAAACTATTAAAAAAATCATCAAAAAAATTGTCATAAAAAGGAAGGTCTTTTTTTATCCTTTAAAGGATTCAAGCCCTCACCTATAGAGGCACCTGCCTATGGCTTAACCATTCATCCATTCTTTGTAACATGTTATAACCCCCTAATATTTTTTAATGTACCATACTGGCACAATAAATTCAAAATGGCAAAAAATTTTGTCTTAATTTTTTCTCTTACACTTTGAACTACTTTCAATAATTTTTGTGAGATTTTTTTAACACACTATTTATATGATGTACAATTTTTTTTTTAGCAAAAGTTTTAATGGACAATTTTGAAGCATAATTTTTTCCTGTGCAAATTATTGTTTTGGAGATTTAATTAAGTTTCTTTTTTTATATATGTTACAAAAAATTAATGGTGAGACTTATATATATACTAAGAGTAATATGGATTCTAGAATAAAGATAAGAAGTCAATAGCTTGACTGTAAAATAAAAAATCTCCAAACTAACCTAGAAATTTATAAAGAAAACTTTATGTATATTGTAAATTATATTATCAAGTTTCATGAAAAAATTCAAAACTTAATATGAGCTTATGTTTCAAAGATGAATCTGAATTGGAAGAAATTAAAGGCCTTACTTACCGATTACTAAAAGAATATATTAGATTTTCTATTAGAAAGAAAAAATGAAATATAATAATATTGTCAATAGATTCATATTAAACTATTTAGAAAGCCTAAATCACAAACATAACCTAACTATTTTTAAGTACAATCAATTAGAAGAAATCTAGAATCAAAATTTAGTTTCCCTAAGAGTTATATAGTAGGTTTGTTAGCTCTTTTCCTTATAAAGTCAAATATTTGAAAATATTGTAATAATTATAAACTTTTGGTAGATGTTTAATATTTGATATTTTATACAATTTATTTATTTTATATATGTATTATATTATTAAAATATGTTTCAATCTGTATATTTTTTTTAAATTGCATATCTATAAATTCTTTTGTATACTTTACCTAATTAATTATTTTAGTATTAGTCTCATATTAAGAATTTAGATGATGATTGGAATATAGTGACCTTTTAACTTTAAACCCTACATGTGAACTAATCTTAACATAATTAATTGAAGCCAAAGAAAACATACATGTACGACAAGACATTAATAATGCACAATTCTATCTATATGTAAAACTTTATGTCTTTACATACACAATAACTACTGCTTCCAAGAACATTATTACCGAACTCAATAAGGTGATAAGTTAAATGATGACAATTACAAAATTCGAAGTATGAAAATTCAATATGTGCTAGACGAGCAAAAAGTTTTAGAAGCACTCAATATTATCCTAAAAGAGCCTAAGGCAGGAAACACAACCCAACACAAGTAGGACCAAGAGGCTTATGAAGCTTAAAAAAGGAAGAATTCTTTCGTTTGCATTACATTCTTGAGCAATATGGAGAATGACATTATGTGAGAATTCAATAATTATAACTTAGTTAAGGACATGTGATCCATTATGAAAAACAAGTTTGGTGGAACATCATTGACTAAACTAAGGTTTCTTATAATTAAATTTGACAGTTACAAAAGGAAATTTGAATATTCAATTAAAAATATTTACAAAAGATGTTAAAAATAATCAGTGAATTAAATAATATGGATCATGTGTTGGCCAACGAGCAGTAAGTCTAAGCTGTCATTTGGTCCTTGCCTCATTCCTAGGAACATATGAAGATACATTTAACCCGTAATGAAAATCTAAATGATTGATGATATTGTGTGGCACCTTGAGTTAGAAGAAGAAAGGCTTGAGGCTACTAAGCCTAATATAGACATATATAGCTTCATCTAACTTAGGAAGAGTTTCTAGGCGAAAGCGCAAATATAAAAGTGCGTTCTAGAATGCAAGAAAGAAGGTGGCTCATTTTAATAAGAAATTAACAAATAACTAACATGGGAAAGGAAAATGTCATTTCAAAAAGAAGAATACGATTAAGTCAAGTGCTTTAATTATAATAAGAAAGGGTATTTTGCTCATGATTACCTAAAACCTAAAAAGATATTAAGCTATACTCAAATTAGTGAACTTTATGTAACTAATTTTATTTTTCTAACAAATTTCCATCCTTTATGGATCATAGATTCAAGGGCAACAAACCATGTAGCGAAGGATTAAGACACATTCGTGGAATTTCGATAAATATCATATGGAGTAAAATGAATTTATGTAGGAAATAATGCATAAGTTGCATGATTTTATTGCCATGGATACTAATTATTATGAATTTAATATTAATTATTTCATATTTACATCATCGTATAATTCTAAAATTGATGTGAATGTTTGGCATACTTGATTTGGTTATATTGATTAACATCGAATGGATAAGGTAGCTAAAGAAAGGCTATTGCCTAGTTATAATAAAGTAAATCTATCTACTTATAAGCATTTTTTAACTGGTAAAAGTACTAGAAAATCATTTAAAAAAGGAATTAGAACTAATTTTCTTTTGCAATTAGTCTATTTTAACATATGTGGTCCAATAAATATGAGAACTAGGCATGGAGCTTTCTATTTCATCACATTTATAAATGACTTCACTTAATTTGGTATTATCTATTTGATAACACATAAATCTGAAGCATTGAGGTGCTTCAAAAGCTATATGAGTTCAGCTAAAAATTAATTAGACAAAAAAATAAAAATATTACGAACTGATCGTGGTTGTGAGTGTTTGTCTGATTAGTTCAAATAAATATGTGATGAAAAAAAGATTCAACATCAATTAACAAATCCACACACTCTTTAATAAAATGGTATTACAAAGAAACAAAATCGAGTGCCTCTAGAAATGGTTAGGTCTATGATAGCATAAGTAAATTTGCCTATCACTTGTTAGGGTGATGCACTCTTAATTGTCACATTTATCCTTAAACGCATGCCTAGCAAATTAGTTCCCATTACACTATATGAGTTATAGATGAAGCAAAAACCTAACCTGAATATTTTATGGCCTTACGGATGTACAACCTATATTCTATATACCTCACACCTATATAGAAAATTAGGTGCTCGAGAAAAGAATATATCTTTATCAAATACTCAAAACATTTGAAAGGCTACATGTTCATTGGTGAATATGATAGTAGGAGTTTTACAGAATTTAAATCACAAGCTATCACATTCTTAAAGAATGATTTTTCTAAATAAGGTGATATTATTAAAGACTTATCCCTATATGAAACCATGAACACAAGTGCTCGAGATTAACTTTCTTTGAGTGGGAGAATTTTAAGGAATATATTTTCAATTCTAAGTATGAATGATAGTGATCTTGATCAGTATAGAAGTAATCTAAATGAGAATATTCAAATGATTAATGATTCTAATCCAAGTGGGATCAATTTAAGGATCCCTAAGAAATATGCTTTTCCAAAGCCACAATTGCAATATAATGGCAAAAAAAGGCATTCTTCATCATCATTTTGATATTGAAAGTGGTGAAGTCTTTATCTCCATTGCACAAGATAAAGATGAGTCAGGAAATATCACCGAAACTCTTTTTAAACCTAGTAACGAGATTAGACAAAAGCAATTGGGGGAGAGATGGAGTCTATGATATTAAATTAAGTTTGGAAACTTGTTGATATTTCGAACACGCATAAGGCCATTGGGAACAAATAAGTTCTCAAAATCAAGTACAAGGCTAATGACATTGTTGAAAGATATAAGGCTAGACTAGTAGCAAAAGGCTACACACAACAGGAAGGAATAGATTATGAGGAAACCTTTTCGCTTGTTATCAGATTCACCTTAATCCATTTGATACTGGCTATAGTTGCTAGTATGAACCTTAAATTTCATTAAATAGATGTAAAGATTGCATTTCTTAATGGAGATTTGGAAGAATAAATTTACATGCAATAACCTAAAGGTTTTATCAAAGAAAATTAAGAAAATAAAGTTTGTAGACTTTTAAAGTCTATATATGACTTAAAGTAATTTTTAAGATAATGGTATATTCATTTTTATAATATGATAGTGTCAAATAATTTTATTATGATCGATGAAAATCATTACGTATATACAAAAAGGTCGAAGGATAAGTTTATAATTTTATCATTATATATTGACGATATACTTATAGTTAGAAATAGTAAGGAATATGTCAATGAAATTAAATGATGATTGTCATCTAATTTTAAAATGAAAGATATGTGTGAAGCTACATCTATTCTTAGAGTTAAAATTTCAAGAAATCGTTTAAAAAAATTATTATCTTTATCATAAAAACATTATATTAACAAAATTCTTGAATGATTCTAAATGTAACATTGTCAACCCATAAACTCTTGTTGCTAAAGGTAAAGGTCTAAGCCAAATGACATGTCTTAAGACTCCACAAGAAGAAATGTATATGAGAAAAGTTCCTTATTCAAGTGTAGTTAGATGTCTAATATACGTAATGATGTGTACAAGATTGAATATCTATTTTGTCATTGGCATGGTAAGCCGATATCAATCCAACCCAAACTTAATATATTGGAAAATAGTTAAAAGGATGTTAAGGTATCAAAAGGTATTGTCAACTATTTATTGTGTTATGAAGGAAATGATCTGTAATTGAAAGGCTACATTGATGTTGATTAGGGAGGAGACTTAGATGAAAGGAAGTTTACCTCTGGGTACATTTTCTTACTAAATAATGATGCCGTATCTTAGAGTAGTAAAAAGTAATCTTACGTAGCCTTATCTACAATGAAAGCTAAATTTATAGCATTTTGATCAACAATAAAAGAAGCAATATGGCTTAAGAGGTTTTTGGATCATTTGGGTATAAATGTTAACATTGCTAATTCAGTTTTAGTAAACTGTGATAACTAAGCAGCAATAACATATACAAAGAACCCTAAAAATCATTGGAAAACTAAACATATAGTCATAAAGTACAACTTTATGAGAGATATGATTACATGAAGAAAATGAACATGAAATACATTTCTATGCATGAGATGGTAGTAGATCCCATCACTAATTCTATATCCTTGAGATGTATTCGTAAAAACATGTGAAATCCTAATGATTGCACAGATATTGATACAATTATTGTATTTTTTTCAATAATGTTCATAGAATATTAATGTTTGAATAATAATTATATTTATTATAAGCCTACATATATAGATATATGAATGTTTCTTGGAATATTCTTCAGTTATTGAAAAATATGTTAGACAGATAGAATATTAGTCTTTTCACACGGATAATCACCTCTCGTTAATTTTTTTTTATAATTGATAAGAGATGAGATAATTTTAAGCTTCTTATTTAAGTAATAATTGAGAGCCAAGTTTAAAATATGAATGTCGCATTGTTAACAAACAATATGAGATTATATGTAACACTATAAGTGAATTAATAAAGAATCACTTCATCTATCTATATTGTCAAATATGAGTTCTAATAGAAATAAGAAAGAGTAAATTAGTGAATTTAGGTTAAAGATTGAGTATGTTTAAACCATTATTTATATAGTATTAATATATTATATAAAGACATATGCTTTATAGGAAAAGAAGAGAATATTGTAATGCATGTTTTTTACCACGTGTGCAAATTATGACCAACATCGATGATCAAAGTGTAGATTTCAGCTTTGATGTGTGAGACCTCTAAGGAAATAAAAACCTTATATTTGTACCTTCATGACTCTATTCTCTTTCTTGATATTTAAATTTAATGATTGTTACTTTAGAATGCTATCAAAAAATTATCAGAGATTCAATATAGTAGGGTATCACTAGAAAAACAAATTAATTTAAAGCCAATAGACTTGAGAAAAGAAGGAGATCATCAAATGTATCATATTGTGTTTATATTCACTGGCACACCAGTTCAAGTATGTTTATAATTGTTAATATAATATCTAATACAAATTATACATATGAATGAGATCATTTGAAAAAATTGAATATGGTAAAAATGATCTAGGATAATATATACTTAAAATTTACTTGAGATCCATTATTTGTTGGAAAGCTACATATATTCCTAATAAATGTATAATAAATAGCTTTCAAAGGATGCTGGTCATATGACCTATTTTATTGTATGATTTGTTACAGAGTATAAGAGATAATGTTCTCTTATGTAATGCTAAGAGAGTATGGATCCTATTATATACAAGTGAGAGATGTTGGATCATGGATTTGAGTCGTCCAAAATGAATTTATAATCCGAACTATGATTCAGTTTATAAAATACCTATAAATAGATAGAAGAAAGGTAGTTAAAGGATAAGTTAAAAGAAAAAGGGGAAAAAATCATTAGAATCCATTCCATATTCTTTCTCTTTGTACACTAAACAAAAAGATATTTAGACTGTGAATAAATTACATTTTCATATGATTATCGGTTCAACCAGTAAAACAAAGATCGTATCCTAAATTTTTACTACAAACTTATGATATATTGATATGTATGAATCCAACTCATATCCATTGATAATCTAACAAGTACAATTTAGGAAAAAAAATGAAAAAATGGCAGTAAACCAATAATGAATGTATTTAACGAACTTACTTTAAAAATCATTTTACCAAATAAAAAAATACAAGTCCATGCAATGTATTTAACGAACTTTCTATCATTTATGTTCGGTCCCACGGGTAGGAAGGAGGATAATGCGGAAGGTAAAGAGGGAGAATATATGACCTGTTAGGTTGTGTTTTCATTTTTTATTTTCAGAAATTATTTTTAAAAATTATTTTTAAATTTAAAAAACTAGAGGAAAATGGTATTTGAATAAATAAAAAATATTTTATTTAATTATAAAATTAGTATCTAGAACAGAAAAAAGTTAAAAATATCAAAATTTGCTTCTATTTTTTATTTTTAAATTATATGCTTTAAGTTATAATTTTTAAAAATAAAATTTGAAAAAATTATTAAATAAAAATTTTATTTTTAAACATGAAAAATAAAAATTATTTTTAAAATCACTCGGCATTTCGACTTGATTTTTTGGTCCGTTGGCACTATTGATCAACAACCAGCCATGTGCTATGACCAACCGAGAGAGCAAATTTCAAAGAAAGGCAGCGGTTGCCCATGGGACCGCAATTCAGTCTACATCGTACTTTTCAGTTTTTATACTTTTAATAGCAGAAGCGATAAGTTAGTATAAAATTTTGTATTCAAACTCAAAATATAAAAGAAATTAAATCTCACAATTACTCCGAATGCTGCTGTACGACAGCGAGCTGGTCCTTCTTCTTATCTTTTGGATGAGATGTCATTATGTTACCCACAGCATATGGACAAAAATGTTATATATATTAAAATAGAATTTAAAATTAAAGTTTAAATTTTTAATATTTATTAAATTAAATTTTATACTTTTTTATCATAATGTATTTAACAAGAATTTTTAATTTATATACAAAATTTAATATTAAATTTCATTCTCAATGCAAATATCATTTATATAAGCACACACAGACAGGGTATATGTGTTTTGCCAACATCTAACAGAGTTAGTGTAATATCTGTGATTGTTGCAAAGCATTTGAAAGAGCAACGATTTAATACTCTTATCTCTGTATTTTTATATTATATTTATATTCTTTATTATTATTTATAATTCAAACATGAAAATATATTATTACTTTGATATAATTTAATCATTGTAAAAAGATAGGTCATAAAAATTGGCAAAAATGCATTTTGTATGTCCTTAATTTTTATTAAAATTTCAATATATCTCTTAAATTTTATTTGAAATAAATTTATTCTTTAATTTTTTAAAAACATCTGATGTCATTCATTACATTAGCTTTTTTAATGAAAATGATTATATGACATAATACACGACATATATAAGCAATATTTTTATTACTCTTACAATAAAAAGACACTATTGATCTTCTAATTTTTACTAAATTGCCGATATTATCGTCAAAATTTTATATTAAACAAAATTACTTTCTAATTTTTCTTCTTCATTACAATCTAATTCCTCACTCTCATAGTGATTAGCTACAAATTTCATTTCATCCTCCTCTTCTTCATTATACTTAAATTTTTTATTAATTTTTAACTTGATTTATTTTGTATAACATTGTTTTAGGCAATTTCTTTTTTATATCAATTATTGAAAAGACTTAGCTAATATTTCTATCACCGATAATTCATTTTTTTTCAAAATTATCATTATCTATCATTTCTTCTTTATTATCATTAAAGTGAACTTCTTCATTTTTCTTTAAAAATTTAAGAGATAAATTTACTTCAAATAAAATTTAGATAATAAAATTTAAATTTTATTAAAAGTTAAGGGATCAAAAGTGTTTATTTACTATAAAAATATAACTTATACAAATTATGTAAAGCATCAAGTTAGATATCATATAAATATTTTATTAAAAATTTTAATAATATTAAATTATTAAATAATATTATATTTTTAAAAAAAATTAAAATATAAACTTACTCCAAATAAAATTTAAATAATAGAAAATAAAACTTCATTTTAGTTACGGAATTAAACATGTGTTTTTGCCTAAAAAAATTGAGACTTAATTATAGCAAAAAGGCTATGCCTTGATGAGCGTCTACTTTTGGAGAATCTTTACCCAATGATAAGAATTGAAGAATTTTATATCCAAAGTTACGTAGTCTCCTCTAATCTTTGCCTTTTCCTTTGGGCGCCGTGGGCCGTGGCTTCAACTTTTTGTGATTAGCAAAGGGCCCGCTTTATCTTTCTTGCTCGGATGTACTTTAAAAATTCACGTTTCCTTTTATTTTCAGATTAACATTGATAATATACCTTAAAAAATATTTACAAGATTGGCATTTTCAGTTAGCCAATGATATTTGATATTTTTTAATATCATAAATTTAATTTTATTGCGATAATCATAAATTTAAATTATAAAATATTGGACATATTAAATAATTTGCCATTCTCTTTAAAAATTAAAATAAATATTTATAAACATTTTATTCTATGCTAGTAAGTAAATTTGACGAGTTAATTATGTTAAAATGCCAAGTCCAAGTATTTTAATTGGTTGCGAACTATGAACCATCTTGAAACCTATCCATACAACAGAGTGGGAAACTGAGAATACAAAATATTTTAAAATTTTAATCTCCTCCAACTTCACAAAATCTTGCATTAAATAATATTTTGTTTTGAAGCTTTTGTCTTTATCGTGCTAGATCCCCCCCAAAAAAAATGTTGAGGAATAAATATAACAAAATATAGATATAGAATATATGTTTAGAACAAATTATGAATTTAAATCAACACTAAACGCAGGGGTGTTTTTAATTTGCATTTTTAACGGCAAGTACAGTGGATGAATTTTTCTTTCTCTTCGAGAAGTGCTATTTCTCGACTCAAATTCCCTTTTATCGATTAACAGAAAAATTTATCAAAATTATTATACTTTTCACTATGTCAACCCTTAATTAATATATAATAGATAATCACTTGAGAATAAATATTTATTTTAATAATATGATATTATAATTATATATTAATTATTTATAAAAAATTAAATAAAAATTTGATCAAGCTAATAGTTCTAAAAAAAGTTATTTCTCTACTAATTTTGTCACATATAAGTAGGCAATTATTTTTGAATTCTAATATAAAATTAATTAGATATTATTTTTTAATATAATAATTATTAATATTAATATTTAATAACATAATTTACAATAATAATAATTTTTTTAATAGCAACATATTTTTTTCTACCATATTATAGCATAAAACAAACTTTTAAAAGTAATAATTTTATATTATGAATAAATATTTAATTTAATAATATAATATTATAATTATATATTAATTATTTATAAAAAATTAGATAAAAATGATTAATATATAACCAATAATTATAAGAAAAAAAGTCATCTCTCCAACTTTAAAATATTTGAAAGAAAGGGTATTTAATAAAATAAAAATTAAAAAATTTAAGATAAGAAAAAAGATATTTCTTCATTCATTTTACTCAACATTCAAATAATTAATTAATTTTAAATTTATTTTACTAAAAAATAATCCTCAATTTAAATATCATATTAATCAAAATAATTATTACCATTAACATTAATATTTAATAACATCATTTATAATGAGAATAGAGTAGATTTTTTTTAATGGCAATATCATAAGAAGAGAAAGTGCATTACAGATGAAAACTTACAAATTTCAAATTAGATGTAAAATGATAAAAAGATAAGGATAAAAAAATTTCTAATTAAATCAAATGAAAATAAAAAATAAAAATTTTTAAATAAAATTAGATGAAGATGAGAATAAATGATTTTAAATTTTAAAATAAAAAATACTTTATTTGTTAGTCTTAATATTTTAATACAAATCTAAGATAATAAAAAATGACTGTCAATTACAAATTTATAAATTTCATAATTAATAATCTATATATTCATATAACAATTTCCTTTCTTCCAAAATTCTTCCTAAATTTTACTTTTTCCATTAAACAGTATGAAATAATAAAAAAAATTTACTTAATAAAATAGACTATACAAAAAATGTATGTTTTTATAATTTTACATATAAAATTTTTATTAAATTAATAAAATTAAGTTACAAATTTTTCCTAACAAGTAAAAATCTAATAAAATAAAGCACTCATAACAAAAAAAAGGAGAATCAAGCTACAATAACAATAATATAAAAAATATAAAAAAATTATAAAAAAAATTATATGATAGAAACTTTGGATCAAGCAATTACAAAGAGTCAAATGTAGTAAAAAATTGTCATCTTAAAGAAGATAACGACTTTAAAATGATTGAAGGTGAATATTAAATATGAAAATTAAATTTTTTTATCTTAGATGAAATGATGGGTTTAAAATGACTAAAGATGGAGAAAGAAAGAAATAAAACATAAATTTAATCTGAAATTTTTTTTACAAGAATGAAATAAATAGGTAATTATAATTTTTAATAATAGATAAATATTCAAGTTTAAATTTTTATTAGAAATTGATTTAATATTGGAAAGATAAATGAAAAGAGCAATTAGTAATTTTACATTTATTCTTTATTATTTGTGAGTAATAAATGTAAAAAATTACTTTTTTATTTTATAATTTATTTTTTGAGTAGAGAAGAAAAATATTTTTATTTCATAATTTATTTTTAAATAAAGAAGAAATAACAAATTAACTTTTTATTAAAAAAATAAATCGACATGTGATGAATTATGAAAATGATACTTATAAGTGATAAAAAATATCACAGTTAATATATAATATAAAGATTTCTAATTTTATGTAACTAAAAATTATGATATTTTAATAAATCAAAATATTATCTTAAAAAATTGAACTCAAATTTAAACCTAAAATATTTTAGGATCTAGCTTATTACATTAATTATTAATCTTTATTTTAACATCTATTTCATCATAATACTAAGATATATGGCTTTTAATAATTAAATAGTATTGAAATTTTAGTATTCCTAGAACTAAATATCTTGCTGTCATATAAATCATTCAAGCAGATGAAAAATCAAGATTTTGTTAGTACATATTTCCTATTTTATTTTTTTAATCACTTTGGAAAAAAAATTTATTCTTTTTTATTTGTCACTTTAGAAATTTAATAATGTATTAATTTTTTTGCCAAATTTATCCATCTTTTGTATTAATAAATACTTATTATCTTACACTTTCAATCCACTTGTATTTATTTTATTATATTTTTATTCTTAATTATCTTAAATTTTATGGACAAAAATAATCTTAAAAAATTTATTATAAATAAATATATTAAATTATTTTTTAATATTTATAAAATCGGTTAATTACAATAAAAAAGTGGAGTGATCATAATGAACGGGCTTTGTTCAGAAAGCCCCAGTGTATTGGACTTTGTACCTTTTAGTCATACAAACCGTAAGTTTTGTTCAAAGCTGAATATGAACCCAAGGTATGTGAATGAATGAAATATGAAACAGATTTGTATTTCAGCCCACTTTCATAAAACAGCGTCCAAGTTAAGGGGGAAAAAATTGAAAAAACTAAAGTCTAAGAACGACATCGCATCATCGAAACCACAGAGCGTCTGAACCCAGATCACCCAGAGAGCTGGTGGTAGGTTTACCACCGCGGCTATGACATTTCGCAAACAGTGAAAGTGAGCGGACCACCTTTTTGCCATATTGCCTTGAGCAAGAAGAAAATCCCTATATTTCTTTAATTTAATTTCAGACATTGCTCAAAGGCCAATACACCAGTCACCAGAGATATAAACGAAGAGATTAGCGCACTTCGTGAAATCCCAATCGGCACCGTAAAACATGTTCAGAAACCAGTATGACACTGACGTGACCACATGGAGCCCCGCCGGGAGGCTCTTCCAGGTGGAGTATGCTATGGAGGCAGTGAAGCAAGGGTCCGCCGCAATAGGACTCCGATCTAAGACCCACGTGGTGCTGGCTTGCGTCAATAAGGCTAACTCGGAGTTGTCGTCGCACCAGAAGAAAATCTTTAAGGTTGATGATCACATCGGAGTCGCCATTGCTGGCCTCACCGCCGATGGTCGAGTTCTATCTCGTTACATGCGATCCGAGTGCATCAACTATAGCTACACCTACGAGTCGCCGCTTCCCGTGGGTCGACTCGTCGTTCAACTCGCCGATAAGGCTCAGGTCCGTATCAGATCAAAGCTTAGTTTCTTTTGCTCTTTTGAAATCTTATTTCGCTGTTCGGATATTGAAGTAAATGACTGGATTGCATGAACGGTGGTTGTTAGATCGTGGTATTAGGGCTAGGGTTTTCTCGAGTACTTTTAATACCATGGGGAGTATTAAGGAATTGCAGGGAAAGATGGTTGATGCTTTTCATAATTTGCAGAGTGACATTTCTTAGGCTTGGTCGACTTCATTGCATTTGTGAAAAATGAGTTGATAGATGATGGAAGCTGATCTTGATTGGGAATTAAAATATTCAGGAATTACTGATTTATTACTTGTAAGGGGAGTGTATGAATTTCAGATAGTTGAAGTTGAGTCGGGAACATCCAAGTCTCAGTCATGTTTATCTTGTCTAGCAAATGAAAAGAGAAAGATTGTTTTGTGCAATCTAAGTGGGAGTATTTAGTGGTTCTTGAAGACCTCAGTGGTTTCATTTTCACATCTTTCTCTTGGATTTCCTTATCTATAAACAGAGGGTAGGAATGCACATCTTTCTCTTGGATTTCCTGCAAAATGGCCATGCAGAAGAAGTGTTATCTCTGTAACCTTGCTTTCTGGCAAGGTATACATGTTCTGGTTGATAAATTTAATTTTTAACTGGGAGTTTATTATTTTTAAAATTGCTTATCTTCCTTTCTGCTTTTGATGTTGGAAGTCCAAACTGCTCTATCTGAATGTGAGATAATATAGTACTTAATCATTTGAATTTAACTCTGAATTTGAAAAGTTTGATCAATTGGAAGCCTTGACCTAGGTCGATCCTTTCATCTTTGTCAGTGAGGTGACTTAGTGCATTCAAGTGTATTTTCAACTCTAACTCAACAACATTTAGTATGCTTGAGATCTTACATTGTTCAAGTTTGTTGTGACATTCTCTGGGGTTTGTAAACTATTATTTTGCATCAAGCATGCCGTGAAGATCTCAGTGGTTTCTCGTTCACTTCTTTCTTTTGGATTTCCTTATCTTTAAAGAGAGGGTAGGGATTGCAGAGTATCTTCTGTTAGATTTCTTCCCAGTGCAGTTATGCTGGGTAAGTAGGACTTTGATCTTTTTATTGTGCAAAATGGCCATGCAGAAGAAGTTTTGTCTTTGTAACCTTGCTTTCAGGCAAGGCAATACATGTTCTGGTTGATAAATTTCACTTTTAACTGGGAGTTTAATATTTTTCAAATATATCATCTCCCTTTCTGCTTTTGATGACAGTGATACAAATTGCTCTATGTGAATGCGAAATAATATAATACCCAATCATTTGAATTTATTCTGAATAATATAATATTCAAATTGGAAGCCTTGTGCTAGGTTGTTCCTTTCATCTTTCTCAGTGAGGTGATCTAGCTCATTCTAGTGTCTTTTGGACTCTTAACTCAGCAACATTTTGTATCCGAGAGATCTCACATTTCATACTGTAATAATCACCAGGGTTTGTAAACTATTATTTTGTATCAAGCGTACCAGGCGGAAGTCAGATAGTAGTATCATCATTGTCACAACACCCCCCCCCCCCAATTTTTTTTAAAGCACAATTCTGTTGGGACTAGTTTGTGCAGTTAGGGTAATTAGCTTTGCTTTTCCCATCCTTATTGATAAAAGATGATGTTGCAGATCTGGGCAATAAAACTTTGTTAGATTGTCCAATGTGAATATCTGGTTATGGTATAGATCTTTCACTGGGAGGTTAGGAGAGATAGAACTTCCAAATGAATAACACTGGTTGAAGTAGAAGCATTCTCTCTCTCTCTTTTTTTATATAGTTACTTTGTGGAAAACTGTTCCAATCTGTTTTAGTCCAAATTGTTGGGATATCTAATCTACATCTTGTTTTTCATGTTGTCTAATTTGTCTGTCATTTTAGTAGTAAGAGGGGTGGAAAATGGGAAGTAAAGCTTGTGTTTGTTCATGAAGACTTGCTTCATGATATCTAATCTACATTTTTATTTTTTCATGATATCTATCTTCTCTTGCATTTGAGCAGTAAAAGGGATGGGAAATGAGAAGTAAAGCTTATGTTTGCTCCTAATGAGCTCTTTCTCATCTGTAATTGTAATGCAACTTTGAGTGGCAGGTCTGCACCCAACGGTCATGGAAGCGACCGTATGGGGTTGGTCTTCTTGTTGCTGGTTTAGATGAATCTGGAGCGCATCTCTACTACAACTGTCCAAGTGGAAACTACTTTGAATATCAAGCTTTTGCAATTGGGTCCCGTTCACAAGCTGCAAAGACATATTTAGAACGCAGGTTTCAGAGTTTCACAAGCTCCTCGCGAGATGATCTGATCAAGGACGCACTCATTGCAACAAGGGAGACTTTGCAAGGGGAAAAACTGACTAGTTCCATTTGCACAATTGCTGTGGTCGGTGTTGGTGAGCCATTCCACATTTTGGATCGAGAAACTGTACAGCAGTTGATTGATGCCTTTGAGATTGTAAGGGAGGAAGAAGTTCCTCCTGCCGAACCTCAGCCAGAAGCTGATCAGGATGCCGCTACAGCAGAGGGTTCTGGTGCTGATCAGGGAGCTGCTGCAGACCAAGGTGTTGCTCCAATGGACATTTGATATTATAGTAACCAGTTTCAGATGTCTAGAGATGAGTAGTTGCCATGTTAAAAGTGTGCCATGGAAGACTTTTATCTCCTTGATGGATTTTCTTTTCTTAATCCTTTCTGTTTCTGCAATTTGTCCGTGCGCATCACTTTCAACAATTTAATGCCTTTGGTTGATGGACTTGAATTCATCAATACTCCAAACATAATTTACTTCAAATTCATGGTAAACAGACTGTTATGCTTAAATTATTATGTATTACATTGTTTCCTCAATTTGGAAAAATGCCCGGGCTAGCGGTATAAAGTGTACTAGTGTTTGCATTGCAAAATATTTTTCATTCAACAGTAATCCGCTATAGTCATTTTTGGTATGCTACTTTTGACATCTAGTTTTCTTGATGGACAATTAAAAATGTGCAGTTCAATGAACATTGATGTGGCCGTTTGCGGATTGTACGAAGAGGAAGAGCGATTGCGTGTCAAAATTAGATGGGGATTGTATGAAAACTGTTTATTGATATGATGGAGATGGGGATTGTATAAAAACTGTTTATTGATACGTAAGTATTTGCTTCTGATACTATTGATGAAATTGTGAATTACATTAAACTTATTCATAGAACTCTTAATTTTTCGCATAAAATTTATAATTTTTTTGTAATGGTATAAATTATAAAATATAAGTGTTCATATAAATCTTGTAATTATTTTATAAATCTTCCAACTTTTTAAAAAAATTTGGCAATATAATTAGTAATGATTATAGCACGAAAATTTTAAAAATTCTACAGAAAATTTGTAAAATTAAATTAAAATATTACAAAGGTCATACTAGTACTCCATATTTTTAGGTACTTTGAGGGAGCATTGAAGAACGAGATATGAAATGTTTTGTTAGGTGATACCAGAACATGTACTTAGGCGAATATACATGTAACATCATTGACTGTTAGTGTAAAACTCTCAAGAATTCATCTGTGTTTATATTCTGGATTCCAAATATGAAACAATATTGATTATAGCTCGCTGAGAGTCATTTCCCCCTTCTCACTGGGCCTTTCAACACGATCTCAAATAGATGTTCATATGAAAAAACTGTTCTAACTGGTTTTCATAAATATTATGTTTCTTTCGACATTGTTCATCAGCTCAGTGCACCCTTAAATGTGCCTAAAATTGCCTCAAAGCTCATATATATGCGAGGCTCAAATCTAATTCTAAGTTCCCTTGGGAAATAATCCAGTCTTCCATTGCTCTGTCAAACCAGCCTTAAAATGGAAATATTGCTGGCATTTGATGGTAAAAGATATAGAACCAAAAAAAAAAAAAAAATGGGCAACCTATGCTAAACATTGTAATTGCATCTAATCATTTGCAAGCATCAGGCTTTGGGAGACCTTTCATCTGCATCTGCTTGTGCATCCACTGCCAATTCTCTGAGGTCACCTCGCCGCCCAGAGCACGAATGACAGAACCACCACTGCATGCACCTACTTTGCAGCAATCTTCTAGAGATAATCCATTGATCACTCCATACAAAAATCCACTTGCAAAAAGGTCCCCTGCTCCTGTAGCGTCTATTGCCTTTGTTTCCCCTATGGCGGGGACTCTTACAATCTGACATATTGAAGAGAAACTTTATTCATATCATGACATCTAGTTAAATTTTCATGCAAATCCTAATTAACATGATGAGCAAGTGCCATTGAATTACTGAAAATTTAAGTAACAGTTATGTCAAAAGCAAACAATTTTTGCACAAGACTTGATTATGAGCTAATGGAAGAGTGCAACGAGTACAGAACAATGCAAAAACGTGTAATATTAAAAATTGTGGTCTCTATATGGCTAAATTACAAAGTTTCAATTATATTCACTTAGTCCATAAATACACAACCAACTGCAAACCAACATTTTTCTTTAAATGTGGATTAGGGAGGCAAGGAGTGTGGACTGAAACCCAGCAGGTTATTGTATAATACAAAAGCAATATCACAAAGGAAACTAATTAACTCACCTCCTTTCCATGTTTAGCAATGCATCCATCAGGGCCCAATGTGACTACAGCCCATTGGCAGTATTTAGCAAGAAATTCTGCAGCAGCGACAGCCATAGGGTCGTCATTGTGTTCACCCCTAAATCCATTGCAAATATGATTATGTATAAAAAACAGTGAAAAAATTGTATATCATACTCATAAAGCAAATAAATTCTATCCAAGGCAAGATATCTTGATACACGGGTTAGAGGGGAATGCTAGTCACCTGAGCAGCTCTGTTGCCTCATCTTCATTGGCAAAGCAAAGATCTACATTTCCAGAACTCAATAAGTCCAGAAGTTGTATTTTAAAATTCCTGACCATCTTGCCAATGTAAAGAGATCAAATGAGTAATATACATGTAAAAATATGAAATAATTTCATAGTGCACAGAGAATATATATATATATCATATATCATATGCAACACTTTATACAAAAATGCTAGATCTCTATACCTCAAAACTGGCCAAATCCAGTGAAACAAGAAGACCTTCCTGTTTGGCCAAAAGAATGGCTGCTTGAATAACTTCCAAATTGAAAATAGAATATCTGACCACCAACCACTGAAATGTAAATATATCAGCAACCGAGTTCAACCTCTAGAAGATATATTAAACAGAAGCGGTTGACCTAGTGGGCCAGTAAAAAAGATCAAGATTTTAGTACATTGCCAGACCATTGATAATCAAGCAAATACTCCTTGACTCTAATGGATACGAGTAGAAAATAAATGATGAACTGATTCAGTCTTGGTAAATCACCAGAATGATAGAAAAACAAAAGAAGACTTATAACTAAGCATGAACACACACATACACACACACAGAGAGAAGGCATAATTTTAAACACAAACATAGCCATAGTATTTTATTTCATAGAGAGTTCAACCTTGGAGCCTTTGAAATCCTCTCTTGTCAATTCTTCTGCCTGCAGGTAATAAAAAGAGAGTTCACACCCAGTGAGCTTGTTAAGAAGGCCTTTATCCATCCAACCTCAAACTAGTCATTGAGAAAATAAGAGTCTTTGTACCTGAACTTTGACAGCATTTGAGAGACAGGGCCGCATAGTACGATTGCCCAAGGCATCAACAAGGCAAACACACTGTGCCAGACTGCTTATATGTTAAACTTCCAAATTTTCAAAACATATTTATTATATAGAATTTGTGATACTGAATTGACCTGCGCTGTATGTCCTTTCTTCTTCCTCAGTTTTGAGAGGTTCACTCCATTGGTGCTCATGTTATTGACAAATAAATCCCCTTGCTCATCATCCCCCTGTGCCCCAATAATTCCACTAGAAACCCCAAACCCAGTGCTCAGCCCTCGAATTGTATTAGCAACACTGCCTCCAGCCATTGTCTTAATGGGTGATGGGTCATCAGGAGTTGAGATAACATGAGTTTTCACTTCCTTCAGTATATGTTCAAGTTCTTCAATTGCAACCTACAAACATAAAGGAGTCATTTTATACCACGGTAATTAAATATAACTTTACCAAACTAGATTTCCTAGTATCTATATGCAAACACAGACAAACTAACAATCCGCAAGAATAATAATGATATACAACAACAAAAGATGCGGCAAAAAACAACCCACGCCATGTCGGTAAAAGTAGGCTCCGTAAACTTTCACATCAACTTCATCAAGTTCCACTGAAGTAGATCTCATTCAGGACTGAAATTCAAAATGCACAGAGCTATAATAAATTTGAAGGGGAACAGTTAACTTCCATTTCCAGACTTCCAGGACAAGAGAGAACGACAAATCATTGGAGTCCAAATCAATATAGACGAAAACAAGTAAAGAACATCAGTGTTTCAACAAGAATTTCGCTTTCTCAAATATAAAGAATTAAGACATTAAATTGAAATTCAGGCTCGTCCGATCTTGCTTGAAGTAAATAAACTTGAAGCCTGTGTTTGACAGATAGGAGGGAAATGGTAATTTTGAGAAAACAAAAAATGCACATAATAGTATTTAATTATCCCAAACATGTGACACATACGCTGATTGCAATGAGAGAACATCACAACTAAATTTAGTCACTTTAATGCGAAATGGTCAAGAAATCTGAGCTATAAAGGCAAATCAACGAGAATCCGCTGCAAATGCAAGCCAATAGCAAATGAAGAAGCATAATTAGATAGAAATCAGAAATGAAATTATGAATGAAGTGGATACAGGAATAGAGCCGCCGCGTTCACCGGGGATTTGATCGAGCAGGGACCAATCGATGCGGGCTATGTGGTCAACAAGAGCAGAAGGTTGGAGGCCCAGAACAAGAGGAGGCTTCTGGGTGTCGGTCCGGCCATTGTCGCAGTGATTGAAGTTGTTTGAGGAGGGTAAGGTTAAGGCTTCAGCTCCCATAATTGTGTTCGCCGATGGCTCTGGCTCGGCCTCTGCCTCAGTCGCACAGAAACACAAGGGCGAGAGAGTGATGAAGAGTTTATCACCTTCTGCGCTCTTTCCTCCTGTGGGGTTGAGTTTGGGGGGAGAGGGGGGTCTATGGCTTTCATATATAATACAGACACCACATGAAGGCGCCGCATCTCTCCGGAGTTAGCGCTAGCCAGCCCCCCTGCTGTCTTGCTTTCTTTGTTTTTCTCTATTTCATCTAGGGATACCCCCCAACCCCTTTCACTTCATTTTTATTATTTAGAAAGCACCATATTTTTTTTTCAATTACAATTATTTAATTCTCTTTTGGGTAAATTTTCTGGCAATATTAAGCAGGTTTTTTCCCCACATAATTATTGCTCTATAAATTAAGTCTATCAGGATTATTTAAATATTTGTTACTGTTTTATTATTATTAAATTAATAATATAATTTTTTATTCAAATGAAAAAAATAGAAGTAAGGAATTTTTTTTAACAAGAATACTTAGCAAATTAAAATTTAATCTAGATTTGCTCTACTCACTTATTGGGTTGAGTAGTTTAATTTTTATCACCAATGTAAAGGTATACATATTTAAATAAAAGTGCTGTTATAATAAACAAGATAAGATGTTATGCTGTGTAAAAATTAATAATTTCTAATGGTAAACACATTTATAATAAACAAGATAAGATGTTATGCTGTGTAAAAATTAATAATTTCTAATGGTAAACACATTGCTTGTTATGTAAAACAAAGTGAAAATTTTTTAATACTTGTAAAAGAATTGGATTATGATAAATGTAAACAGTTCTAGGAGAAAGAAGAAGAGTAATGAGTTGGGTGTTCAACAAGTCTAGCCACATTTGCTCATGAACTTGATCACCGTCATTGGCTTAATTGGCTTAAGTTTTCTTTAAATTGTAGTTCATCATAAGAATTTCAATTTCAAATATAATTCAATTCAGTGTTTAATTGCTATTTTCAATCACTCTTAGTACGTGATTAGATTGTAAGTTCACAGGATGTTGTAAATTAATTTTCACCTAAATTAAAGATTATTTATACAAATAAGTTTTGAATGAGTTTGATATTGTAAAAGAAATAATGTTGTAAAAGTAGAAAAATATATTATTTTTTATGTCATATTATATCAATATAATTTAATAATATTAGTATCTGAATTATTAAGAATAGGAGTGTCTATGAAAAAAAATGATAAATATACAATTGAGTAAATAAAAATAAAAAATATTGAATCATGATTTTAACTTAACTTTCATTTAAATTAAAAATTATTTATATAAATAACTTTTAAATGAATTTAATATTATAAAAGAAATAATCTTGTATAGTTAGAAAAGAAATATATATTATTTTTCTCTATATCATATTTTTTTAATATTATTTAATAATATGAGTGTCTATTAAAAAATGATAAATATATAATTAAGGAAATAAAAAGATAAAAAATATTATATTAGTTATAAAGTAATAAGAGTTAAAAATAGAATGTATAACTAATAAATTTGGTTAAATAAAATTTATACTTATTTAAAATATTTTTATAATAAAAATATATTGTATTACATCAATATGATTCAATAGTGCTAGCATCTTAGTGATATAGTAACATGTAATATTATTTTAAGAATTTTACTTCTTATCATATTTAAGATTAAAGATGACAAAAATAACTATACCCATTGAGTCTTATTCAAATTAAATTCATTGCTTAATGATTTGGTTTGAGTCTCAGTACTAAACATCCAGCAAGTTTTGGATTTTTTTAATAATTACATTAGATTTATTAAAATTTACATTAAATTATATAAGTATTTTAATATAATATTTTATTTATTTTATAATATTAATTTGAATAATATATGAATCTATTTCTTGGGTTCTTGTATCTTTTTTGAGTATCACATTAAATTTATTTGAATAATATATTATATAATTAATTTATTATTATATACGAATTAAATACACCTAAAGCTGACCCAGTGTCATTCTTATTTAGAATTGCAATTTAGGATTTTGTATATGCGCATTAAATATATTATTACTCTTAATATTGGAAAAAATATTATTTAATAGTATATGAGTTGTAAATAATATGAATGAAGAAAAAATAAAAACATATAACAAGGTAAAAAATAATAATGCATGAACTATAAAATCATAACAAAATCTTAATTATATTGCATATTTAATTTAAAACATGGCATGAGAAAATTGATATAAAGAATATTGAAAATTTATGAATTAGTAAATCTAATTTTAATTTTTAAATATTTTTGTTAAAAATAAAATGCATAATTAATTCATTAAATTTGTAGTTTTTATATTAAAATTTTAATTTATTTAAAATATATTTATAATAAGAGTAAAATATATCATATTATATCTATACTATTTATTATATTTTTAGGATTTAGATTTAGAGTTTTGTGATATTGACATTTAATTTGTAAATAACAAAGGTGAATGTGTAAAAAGAGAAAAAAAATAAGAAAAATACATAATGGAGCAAATAAAAAGAAAAGAAATAGTACATTGATTAAAAGCAATAAAAGTCAAAAATAAAATATGTGAAAAATTAATTCACTCAATAAAGTCTTTAATTTTATTAATATATTTTATAATAAAAGAGAATTTTTTTTATATCTATATTACTCAATAGTATATGAATTATAAATAATGAGAGGGAATATAAAAAAAATTGTATTGATAAAAGGAAAAAAATTATATATAAATTATGAACCCTCGATAAAATTCGAACTAATGTATGGTTCATTCGAAATATAACGCATGAAAACTTATATAAAGAAAAAATTGAAAAACTTTAAATAAATTCAATACTAATTTTCTAAAAAATTTATTAATGATTTTAATATATATTTATATAATTAATTACTTCAATCAATATATATTTTATATTAAACTTTTAATTTACTTAAAATATTTTTATAATAGAAGAAAGATTTGTTGAATGATTTTTTTTAGAACAATCCATTATAGGGCGTGAATTAGTGTCACCCTCTCTACATAAGCAAGTATATATACACTTACTATAAAAATAAACTAATACAAAAATAATAATATTATAGCTATTATAATATTAGGAAGTTAGAAAGTAATTAATTTCTTATTTTCTTCCTTTTTCTTAATGATACTTCTTTTCTTGTTTTCATTAGGAGGGGGTTGTGGAATAGAATAGAATCTTTAATATAAATGTGGAAGAATGCCTTTTAACTTGCAGTGACACAAAATTTTGGGTAGCATTTAGTTTATCAACGATACATTTTAGAAAATTTAATATTTTAGAATGTAATTTTTAATAATTTAATTTTTAAATATGTAATATTATATTATTTAATTTAATTAAAAATATTTTTAAAAATATTATAATATTATATTTTAATTATTTTAATTATTTTTAAAAATATTATTAAATTTCTAAAAATATCCTTATCAATAATTAACTCCTTGTTTATTTCTATGAAAAATGAGTAAAAAAAAATTCATGGAAAGAAAAGTAATAACAAATAATATTTTCTTTTACTTAGTTGCAAAGTAGGAAAATGATAAAAAATAAAAAAATAAAAAAAGTGTGACTCATTAAAATTTTTTCTTAGCACATATAGGTAGAAAATGAATGAAAAACTAGTTTATTACAATTTTACACTTGAATTTATTTGACTTAAAAACTAACATATTAATTGAAAGGATAAAATTATCATTTCACTTAATTTAGTTTCTTTTCTATCTAAATAAGTAAGGAAAAATCATTTTTACTTCTTTTCTTTCCTCTTATTTTCTATGCATCCAAATAAAACAAGAGTCTTTTCTTATTATTTTTTTCTCTTATTTTCTTTCAATTCTTATTTTTTTAATACAATCAAGCAAAAGGTGAGTGATCAACCACAATGTATAGTGGTAGGATATGGTTGGCAGTAATGGATAATGGTAGCAATGGTCAATAGTAATAAGTGATATGTGACAATAAATAATGTTAAATAATGGTCATTCACTACAAGAATTTTGTGATTTAGCAATAGAATATGCATTACAAAATTAATTAATTTTTCAATTTTGAAAATTTTATGAAATGTGAGTTTTAAAGACAAAATTAGCGATGAAACATTCACTAGTTATCATTAATTCTATTGTTAGATAATATGAGATATTTACCCATAAAATTAGTAACAAAATAAATAAAATATTTTAAATTTATTAAATAATTTAGTAACAGAAAAGTGTACAAAAATTTTGAAATTACTTAGTAAAAAGTTAAATTTTTGCAAAAAATTATGATGGAATAAAAATAATTTATCGGTAAATCTATTGGTAATTTTTAATTGGTTCAAATTAACAACAGGATTGCCCATCACTAATTTCATCACTATTCTTTATATATCATTGTCATGCATAGTAACTCTCAATTTTTAGCTTAAACCCATTTTATCTAGGAGGAATACAGAGAAAGGAGTGGTTTGCTATCACATATTGCTACCATACTTGGGACTCCCCATTGCCTTCTATTGCCTTTGGGAGCTTTTTTTTTGTGCCTTATCTCTTGTAATTGTTTTTCATATGAAAGGTAAATTTTATTGCTTAGGATTTGTTTAATAGTTTTGTAAGGAGTTTTTTAGATTTCTTTAGCAAATGAAGTTTAACATATATTTTTTACACATTGTGTAAGTATTGGAATGTTTTAAATATTTAAATATGAGTTGAATTTGTAAAGTTGATGGTTTAGGGTTTAATGAAAGGAAATTTGAATTTTTATGTAATTGAAATTTCTATTTTGATTCAATTCCATCCTATGATGGTTTATGATTAATTAAGGTATTATAATGTATACATTGATTTTTTATTTTTATAATTGCATTCATTTTGTCAATTTTATAATTAACCAACTCTTAGATGAGTATATATATATATATGTATATATATATATATATGTATATATATATATGTATATAGATGATGTTCACTTGTAAAGCTATGATTTTCATTGTTGACATTTTAGTATTTTAAAAATGCACTTCACTCATATATTGCAATATAGTTTTATTTGAGGAATAATTGATAAATTATTGAATGATATATATATGTGATGTAGAATAAATATAGATGTACCTAAACATAAATAATATATATATAATGAGATAGGTCCTTTCAATTGAAAATAATATTTAAATTCATTAACAAAATGAATGAGTTCATTACATATACTTGTATAGAAGAGTCTTTTTTAAAAGCTCAAAAAATTAGGTGTTTATATGCTAAGTGTGAATATAAGTAGATTTTTATGCCTAATACTGTGATTGATCATCGTTATAAGAAAGGATTTAAACCTAATTATTAGTGATAGATATCATACAAAGAATAAATGTCTTAATTTGAAACTAGACCTAGCAATCGAAAGTCGAGACAGACAAGTATTGGGCTCGAAGAACCATGCAACAAATATGAAACAATGGTAATAGATGTTATATATACAAATTTTAAAGATAATTTTAACATAAATGTAGAAGAATCTTCTAACCTTAATATTTAAAGGTTTTACAATATGTTGGCTAAGAGCCAACAACCTTTGTTTGAAGGTTATAGTAACCACATTATGTTGCCCTTTGTAGTTAGCTTATTGAATGTAAAATTATACTACAATCTTCCAAAGTAATGTTATAATGAAACTTGCTAGTTAACAAGAGAATGTATGCTTGAAAATTTGTACAGAATGAAGAAATTAGTTTTCAAGTTAGGCTTTAGATATGAGAAAATAAATTATTACACCAATAATTGCATGCTTTATTATAAATAATATACAAATGAGAAGGAATGTATTTTCTAAAATTATCATTGCTACATATCCTAAAGATCTAGTTAAGGATGATATAGAGAGATTTTCAACAAAAAATTATGGTATTTGTCCCTTAATTCTATGCTTTAAAGGTTTCACATATCAAAGTTTATTACTAGCTCAATAAAATTGTATCATGAAAGCCTTCATACGCTAAAGGTTCTATGTCACTTATTAGATGGAGCAATATGAAAATAATTTGATTATATCTATCCTCAATTTGCTAATAACCTTCAAAATGTTAGATTACGCCTGTGTGCAATTGGCTTTACTCCATTTAGCTAATCCAGTCAAACCTATTCATGTTAGCTTATGATTATAGCCTTTTACAATATCTCTCCATAGATGTGTATAAAATAAGAGTGCATGTTTCTAAGTTTAATTATCCTAGATCTTAGAGTTCATGTACTTAAGTTTGATTATCTTAGGGCTCAGTAATTTAAAAATTAATATCAATGTATACTTATAGTTTATTAATAGAGGAACAAAAAATATTGTGGAAAGATAGTGTATATACATACTATGTATTTTTTAAATAAAATTTTACTTTATAAGTTGCATTGCTATGAATTATTAATAACTTTCTTGCATGTAGGATATTGTCCAATTAGCATACACATGAGAGGTTAGCATATGCCATTTGTATCAAGTTTCTTAAATATTTCACATTAAAATATGGTTGAAAATTTTCATTTTTTAACTACTAAAGATGTAAGTTGCCTCTAAATCACCTATTTAGGAGGAACAAAAATGTTTTTGGAAAAAATAAGATAAATAAATCATGTTTACCTTTAAAAATTGATGATAATTCCTTTTGAGAAAGGGTTATGTATAACCTAAGGTTATGAATGAATGACGTGCAAAATATATCAAAGGATATAACGAAAATTTTAATTAGACAAAGCAAAGAATCTTCTAGAAGTTACCCTACTAACAGACAAATCTTATTTATCACAATCTAAATGTCATGTATATTAAGAAAAATATGTTTGACAATGTGTTTAATACAGTGATGGATATGATTGGTGAGTTGTGTAAACATAACAGATTTGAGCTAGTTCGGCAAGGAAATAAGAGGACATTTAAGCCTAAGGTGCAATATTCACTAAACATGAAGTAGAAAAAAGATGTTCTTAAATGAATAAAAAAACTTAAAAGTTCCACATAATTATATTTCAAACTTGGTTCAATGTGTGGATCTATAGTAACTTAAGATGAAAGGAATAAAGAGTCATAATTATCATGGATTCATAAAACAATTACTTTTTATCACATTCAAAGCATTGTTAAAGTCCATTTGGAACGTTTAAACTAAGTTTAGTTTATTTTTTAAAGGTTTATGCTTAAGCACCTTATAAAAAGAATATATAAAGTTTTGGTAAGAAGCCCCATTCAATATTGTTGGATATATCCATTTAAGAGGTAAATTCATTAATTAAGTCATTCATTTATTTATGTCTTAAAACTATCCATTTTCTATTTGCATTACTTTGAACCCTATATGCACTTTAGAGGAACTAAAGTTCCTAGGAATAATGATGATAGGGACATAAAAAATGGTGAGGATATATGTTCAATATTCAATTATCTTAGTTATTTAGTGGGGGGATGTAAAAGTCAATGTTTATCAAATCAAGGGTACTCCATAGCTTAAGTGTATATGTTATTGAATTGTAACGAAATGTAACCATATATGAAGTAAGTGTTTGGTAGAATAAGTTTAATTAATGTAATTAATTGTATATACATTTTGCAAATCTTGGATAACCTTTTAACAATATAGTATGAGTTGCAATATTCTTGAACAAACATTATAGCATATGTTCTTAACCATAATCTACATTTAAAATAAATTCTCTAAGTGGCTTCATAACCATGCAAGTCCAATTAAACCTTCCTTATTTAGAGTTTCCTAGATCTTACACATAGGTTTTGTTCACAGTAACAATGTAAACTTATTTTATAACTAGGTTTTCACTGCAAAGTATGCAATCATTAATGCAAAAATACTTAACATGGCACAAAGCTTGAGTAGGAAAGTGTGCACCTAACCTATATATTTTGTCAATGGTTATAAATTTCACATAAAACACTAGAGTCAAGACAAGTTCACTTCCAACTTTAATGTTTACATAAAAAATCTAATAATGGATGCTCAAAAAATTATTATTAGAAGAAATTTTAATAGGTTGTCAAGTTAGATTATTATGGATTTCTAGCAAAAAAGGTAGTAATGTTCAATTATGAATGGTTTGATCCTACCCTTAATAAAAAAAAAGACAACATAAACAATATGACATTGTTAAGGTTAAGGTGTCTTAATGCTATAAAAAGTTCAATCCCTTCATTTTTGCTTAACAAATTATGCAACTATATTACATTCTAATCCTTAGTCATGAAAAGGATTGTAATAACTAATTAGTTGTCATTAAAACTAAAGTAAGGAGTGTTATTAATGTTTTATCAATAAATAATATCATAGA
This sequence comes from Sindora glabra, assembly GCA_020226215.1. Classification (NCBI taxonomy): domain Eukaryota; kingdom Viridiplantae; phylum Streptophyta; class Magnoliopsida; order Fabales; family Fabaceae; genus Sindora; species Sindora glabra. Next base: position 16,628,832 of record CM035227.1, read on the forward strand.
TACCTTCCAAGATGATGAGCAACGCACCTAATTGCCATCACACATTGATAATAAAAATATTGGAACACTGAGGGATGAGTCAAAATATCTTAGAACTATCTTCACTAGTGATATTGTATATGATAACTTAAATCACCTCTATAATGAAGAAAAAGCTTAGGAAGATGAGGAAGAGGAAGATGATGGAAAAGAGACTGATGAAGATGATGAAGAAATCCAACACAAAGATAAAAAGTCATCATCATTGGCATATATAGATTATTATTTTCAAATATATGTCTTCAATAACCATTATAAATAATACTAACTCAATATTATTTTCATTTATTATAGATTATTGAGTTTTTAGCAAATGTAGATTAGGTAACAAATTTAATACTTCATTATGATATTTTCAAAAGTTAGATGTCTAAAAGCTACCCCTAGACAATCACTTTCTTTCTTTGGATTATATTATTCATTATAAAGTGAAGTATGTCAAATAAGTTTCTTTAAGAAGGATAAATATTAGATAATTTAATAGAAGTAGGGAGTCTATCAAAATCATGCTACAAAATGAACCATTGGTTCCTCATTAAACTTTCATTCATAAGATTTATTATTGCAAGCTTGACTATACTATCAAGATCCCATATAAGTTCATGACCTCCTTTTCAAGGCCCCCCATTTTATAACCTTAAAAAGTAGGTTTCAAAACTTACAGAAGATTTTAATAGCACAATCAAACTTACAATAATAAACCTTGCCAGTGAAAATTTCACAAGACACTATTAGTTCATTTCACAGCATAATTTTGATGAATTCCCTAATTTTGTTGAATTTTGTAATATTTAAACAAGTATTTTCCTTGAAGAAATTTGTTTTACATGCTTTATTTTGTGATGAATACAGTCATAAGTTAGAAAGTCATTATTTAGTGGAAACTCTTAAATGTCTAACATTTGTAAAAATTATGATAAATTTTGTAAAAGATGAAGTTTGAGTAAGAAGATACTCAAATGCCTAAACAATTGAATAACAAGTAGAAGTTTCTTTCACAAAAGAAAAAAGACATTAAAATTGATTGGAAAGACAAATTAGGAATCCCTAAGTCCCACTTATTAATTTTTTTTTGTCAATTGTTAGAAATATAATATTTAAATTTTAGTTTATATATAGGTTTCGTTATTTCATACTAAAATTTTTATATTAAATCACTGGACAATTGATATTCAATTTTAAAAATTTATTAATTGAATTTGGTGTTGCTATTGTTAAAGTGTATTTATGTAGGGATGTTTATTGTATAGGTTACCCTAAAATGAAGTAAAAAATTATCCATACTTCCTAAATTAGTGGTGAATTTATAAATAATAATGCTAATAAATTTTTAAAATTTCATAAAATAACAACAAATATTTTTGTTGCAAATCATAAATTCACTAACTAAAAAAAAAAAAAGATCGACTAGTATATTTAGTGATGAATATTTCCAGTACTATATCTCATTTTATCAATGGAAAATTCATCATTAAGTATTGGTTTAGCAATAAACGTTGGTGTCACTAGTTTCACTTGTCATTTATTTTGTTCATTATCAACTCCCAAAATCATTGATCAATTATAGTGACAAAAAAGTGATAGATGGTTTTAAGTCTGTAGCTAGTTAAATTATTGACACATTGTATATTAAAAACCTTTTGTTCATCTTTAATTCTATCACTAATTTTTCTAGTGACAAAATTTCTACTATTAGCAATAGATTTTTCTGTTATTAAATATAAATTCTTATAGTGATTATCAATATGATGCGGCAGCGGCAATCTTACTACCCTTAAGACATTACATGTCTATCATTATTTGTCATTAATAATTATTGGTAAGCACTCAACATGATTAATTATTATTCATTATTATTTATTATTTGTGACTACCATCAACCCACTCATCATTAGCCACGAAAATGTAAAATATCTATTTTTATATAAGAATATTTTTAAAAAATATTGAATTAAAATTAAATTCTTAAAAATGTGAATATTTTTAAGAATTTATTTATGTAATTTTAAATAAATAAAAGAATATGACAATATCTTAAAGTATTTTTAAAAACTAAAAAATATTTTACTAATCAAACGTATCTCCAAACTCAAAAGAAGTATTTATGAGTAGGTATCATAAAAACAACCAATCCAAACTCAATATCTCGTGTTTGTATTATTTCAACGGAAAAAATGTTAAATAAATAAGACCAAAGCAATAAACCCATAATCGCAGTGCGCATTCAATTATGAATGGCTTGCAATAATTTGATTCGTGAAGCCGAATAAGACAATATTTACGATATTCTGGTCACACCACCAGTGGCTTCCAACAACATTATGAATGGCTTCTATTTCAAGATGCCTCGACGTTCAATACGCGCCTCCCATTAGCCCATAAATTACAAACTTTTTCAATTTAGAAGAATAAACATAATTGCTTGCCAGTCAAGTTGAGGTATAAAATTTATTTTTAATATATTCACATTCTAAAATAAAGATAAAAAGAACTTTGACCATATACTTACTAAAAAATATGAAAGGTAAATCTCCACCATTCATTGTCAAGCAAAAGGAAAATTAGCTAAATCAAGGCCTTGAATTTGAAATTTGGTGAATACCGTAAGTTATGATTTGAATGATTTTCATGTAAAAAAATCCCCACGAAAATTATTAATATGATATTAAACACATATAAGCAAATCTCATAACAAAAGTAAAAGCACAATAGCAGAGAAAGGATGGGCATATTGGATGTTGGCCCTTTAAAAATCTTTAATATAAAACACCCACTAACTTTGTATTACTTTTTAGCAAAATTACATATAAAATTTTATATATCTTATTTTTCTATTATTAAATATAAAAATATGCGCATCAACAAAAGTAGTGGAGAGAAATGAGTCAATTATTCTCTATTATTTATTTCTCTCATCTACCTTTTTTATTAATCTGTTATTGGATTTCATTGAGACTCACTGTGCAAATACAGAAGAAAGTGAATAAAAAGGTGGGATAAGATTTATTCACACGTTCGTTCACCCAAAAACGAAAGGATAGAAGTGAAAGGAGAGACATATGGAAGATGGAATAAGGGATGAATGGTAATTACAAAGATAGCTTTTAACATATTTAATGAATAAATGCAAATTTAAAATTTTAAAAATTTAGGATTCCATTTTTTAAGAATCAACATATTTTTTTCTTCTAATTTTACATCTATTTTATTTTATCTTTGTAATGATTAGGAGTGGTTAAAAACTACTAAGAATGTATATGTTGGAGCTTGAAATTAAGATGAGAAGAGAGATAGATCTTTCAACTAATATGGTATATCACACCATGTCACTTGAGATAAAAATTTTATAACTATGAAATTATTTGATTCAAACGAGAAGTAAGTTTTTGTAAAAAAGTTAAATTTCTTAAAAAATAATTTTTTATACAAATTTCTTAAAAAATATTTAAAATTATTTGATTAACATTGACGAAGTAATATTTTTCAAAAAATAATTTTTTATATTTTATTTGATTTAATTTTATTTTTAAAAAATATCAATAAAATAATTATTATATAATTAATATTATAACAATATAAATTAATAAATTTTAATTATTATTAATTAAATTTAGTGATAATAGTTTTATTTTTATATTCATAAAAATATAAAAATTAAAATTTACTTAAAGGAAGGTAAGTAGATAATTTTCCATACTCCATATGAAAAGTAAATTTTTTTAAAAAAATCTCATTTCTCGCAATTTATTAAATAATAATCAATTAAATGATCATACTTATTTTTTATTTTTTAAAAAATAAAATTTCACGTACTACTATTACCCATTTTTATATCTCCATTGAAATTTTCATTTGCAGGACATTAATTTTCGGTTGAAGATAAGGAGCATTGCAATTTCTTTTTGTTAGCTTTGATGGAGGATTTCAAACTTCGGAGCCACCTGAAATTCCGGAGAATCCATTGTGGGCCATCCTTTATGAGATTCTCCCACCGGCCCCAACTTGATAACAAAAAATGCAGACTACAGCACATGCTAAGGTGCCTACTGCTATAACTACTATTCATTAGGCTTACTAGCCTCACTTGGCACAAATTTTCAATTGCACTAAATATATTTAAGTAATGTTTATTAAATCAATGAAATTATATAATTTAACCAATAATTAATTGGTTAAGGTATTCTACATCCAATAAAAATTCCTGTGTTCATCGTTAGAGGTGCTTTTGTTGAAAATAATTTAACTTTCTTTCTAAACAATGATTAACCCTCATACCTAATGAAAAATATGTGAACTCTTTGAGTATTAAAAAATAAATAATATATATATAAATCACAAAGAGATTTGAATTCAGAATCTTCACATTTTAATCAAGTTTTTCCTCGCTAATCCACCACTTATTTACTTAAAAAAATATATATGTATTTAGTTTAATTAAATCTCTTTTCACGTCTTTCTCTGAATTTGTTGGTGAGAGAGACAAATGAACATTAAGTGTTACAAATTTTGGTTTTGTCATGGAAAATTTTTTGTGTGCTATAACTATGCTCTATATCCTTAATTATGATTAATAAATTGAAAATATTTATCAATTTTTATATTTTTTAATGTTTTAAAAATTAAAAGTTTATATTTTAATATATATAAAACTTAAGAAATTGACAAATTTCTACTACTTATTAATCATGAAATTATTTGGTTCACCTCAATAATATGGAAAGTTCTATTTTTCTGAGAAATAAGAAAAAATTAAGTTATTTAATTAGCTATTATTTAGCAAAATGGAGAAAATAGGACTTATGATTAATTTCATATAATGTAAATTTAATTAATGATAATTAAAATTTATTAATTTATATTATAATAATATTAATGACATAATAATCATTTTATTAATGCTTTCTAGGATATTTAAAGTTGAACTAAAGAAAATATAAGAAGTTATTTCTAGGAAATGTTACTTTTTATGTATCAACTAAATAATTTTGAATGCTTCCTAAGAAATTTACATAAAAAGTTATTTTTTTGAAAGTTCAATTTCTTACAGTAAGTTATTTCCTGTGTAAACCAAACAACTTCCATAACTAAAGATATTCCTTAACTCTTTTTAAAGTGACATTTAAGATTAATGCACAAGGATTAAAGAAGATCATAAATAACTTTAATTACAAGAGAAATGAGTTATAAGTTATTAATATAATATTTACTAAAAATTAATTAATAAATAAAATTATTGTATATTTATTTAGATCATAAGAATAATATTTAAAAGAAGATAATAAATATAATTTTTATTTTTTAAACTATAAAAAATAGAAATAACTTTTTTAATATTTAAAAAGAAATAGATACAATACATAATATGATAATCGAAAGGTGCAAAAACTTTTCTCCCGATAATGGGAGTTTTATGAATGTAGCTCCGAATTCAACGTTAACGGCTAATAATAATCAAATTAGCTAGTCACCCGTGCAACTCATAAATATTTATTTTAATAATATAAAATTATAATTATATGTTAATTATTTGCAAAGAAGATTAGATAAAAAAATTAATATACAACCAATAATTTTAAAAATATCTTATAAAATAAAATATTATAGTTTTATTATATGCAGATCATTAAATAATTAAAATTGATATTATAATACAATAAAAGACTAAACTTATATATTTTTTTATATACATTAGAGCATATAAATAAATTTAAATTTTTTTCTTACTTTTGAATACCTATAAGTTAAACCAAAACTAAAGGATTCCAAATTGTTTTGAATATGTACTGCAATTTTTAGAAAAAATTATTTATATTTCTATAATCCTAAATCATATGTTTTTAAGTGGATAATAATTTTATTTAATAAAAAAATTTCTAAAGTACATGTATTTTGTAAACAATAACAATTATAAAAACTTTCAAAAAAATCTATAAAGGAGAAAAAAGAAAAAACCTAAGATAAAATCGGGGAATGAAATTAGGAATGTTTTAAAAAATATGGAAAAATAATAATAAAATATTTGTGGAAGAAGATAGTTAAAAAATAAGTATTTGAAAAAATAAAAAATGAGATAAATTTAAGGAAAGAAAAAAGTCATCTCACCACTCATTTAATTTAACATTCAAGTAGGTAATTAATTTTAAATTTATTTTATCAAAAAACTGATTCTAAATTCAAACATTGTATTAATTAGATACTATTTTGAAAGATAATTATTATAATTATATTAATATTCAATAATATAATTTATGATAATAATAGATTTTTTTGTAATAGTAATAATTTTTTTATTTACCATATTAGTGCATTGTAAAATAAACTTTTGAAATAATAATTTTATATTATAAATAACTCATTAAATATAAATAATAATTTATTACTTATTTGTTGATTAAAATTTAATATTTTAATATCAAATATTTCTACTTTTTAATTCACATGAAAGAAAGAAATAGCTTTTTGAGTGGCAAACACAAATAAATAACTCATATTTAAGTGTTTTCTAAAAGTTATGTTATAATATAAATTAACAAAAAAAAGCTACTTCCACAATTTTAAAAAATAAAAAAATCCTATATAAAAAATATTATTGAGTTCATTTGCAAATTTGTAAAAAATTTTAGAATAAAAAATGACATTACATGGTAATTCCGTTTCTCTCATAATTTCCTCCGAAAAATATAACTATATTTTCTTGTTAAAGTGTGTGTGAAATAATTAAAGAACTTTGAAATAAACTATAAAAAATATGCTTTTACAATTTTTATACATAGAAAATTCAGTAAATTAATGAAAATAGATTAAATTATAAATCTTTTAAAATATATAAATTTAATAAAATAAAACATTCAAAACCAAAAATAAACAATTAAATTGAAACAACAATAGTATCAAAAAAATTAAAATAAATTGTAAAAAATAATTTATATAGTAAAAGTATTACCAAATAGTTACAAAAGATTAAAAATAGTAAGATGTAATGAAAGAGAAAAAAAATGAAAATAAAAGTTTGCATATTAAAGAAGACAATAGTAAAGCATAAAAAGAAAAGAAATAAGTATAAAGATAATTTAAAGAGTTCTTTGAATAGGTTTTTATGAGAAGGAATAATTTGATATTTATGAATTCTAGTAATAAATAAAAATTAATTCAAATTTAAATTTCATTAGAAATTAATTTAATATTAAAAGATAAATGGATAAGAAATAATAAATTAACACATAACAAATAATAGAAATGATATTTGATATATAAAGTAAGGAATATTACGATTAATATATAATACTAGTTAATGACCTATGCAATACATGAATAAATATTTATTTTAATAATATAAAATTATAACTATATGTTAATTATTTATAAAGGGATTAGATAAAAAAATTAATATATAACCAACTATTCTAAAAAATATCTTATAAAATAAAATATTATAATTTTATTATATGTATATCATTAAATAATTGAAATTAATATTATAATATAATAAAAGACTAAACTTATTTTGCTTATATATATATATTAAATCATATAAAATAAATTTAACTTTTTTCTTTTAAATACTCATAAGTTAAATTAAAGATAAATTACTCTAAATTATTTTAAATATGTGCTACAATCTTTAAGAAAAAATCATTTATATTACTACAATCCTAGATTGTAGGCTCTTAAGTAGATAATAATTTCATCTAATAAATTTTTTTTAAAATATAAGTATTTTATAAATAGTAATAATTACAAAACTTTCAAAGAAAATTTATAAAAGAGAAAAAAGATAAAATATAAGATAAAATAGGAGAGGAAAATTAGAAATATTTAAAAAATTTTAAAAAATAACTAAAAGAATAAAATGTTTGTAGAATAAGATAGTTAATATTTGATAAAATGAAAATCAAGAGAAATTTAAGGAAAGAAAAGCCCGCTCATTTAATTTAACATTTAAGTAAACAATTAATTTTAAATTTATTTTACTAAAAATTAATTTTAAATTTAAATATCACATTAATTAGATATTATTTTTTAAGATAATTATTGTCATTAATATTAATATTTAATAACATAATTTATGATAAATTTTTTTTTGTAATATTAATAAATTTTTTATTTATCATATTAGTGCATCATAAAATAAACTTTTGAAATAATATTTTTATATTATAGACAACTCATTAAATATAATCCATAAATTACTACTTATTTGTTAACTAAAATTTAATATTTTAATATCAAATATATTTTATTTTTTAATTCACATAAAAGAGAGGAATAGCTTTTGGTAAGAAAACACTAATAAAGGACTCATATTTAAATATTTTATAAAAATTACATTATAATAAAAATTAACAAGAAAAAGTTTCTTCTGAAATTTGAAAAAAAAATACCCTATATAAACACATAATAATATCATGAATGGATATTTTTTTAGAAAACTATGATTAATTATACCTATGAAACCACAAATTTATCAAAAAATGATAGTGAAATTAAAAAATTTGATATAATCATAAATAAAAATAGTTTGATTGAAGTTTAAAAAAATAGGCTAAAAACATAGATAAGAAATAAAAGGTTATAAAACAACATAAGTATTTAGGAAAATGTTACTAAAAAAGTAAATAATTAGATTATGAAACAGAAAAATAACTTTGCAATTATTATAGTAAAAATCCATCAAATGAAAATGAATCATTATATTATTTAGTGAAAAATATTGTGAACTAAAATTTTCATAAAGAAAAGATAGTGTTGATAGAAATAAGCTTGATATCAAATTTAAACTTTCTTTTATGATTGCAAGTAAGGATGTTCATTTGTATATGCAGGCAAATAGAGATTTTATCAAATACATATGAATAGAAAGTGTATTATAGATAAAAATTTACAAATTTTAAAATGTATTGGAATAGAAAAATAGACTTGTAATTATTACAATGAGAATGCATTAAATGAAGATGAATCATTATATTATTTAATAAAAAATATTGTGAACTTAAATTTTCTTAAAGAGAAGATAGTGTTGATAGAAATAAACCTGATATCAAATTTAAGTTTTTTTCGATAATTGCAAGTAAGGATGTTCATTTGTATATGCAGGCAAATGGAGATTTTATCCCATATATATGAATAGAAAGTGTATTGTAAATAAGAATTTATGAATTTTAAATTGAATCTAAAATGTAATAAAGATAAGAATAAAATGATTTCTATTTAAATTAAATAAAAATACAAAAATAATTTTTTTAAATAAGATCAAATAAAGACAAAGATGAAATAATTTTCAAATTTTAAAATAGAAAATTTAGTTACAAATTTGTAAAAATTTTCAGAAACAACATTATATGATAATTCCACTCTTTTCATAATTTCCTTCAAAAAGTAGAATTATTTTTTTCTATTAAAGGGTATGTGAAATAATCAAATAATTTATCTAATGAAATAAACCATAAAAATATGCTTTTGTAAATTATTTACATAAAAAATCTAGCAAATTAATGAGAACGAATTTAAAAAAAATAGAAATTCAATGAAATAAAACATTCATAACTAAAAATTGATAATCAAATTAGAAGAAGAATAATATAAAAAACTAAAATAAATTATAAAAAAGAATTTATATGATAGAAGCATTATCAAACAATTATAAAAAGTTAAAAGTAATAAAATCCCATAAAAAAGAAAAAAGATGAAGATAAAAATTGTTATATTAGAGAAGATGATAACAAAGTGTAGAGAGAAAAGAAACAAACATAAATATAATTTGAAGAGTTTTTTGAGAAACTTTTTATGGGATTGGAATAAATTGATATTTAAGAATTTTGATGATAGAGAAAAAATAATTCAAATTCAAGTTTTTATTAAAAATGATTTAATATTTAAAGATAAGTGGAGAAAAAAATCACAAATTGACACGTAACAAATTATGAGAATGATATTTATTATAAAAAATAAAAAATATCACATTTTATACATAATATATAGATATATAAATATAGATATAAATATAAATTGATGTGCCCAAAGGACAAACCATCATTGTTTAATTTATGGGTAAATTCAATTGTAATAAAGTAATATTACAAGAAATTTTATCTTAAAAAATTAAATATTCTGTTGTTATATTATTTTTTAAATATTAAAATAAATTAATTAAAATTAAAATTAAAATTTTTATTATATTAGTGTAATTTAATAATAAAAATATTTAAATTTTTAAAAGTTGAAATTTTTTATATTTTCACCAACCTCTCTAAGATTTTTTTTTTTTGGGGGGGAGAGGGGAGGGGGTGTTATAAATCACACACTTCCCTTTTTTTTAAAAAAATAAAAATTGAGCCTTTACTTAAATGGAATGGAAACTCCATTAAAATAAATAATGAAATGCTTATTTTGCCATTCTTCTACTTCTGTTCTCTTTCATTTCCGTCTTTCTAACCACATTTTATCACTTTTTTTCTTCAACATTATTTTTCATACTCTTCGGGTCATGGCCTAACCAAAACTGGGGGTAAGTGAGCATAATACTTATAATTGTTTCTATATACATTTCTCTTGAAAATGTTTCGTAATATATATATATATATATATATATATATATATATATATATATATTTATATATATATTTATTTATTTATTTATTTATTTATTTACCATGCTGCATTGGACTTGTAGCAACAATTTTATTCAAGTTCTTATTTTGCCAGTTAATTTTGTTGCCAGTGTGAGAGAATCTGAGAGTATAAATTGAGAGTGGAATAGAAAGAATTAATTTTTTTCTAATATTCCGCTTCCGTATCAAATGGTTAAAAGGATTCTCGAGTGCGAATGCTCCTGATACTCTCTTATGCTCATAGTGAAATAGCCATTCAATAAATGACATTTGCCTAACTTACCTTTCATATTCAGTCATTTAACGACAAAATATATTTGCAATTTGACCCTAGAGAATACTCCCTTTTGTTCTCGAAGCTCCTTTGTCTTCTATATCGTGTCTGCCCCGCCCTTTTTTTGATATTTTCTTAACTCTTACCATAGGGTCACATTTGATTCACGTAATATTTTTAATATTTTTTAGAATATTTTAAAAAAATATTATATTTTTATATTTAATTAAAAATTTAATATTTTTTGCAAATATTATATTTTTAAAAATATTTTTAACTAAATTTTCTTTCAAAATATTTCTAAGAGGAGAGGTGGAAATTTAAGATTCTCATGAAATCAGAATACTAATACTAAAATAAAAGAATAAGATTATTATTATATTTAATTTTTTTATTTATCATATTATTAAATAATTTTTAACTTATATTAGGAAATAATTATTATTTTATTTTTAAAATATTTTTATTATTAAAAAATACAATAAGATTAATTTTTTAACTATAATTTTTTCTATTATTATTCTTAATGTTTGGAAGATTATTTTAATATAATTAGATATACATATGATTTTTTTATTAAAAAATAATACAATAGGCTTGAAGTTTTTTTAAAAAAAGTATATTTAAAATTAAAAATATAAAATGATAATATTTTATATTAGAGAAGAAATTGTAATATAAAATTTAATACTAGTATGAAATATAATTGTAAAAATAATTTAGTTGTAAAAATTTATAATTTTGTAAGAAATACGAAATATATTTAATATTATGATAATAGCTTAAATAAATTATGCTCATTTTATTTTAAAAATTGATCTAATAATAATACTAATACTTATAATAATAAAGTATAACAAAGTATAACATATAAAAATATAATACATTAAATATTAGAATAGAATAAAGTATAAAATATTATATATATATATATATATATATATATATATATATTAATAAATTTTTAGATGTTAAATATTAAAATTTAATTTTTTAGGTGTTAAAAATTTTTAGTTATTTATGTAGTTTTAAATAAAAATATGATTCACTATATTATATTTTATAATAAAAAATTTGATAAGGATATTTTTGAAATAATTTCAAAGTTACTGAGTATATCAAATATGAATCAAATATAATAATATAGCATATTTATAAATTTAATAAAATATTTTAAAAAAATTTATAATGAACCAAATATAGAAATATGATATTCTTATTAATTGAATTCTCAAAAATTACATTATCAAGAATTTATGTTTTTTTTTAAATATAAGATTCCGTAAACCAAATAACACTTAAAAATATTCGCCCAAGTTACCTCTTTCATTAGTGATGGTATAAATATTAAATTTAATATTTTGTTTTATTAGATTATACATAAGCTAAATTCATTTTTACTCTTTTTCATTTTGTAATGACAAGGAACAATTTTTCATAGATTTTTTTTAAAAAAATCTATTCAAACAACAGCAAATAATGCAATAAAACTTCCCTCCATGAGAAAAAGTTTCACAAAAGATTAAAAAAATAAAACAAATTCTACATTCTATACAACAAATGGAGCCAAAGAATATTGAGAATATGAATGTCGAAATTATGAGGTGATGTTAAGAGGATTTTATCCTCAAATATATTTTACAAATAAATTAAAAATTAAATTTCAATCCCTAAACACATTTGGTAAAAATTTAAAATGTATGATTATATAATTTAACACAATTTCTATTTATACATAAAATAAAGAATACAAACACATAATAATCAACTTTGTAAATCTTGATTAGCAACCATGCTATATATGCACTTATATTTAATTCGTTAAATAATTAAAATTAAAATTAAGATTAGATAAAATTTATATATAATGATTATTATATAATGGATGTAAAGATTGAATTAAATTTATATTATTAAGGTAACATTTTGCACACCAAATAAACTAGTTTTTAGAGATATTTTGTATACTAATTTATTGAAAAAACAAATTCTTATTTAATAAATTACTTTTAGTAATTGATAAAGTATAAGTTACTATCTCTTTAATTTTTTAAATTTATTTTTATTTTTTATTAATTTATAACTCATATTCTTCATTAATATAAATTATTTAAATTTATATATTTATTTTCATTAATATATCTTTTTATGTCTTTTTATAATTTTAGTTAATTTAACAACTAATTTTACAAAATACTTTTTATACAATCAACTATCTTATCAATTATTAGCTATCCAAAATTAATTATTAATTAGTTTATCTACTATTAGTTAACTTATTAGGTATCAACTAATTTATTTATTACTTATATAAAACAAAGCCTAACTCTTATGATTTTATGCAATGTTTATGAAGATAAGATTTAAGTCAATAGACATCTTTTATTTCATGATTTTTTTTTCTTATAGACCTATCAGTAAGTAAATTTTGATCACAAAAAATATTTTCTTGAAAATAATTTTTTAATGAGAAACCTATATCTATAAAAGCTTTAAACTAAATATAAAATATAACTATAAATTTTAATGAGTAATGACAATACTTAAGTTCAAGAGTAATATTTTTCTAATAAAACATATTATTAGTTAAACTTTTGTGCATTTGGATCTCTCCACATCACTTAACTTTTTTTTTCATTATTTTGTTATTAAATGTAATGATCCATCAATTCTCAATTTGAACATACAGCCAATATAAAATTATATAAATTGAATATATAATTTAACAATTAGTGTAATAATTCATATCTTTTCTTTAAAGCTTAACAATGAATATGTGTGTTTATATAAATTTAAACAAAGGAGACAGATCAATGAGTAGCTTTTGTTTAAATGCATTAATTTATTTGTAGAAATTCTTTTTCTTTTGATATGCATGTACTATTCTAAGCATAGTTCCTAATTTTTTATTCTATATTTATTTATTAAATAAGATCGTCTTTCAATTTTTTTATTAATTCAAATAAGATTAAAATTTAAATTATCATTTATTAGCATGAATTAATGACTATAATATTTATTTATAAAAAATAATTATCTATTAAAATATATTTATAGTTATTTACTATTTATTGTAGTAAGAAACCATAAAATTGTAATTCAAATAATAAGATATGTTAATCATATTAAATTAAAAAGTATATTAATTGTTAATGTAATTAGTTTAATGATGTTGATAATTTCATTCACAATATCATAGGATTAATTTAAAAGGATGTTAATTTATTTCTTTTTAGTAGCAAAAAATAGAGAAAAAAATATTTCACTTCATGGTGTCACGTGCCAAAGACTAAATCCTCCTGCAGTAAGATAAATAAATCAACATTCTTAGTTAAAAGAAATCGCTAGATTAACAACTTTTATTTCCAAACAAAACTAACTAGCATTAGTATTGAGCCAAAAATTTTATCTAAATTGTTGAAATATATCACATTCGAATATTGGGGATGATTAGAAAAACAAGCCAAATGTATTACATGATTAAAAACATTTTATTTTAGAAAAAAATATATTGGTACAAGAGAGTGGAACATTATTATCAAAGATGCTTAAGGCCTAATTCCATGTAGGTCTGACTTGTCAAGGCTTACTTTTTCAATAGACATATTTTAGTTAGTCTAATTTGTTCTACAAGTTTATTGGACTTGTGTGCGGACTAATTTGTTTTCTTTTTCTTAAAAAATTAATTTTTATATTTCTTAATTTTATTATTTTTATATTTAATTTTTAACAATTAAATTGTATTTTATATTGAATTGTGATGTAAAATTAATTAATATATTAATTTTTTAAAATATAAATATTATTTAAAATTATTAAATATAAAATTTTTAAAAAAAATAGTTGAAATTCGTTTAGATACTCAAATTAGCTTGAGTGCGAAATCCATTAGGCAACCCTAATTACCATAATTTATTAGTGAATTATCTTAATTTAAATTATAATTCATATCATGTTGATAAATAAATAATTTAAAAGTATTTTTTATAATATTGTAAATATACGATGAGATTTTTTTTATTTGCATTCAAGTATCCCTATATTTTTTTATACGAGGCGAGAGTAATAAGTGATAAATTCCGTCCAATAACAACACTTCTAAAAATCAAACTCAACACCATTTAGACTTAAAATGTCTTGGTACCTAATTTATTAAAACTCAACTAATCAATTATTAGTTAAATTATGATAAGATAATTGAAAATATCATAATTAAATTTGGGTAATTGAAAGAAAATATGACATATGAATTAAGTCCTGGGTATTGGAGCCATTTGGTCTAATTTTCAAATTCTAAAATAAATCCATCATTGCATTTAAAGGAAATCAAATTGGGGGGTGAAGGTTGTCCATCATTGCAACTTGTGGTTAGGATGTTCTTGAAATTGCTTCGATTTGTACAAGTTCTGGTACTCATAATTTTAACATGAGTACCACAGAATTCTTCACAGGGCATATATTTTTTTTCCTTTTAAGTCAACAGTTATTTTCTTAACACAATGGTCATCAACGAGGGAGGTTAAATTTCTAAACTTTTTTATTTAAATAGTATTATTTTTTAAAAATTTATATTTTTTATTATATTTAAATTTAAAATTTTAATTATTATATATATTTAATAATTTAATCATTCTTAATGAGGTTAGATCATTTTCTTAAAATCGAAGGGAAGCTTAATTTATGTTTTAATTTCAACGAGGTCAATAAAATTAATCAAGTGGATTCCAAAGCCTATCCGTTTGCTTGAGCTAGCACTTAAATTAATCATTATTTTTAATTTAATATTTTACGCACCAACAATTTGCTAACGGGATCATCTCTGCATTCTTTTTAGACAGCCTACAGTTTGATCATTTAATTCGGAGTGGCGCTACTTTGGGAGAGGGATGACCACTTTTCTTTGGCTTAAATATAATTTTAATACTCTAATATTTAAATTTATTTTTTTCAAATAAAATGTTCTATTTTGATTGCTTAAAATATATGTTGAACAAATTTAGGTTCAAATTGCTAATTTTTATCAAATTTAAAATAAAAACTTCTAATTGATATCCAAATTTATAATAGGATTCTACATTGATAATTATTGAAAAAAATTAGTAAAATTAATTTTATCAAATTAAAAAATATTAAATTATATAATCCATCTAATGTGTGAAAATATCTTAATTTATTCATTAGCATAACAAAATTTACTAATTTTTCCTTCAATGATTACAAACTTAAAGTTTTTATTAGAGTTTTGTGTGCCGATTACAATTTTTAATATTCAATTTGATTAAATTATTAATGAGAATCAGATATAATCTAATTTATATATTAGAGAGATCAAAATAAAATATTTCATTGATAAAAATGAAATACGATCACTCTAAATATTAGCGGCTAAGATTATATTTAAACACTTTTCTTTTAATTTTTTTTAGTAAATTGAGGGGCCAAGCCCAAAAAGAAAAATTTTCTTTTAATTTAAGTATATTGATTGATGTTATTATCCGTACACTTATTTGATATCTTTGGCGTCTCCTTTTTCTTAAAAAAAAAAAAGAAATAAATACAATTAGGCCAACCTCAAGGGATTAATGGCATAATTAAAAATATTTTTAAATAATTTTTTAAAATAGTATTTAATTTTAAGTAAAAAATTATTTTATTTATAGTTTTTATTTTAATTATATTTATGTCATTATAAAATTCATCAAGTTTAACAAGGATTTTGTTATTCATTTCATTTAATCTAAAATGCATATTTTATAAAAATTTACTCTTCTTTTAATACTATATTTATCATAATATCATTAATTTTTAATTAATTTTTATATATTTTTAATATATTTTAAATAAATAATTTATTTATAAATATATTAAAATTATTTTATTTAGAAAAAATAAAATTAATTCTAAAAAAATTATATACCAAACGAAACCTAAAAATGGCTCAATCGTAAATAATTTGAAAAATTTACAAGACGTCTAAGTTAAAGCTTCCATATTACCATTATAAAGAGGAAAAAGAAAAGAAACCAACATATATTGAAAAATGAGGGAAAAAAATAAATACTCTTATGCTAATTTAGACCAAGAAAAACAGAGAGAGAAAGGAGGAAAAAAAAATGAAAGGTTATAAAGTTATATCATAATTATTTACTTGCTTGCAAGCTTTGATTAAGAAATAGAAGAAAATAAAAATGAGGAAGTGAAATTTATAAGCAGAAATGTAGGTAACCACCAAAAAAAAAAAAAATCATTCGTTTGGATGTGGAGTGAGACGAGAGCACATAAAAAATGGAGAAGAAATATTCGTGGACCGTACAAAACTTTTATTCTCTCCCTAAAGGGGATGGAAGAAAGAATGATTACTGACTTTAGTTTATAATGTTATCCACATGTTTGCTTGAAGGAATTTTGCATCCAATTCCAAAATCTCAACCCAGTTGTTATCGGGTCCACAAAATATTGTTTATTTAAAATGTAATAACAATAAATTATATAAAATAAAATAAAATGTGGATTTTTGTTTAAAAAAATGTTATTGGAAAGATTCTTAATAATAAGGTTTAAATATAATCTTAGTTTTACTAAATTATCAATTATGTGATTTTAGCTTCATAATTTTAAATAATATATTTTCATCCCTAAATATTTAATTGGTATAAATTTAATTTTTATTTAATTTTTATCAACTTCTCGACCTCGCAAAACTATTATCATGCAATTTTTTCATATTAATCTAAAATAGATTCTATGTAAATGTGAAAAAAAAATTATCAGTATATTGAAATTTGTGAACGAAATTAATAGGTTAAATATAAATGTGGGAATTTTTAACTATTCATTATCTTTTGAATCTTAAAAAATATAATTTATTTGAAAAATAATGCAATAAATACTTAAAGATTAGAAAAATTCAATAGAAATGAATGAAAGTTAGTGAAAATTAAATAGGAGGATCAGAATTATACCAATAAAATATTTGAAAATTAAAACAAATTATTTTAAATTAGTTGGACCAAAATCACACAATATATATTTTAAAGGAATCAAAATTGCATTAAAACTTAATAATAACTGTAACTTATAATTATATTAATTTTGTGTAAATTATTTTATTGATTTTAATAACAACTAATGATTATTTTTAATAATATAGAGCTATTATTGTGGTGAAACATCTATAACTTTTTTCAACGTTAAATGTTGTTGCATTTTGTTTCAAAATATGAAATATAATTTTATCAGTAAATTTATATTTTAAATTTATTATTATATAATTTATATATAAGATATTATTAAAAATATTTTACAGAAAAATATTTACCTTCTTATAATTTAGCATTAAGAGTGTCATTATCATTTTACTCACTTAAATTTTCTTTTTCTTTACTTTTCTTTTCGATCAAACAAAAAATAATAATTTCTCTCTTAATTTCATTTTTCTCCGCTTTCTCTTCAATATAAAATAATAAGAATTTACATTCTAATTTTCTCTCTCTCTCTTCATTTTGTTTCTCTCCTTTTCATACAAAACCTAAGTGATTTAAAAGATTTTTTAAATATTTAAATGAAAAAATCTTCTTACTATCTCTTATCATTCCGTCTTCTTCTTTGTTTGCCTTTTTTCCCCATCCTTTTAATTATGACTCCCTGCACATTCCATTAACCCTCGGGCATACACTTTTTCTTCCGGCTTCAACCAAAAGGAAATTAATCGATCCTTATTTTATTTATTTTCTTATCTTAATCTTAATCTATATCTATGTATTAACCGTGATTTTTAGCTTTCAATATTTTTTGACTTGTGAACCTTTTCGTGCGAGTTGCTTTCACGCACCGCATTTATTAATAATAAGGCATTTCTCTTCCTCTTCTGCACGCACGTGGCTTCAACTCACAGGATGGAGCGTTTAACTTTGTTGACCTTTCTTCTTCTTCTTCTCAAAATTAGGGGTAGTTTGATTTACAATAAAAATATAAAAAATTATATTTATTAGGATATAAATTAACATAGAGTTGTTTGGTTGTACAAATAAGAGGAAATAGATCTTTCCGGGAATTTTTATTTCCCATAAAACACAGGAAATCACTTACCCACTCCCCCTAGGTAAGTTGTATTTCCTATATTTTTAATTAATTCATAGACAAAAATATCCTTACTAAAATTAATGAATACCAATTTTACCCTTTTAATTGATTATCAAGTTTCACGTTGTGAATGTCATTTTAATCGGTATTACTGTTATTTTTTGCAGTATACTTATTAATTAAGATATATATATATATATATATATATATATATATATATATATATATATTACATGTCATATTTTATTATTATTATTTTATAAAAAAATTTAAATATTTAATCTAAGTGAAATTAATTAACAGCATACTTTTATTTAATTCATACGTTATTTTATAACCCACTTATTATTTTATTTTTTTTATATTTTATTGCATAATTTTCTTTTACTTCTTTTTTATTTTATCTATTACTATTATTTGAAAGTTAGATTCTAATTATTAAATAATATAAATATAATATAATATATTTAATTTAATTATATAAATATTTTGAATAAATTAAAATTTTAATATATATTATATTAATTGCATTATATAATTATATATTCTATTTGTTGATTGAAATTATTTAAATATTAAAATTAAATTTTATTTAAATTTTATCAATATTTTCTAATATCAATTTTCAAGTACTATAACTCAAATTACATATCAATTAGAATTAGAATTTTCTTAATTAGTTACTATCTAGAGAAAAAAATAGTAACATGCTATTATTTAGTAATTTAGTTATTAATTAAATTTGATTTATCTATATATTTTAAGTTTTCAATTGATGTTACTATTTTGGAATGAAATAGTAATATGTTACTGTCTAGAGAATAAACAATAACATGTTATTATTTATTTATTTGAGATTTTCAATTAATGTTACTGTTTTGGAACGAAATAGTAATATGTTACTGTCTAGAGAAAAAATAGTAACATGATATTATTTAACAATTTGATTATTAATTAGACTTAATTTATCCATTTATTTGAAGTTTTCAATTGATGTTACTGTTTTGGAATGAAATAGTAATATGTTATTATCTATTTATTTGAAATTTTCAATTGATGTTACTGTTTTGGAATGAAACAGTAACATATTATTGTCTAAAAAAAAATAGTAATATACTGTTATTTGACAATTTAATTGTTAATTAAACTTGATTTATCCATTTATTTGAGGTTTTTAATTGATGATACTGTTTTGGAACGAAACAGTAACATGTTACTGTTTAGAGAAAAAATAGTAACATATTATTATTTGACAATTTAGTTGTTAATTAAATATGATTTATCCATTTATTTGAAGTTTTTAGTTGGTATTACCGTTCCATTTCAAAATTTTAATCTTCAAATAGTAATAAATTATTCTTTAGTAATTTTATTTGTCAAAAAAATTATTATAATACTATTAGACATAAAAAAAGTTAGGGGGCAAAAGTTTAATATAGGATTTAAATAAATTTGAATTAATAAAAATAAGATCAAAGTTAAAAAAATAATAAGAAAATAAAAAAATTTAAAAAATTATTGAAAAATACTTTTTTTTGCTAAATCAGAGTGGCGAAAACTTTGGCGTTTTGCTAACACGTAGATCTTAAAAATTTATATGAAATAAAAAAAAATTTACTTAAAACAGACAATCGAGTACAAAATTATGATCGTTCAAAGTTTTGAACTCAATTTATATATTTTTAACTAAGTAAACTTTGTTAAATTCATATTTTTTTGTTTTCTGTTAAAAGATCATATGAAAATAATTGAAAGTCCAGCGTTATCACCTCTTTAAAATCAATTAATATCTATTAATATATATTAAGTTATTATTGAAGGTATTGTAGTCATTTCATTATTATTTATTAAGAAATTCAAAATTGAACCAAATAAAACATAGAAATTTATATACTGAGATGTGTAACTTATTTCATATCAACCAAATAACATTTGAAATTTTTTAAGAAGTTCATATAGAAATTATTTTCTAAAATATTTAATTTACTATAATAACTTTATTTCTCGTATAAACCAAATTATATATTAGTTAATCGTTGGGGTTTCTTCTTCATCTCTACCTTCTTTTCAATTGGATAGAGATTGATATGGATGATGCTCGTCCTAAAACCGAAGCCAACGTGGTTTCCAATGCTAGATAAGGGGAAAGATCTAAACTTTCTGATATGATTGTTGATGGGTCTAATAAAAGTGCAAGGAACTGGAATTTGGAGCCTTTTTTCAAATGGGAACTTTGGTAAGCTTTAGATGAAGGTGTTAATGATGATAAGCTTTGGGTCCTTACTGCTATTCACGCTGTTATTCTGGAATCTGGGTTTGTTTGCTTAGATTCTCTTTTAGTCATGGCAATTGGTCAGTCCCATTCCCTTTTTAGTTATATATTTTGGCTTGATTGTCCTCTCTTTTATTTTTTCAAATTGAAAATTTTATGACTGCAATTGATATATTTTGGCATGAGATTGATATGGATGATGCTCTTCCTGGAATAGAAGCCGATGTGGTTTCTGACACCGGACAAGGGGAAAGATCTGAACTTTCTGATGTGATTGTTGATAGGTCTAATAGAGGTGCAAGAAACTGAAATTTGGAGCTTTTTCTCAAATAAGTGCTTTAGGAAGCTCTTGACGAAGGCGTCATTGGTGATAAGCCCTGGGTTGTTGTCACTGTTCACTCTATTATTCTGGAATCTGGGTTTGTTTGCTTAGATTCTCTTCCAGCCATGGCAATTGATCAGTCCCATCCTCTTCTCGATTTTATATTTTCACTTGATTGTCCTCCTCTTTTTTTTTTGTTTAACTTGAAATTTTTATGATTTCAGTTGATATATTTTAGCATGAGATTGATATGGATGATGCCTTTCCTAGAACAGAAGCTAGGGTCGTTTTCGACATCAGACAAAGGAAAGATCTAAACTCTATGATATGAGGACAATTCTACGGTACTTCGGAGGATTTCAAATCCGGGGTGATGTGGTGCATTTTGAACCATTGGATGAGATTACCAAAATTCTTAGTAATCTCATCCAATAACTTGTATTGTGCCACGTCACCCCGAATTTGAAACCCTCGGGTACCGTAGCAAGCACCATGCTATGATTGTTGATGGGTCTAATGGGGGCGCAAGGAACTGGAATTCAGAGCCTTTTTTCAAATGGGTGCTTTAGGAAGCTTTTGACAAAGGCGCTAATGGTGATAAGCCCTGGGTCATTGTTGCTGTTCACGCTATTATTCTGGAATCTGGGTTTGTTTGCTTAGATTCTCTTCCAGCCATGGCAATTGGTCAGTCCCATCCTCTTCTCGATTTTATATTTTGGCTTGATTGTCCTACTCTTTTTTTTTTTGTTTAAATTGAAATTTTTATGACTTCAATTGACATATAAAATCTAATTTACTCTATTCCATTTCTATTTCCAAGAAATGTTTATGCAAAAACCTCTTGCATCAATTTTGCTTGGGAGAAAATTGTTTAGGTATGATGTCAGTGATTTGATTACTGTGAAATATTTTGGCGACGATGTGATACTTTCACAATTCTTGAATTAAATTGTGATTTGCATCCTCAGTAGAGAGCGAATACTTCAAGGTCACCGTAAGGTTAATGCGCTTGCTGTTACTACGTAATTGCTTGATTGGCCTACCAGGAAATGTGCTTGTGCCACATATTTTTTTGAACTTCTTATGTACTTCACTATAATGTCAATTTTTGAAAGGAAAAAAAAAAACTCATGCAAACAGGTCCTTGAAAACTATATTTAGCACCATATTATTATCTTTTTAAATAGATGCAATGATCCTCAAAGGGAAATGAATAGGTTGTTATTTTAGTTTTGTTTTTAAAAATAATTTTTTCTATTTTTAAAAATAAAAAAATAAAAAACTATTTTTAAAAATAAAAAACAAACAAAGTTTAAATCGCTAGCATTTAAATAATGCATTAATGTTGGACTCATATTACACGATCATTAACTTTTGATATGCAAATCATTATTCTTGAACTATCATTTTTTCTTGACCATAATCTATATCAATTTATATTTCAAAATAAATAAAGATGATTTTAATTCAATTCATTCACAATAAAATTAATAAAGTGAATCAAGAGTATTGTTAGGAAGAAAAAGTACATATTTATATAAAGATTCATTAGTAATGATTTTAAAGATTAAAATTGTTACCATAAATATGAAAACAAGAAATTTCTTCAAGGATACCATTTTCCTCAAAGTTGTGAAACTCACATTAAGTTTCTTAGCTATTAATGTTGTATGCATATAGAAGTGTGTTATCCTCCTATAATTAAAAAATTATTACATAATCATAGTGAAATAATTTAAAATAGTGTTAAGCTAATAAAAAATATGTCGTTTATAATTTATATGTAATGTAGAAAATCTTTGAACCATAAAAGCATTACTTTTTTTTTTTTTTACCTTGAATGTGTTGCTTCACATCAAGTAATGAGTGACTTCCTTCACTTCCTGGCTTTTACTAGGAGAAGTTAAGTTAACAATACCTAATATTTTCATATTTAACGATACAATTTTTTTCCTTTTTAGATTTCTTAGGCTTTGTTTGGTTGCAAGAGAACGGAAGAGAAAAGAAAATGGAGGAGAAGTTATTTTCTTCAGAGTTATTTGGTTGTAAGAGAAAACAGAGGAGAAAAAAAAATACAGGAGAAATTAGTGTGTTTGGATAGAATAGAAAATAAAAGAGAAAGAAAATGGATAATATGAATTATTTTTATTTGAATGGATATAAAATTAATATAAGAACATTTATTATACCAAAAAAGTATTTAAATTTTAAAAATTAAATTATTTATAAATAGAATAAATTTAGTTAAAATAATTTATTAATTAAACTTAAAATAAATAATTAATTATAATTCCAATCCATCATATTTTTTCATCACTTTTTACAAATTTACTTACTAAAAAATTAAGAAGACGTGCACATTGTAAAATTGAATAATTTCATTGTCACGTGAAATAGAAAGATATTAACTTTATCCTCCTTTTATTGAATGTTATCAATTCAAAATAACCTGCACTATAAAATGTGTTAACCTAATAGTCATCATCAATTGTGCATGTTCATGGAAAAAAATATACAAAACCCTTCTAATAATCAACAACATATTAACAATCAAGATATTAGCTTTAATCTAATAACTCTTACACTAAACATATTAGAAAATATACATGGATGCACTAATGGGGAACGTACATGATCCAATAAAACTGTGCGTGTTCATAGGACTAGTTAAAGAAGTCTTACACGATCCATATGACTATGGGGACATATACTACAATAATCCAACATAAGCAAATAACTCCATATTATACAATACACATTTCTCAAACATAACATTTGTGTCAATCCACAACATTACAAACAATGTGGTCTTTCACAGCACTTGAAGCATCTGGGTTCTTGTAGTGACCTACATCTCAACAAATCAACATAATGTTAGTTTAGACAATAATTATGTATAAATATGTCATTACAGTTACAGACAACTAGTGATGGCTATAAAACAAGAATGCTTCCTATTAGTGACATACAAACCTGGATAAAAATACAACACATCTGAGGAGTGCTTAGAAGATTATTGCATCCTTCATGAGCTGGTAGAGAAGATTCCAGCGCATCTCTTGTGGAACGCCAAAGAACTTTTGCTTGGCGTTCTCATTATCACACAAGAAATTATAGCATTGGAGTCGGAGCTCTGGCATCACTCCTATGTGTTCTAGCTCACTCCACACCTCTGCAGGACTATAATGTTGAGGTCCCCTTCTTTGAATCATTACAATACCTTCTCTAGCTATCTCGATCTGTGTTTTGACTAGTGCAACCCCTTCCCGCATCACCTCAGTTAAATTGTCAAGTGCTAACTGCATTTTTTCATATCCACTCTCCACCAAATCAATCATAGGAGCTTTCCTTTTAGTTCCTTTAAAAGATGTAGTTCCCTGTGATTGATTTCCCTGGGATGGAGTTGAACCACCATATACAGGACTATAGGTGTCCTGTACACCTGCACAGTTGTGGCCTTCATTTCCCTAATGGATATTAGAATCATCCATACCATCAAAACCGTCATTAAGGTTAATGTTCTCTCTCTCCCATCGTTGCACCTTGTCTCTTGCACTCTCAGCTCTTGCTCCTATTGCCCTGTCCTTTCCAAATAAATCCGTTAGCTTGTCATAGTTGTGAATTGGAGTTCTTTTCCACTTTTGTGCTTCCGGCTTATCCTGTGTATGGAACAATAGTCAGTAATAATAGTTATAATGAGTGATGAAAGAAATTTCTAAAATATTGTATCATATTCTTATGTAATTACCTTAATAATTTCTTCCCAGACTTTTGGTTCTGCCTCAAACATATGTGTCACTGGATTCCAACTAATCCCACTCCAGTTATGGAATAAATCATAACATTCGTGGAAAATTGACTTCAATATCTTCAACCTGTTTTTAATATGTTGCTTCTGGAGTGATGGTCCTACCACTGCTTGCATCGTCTTCACTACGGTGGTATATGTAAAAGACGTAAATGTCCCATCAGGCCTATTCCCCTTAAGGGCTTTCTCTAACAAGGCGTCCAAAAGCGTGGTATCCATATCATGTGTCCAGCGTAAGTTATCCTTGGAGGAACCTTGTCCTTTTTTTTATCTTCGACTCTTAGACATGGATGCACCTGCACTTTACCAAATAAATCTAGATCAGTTCATAGACTTGAACATAACCTTGTCCTTTTTGAGAAAATGGGTAATACAAACAAAACATGCATATTTCATTTCTACAAAGCACATATAAAAATCATTGCATTCCAAATACTATCCAGGGAACAAAATGTGCAATAAATTACTTGAAAACACCAATGTCATTGTAATTACAATAGGATACATAAATTACTTGACAGACATATCAAACTTATCCTAAACTCTCTTGGTATTCATTCCACATTTGAGTAGCTATATTATCCCTAAGAACTAGTCCTTGTCTATAATCCTCCTCTGAGGTTCGTGCATCGTGATCTCCAAGATCATCCCCCACACCTTGAAGTATCTCACGATCCACTTTATCTATCAAACGCTCATCAGGATCAATATCCAACAAAAAATTGTGTAATATACAACATGCAACCATAATGTCGGACATGGTTCAAAGGAATAATGGGGCTCCGTGCCACTTGCTATGATAGGAAATATTTTTTTCACCACACCAAATGCTCTTTCAATAACTGTTCTCAATGAAGCGTGCCGATGGTTGAAGATTTCCTTTGCATTCTGCGGGCCACGCATTGAGTACTCCTTTAAGTGGTAGCGCACACCCCTATATGGTGTCAGTACACCACTTTTCAAGGGATATCCTGCATCTCCTAAGTAATATTTATCTGGCAGACAAAAAACTTACATTAGTACATGGTATAAAATTCTCTTACTGGGTAATATATAAGTGACATATTTCTATCACTGAATATGATGCTTAATAAAATCATGTTTACTAACCTCTAGGTATCTTAAGTCTATCTTCCTGCTTAGTTAAGGCATGCTTTAAGATCTTAGAGTCTGATGCAGTTCCTTCCCAACCAGCTAGTATATAGGTGAACTTCATATCAAATGTGCAAGCAGCCAAGACATTCTGGGTCGGGAAGTCCTTCCGTCCTCGAAAACGAGGGGCATCTCTACTTGGAACTTTTACACGCACATGTGTTCCGTTTATAGCTCCAACACAGTCCTGTATTTCAATTAACATAACAATTATCATGTGATGATCCAACGACACACAAATAATTAATATATACATAATAACTAGATCTACTTCCTATACTATCTTACCCTGAAGTAAGGAAAGAATCTCTGGCTGTTAAATATTTGTGGTGGAACCTCTGAATCCGAAGGTTGAACCAGGTACTCATTCTCCAATGATATAACAGCTCGTAGAATACTGTGAAAATGCTTACTGATTGTTTCCCCCGATCGATGGAAGAAGAATGATACAATTCTATTCTTGACATTGTGTGATAAAATATGCAAAAATCTTGCTAATTGCTCATCTACTATAGCATGTATAGAATCCCCCACCCTACCAGTTCCTCTCAATTTCTCGGACAACAGGAGGAAAGCACGAGGACTCATTCTTATAACATCACGACACTTATCAGTAGTTAATAGATTACGCATTAACTGTTCTCTCATTTGATCTCTCTCGCTATTCAATGCATGATTAAGTGCATTAATGAGTGTTGCTTGCACAGTTAACAAATGCATGGTATGGACAATAATACATGCAAGTTGCACAGCACACATTCGCCATTGCATTTACCACTCTTCTATCGCCTCAAAGTTAATCAATTGTTTCAATTTCATAAGCTCATCAAATACATTATCATCTTGACCTTCCATTACTACACCTGTGATGGGAGTGTAATAGTCAATCCGGATAAAGGAGAAACTAAACTAAGATTCACTCATGCTCAAACAATATTACAAATATAGGATTGCAATGCTTCTCCTGTTATTGAACAACACAGAGTTGTGGTGTGATATTGCACTAATGAAACAAATATTAATTGATTCAAGCATAATAAATATAGTCCAATACAATGCACATTATATGAGCTCACATTACCTGCAACTATCGACGGATGTAAAATGGCTAGTGGTAATGTAACCTGCAACAATAGAAGATAAATCCAAACGTAAGTCCCCAACTATTGAACCTACACACTTACTAATACTTTTGGAACTAAGCAGCTCATCAACATCAATTTTTAGATTGTACAGGAGCATATTTATATGTATGACAATTAATAATATCAAAATATAAATGAATAAGAACGATATTGCACCATTAGCTATCCTCACTAGTACTGAACATTGTATCCCCTAATCAAAATAATTCAAGGAATTAGGGTAATTTTTTCATTGAAATAAACAATACCCTTATATAACAAACTTCATCTTCTAACTTTCAAACAATTCACATATATTTTGTTCAAATGCGTCAGATAATCCATAACTGGTTCCTTACTATTTTTTTTCTCATACACTTTATTTTTTTTCCAAATAGAAAACCCCACTTTTCAAAATTACATATTTTTATCATAATCATCCAAATTTAAGTAACATAAAGATAATCCAATAATTAATGCAAAATACAAATATTTTTATTTCTAAAAAAATATTTTATAATTATGTAAAAAAAAGGGAAAATCGGGTTTGTTTGACCCGGTCAAACCGGGTCAGGTTAGAAAACCCAGCTCGAACTGCCTCTGGTCGCGGGTTAGCCAGACCTGGCCGCCTGAGCTGCAGATCGGCTGTCCAGCAGCTCCTTCGGCCAACAACCAGCGAAGAACTCCCAACCAACTCCATGTTCTTCGGCCTCCCGCAGCTGCAACGAAGACGTCACGGTGCTCGTTGAAGGCACGCGGAGAACAAACGGCAGACAGTGGTGGCAGGAAAAAAATAGGAGCTGTAGCTGGAGCACTCACCTCCGATGACGCTGCCGGCGAAAATGGGCCTTCCCCGCAGTTGGAACGAAGACGGCAACAGCTGGTTCCGTCGCTCCCCATGCAGCAGCACTTCTGTCTTCAACTCAAGCAAGTTTTCTTCTCATTTCTCCCGTTGGATGAGGTGAAAAAAAACATGTGGGACCTGCAGTACTGTGCATTTTTTATTTTCTCTTCTACCCCATTTTCTCCAGCATCCAAATAGGAGAAAACTACCATTTCTCCCCACTTTTCTACCCTAATTTTCTTTTCTCCCCCCTTTTCACCCCAACCAAACACAGTGTTAAAAAAATGGGTACACCTCTACCAAATTTGATAGTGGTAGGAAAATAGTTAACTTAAGATTCTTTTTAGGCCACTTTTAGTACTTAATAACCAATAATACAAGTTTTAAATTGTTAAAAAGTAAAAGTAATTTAAAAGTAATCCAAAATAGATCTTAGATTAGCTCTTATCCCTATTACCATCTTAAGCATAGGTGTAACCCCTTTTTTAGAAGAACCAAATCAAGTTAAACTTGCATCATTAGATATGAAAATACAAGATTTTATTGACATTACTTTTCCTAGCAAAAAGTAAGGCGTGAGAAAGTAATCGTGAATGAAGTGATTCATTACTTAATACAGAGCAACATATTTAAGCTAAAAAAAAGAACTAATACTTTCATAGGCTAGAGATCTTTAGCATTATATATAAGTTATAAATGACATATTTTTATTAGTTTAATAGTATTTTAAATCACTTTATTATTATTTAATAATTTTTTAATCATTGGATGATGATACACTTTCACTTGCTTATAACACAAGTAGCCAAAGAATTTAATGTAGGTCTTATGACTTTAAATAAATTATGTAAGACACTTGGATATTTAGAGGTAATTGTATAATGGAGTAAATTAATAGTGATAAAAATTTCTCAATATTATGGTATCCTCAAAGCAGTTTCTTGCTTTCATATCCAAGATAATAATTTTAATTCTTAAGACCATTATTAGTGAACCTTCATTGAACTATACCCAATGGTATTCTTAAATTCATTTAATTGAGTTAATAATAAATTAATTGAACTAAAAACTAAATGCAAATAAGAATAGAACATTAATGCTAATAAGGAATTTAAGGATAAATGTCTTATTAAGCTTGTTAAACAGGTCGGTCCATGTAGATATAGGCTAATCAATGACAGGCTAGTTTGTATTACTTATGTCCAAAAAATAGGCTCAATTTTAAAAAATTTAAACCTATCAAAACTTATGATAGGTACAAGTTGATCCACGAATTTTAACTAAGAGTTTATGAACTTGGCAAATACAAGCCAATCTCTTATAGACTGAGTTTGTGACAGACTAGTTTGTATTATCCACGTTCGAAAATGAATTTAATTTGTAGAGTTTAAACCTACAAAAACTTGCGACAAGTAGTGGACCAGCCTATAGGTTGCAACTTATTAACACCTTTATGTCTTATCTTAGATAACTAAAGTTGGTAAATTACAATAAATCTAAATAAATCCTAAATTTACCGCATCTACTAGAACAAAGTATAGAAACTAAATAAAATATAGAAATCAACATTCATAATGGTAGGGTTGTTCAAAATTAACTACAACATAACAAAATTCGAATGCTAATTGTATTCTTAACATAAACAGACATAGGAATTAAGATAAGGAAATGAAAACAATCAAACAATAAGATGACTAAGCTACTATGTCATGAAAACCCATGACATAATATTAATAAGTTACATGTCAATTCATTCACTAAAGTAAGCAATTTGAAAAATGTATAAAATCTTGATAAATAGGAGATATAATGATTTTTATCAATTTTATAAAGAATAAAAACTTGCCTTTTCCTTTATTATTAAATCTATATATGAAGAATAATACGATGTATATTAGGTATGCATATTTGGTAAGTGAGACTTTGTAAATAAGTCACACAACTATTATCAACTACCAATGGTCTATCATATAAGAAAATAACACTTTGTAAACTTAAAGTCAATGTGAAGTAGAAGTGAGATCAAACAGGGGCAAGCCTAGACATGAAATAAATTTTTCATGAAATTATAGCTCATATTATAACACTATTAAAAAAATTATAAGTTCATAATGAAAAATAAAAATGAACTTTGAATTTTATTAGATCACACAAAAATAAAAAAAACTATAATCATTCACTAACCAATTTTGAATTGTAATTGACTATATTAAATGTAAGCACTCCTTACATTACCTTTTATTTTACAGTCCATTAAAAAACTAAATTAAAGCTCAAATAAAGTAATTTAATAACTCTTAATAAAACAAAACAACAATAATGATAACAACATAAATATAAATTATAAATAATACTTAATGAATTTGAAAAATTAATAAATTAAAATTTGAAAATATAAAATTCATCTTAAGGACCCTGCACTTTTAATACAGCTAGTTGAATTATACTCAATCATTGGCTTTCCAAAATCCACTAATTTCAGGAAATGTATTAGAATATACCTATATATTGCTTACTTTTGCCTTCATTAAATCACATATTAGAGTAGTCACATATGGCCTAACTTCATCAAAACTAAATCACATGTTTCATGAATCATGCTTTCAAAATTAAAATTTCATAATCATATTGTTAGCATAAGTGTATTATCGATTAATTGGTTTTTCATATTCGATAGTTGGTAATTTTATATTTCTCCTAATAAATCACATTTATTAGGAGAAATATCTTATAAGTAACTTATAGGAGAAATATTTATTAGGAGAAATATCTTATAAGTAACATAGTTGAATTCAACAAAGTTAAATCAATCGTTTTTAGATTAACAATACAATATATTAGTGAAATGCCATTTTTTGGACTAACCCTCAAAAGAAAAATTATAATTTTTAAGTGAAAAAATTTGTAAAATTTAATTTTTTAACAAAATAATCAATAATGCAACAATAAAAAATAAAAATATTCAACAATATAACAAATATTACCACAATATATAAAATGATCATAAAATTAAATCATAAAAAATAAGGAAATTGGAAACTAATAAAATAGTATAAAATAAAGAAAACTCGCTAATTAAAATGCTTAGTAGGTGGAAGTAAATGTAATGGTGGCAGCAAATGGTAACAACAAATGTGAAATGTGGCCAGAAGTATCCTAACAAGGCAGTTGTGCTAGAGAAGAAGGGAAGAAAAGGAAGAAAAAAAATAGGAGTTTTGGCATTGTTTTCTAATATATAATTTAATTTAGTAATAAAATTAACAATGGATTACTATGTTGCAAATTAAACCAATACTTAGTCACTTATTTTCAAGAAAAATTAACTCAATTGCTAAACATTTTTTAAACTTCTGCGCAAAAATTCATCGCCAAATTTGTTGGTGATTTGAAACACTAAACTTTTCATTATATTGCTAACTTTAATAGTAAGTTTTACTCATGGGATTAATGGTAGATATAGCTTTAAGTAGAAAATTTCTAGAAATCTAATAAAACTAACAATGAAATTAGTGATAAGTTAAAAAATCCATTGTTAAATTTAAAGAATAAAGATAACTTTTAAAGTCCTATTTACCAAAAAAAAATCATTTCTAAATTCATTATTAAATTCAAATTTTCTTGTAATAGGTATGATGGTTTTAAATTAACTTTTCCATTAATTGAAAGCATAAATGCATCTGTTATCAATATTTGAAATAACATTTAACTTTTCCATTTTTTTAACTACATTTAATTTTATTAATTTAATTTAAGTCATTACCTCGATGAAGGTAATCTTTTGCTTTTTAAATTTTACATAATCTTCTAATAATCATATTTATGTAGTCGATATTAATCTATATTAGTTATAGCCTTAAATGTAATTGGAATTGTAGTTGTAAGTACAAATAAGGATTGTTTGTGTACCAGGTTAATGATTCATACTCAATTTAATAATATTTTTAAATGTGTAAATAGTCTATAAATTCTTACTCTTATATATTTTATTATTTCCTTAAAATTTTCATATATTTTATTATAAACAATCATTTGATATGAAAACAACACCATTATTTATTTTTGTTCATTGTTGATATGTTTATATTTATTTGCTTATAACTTTTGAAATACTAAAGTCATTTCTAGCCTCTTTCCTATGTAAAATCTCACACCTATTTGTGCATATCTTCTACCTCTTGCATTCTCATATTTTCCTTCACGTTTATTAGTGATTCATCTTTCATTATTCTTAAGCTTTTTTTTTAAACTTCTTTATAAGTATTTACTTATTTCATTTTCTTTTGTAACTTGTAAATGTCTGTATGTTATGATGTATTTAATTTAATATTGTTCTTTCATGTATTCTTTAGGTTTTTCTTATTAGTAAGTCATTTTACTTTGGAATTTTGTAAGTATATATGTTTATCCTCGACATATGCTCGTTGCCAGATATTGCTTTACCATTTCACTGGGTATTTTAATTCTGTTATATGTTATTGTCCTTTTTTATGATGTTTCCTTTTATTTTTTATGTGACTGTTGTCTAGATATTGTTATTTCTATTCTTCTGTAGTGGTTTTCTATGTCATAGCTTTGTGATTGGATTTGTTTTGCATCCTTTTGTATATGTTTCAATATTTGTAGAGTTGTTTTTTGTGCTTTTTTTACTATTTTATTTACTTGAAAGTCTATTTGTTTCCAAAATTTTTGTATTCATAATTTTTTTATTATGTTCACATTTATTTAATGTGCTTATTTTTAATTTGTTTTGCATCCTTATATCTTTTAATAGTTTTAAACTTGTAGTTTTCTTATTCATCTTTTCCAATGATATTTATTCTTTTTTTAATAGGAAAAGTGGTTAAATCATTGAATGTTCACATTCAATGATCAGGAATTGAACATGAGATGTAGTAAAAGATACAAAACTTTCAAAGAATATTAGATGTTACTTAAGAAAAAATTTTTCAGTAATATCTAATCTTCTTATTGTTGTAGTCATGAGTTATGTTATCCTTCTTTCATTGTATTCGGTTTTTCTTTTCATTATGTTTTCATTCTTTTCACTAAGTATTTTAACTATTAAAAATACTATTTATTTTTTTTCATTTGGTTTTTAAATGTTTTCTTTTAATCTATGTCATGCTTCTTACCATCATATGTATTTAAAAGAAAGGATTTGTTCTTCTATAAAATTGATTTGCTTGCAAAGGTTGTTTTACTTGAAAATACTTATATTCAAAACTTTATTACTTTTGTTTATCTCTTTGAACCATAACTCTATCCTAAAAAGGTTGCTCTCTGAATGAGCATAGTCAATTATGAAGGTCAAATTTTGTTTATGGACCTTTTATAATTGATTATATTATTGATTATCACCTATATTATCCAATTTTACACATTTTATGAAATTTTAAGGTATTGTATTCATATATGGATGTTATATTTACATTTGAGCTTCGATGTTATTGTAATTGATTCTAATGATGAAATCTTTGAATGAAATAGGATTAGTATACGAAATGTGAAAGAAGGAGATTAAAGCATTGAATTATAAGTAGTAATAAATCCAAAAAAAAAAAATTTATGAAGGGATAAGGTGAACTTTAAAAAGAAAGGTTGATAAGGAATCACAAAGATATTTAAATACTTTCTTAATTTACTTATTTATTTTTGTTATATATAGATTTTTTAATATGAGCATTCTTATGTGAATGAGGAATAATCTAACTGGAAAGGATTTTATAATAATCTTGTATATATAATGAAGAGTACATTATTATTATCATGATATGTATAAATTGTTGATGACGATTGTATTTGACTAATGAGATTGTGTTTATGAATATAATAATCCATGATTTGAATGCTTCTACTAAGTGTATGTTACAAGGTAAGTAAGGCAATAACGACCGAACCTTGCACCACTTATGTCTATTTTTTTAAAAAGGTAGACTAATTCATAAATAATCTTTTTCCTAGAGAAGGTACAAATATTCACCATCTTTCTTCATTTTGTTTATACAATATAATAGATATTAAACTATAATTTATTTTAATTAATGTACACTATTTTAGCTTATTTATTAAGTTTCTATAAAAACATATCCTGTTATTGTTTTTGTTTCTTTTCATTTTTTTAGGAAATCTTTTCCTTAGGAGTTTAGTTATTGTTGATTGGGATGGAAGTGAATTTGTTTGAACATTCTGACATTAAGGTGAGTCACTAGATAGTTAGAATGGTTAGTGGTACATGTATTTATCTTCTACAGAGTGAATTTGCATTCTTTGCATTTCATTAGTATGACTATTCATTCTTATTGAGAATTAGGGCATTATAAAACATTTTTACTAAAATCAGATTTTCATATTTGATAAGGCTAGTAAGAAGTTGTTGCGTGTAACTCTCTACATTGGTCATATGCCACAGGGTTGAATAATGGCAATCTCTTTATGTGATTGAACTATTTCTTTTTTTAAATATTTTCTTAATTTAACTTCATTATTATTAATTTAATGATCACATTTTTTTTGAACTTGGATTAATTTTGTATTTCTTTTTAGACAATGGCTGAAGGTGATAAATGGTCTTCAAAATGTGTTTAAATTTCTTTCTTTTCAATTTTTATGTTTTATTCATTAAGATTGACCTGCTATGCTTCTCAGTACAATTCTTGCCGAATGGACCATTTTTTAGATTTGTTTCATTCAATAACAAAGGTAAAGAGAATTGACTTATAATTGGTCAAGCAATTAAAGTTTGAAGTGTTATAAAGCCTGGTATAGTAAATAAGTTGCATTCTATTAAAGTGATCTTTATGAATAGATGGATAATTTTTTTGTATTTATATTCTCTTTACTTTATGTTTTATTTTCTTATGAATTACTTACATGAACATGTGATATTATATTTGTTTTCTTTTTACAATGTCTAAGATTTAAGCAACCATTGGTTCGCAATCACTTGAATTTTTTAATGATAATTTGATTGAGGGATTTCACTATCACGTGGAGAATTTTTCTATGACTAAAAACTAGTCCTATTTGAAATCCATCTAACATAGTTTTCATATTAATTTTATTTTCAACACAGAATTGGTTCAAACAAATTCTTGCATAACTCACGATGAATTTCAATGCATTCTTTTTCTAAAAATTCTTCAATATCATTGGCTTGTTCAATATTTGGTTAGTATGTATTATATCAATAGTGTTGAATTTGTTATATAACATTGTTATTATTAATTTTTAATTTTTTACACTGTTTTTTGGAAGATGTAATTAGAGATATTAAGCAAGTGTCTCTCATATAAGATACAATGGTGAAAGGTAGGCATATTAGGCATGTTAAAGTTATTTTGAAAGACATACTATGAATCCCTAATTCATTTTATTACAAATTTATCATTATATTTTAAGTATGTATTTCAATTTGCTTGGTATGTGCTTCTTATTTGTTTAATATTTTCACAAGGGTTGTGAATTGAAATGCATGCTTTGAAACTTTTAACTTGACTTGGTTTTAAAGTATATGAAGCATAGTCATTAAGATATTAATACCGTGATCCTTTAATTAGCAAGGATTAAATCCTATGGATGTTGATGTATATATGTATTCATATTATCTATATTTCTTCTATTATGTTTAGTATTCAATTGTATTGAAATTTAATCTATTTTTTTTACTGATGTTTACAATTTTTTTAACTACTCTCTAATTGATTCAAGCAAGCTCTACATCACGAGTTATTCTTAGTATTTTTGTACATCTTATGGAGAGGTTACATAATTGGTTATTTCGCATTCCTTTACCTAAATTTTTTAATTCATAATTGTTTATTTTCTAATCTTTTATAGACATATTTCTTATTTATTTAAGGTAATTATATGCTTTCCTTATACACTTATTGGAGTTGCAATTTTAAGGAATCCTTTGTGTTAATTTATGAAAATATTTCCATTTAAGATTATCTCTATTAAGAAGGTATAACATTAGTTTATATTATTAGGCAGTCATCATAATTTTAAGCATTATAATTATGTATAATGATTTTAACTTTAATTTTAATATAATTTATGCCCTTATTTATGTGTTACCATTGGTAGAATAGATAAAGTTCACAATATTTGCTACTGGTTTTATTAGTTATATGCTGATTATAAATTAAAGGTTTAATTTTATGATGGAGATATCTATTATTTGCTTTATATTGTTCTTTCACTTGTTTCTATTTCTTGGTAAATATTTATAACATATATATTTCATTTTATTTGTTCTTGCATTTTTTAGAAAAAAATGGAATTGCATTAATTGATTTAAGATTTCTTCAATTTCAAATTCAATGTTTATTTAATAGTCTCTGATAAGGAGAGTGCTCCTTTTCTACTTATAGACAATAACATTTAAAATTTAGTTCATGTTTCTGCTAATGAATTAAGAGGACGTATCTTGAAGGTAGTAATCTTTGTTATAATTTTGTTATGTTAGTTCTTTACTTTTTTCTTGAATTCAAAGTTTCTTTTGAAGTTTTACTTATTGATATATTGTTATTATTTATCTTTTTCCAGGAGATTGGTTTATATAAGTTTCCATATTACGTTAAGTATGTAAGTTAGGACGGGCTGGTCCTGTGCAAGCTTGGGCTTGCACAAGCTGCCCATATAAGCTTGCATTCAAAATGGACATATTTAGGCAAGACCATGGGGGCCACAAATAGCTCGTTTCTCTTTTTTACAATTAAAAAAATTAATTCATTAGAGATGCACATATAAAAATTAAACATTAAATTTTGAACGTTAAAAAAGGTATATTTAAGGAGATATTGGATTAAGTTAGATTAAAAAATATCTATTTTTTATAAATTATAATTGATTAATTAAATTTTTTTATTTTATATAATTAGTTAGTTAAATAAACCTAAAAAAATTATATTAGATTATTGTATTTTGAATTGAAAATTAGATTAGATAATTTTTTTTAAATATTTAAAGAATTATCAAAAAATTAAAAATTAAAAAAAGTTTGCAAAGGCTATGGCCCACGTGGGCTTGTCTACCTAAACCCATAATAATAAGACTAGACCTTCTTGTACTTGTGAACTACCCGCAAAACTTACGAGCCCATGGTCCATTTTATACCTTTACATCAAATTATTAACGCACAAGTTATTTATATTTAAGGTTGATGTGTCTTAGTTTAAAATCTTTAAGAGAATTATGCCATTTTGTAAGTTTATGATTCAGTTTTCTACTGCTTTTTTTACAACCCTAAAGAGATAACTTATTTAATTGACAAACATGTGCATTTTTCTATTCATATATAATTAGACAATCAAAAGATTTCAATTTTTTTTGGATTCCTAATCTATTTGTACGCCATCTTCCTCATATTTGTTAATCCTTTGGTGATTGATAAAGTTTGTATTATGGGATTTAGTTTTTGTTTATTTTTAATATTTTTAAATTTTATAATTATATAATTTGTTTTAATTATAATATAAAAACATTTTTCTTGTAAGATGTCAAATGTTTAATCTTTTGATATTGATAAAATCCTTCCCCAATAGATTTTTTGTTGAATGAAGTTTGTTATTTAGACTTCAATTCTATATAGTTTTGAACGAGGCTTATATGTTTTATTAACTGTATTTGAGAAATCATGTTGTTGTTTATATTTTGGAGACAACATATTATATTATTTTATTTAGTTAATAAGATGTCTATGTCATGACATGCTTATATAAGTATATGACATGCTTTTTAATTAATCTTTATTTTCTTATAATTTCTAGCATGAAATGTGTTTGTTATTCAATGTTTGATCTAATTAAATTAAAATGAACAATAACGAAGACAAAAATATTTTATGACATTAGACCTTAATTATGGTAAAGTAGTTATTGATAATAATATGTGAATAAAAGTTAAAGTGAGATACTGGTGTGTCTTGCTTATTTGTAAATTATTTTGTATGACTGAAGCATTTAACATAAATTAGAGTTATATTATAAATGTGTGGTTAGTTTTGTAAAAATTATTTATTAATATAAGTATTGAGTGTAAATTTAATCATCTTAATGTAACTCATGCACAATTTGTTTTGTTATGTATATTTTACTATTAAGTACTTAGTGGTAAGTTAGTATAAATTATCTACTTAATTTGAAGTGATATATTGATGTTTCCTTTATATTTTTGAAAATTATTTTGTAGAAATGAGATACTTAGCACAAATTGGAGTTACGATATAAATGTGCAATTAATTTTGTGGGAATTATTTATACTGATTGGAAATTTAATCCTTTTAATGTAACTCGCACATAATGTGCGTTTTTGTTGTTGTTTACTATCGAATAAGTTGTGGTCACTTAATGAAAAATATTTGCTTAATCACAAGAAACACTTATGATCATTTCATTAATATCACTTAAAAATGTTCATTAGATTGTACAATATCGTGTTTTAATTTTCACACTTTAATAAACTATTTTTGGTTCTTACATTTGAATTCAATGAATATAAGTTGTGTTTAGTTGTTTGCATTTTAAGTTAATGAATGTCTATCAGATTCTATAACATTGTGTTTTATATTTTAACCTTTTAATAGAGTCTTCCTAGTTCTTACATCTAAATTTAATGAATATGAGTTGCGTTTGATTATTTTCATTTTAAGTTAGAAGGGTTTTTAGTAAATTTGTTTTATCTCTATTTCAGGAATCAAAATATAAGCAATATGAGGATTGAAGGTCCACTAGAGGCTATTATATGGGGAATTAAATCAAATCTCAGCTAATATTATTTACTCTTTTGTGTTTTTACTTTACTATTATTCAACATTCAATTATCATATTTTACTTTCGCAAATATGCATAGATGTTTTCTTTAAAGTTTTATAACCACGATGCATGCTATGGTTTTGTTATCATTATGATTTATATTTATTATAATATATTTATTAGGAAAAATCATTTTTGTCATTTTTGGTTCGACTTTCCTTTTAAAGTGTTCAAATATGTATATTGCCTTTTTTCTTTTGACACATTTTAATTGGTATTTTTTTTGTCAATCTATACAAATTTTTTAGTTTGCATGTTTTGTAGTAATTATTATTATTATTTTTTTGATAATAGACATAGTTGTGACTTTCTAATTTGATGGATGATACATTTATTGTTATGTTTTTTTTCCTTATCTACCATGCTATTTTTTCTTTGTTACATTTTTTCTAAGGTACTATTAATTTATTATTTCTTTAATTTTTTTATATAAAAAATTTAAATTTTAACTCTTTTTTTATGACTTTTTTCTATGTTCTTAAAAAGTTTTAGAATATTTTAT
Source organism: Sindora glabra (assembly GCA_020226215.1). Taxonomy (NCBI): domain Eukaryota; kingdom Viridiplantae; phylum Streptophyta; class Magnoliopsida; order Fabales; family Fabaceae; genus Sindora; species Sindora glabra. The sequence goes on from CM035227.1 coordinate 16,668,672, forward strand.
TCTTTATTCATCTTTACTCTTTTTCTACAAGCATGGGACTTGATATATTTCATTTTCATTCGTTTCATTTACTTTTATCTCAATAAAACTATTTGTTTGATTCTATTGTATTTTTACTATAATCTTTGAATTATCTAAGATCCCTTCCTTATCCTGTTTGTCATTATATACTTTAATATGTCATTATTTTTCTTAAACTTCTTTTTTATTTTTTTTTCTTTATGCTACAATTCTTGTTATTTGAAGGGATTTTTGTGCACCTTTTTTTGACAGAAAATATGATTCAACATTTCTTCTTCTTTTCTTGATTGAAAATATTAATATATATTGTTGTTTATTTTGCTATCTTCTTTGTTATTATGTCAATCTTGCTACATTCGATCGACTTTTTGTTTGTTGTATATTTTTTTCCTATTATTATTATTTTATATGTTTCCCGTTCACTGATATCTTGTCTTGTATTGCTTATATTGTTTTAGTGAAATTTTTTCGCAACTTAGTTATTTCTTTTTAATGTTCCTTTTTATTCGGTATGCTTTATTTCTATGAAAATAAGTCTTTACTGTTTGATATTTAAGTCTATTTTTTATAAGGATAATTTATTATTAGCATAATTATTTATTTCTCTAAGGAAAAGTTATTAAAAGATTTTTGCATTCCTTATTTTGTTATTTATACTTCTATTTTATCATTTTTTTTATATCTTTTAAGTTATTGTTCTTTTATCTTTTTCTTCATTTTTGTAACATTATTTAATCTATGATTATGACTTAAGAGTTTTGCATGATTAGATCAGTTGATTGAATTTTTTTCTATTAATGACATAAAAAACCTTGAAATTTTTATGATGTGTTATTCATGTTTGAAACTGTCTGAAGAGTGGTTTTGAGGATCTTAATACGATTGAAGTGATATTCATAGATGGTAAGGTAGAATATTTGTATTCTTAACTTTCGAATATCTTCATTTGGTTGAATGTTTTTCTTTGTTTAGGCTATTCTATTTTACTTATTTGATATCTTATATTAACATACTAATTAATTAATAGTTTGTAACATACCACTAACATAAATGATTCTCAGTTTGTAACATACCACTATCATAAGTATTAATATAATAAAGTGATTATATATGTGGCAAAATAATGAAATTCCTTACAAACAAATTTAAGGATATATTTATTAAAGACAAGTGATACTGGGTCCAACATTTTCATATGAAAGAGAATAATAATGATTACAAATGCACAAAACATTTGTGGCATATTATTTTTGTCTAATCTTTAGTTATTATGAAAAAGAAAGCTTTTGCCCCACATTATGATTTTTGAATTTGTATCCTTTGAGGATATACAATGCCACAATTGTCCAAACGAATACTTAATTGGTAAAAGGATTTTAAGATAATTTGTTTAATGTATCATATTTATATTTTTTGTAAGATATTACACAAACTTGATTGGTGATTATCTGTAGATGTTATTGGAGAAGTTACGTTTGTTAGAAACGTGAATGAATAATGGTGCCACAAGTAAAAGAATAGAAGTTATTCTTATTAATAGAAAATTTTCTTTTTGGCAAATAATTGATCTTTATTGAATAAATCTATACATATATTATTATTTTTGCTTATTGTAGTGGTAATCAATTGAAATGTGTGTTGTACGAATCTTATAATGAATATTTCTCTAATTATGTTAAGGACAACAAAGAATTTGTTAATGTTATGGTTTCCTAACTTTGCCATATGAAGATATTTGATGGCAAGTCATTATTTTTATTATTTTTGTTACCAATTTGTTCTAATTTCTCAAGTAATGTTAGTTAACAATATAATCACTTCTACTTTCAATCTCTTTGAGTATTGTCAATTTTTTACAAGCCTTAAAGATTTTATCCAGTCATGACTTACTAGCTAGAATGTGAAGAGTTGAATAAAGAGCAAGCACTTAATTAATTATTTTATAATTCTTCTCTTCTTTCATTTACATGTTACTAAATATTTAATTTTTATAATGATTTTCACTTTTATTTTACGTACTGTGAACTTCTATCCCTTAAAAGTACATTCATGCATCAACTTTTTCGTCATATACAATTTGTGGGGAGATTTTCTATACATAACTTTTAGGAAGAGTATTTTAGATATTGCTTCGTTTTCTGAGATAAATATTTTTGAACTAATAAATCTTAATAACTACTTTTTGTGATAACTCAGTTGCCATAAATTAGTACAATACTTTTAAAATGATAATTTTTTTTATAAAGGTGGCAAGTTTGTTATTTTGGGTATTATGCAAATGATGCAAACCGAGCAACCATCAATTTACTAAATTTGCGGGAAGAAATTCAATAAAGTTAATAGCAGAGATAATTGTTTTAATTGCAATTGTTCATCTCCAATGATTATTCCTAATATGTTATTTTCCTTTCAATTTATACTGTTCTTTATTTAAGCTTCCTCAAGATACTGTTTTAGTGTTTTGCCAATTGGAAAGAATTCACTCTTCATAGGTTTTTATAATTAAATGTTGGTGAGTGATTGTAAGATCAAGTTATCTTTTGTCATATTTAAACTAGATACATCAACAATATGTAAGATAATCGTTACTAGAATTAACGGGAGTTTGCTTAAGGTAAACTAATATTCTATAATTGTATACATTTTATTTTGTATTATATGCCTTTGTTGAATTGTTTTATTTTCTTAGGATGATGAATACATTGATTATTTTGAAATTAAATTTTTTTTACAAGACTTTTTTTTTTAAATTGGATGTCACGCAAAATAATATAAGCGAAGTTTGATGAAGTTACATTATTGTAAGGATGACTGATGATGAATCAATCATCAATGGTTTTATAAAAACTTTATGAAAATTGGAAAGTACTGGTCTTTTTCCCTTTTTTTTTTTGTATCTTTCATAATTTTTACTAAAAATCTAAAGTGTTTTGAATATAAATGATGATTTGTTATTATAATATGAAGATGTGTGCATTACAAATAAAAGTTTAGATAGGACTAACGATATTATAGATGTATGTATGCCTTTTCTTTCTGATTATAGCTAGACTAAAGTCTGCAAGTATAAGATATGTTTCGATTGTAGATATTTGTTTAGATGTTTCATTTTATGTATAGTTATATATTGTTAATGTTAATGTTAATAAGTTGTACTGCATCATTGAATTTGTTATCTACGACAAAATTAATTATTTTGCTGCTAGATGAATGACACTTACTCTATTCATTCAAAGATGAACTTGAAATCGTCTCTTCCAAAGTTATTACCTATTTCAAAAAGAATCCTGAAGATATAGACCTAGATGACCGTACACTTGCTTCTTTGATATCTCCTTAGAATTCTACTACCAAGTTCCGGATGATATCCAAGTTTGAAAAGATTGATTGAAATTTCTTTATTTCACCTTTAGTGCCATGTACTTATTTCTTAGGAGAGTTTAAGTATTAATGTTAGGATGACTTGATAAAGTTGAATATTTGTTTAATGACTGATTTGTTTCATGATTTAAAACATGGGAAGTTATATTTGTCTTTTTTTTCTTGCAGAATATTGTTAAACTTATAATCAAATTATTATTTTTAATAAATGCAATATAATATTTATGACATTTTCAACTATTAGAATGACGTACATCTTGAGGTAGATATAAGTTAATTCAAATCAAGTTAGGGTTTAGTATAAATAAGTTAGGCTTACTTCAAAATTTACTAGCTTACTTAGCTTGTGATATGTTTGTAGGCTAAAATTTTAGTTTAACTTAATTTGTTTATACAATTTAGAAAGCTTCACTTGATTTGTTGGTTTATATAGGCTTAACAATTAAAATTTAAATAAGTTATTGATGAATTTATAAATTTAGATATATATGTCATACATATGTTTCTTAGCAAAAAATAATAATTTTATTAAATAAATAAGGTTTTGAACAAAATTTTATCTCTATTTGTATAGAATTCTTAATAATTAAATATAATAAATTATAATCATATTTATTTAAAATTATAAAAATTAAATGATATAATAATATAAATTCATCACCCATAAACTTTAAAACTTAAAAAGATTGATGACTAAATTGAAGAAAGAAAGGAAGGAACAATGATAAAAGAGTAGCAATTGTAATGCAATTAGTCAATTAATTTAAATGGATTATATTAGGGTAATATATTAGTAAAAGCCAACAAGTTAAGTTTAAAGTTAAATATGTTAGTTTTGTTTAATGAATAGGCCAATATATTGGCTTAGGCTTAGTTTATTTAATTAAATAAATAAGTTAAACTAAGTCTTTAATGAACTAAATCAAGGCGTTTATGAATAACCTATTTTCACCTTTATGTGTGTCCAATTGAAAAATGTGTTTTAAAAATAATATTCTTTTTGAATAAACAAATTCGTTTCATGCCTAATAGGATAGTAGTGTATTGAAGATTATTGATTACACTGAATTAATTAAACCAATAAAGAGAAGGTTGCAATTCTATTTTATATTTTAATTTTAATTAATTCAATCCATTTTACCAACATTCTCCTTAGATTATGTTTGTTGTTTTAATTTATTTTTTTAATTATACCAATTTATCATCATTGTTATCTTTGGATATTAATTTTAATTAATAAAATTTTTATTTAGACCAAGTTATGATTATTATTTGAGAACAATATATTCTATTATGATTGAAATAATTATTTAAGTTTAAATTGGATCAAATGCGGAAGGTATACACATGAAGTACTTTGAAGCAAAATCTTATAAAACCTGTAATAATTATCCCACTTTATAAATTTATTTTGTTAAAATTACGGTGCAACTCATTTTATGATTTGAAATTATAAAATTTCAATTAAAGAATATAGATTATTTATGTCCTCTGTAAAAATACATAATTTCATTCATCATGTAATTATGTTTTTTTTTTAATTTAATTTACGTTATTGTTTGATTCGTTCATTTTGATAGTTAAAAAATAAATAAATTACTTTAACCTTTCCTTAAGTCTTCAAAAAATACATGAATTTTTTCTTTTATTCAAAATCTTGCATAGATCTCTCTTAAAATAAATATGACATTATGGGTCCGTTTAGTTTAGGAGAAAATGAAATTTTTAGAAAATATTTTTTTAAGAAAATGTATTTTTAAAAAATGAATTGATTTTTTATTGTTTGGTGCATAAAGAAAATATATTTTTTTGTGTTTGGTACACAAAGAAAAATTAATTCTTTTTAAAGTAAATCAAAATTATTTACTTCAAAATTATTATAATTTTTTATACTTTTTAAAAAAGAATTTTTTTAATAAAATTTGTGTCATTTTTTATGCTCGTAGTCTAAAAATGATTGGTCTCCAATAATAAATATATATTAAAGGCATTACAAAATTTTATATATAAATTTATACAGTTAGTTTAATTAATTGTTGTAAAATATTATATAATAGAATATCTATCACAAGGAAGAAAGGGAGAATATTTTAGTAAATATTGCATGAAAATGTACGTCTAGATTTTAATAAATAAAAATATATTTTATAAAAATAAAAATAGAGTATCCATTATGAAAATACTTAATAAATAAAAATAAATTTTGTCTGTGCTCATAATCACGATTGTATAATAAGATGAGAAGGCAAAAAACTTGGGCTCAGATATGGATGTACTGAGTAACAAGAAAAATGAATTCTTTTTTTCAAAATAGAAAGTTGCTTTCCTAAAATATAATAGAATTTTCTGGTTGATTATAATTTATTTTTCTATTAATCAAAATTTTTTAATATTCAAATATGAAAAAATTGAAAAATGAATTCCCAAAATTCATTTCCCCCCCAATCAAATGGATCCTATATATAATCCCATTTTAGACTAATAATGTTGAATTCTGTTAAGTCAATAAAAATAACAAAAATTTGACTATATAATTTCATAAATACCTTTCATTCTTCTTCACATAAAGCTCATTTGTTGATATTTTCTGTGTTCTAGCAAATTAAACCGCCTAAATCTAAACATTTTATCTATAAATATTAAAATAAAATAAAAACAAAAAAATGAGTGGTTTGAATCAATCGCATAGAAAACAAGAACTTGAAATTAGAAAAATCAATACAAATCCTTAAAGAAAAAGAAATAAAAAAGCCATATTAAAAACTTAAAGAGAAAAATAAAAAAGAATAGCATGGAGTTTTCATGTTTAAAAACAAAATCTTCTTCACATGACTGTGATGTAAGATAAAATGTTGTCTTTATCTCTAATAAACTCTAAAATCTTACTATTATAAAAATTAATTTTTTATAATAAAAAATTTAAGCTTTTCCCTATGCTTTTATAATAAAAAATTTAAGCTTTTCCCTATGCTTTAAAGACAAGTTCTTTTTCTCATTCCTAAAAAATTCATCATCTTAATCGATAAGAAAATGCGCACAGTAAAATAAGAAATAAGGTTTGACGGTATGAGTCAACCACTACAATAGCTTTTCAATCTTCCATCGTGAGTAGCAAACATTGGCATTGGCTTCCATTGAATGTAGATTGAGAAAAAGAGAAGGATTGAATCTGTTAAAAAACGAAGAAAAAATTACTCAGATGTAATGGGTGCCAAAGTGACTAGATCTCCTCCATTGCAACTCACTCTTCCATCATTTCATATTTGCTCTTGCCACCACTGATGTTTGATTTTGCTTAACCACTCTTGACGACAATGAAAACTCTTTGAAAATGTCTTGTGGAAAATAAATGCTACTCCGAGATTCACCACGATTTTCCTATGAAAAAATATCATCACTGTTACTATTATTGATAAAAAAAAAACTTATTTCTTTTTTAAGAACAATGGAAAGCAATCAAACCCCAAAAAAACCAACTATAGAGGCAGTAGGATTTGAAGACCTACTTCTAATTATGGCACAGAAGCTTAGTTTGAAGCCTTTATGTTAAAACCATGTGGAGGGTTTAAGCTTTTGGCAGACACTTAATTAGGTTTGATAACAAGCAAGAGATCTTTTGGAGATGTGTTTAAAAGAAAGGATATAATCACCTTTTCATAATTAATTTTTTTAAAAAATTATAATTTATGGAATAAAAGAATTAAAAATAATATATTCCTCACATTTTTTCATTAAATGAACTAACATGTATAATTTAAAACTATAAAGAAGGGTTGTGTATTTTACATTTAGTAAAATCGTTTATGTTGTAATACACGTGACCTTTTTATGAGTTGAATCTTCATAAAATCATTTATTAGATTAGATTTATATTTATGTTTATGGTATATGATTAATTTAACAGAGTATTATGTATCATTTTATTCTCAATACTTTATATAGTAGATCTAGTATGATCATCTCTTACAATAAATTCTTGGTTATTCATTGATAAGAATTGTAAAAATCGAGTAGTTCAAAAATTAAATATGATCATCTCCCAATCATTTTATGATATGCAGTGACTATTAACAAGAGGGAAAACCAATCACTATCAAGAATGAGACTTTTTCTGCCTAAGCCTGCATTTAGTCATAGATAATTGTATATTATTGTGTCCATAGTTAAGAGCAAAGAAGATCTAAAGGCGTTAATTCATGACAAAGTGAGTGGTAATTTTAATGTTACAATTAATATTATATTCACGTAAGTATTTCAAAAATTTTAAATTATTCCATATAAATGTAATTTTATTTGTTCATTTTGGAAGGATATTCATTATATATTTTTTATAATATAAAATTATCAATTGATACATTTATTATAATATTAATTTTTATTTAAGAAAAATTGTAATTCATGTATCGCACAAATTATAATCTAGTTTAAGTATAAATTGAAGGATAATAACATGGTATATTATTTAGGTGCTTATTAGGCAATCTCAATTATAAAAGCTATTGAACATATAGAAAAGACTGGGCCCAAACCTCTTTATAAGTCTTTCTAATTAAGTACTAATTGAACGTGACACATTTTACAATAACTATTATGTGGGGTGGACTCACGAACTATACGTATCAATTTGTGATTGATAATAATGGGATTGATGCCAAAGAAGATTGCCTATATCTAGCTTACCAAAGGACTTGCAAGAAAAGGTAATTTCTTATTTCTTTTAACACCCTCAACCAAATGTTCACAAGTACCTTAATTTAAAATCAAGTTGGGTTATAAATTTTCATTTGTCTATTATCAACTAACTTTGTTTATGTTAGGTAACTATTTTTTTATGAGACTAATTCTTAGTTAGGGCAAGAAAATTAAATAGAAAATCCCTCCTAATAATAGCACCTTCAAATATCGAATCCAAAATTTTTGGACTTGTAACACTTTGAAACTTAGATTGCTACCACTAAGTCAACTAATTGTTAATTATTAATTAACTATTTTGTTTAACTGGAAAATATATTTATGTGTTGCATGAATTAATATAACAAAATGTTAAAAAATTAAAATATGAATAAAACTATTTGCTATAAATTTTAATTTTTTGAATTATTTAAATCAAATAAATAATTATAACCAGACATTTTTATATGTGATAAAGTTGATTCTTTATTAAAAAAATAAATGAATCAACTTTAACCACTTAGATTAATATTATATTAAAATTAGAATTAAATTAGCATTAAATACTTGTATTAATCTTACTAATTGAACTAAAACTATATAATTTAGTTCATGTTCATGAAAGAAATTATAAGCATATTTTTATAATTTATTTTTTAAAAAAATAAATAAATAATCTACTATAAATATCTTATCAATTTATATATTATATTTTATAGATATCTTGTGTGAAAAATAATGTAAACTATAAGTTAAATTAATTTTTTAAATTGTTAAATTTTAGATGTGAAGGATATAATTTTGTTTCATTTTTAAAAATGTAAATATATATGTATTTTTAAATATATTTAATAATATAAGGATAATAATTTTTAATTCTATAAAAGTTAAAAAATTAAGCAAAAAAGTCATACATAAGATTTGACCAATAATTATGATAAACCAATCTTAAAGTAAATTACAAATCAAATATGTATTATTATTTATATATTTAAAATTGAATGTGTATCATTTTGTAAACAAAAATGCACCAAACCCTTTGTACTTAAGATAATGTATATGTGACCCCCTCACATATGAAAAGGTACATTTAACCTTCCTGTACTTCAATTTGTGTGCACTTTACCCATATTTGTTTATTTTCGCTTCATAAACTTAATAAGGTACTCATATAATTATCACATGATCATTAAAATATCCTATTTTAAATTAAATTTAGACCTCTTTTTCATTACTTTCTAGTCGTATTTGCATCCTTATAATGTCAAAATTTTCATACTATGATTATAATGTATAATGTGTTAAAGGCTCTTTATGTTTCCACCTTAAGAATGGAGAACTTTTCTATAATTCCAAAAATGATGTTCTTATGCAAATAGTTAATTCAACAACTTGATAATTTATCACTTTTCCTTCCTATGACCTTTCATTCATTCAATAAGAAATTAGATTTGTAACTCATTTTTAATTTGACCTTTTACATGACAAATTTAAGGTTCTTTACTTTTATAAATGTAGTTTTGGGTACAAATTCAAGATATTAACTATCAATTCTAATTCTGTTTGGAGGCATATAGAGCCTATGACATCATTCAAGCTACTGTATAGCAATATCATTGCAAGAAAAAGAGGATTTTATTTCAATAGTGCTGTTATTTGCTATATATTAGTTGGACATAGATTCATATGATAAAGTTGTAGCATTTAATGTTGGAAGAGAGGAACTTAGAGAAATTTTTATCCATCCAAGATATAATAATGAAACTAATTTATTTTCAAGAAAAGAAGTGATATTTTAATAATCATGTGATACTCATGCAATTATTCTGTTAAGTTTATGGGTAAAAAATAAATAGATATGGGTAAAGTGCACACAAATTGAAGTACTTGAGGGGGGTTAAATGCATCTTTTCATATGTGAGAGAGTTGTATGCACATTACCCTCAATATTGGGGGTTTGGTGCATTTTTACCTATTTTATAGTAGAATTAAACTTAAAAACACATATATGTGTGAATGAAAATATAAATGCTTATGTTTAAATCATATTTATCAAATAAGTTTGCTTAATAGTAAAATTATTGTTAATTATATTTATATTTATATTAATTTCTCATCCTTATAATCTGTTTTAAATTCTTATTTTATTTTTACATTTATTTTCTTGTAGTTAGATCCTAAATCTCAATTTCATATGTAATTAGTTCCCTATTACAATCAAATAAATATATATTTATAATTTAGAATAAAAATATAATTAATTAAAATTAGATTAATTATATTTATGATATCATATATTTATTTACTTGTTTATTTTTACTTATTTAGGGTTTAGGGTAAGAATCTAAATACCTTAAATTTAATTAATTATAATTTATAATATATCATAACCCATTTTTTGGATGCATGGTCAATGTAAGAAGTTGCTATAAGCAATAATATATTAGCCTTTTTCTACAATGTACCTAATGCAATGTTTCATGTACAAGTATCCTATGGTTTTCAAAAAATGTGCAGTTTTCAAATTTTAATTACAATTTGTATTAAAAATCATTGTGCAAATTCATTCAAACTATCTTAACAATTACCTTGGTGCCAAAGTTCTTGAGGGCGTCCATTTTCATCTAATTTGATGATAGTTGGACACCTCAGGGAAAGATTCCTAAGAAAAGTATAGAAAAAGAAGAAGAAGAAAATAATGAGTTTCTTTTGAAACTTAGTGAGTAAGTATCAATTAATAGGAAATTTTTATATTTGAATATTAGTGCTTGAATGTAGGGAATCAAGCTTATGTCCGAGGAGAAAACTTTAAAATTATTCCCAGAATAACTAATCATATTCCCATACTTCTATTGTGGAAGGGAAAGAGATTCATAGTAACTCAATTTGTTTATTAAAAGATACAACACATGTATATATATTTTTAGATCCTAACTAAGACTTCTTTAAGAGATTACTACATCAAACGCATACAAAAAGTAAATCTTAATCTCATTATAAGTCATTAACAACTATACGTGAGATCACATACACTTTTCTATTTATAACATAGATTTCATTAATAATAATACATTCATTGTGATCATCCTCACTTATTAGTGTCATTATTGACACACACATAATTAATCATACTATAATCCCATTATATCATACACATAATAACAAGATAAAGAAGATAAATAAATTTCCTTATGACTTTTAATTAGCTTATATACTCTACAAGCTTCACCCTTGTTTTTTTTAGGTTAACCTTATAGCTTTTCCAAACTATTTCCTTAAATCCAATTTTCAAATATCACATTTTTCCACATCATGTTGCATATTTCATTCCTTTCTTATATCATATCTTAAATTGAACTCATCATATTTTCATGGCAATATCATGCCTCAATGCATAGTTATATATCTCATTTCATCTTATAGATAGATTAACAAGTTTAGTTGTATCACATATTATGTGTCACAACATGTCTAATATTCATTTCTTTTTATGAGCAAATAACATTTATATCCTTATTACATAGCATATGGCATAAAACCTCAATTTCCTATTTCATGGTCACACTTTTATGTAAATAACTTAAAGTTATTATATTCCACCTTATCTTGATATTTAGAAACCACATATTCCACATCTCATTTTATTTCATTATGGTCAAACCTATTACATTTTAATCTTAATATATGCCTATTAAACCATGCTATTATTCACATAAAAAAGTGTGTGAAATAAGGGAATCAATGATTAATTTTTAGTAGTTTAATAGTCAATCATTTGCTTCTAGAGGTGGTCTTTTCAATGGGTAAATGATTAACCATTCACTATTGAAGTTAACCTTACTTAGAATTTTAAAACAATGGCTAATCATTAGCTAATCATTGTGAACAAATGATCAATTGTTCATTTGGGTTTCTACTGAAATCCTAGTACAACAAACATTGTTTATCTAAGAAATTTACCATCTTAATGCATTCATTATGCAACCAGCCCATACTAACTCACTAATACACATTTATAACACCTTATATAAGTTTTTTCTATCATTGAATTGAATTAAATATCACATATAGACCTATTCCAAAGATTTTCTATTAAAACCTAAAACTTAAGCTCAATGAAGTAAGTTGTCACGACCTGTTCTTATAGCCATCGTGACCGGTGTAACGGCACTTAACTAATAAAAGATTATTAATTAAATACCTTTACAAGCCTTATTTTATTACATCGACTCATAACACCTGAATGTAAATTTTTTTTTTCATATATAAGAAAATATAGTAATACACATACTATTAGTATTACATATAATGTCACAAAACATTTATGCGTATGCATATCAAGACATATGAACAATATACAAAAACTTTTCATGCAATTGACTACTGACTTATGGTGACAGCTAGGAATTTAAGTAAGTGTCAAACTATCTGTGCAGGTCCTGGTTCATCCTCTATAAAAGAAAAAAAAACATAACAAGCAATGAGTATTTAAAATACTCAGTGAGTAATAATTATCCTTTTATTGTACTATTCCTATATTGTAGGATCATCAATTATGACTAAAGATTTAATTTATTTTTTTACTCAATATTATCCACAAATAATCTCATCTAAAATATATAGTAAGACATAATTAGACTAAATATTAATAAATGACTAATCAAGTACGAGATTTCTCCTTATATCTTCAGTCCAACCTTATCCCCCGCCACCAAGGCTGAAGCCCCTAACCTTATCTCTCCAACGCTTACCACCCCTCTCCTTCATTTAGAAGGATGTAGTACTCCCCCCATAAATCATAGGAGACAAGACTCAGAAGCATAACAATGCTTTAGGGTCCACTAGCCTTTCAAGGTGTATACATAATCATATCATGTGGGTGTGGTCCAGTGCACCCACTAGTCATTTAGATAATATCCATTTCTAATCATTACACACAATAACAATCATACATACAAAACATTCATTCAAACAAAAATACAAGAATTGAGTATTAAGGAATTCTATATTTATCCTATTTCAATACTTAAGAGTCTTACTTTAATGTCATGTTTTAAATTTCCTATAATATCCAATTAATTTCATTTTAACATTCCACCATCTAAGCATGTTCTAATAACACAACAATGCATCATCAAAATATTAAATATCAAGTTTTTCCTATATTTCCTCACTCTAGTCTATTGTTCACGTATTGTATTCCAAAACAAAGTAATAAGGGACATGTTGAAATGGGGAACCCTTTATGGTATCCAAATCAACTCTAAAAATCACTAAATTATTATAGGATGTCCTTAACATGTTTATTAACAAAATTGAGCTTTAGGTTTCACAAAAAGTTCGGAAAAATTGCCCAGAAAATTCCTAGATTAGGCCCTTCCAAATCAGTTCCAGTACTAGACAGCATTGGAGTTCCGAAATCTAAAGATTTATTTGACTAAGCAACTAAACTTCAATTGCCACAAAATTTTTCCAACATATTGAAGGTACAGAAATTTTTTCAAAATTTTTCAACACTTTTAAGGGCCTCAATTAATTCAATTACAAAAGCAAAAATTTCAACATTCTGTTTTTGACTGGTCTGGACCTATGCACATGAAGGTTTCTATTTCGAGTTTCTAATCATTTTAGAAAATTATCAATAATTTCTATATGCATCCTAACATCATTTAAAGTTTATAAATGAATGGTTTGGAATTTTTAAGGAACTATAGCTTCATCTAAAAATTTGTGACTTTATACTGTAGCTTCAACAATTCCAGAAACACTGTCAACAAATTTGTTCTTGCTAGATTTTGCCATCAATCACCACATAAGGCTATTTAATCAAAGTTTCAATCACTCATACCTCTTAGTATCATTCTATTATTATCAAGAGGCTTCAAGAACTAAAAATTTCAAAACTATGCCTTCCATGCATGGCCACAATTATCCAATCCACCATAGGCAATTCTAAGTGGTATTTTACTAGCTAAACTTGTAGGAATTGCTTGAAGGTAAAAGGAAAATTGCCACTCACCTTCAACTTGCAATATTCTAAGCTTCAAATTCTCTTCTACAAAGATAGGTTTATGGTTTTAGGAGGAAGGAGGTGAGATTTTCAATTTCAAAAAGATTCTTGCAAGAAAATTGAAGAAAAAGAAGGTAGGAAAGTGATTTACCCTAAAATGTATGATTAAATCTTCTTATTTATGTGTTTAGATTGGCTTGGAAGCTTGATTTCTTCCTACTATGGCAACAAACATTTTAGTTAGCTCAAGGGGAGAAGATGGTAATGCAGTTTTTTGAATTTTCAAGAGATAATCTCTATATATGTAGAGAAGGGCTTTTTTGAAGAATTATGGAAAATTTTTTAGAGTTCTCAAGATTTTTTCCTTGATTTTTCTTAAAGTCAGTAGCAAATTTAGGCTGATCCACGTTTAGCTTTCTGTTTGAAATTTGGAAAAAATTTAGGCAAAGCTAAGTCTTTTACAAAAAATTACAGTTTGGCCCCATAATTTTTCATAATTCCAATTTTTCCAACTTCCTTTAGCCATTTTTCAATTTAGTGCTTGGGCTCACGTTTGGGCTTTTTTTTTTTTTTTGAAATCCAATTCTATTTTGAACTATCTTATAATTTTTCTAATTAACTTAAGCATTTTGAAACAACTTTCCAAGGGATCACCCAACATAATATTTCTCTAGACTAAGCTCACTTAATCATAATATGTTAATATATTTTTTTACTATTATTATTTATTTATTATTTGAAATACTATCGAGGGATATTACATAAGTTCAACTAAATCTTTGAGACTAAGGTTAAAGGTTCACTCGCTTATTATTGAGAAGGTTTTGGAAGGTCGGATTCATCGCCTTGTAGCCTAAACCAACCAAGATTTCAAAGATTTCAAGTTAAGGGTTCATATTTGCTCCCATTTGGATTTTATACCTAAATCCTTATAAATCTCAAGAATACCATGAAAAATCTAGTTATCAAGAAAGTCTTACTTCATTTATGTGAAGGACTTGATAATGATTAGCTTTCTTCTAACTTAATTGATAGGAGATTTTAAAGGAGAAGTAGAAGAAGTTAGAAAGTTGAAAGTAGGAGAAGGAGATCCGGTGAAAATGAGGAGTAGTGCCCCTAGTGAGCTGAAGTTTATGTTCATAAATAGGAGTAGGATCATTATAGTCTTTTTTTCCTAAATCTCTTTCATACTTACATTCTTACTTACAATTTTTAGTCCTTTTATTCAAAGTTTTTTCTTCCTTAACATAACATTCCCATTTTCTCTATCAAAATTTGTTTATCTTAATTGAAACTTCCATCTTAAAAGTTTAATTACCATAATAATTAGCTAATTAATTATGCCTCTTACAACATAGAATTTTATAACTCTAAGAAAAATATAATCAAGTATTTGAATAATAAAAATTTTATTTTAAGGGTACAACGTAACATCACATGTTTATTTATTTATCTACATATTTTCATTTATTTATTTATACTAAATTTAGAGGTAAAAATGCGTGATTAAAAAAATATTTAAGTTTACATGATTAAAGACATGGGTTATCAATTAATTTAAGAAAAAAATAAATTTAAAAAAATTGATAAGCAATAAGCTACCAGTTACAAGTTACTCAATGTAACTTATCAAATTATAACTTATTTTTCCTAGTGAGTTAAAGTGTGAAATATCTCTACATGTTTGTTCATATCTTATTGATAAAGTTAATAAGTTATAAGTAATTCATTTATTGTGTGAAAGAGAGCCAAATTTACTTAGAATGTTCATTTCAATTGTATCATAAATGTATTACAAAATTAATAATGTAGATATTAATTTATTTTTAAAGAAATCACATTGAAAAATTGGCTGAATTATCGTGAAAAACAATTATGAATGATTCACTCTTTTTGTTTGTTTATTTTTTAAATTGAATTGTCAATTTTTTTAAAATTTCAGGAATTATTTATTAATTTTGAGACTTTTCTAAATCCCACCCAAACCCCGGGCGCCGCCAGAACCAGTGAAAGTGAGGTCAACTACTATCAAACTTAATTAATGATTTTTTGTGGTCACCAATATGTTGATCAGAAAGAACCCAAAAGAGAAAAAGTTAAGCGTCAATTGAAAGTTAGGAGGTTAGCATCAATGCATCATTGACCATGTAAAGGAGAAGCGCCCGAGATTGGTTGAATCAGTGGAACGCTGCCGCAGCAGATTACAGCCTGCGTGAAGGAAGGAACCAAGTGGGCAAATACATATCTAATTACATCATCGATGGCTATATAACAACTATCCAACAACCAAGAAACCATGTATCACAGGTGCAGTTGTTTGTTGTTGACGCTGTTTATATAAAAATACCAAAACTATCAAATTGGGTAATCCTTCCCAATTTTCTATTTGCAGTGTTTTCCAATCATAGCCAGCTAATCTCTTTACATGTCATTACCTTCCACGCCTCTAATCTCTCTGTCTCTGTGATGCCATTCTAGACTAAGAAATTTTTGTAAGTTGAGAATTGCATGAAATTGCCTTCAATTTGTGGAAGCAACAACAAATGAGTGAAAGAACTCTGGTTCCAATATTCGTTTTCTGGGCTCTGCTTACTATCATCACTCCCACACTCATTCTCTTGTCGGAGAACTCAAATGCCGAATTCCATGTTACTGGTAAAAATCTTCAAGGAGGATGAATTTGGCTACTGTACCTTGCCTTTTTTTTTTCCCCTTCTTCTGCTCAAGATGTTCATGATTGCATTCTGTGTCGTTGGGATTCAATTTTGCAGGAAATACATCTGAAGCAATGAAGGCTAGAAGAATGATGGGTTATAATGAGAATCATACAATTCAAACGCCGCCAGCTGCAGCCGCGGTTGCTGCAGATGAACCGGCCGCTCCACCAGTGGCAGCGCCACCAACGCCGTCCGAGAGAACGAAAAGAATTAATATGACAAGCTCATATCATGATTATAATTATACACTTGGAAGCAATAAGACAGACGATGCGAATGGATTATTTTCTTCCAAGAAACAGGTCAACCAAACAGAACCCAGATCAAGTGCTTGAATATCGGCAATTATACCGTGTTCCCCTCCAAAACTACGTAAGTTGCCAAGAGAATATATTAATTTATTTATTGTAAATAATAACCTTCTATACTATGTTTAATTTTTTGAAGCTGAATAGGTTTAGCTTTGAAGTTTAAACAAGTTTTTGTTGGTTTTGGTTGGAATTGGTTGTTCACAACAGTGAATGTTTCTTTCATTGTTATAGAAAATAAGATGAAAAACGCATACTCTTTCGTGTTGGTTAAACAATTGAGTAGCAATATCAGATTTTGTACCAGCAATTCTTGGCAGAATAATGCTGTAGTTAAGTAGAACAAAAAAAAAAGTTAAATTCAGTTGTGATTAAAATGTTATTTTACCTAATTTGGGGACACATTACATAGTTCGCTTGCAGCTTACAACACCCATCCGTTATAATGATTAACTAACAGTATACATTTTCATACCATATGGCATTAATATTTCCATGGATGGTACTTGCTTTCCTTATTGACGAAGCATGCCCTTATGATTCTTAATAATTAGACTCTGGTTGCATCACTTAAAAATACCACAAAAGCACTTTGGCCTTCGACACGCACGCATTACCACATGGAAGTATCCCACACCATAGATTTCCTCTTCATTTATATCTCAAAGGGTGAGATATTATTTTTTATACTTTTTTATTAAAAGAAAATGATATTTATAATTTTGATAATGAAAGAAAATAATCTCTTTTTTAGAAAGGAGGGAATTATTTTCTATCATACTCTTTTTATTAATCATTGAATATATACAAAAGAAAAAAAATATAAAATATTTTTCACTATCTCAATGATTTATAATTATGATCTATAACTCAATTTATTTTTCAAAAGATATTTTCTGTAAAAAAATCCTATTTTTTATGTATAAATAAATAGTTTCATGTGTCTTTATACCTTACAATTAAAAAAAGCAATACTTAAAATTACAGTAGTAGAAAAAAATAACTTTATCTTTAAAAAAATTATCTTCTATTAAACTTTTTATATTAAATATTGAACATATAAATAATTTTTTATCATATTGATATTTTATTATTATATTTCTAAAAAGGATACTTTCCACCAAAATAAATAAAATCTTCATATATATATATATATATATTAATAACATGATCGATATACCGCTTAACACACATAATATCCAAATTTTTTGGGTTTGAACCCAAAATACTGAAACAAGAGAAAATCCAAAAACACATTGGTCGTCAACGCACCACTTAAAGTAACGGCTTCATTCATATACTTTAATTATGTACAACCAATCCAAAAAACATTGCATTCAGATCTTTTTTATTTTGAAGATTAAAAAAATAAAGAAATCTCAAACAAATTGGTCAAGTTACTCTTCCACAGTAGTGTACTTGACATCAGGATACAGCTCGGAAGCCTCAACGCCAAATGATGGGTCACCCCTCACGAACACGGTGTGGTTGATTGCCAATTCCACCTTGGCATCAACAGGGGACTCTGCAAGCAAATGGCAAGTAAATTCCAGCCAATCAGTTAGATGCAAACCACTAGGTTTCTGCAATTTATTATGCAAAGTATACTCATTAACACACCTGTAATTTGCTTGAGAAGTTGCTCTTCTGGAATGTAAATTTTTCCAAGGGTCTAGCCCGTTTTCTTCTCCCACAAGGTAACGAGGTCATTGAATGAGTGAATGTTCTTGGGTAGGTTGAGGCAGAGATACTTGTTCAGAGTCCTACAGTCATCCACAACTCTTATGGTGTTTGTTCCAATGTCCACTTCGGAGTTACAAATTACTGCACCGTTTCAAGAGAAAATCGCAGACATTGAATTTTAGATATGCGCATGTGCCTATGTAACTTACGTGTACCAAGTCGGAAATGGTTAAGAATAATAAAATTGGCCATAGTTTATCGACAAAAGGATAATCAGATTATGAATTCAAACACCTCACTCACTGGTAATTAGTGTTATACACACACGCGTTGCTTCTCATACTATTTCTTAAACATGCAATGCAAATTAACTTGATAGAGTATGAATCAATTGGCATACCTATTTAAAACAATTGGGATCAATTTGATCCAGATTTTGTCATTCTACATGTGTAAGGGACAACGAAAGAAGTAGTGCATGCGGGAAAACTGACATTTTTAGTTACAGTCTACGTCGAGTTAGGATATCAAAGATGGTACAATTTGAAGTACTTTTCTGACTATCCCTGGGCTCAGTTTATGTTCAATTAAAGACAAGCATTTTATAATTATGGAGGAAGGGACGGGGTGTGATGAAGGCCAGAGAATTGGTGTATATGTGGGTGGAGTTACCGGTGGTATTTCCATCGCCAAGAATGGTGACTTTGTCTCTAGAAGTAGCTGTGGCATCTGGCTGTGCTAATGTGGAAAGGTAATAACCAGCAAGGAGTTTACAGAAGATACAAGGGTAGGGTATGCCTGCAGCCTCAATGGCACGTCGGATTTGGACGTTGATTTCAAACGCAGATTTTGCTGGCTCCACTGTATTCTCGACATCAATCTCGTTCCCAAGTTCCGAAGGCTTAAATCTCTAAAAAAGGGGGGAAAAAATAGTACTTTGCGACCATTCCCACAAATAAATAAAATTGAAATAATACATCAAATTAAATTAACACTTAATTCAATACATCATCAACATGATTAAATTAAAAAAATAAATTGATCCTAAATCATTAAACTTGATGAGCTGTTTGAGAACTGAGAGAATAAAGATCGGTTTCTTTACGAGATTTTTCCAACGCATTGTTCCTTAAACTTCCATGTCAAGAAAATCAAATTAAAAAATGGATGCTAAGAGGCCAACCTTGATGTAATGGCAGCAATGATTTTGACCTGATCCCCCAGCAGATAGGGACCCACCGCAGATATGACCGCGTCCATTTGTTTGATGGCTTCCACCAACCCCTTATGGTCGTCAAGATCTCGCTGCCATTGTGTTCCAAACCATTGGTAAATTACTCTCCAATGTTTCTATTTCTCCTATTAACTAATTGCTCTCAAATTGAGACTTACGGGGACCAAACTAACCCCCAAATTCTTGAAATGGTGGTGAATTTGTTCTTTGTCGGAGTCAGAGACAGTGATCTCTCTGATTAAAGCAAAAGTGGGGTGGCCAGCCTTTACACTTGCTTCCACTACGTATTTGCCGATTTCGCCGGTGCCTCCTATTACCAGGATCTTGCTTTTCTCAGCCATGGACAACAACATAGACCTTTACTGATTTCTTCGCAACTACGGAACCAAGATGAGAGGCAAAAGAGAAAGAGAGAAAAAAAAAGGGGGGGGGGGGTGGAGGGGCGCTAGTTTTCACTTTTCCGACTTAAGCGTTGGGTGAAAATCAGTTAATAGTTGTAACCATTAGTTAATTTAATTAATTATTAATTAATAATTAATTATATTAACTGATTTAATTAATTGATTATATTAATTATTTGAATAAAAATATTTAGTAAAATCAACTGTTTATAAAATGACATATAAGGATATGAGTATATTTTATAAATTATTTAAATATTTTTTATTTTAATATTTTAAATTTTATATATTAGTTAGTATATTAAATTTTCTTATAAATATTATATTATTATAATTTATTATTAAATTATTAGATATTTTTAAATTAAATAATTTTTAAAATTATTATAATTTATTATTAAATTATTATATATTTTTAAAATTAAATAGTTTTTATCAATAATATTATATATTTATTTATTAAATAATTTTTAAAATTATTATAATTTATTATATATATTATAAATAATATATTATTATATATTAAATATTTTTTAAAATTAAATAAATATGCTTTTTATAATTACTAAATTTTTAAGAATTTTTACAAAGAATAAAATAAAAAATATGAATATTTATTAGGAATATTTTCATTATTTTTTTAATCAGCTGATTGAAAATACTGCCCCCTTAGCGTTTTCAATTTCAGCTTTTTAAAGGTAATCAGTTGATTACCAAATACCAAAATCAGCTGATTGACAAGTCAATTAGCTGATTTTGATCAAACCAACTAACAGCCATTCAAAAAGTTATTTTTCAAACACAGCCTTAGTATGCGGACAGCTTCCGGTTTACAAGCTCAACCCAAGGACTCATAAACCCACCTAATCCTTTTTATGAACATTTTATATTTATATTTGTCAGAATTTGAAAAACAAAATGTTATTAGCTTAGAGTGCAGTGCAGGAAATTAGACTGTCCTTGAACCCGTTGATTTTCAATGTATTTGGCAAATTTTTCTCGTTATTTGAAGCAAGAGTTGTTGGGTAAAAAAATTACTGAAAAACTCAACTGTGACGCTCTTAAAAACCATCTCATTTATCATATTGATCCTAGTTGAGTCATATTCATTAACTATTTGCATCATTTCTATTTTTTTGGTCAATTTTAGAAAAATAAAAATATAGTTTTTAATTTAAAATTTATTACTTTTTTATTGAAATTTATAATTTTAAATAAAAATATTTATATTTATTTTCCTCTAAAATTCACTTTATTCGTTTTGGAAAAGAATCCTATTTCATCTATAAATAAAATTGTAGAATCATCGCGTTCTTATGTACATGTCTATATGTCTGTCCTTTCCATCTATAACATAAATTTTGAATCTTTTGTTTTATAGTGTGAAAATTCAACACATTCCCAATCTACAAACCGTTGATTTTTTCTAGAAATAGTAATTTTGAATCTTTTGTTTTATAGTGTGAAAATTCAACACATTCCCAATTTACAAACTGTTGATATTTTCTAGAAATAGAGAAGTCAAATCTATCTTTAATTTGGAATTGGATTTACTGTACCCTCCATTTTAATAAAGAATGCGTAACCACAGTAAAGCCTAACTCCCTTGTGTGAAAAGGTGCGGCAAAGAGAGTGAAAATAATATTGTATTTGATATAATAGAATGAATAAAAAGTGAAATGAAATGGAATGAAATATTTTATAATTATATTTGTTATAATAAATATTGTAAGAATGAAATAAAATAGATATTAATGACACTTTAAAAAAATTGTAAAATTGAAATTATATTTATACGGAAAATGGTATTCTTTTTTTTTATAACTTTTGTTTTGATAAATAGATGAGTGATTAAACTATTGAACACAATTATGTGTAAAGATTAAAAATTGAATATTGTATATAATGAAAAGTATAAAATCTTTAAATAATATCAAGTATCGCTTGAATAAAAAGCTTTTGATTATAACTTTATTATAATTGAACATTAAAAATCATACTTATTAATATTATAATTAACAAATAGATTTTTATAATAAAATTTTAATTTATCAAAATTTTTATATTAAATAATTTTTGTATGAAAATATAAAAATATTTTATTTTAATTTTATTATTACAAATATAATTATTAAAATATTCTAATAATATAAAATTAAAAAATATATGTTGTTTTATTATTTATCAATAGAAGATAATGTTTAAATATATAAAAGATGTGAAAGATAAAAATGTAAAAATTTCGTTTTACAAATGATGAAACAATCATTTTATCACTTTTATTATTAAATAAAAATTTTATCATTTGATAAAATAATTATTTTATAGAGAATAAATATTCTCATTCTATAATATTTATTAAACATTTTTTTTTCATATTTGGTTGTACCAAGAATGCTACAAGAGTATAGGAGTAGCATCTGCTTGGATTGGGACTCGGGAGAATCCTTGACTTTGGATCCGGGAATTCTGTGCGCTAGCTTAATGTTAACGCGAGTTGACGCATGTGTGGAGCTGGTTTGGTTTAGTTGTTTAAACAAATTTCTATGTTTTGATTGGGACTTGGGATGGATGGTTAGAGAAGGTAAGAAAAAAGAGCAGAAGCTGCCAAGACTTAATTCACTTTTATCATTATCAGCCGTTTAAATACAAGCGAGCCCATACAAGCATTGATTCCCAAGACTCATTTTCACAACTCATACAAATATTAAGAGTGCTGATCTTTTAATTAAAGATAATAAGAAGAGGACCAGTAGCGTAATTCAACACCTCGAGCCCCATATTCATCTCCCCCATTATTTATTATTAAAATCCAGCATTAGTACATGAGGACTATTTTGATTCTCAGACGAACTGGTCGAGGTATTCCTCAACGGTGGTGTACTTGACATCTGGGTATAACTCAGAAGCCTCGACTCCAAATGAAGGCTCAATCTCGAAGTTGGTGTGATCACCCTTCACGAACACTGAATGGTTGATTGCCAATACCACATTTATTGGAATTGGAGACTCTACAATTATTCCATAAAATCAAGGGAGAAAGATGCCCAAATACGTGGAATTAGAACTCTGAAGAGCTAGAAGGGTACAAAATTTGAACTTTAGGGAACTTGAATTCATTTCATACCTTGAATGTCCTTGAGGAGTTTTTCTTCTGGCACATAGATTTTCTCGAGGGTCTTTCCGATCTTCTTCTCCCACAGGGCGACAAGCTCATTGAATGAGTAGATGTTCTTGGGAGGCCTCAGGTAGAGAATCTTGTTCAATGTCCTCGGGTCATCGACAGCTCGTATGGTGTAGGTTCCGATATCATCTTCCTTGTTGAAAATTGCTATACCAATTTAAGCAGGTACAATCATTGTGAGTCTATATTGATCCAGTTGGGGGGGAGACCAACTCAGAACTGCTTTAAGAAATACTCCTATTATATTTATTTATTTTTTTACAAACTATCATTTTCTTGTTAATTATACATATAATTATTCAAAATTAAAAAGCTTTTTTTTTTATTTGACTACTTTTAAAATCACTATTCAACTTATTAGATTAATTTCTTCGACTACTAGTATCTTAACTTCAAATTTTATTATTAATAATTTTAAAAGATTATAAAACTTATAATTACCATCATAAACCCTCAAAGAAATTAATTAGTTTAACATTGAGGTTGATTAATTTATTTTATTTTTGAACATTAATATATACAACTATCTTTTAAGGATAACCGATTTGATCTACATTAGAAAATTGCAGACTGATTCCTTTTTATCTTAAAAAAGTTGTTGGTCTGCAAGCTGACCTGCAATCCGAGCGGATTCAATTCACAATTTGTGTGAATTCCACCTATTTAAATCCGCCTTTTTACAGACATATTCTTGATATGTCCGATTCACAGAAAAAAATAATCTACAAACCGGCCCGTCAGACTTGCTGGCCTCAAATCCGTTAAACATCCCACCCCTTTAAAATCATAACTGGATCCTTAATTTCTTGTAGTATCTCCGTAGTACATGACAAGTTTTAAAGGTTAAAAAAATTGGAGTAAATGTGGGAAGCAAATATCACCTTTGACATTGCCATCGCCTAAAATGATGACTTTGTCCCTGGGAGGAGCAGAGGCACCAGGCTGAATCAATGTTGGAAGAAAATAGCCGGCAAAGCAGTTGGAGGACACGTAAGTGTAAGGTATGCCTTCGGCCTCGATGGCACGCCGGATTTGAACTTTGATTGCAAAGGCTGATTTTGCTGGCTCCACGGCGTGCACTCGGTCCACATCGTTCCCAAATTCTGAAGGGAAAAATCTCTGCCCATATGACATGGAGTATTAGTTTAGAGCTCTACTAACGGTCAGAATTTCTTAGATGGGAGTTCTTCACCCTTTTATGAATTTTTTCGTGCATGGAATTTTACTCGATGTATAAAATTTAATTATTCATATTGAATTTTGTATTTTTTAAAAAATATTTAATCTAATAATTTATTATTCACTAATAAAATTAAGAAATTATTTGACAAATAACTTTTTAATTAGCTAAAAGTTGATTTGATTATTTTTAATTATTTAATTAAATCAATTAGCTAATTTGAATATTTGATAAATAATTATTTTAATTAGTTTATTAATCTTCAAACAACCATTTTGAAAAGTTAAGAATAATACTTTTTTGAAATAATTGATATGCATTTAGTATAGAAAACAATATTCTTACCCATAATTATAATTTTTTTTATACTTCCATCCTTGATAAATAAAAAATATTAAATCATATTTATTTTTGAGAGAAAAATAGAATATATATATTAAATTATAATTATTTAATTTTAAATAAAAATTAAATATTTATAATAAATTATATTAAATTATTTACATAATTGTAAAAATTTACATGAATATTATTACATCTTTTCTATCAGATTGTATAAAAAAGAAGAGAATATATATTTTATTTTATAGTAAATAATAAAGAATATATTGAGAAAATTATTAATTTTTATAGTAAAAAATAATACATATTAAGAAAAAAAATAATGGGATGATATTACTTGTAAATTGATATATTTTATACTTAAAATGCATAATTTATCAATAATTTTAATGATAAATATATGAATTTTAAATTTAATATAAAAAATTACAAAATAAATTTTAATAATTATTGCATCTACCAAAATATTCGAGCATTTCTTAATTAAAAAATTATAATTATTCATTTTTAAAGAAAAATAAATAAGTATAATAAATTATAATGATATAATTTTAAAATAATTAAAATAATAAATAATATATTATAACCTGAAATATTAGTAAAATAAAAGAATACTTAGATAAATTATAAAATATATATATCCTTATATATCATTTTATATATAAATATTAATAATAAATAATTAATTTTATTAAATATTTTTATATAAATAGTTAATGCTATTAATTACTCAAATTAATTAATATAATTAATTATTAATTAATAGTTAATCCAATAAATTAATTGCTAATATAATTAATTGCTAAACATGACCTAATTGATGCGTACATTTAATTTTACTTTACCAGATACATGATAAAATTGAACTTTCTAAGATGTTGTCTAAACGTATTTCCTTTTTTCTAGGGTAAAAATGCCCAGAAGTGTTAACATCATTATTATAATCTTTCAGTTTTTGAAGAAAATTAAATGTGAAAAATATGCGCGTATTCCTTTTTGCAGCGAGCTTGTATCTATTTAAAAAAAAAAAAAATCGGTGATTCTATAATATACAAAAAACGAAATTTAGAATATTCACGAACTAAAATAATGCCAAAAAAAAAAAAATCTGTGGACTAAACATCAAACTTCGTCACTAGTTATTGATGAAAGTTGGACATTATGTATCTCTTTCACACCAACCTTGATTTTTCTTTGGATGAAAGTTGGACATTTTGAAATGGCGGGGCCATTTCCAGATTGTTCCTAGCTAATGGGCCTACATCTTCCCACCTTTTCCCGAAGCGCAAATCATATGAGTTTGACAGGATTATATTTTATACTTCTGATTTTTTTTTATTAATATATACATTCACTTTTAAAATATTTTCACAAATAAAATATAATAAAATTTAATTTTTAAATTGTAATTTTTTTAATATTTTATATTTTACATTATATATTAATATATTTTCTTTAAAAAATATTTGATTTTATATGTATAATTATATTGTAATATTTATATATTAAAACATAAAAAATTAGTCTTCGAATTGAAATGATACTAGAAAAGATACTGCAGTTAGAAACTTAACCTTATCACAAACTTTAGAACAATAATAAAAGATGTTAAGTATAGTCGGTCCAAATATCACAAAAATTACTGTGTAATTTACCTTTCGTTCAAGATCTCAATTCCATTTAGTTATTAATTGTACAAAAATGTTTCCATCAAGAGAACGAAGAGAAACTAACCTTAACATTACCGGCTTCTTTGATAGCAGAAATGATGTTAACTTGATCAGCCAATTGCATGTGACCCACAGCCGAGATAACCACGTTCACCTCCTTAATCGCCTTCACCAAGCTCTCATGATCGTATAGATCACCCTGCAACCACCATATATGTTCAGTTTCAAACTGTTAATTATTCTGTCTATGTTTTGGATAAAGCCCCCCGTGAATGACAATTGGTGGTTTTGACTTACATAGAGCAAAGTGACGCCCAAGCTCTTGAAATTGTCGATGAGTTTGGACTTTAAGGGATCGGAGAGAGCGGATTCCCTGACGAGAACGAAGGTTGGATGGCCAGCCTTGGCGCTTGCTTCGACTATGTGTTTGCCGATGTAGCCAGTACCTCCGATTATCAGAATCTTACTTTTATCAGCCATTTGCTTGCTTGCCAACTGTACTCACTCACCTCTTCAACAAGTTTCGCAGGGAAAATCAGTGATGGATTTGGACCGTGCTCCACAATGGCGTTTTAGCCACTATTAATCCACCGGGGGAGCAATTTGAAGTTACTCTAATACCCTTTAGAGCAAAAGTCAAACATTTGGCTCCTTGGTGCTTTTCATTTTTAAACGGATTAGATTTTTTTAGATGTAGTTAAATCATTATATATATATTAAATTTGAATGTAATAAAAATATAAAATTTTAAAAAAAATATTGAATGTCATTAAAATTTGAGGTTCTCAATTAAATGGATTAAGTTTAAATTACATAATATTTTATTTCTTTTCATTTATAATTTTAAAAATTATATTTATACTACTACAAAATTCATCAAAGAAAAATTCTTGATTGCTGTCATAATTTGTATGTTCATAACCACTAAGATCTCTTCACTTTATTGTTATTAAAAAAAAGTAATACGATAATTAATCTCTTAATTGCTTTTCTTTAAATTTATTTCAATTTTTATTGATAGTAGGTATATAAGTTGTATGTACATTGAATAAGTAAAATTTTTTCTTAATTAAAGATTTTATATTAGAATTCAGTTTACTTGGTATAAATTACATATCAAAAATAAAAATTTTCTTTATCTTAATATTTTATTTGTTATAGTATTATCAAAATTTATCTTTTAATTCAATTTTAAACAGTTTTTTATATAGTTTAGGCAAAAAAAATTTACAATAAATTGAAATAATTTCTATTAAAAAATGATTCCAAAACAAGACATTGAAGCCATGAGTAAAAAATTTCGGCCGCTAAGTAATTTTCTTTTTCCTGCTAAATGTACGTATATAGAAATCAAATTACATTTTTTTGCATGAACCAACCTAATTACTATTACTATTTATTTTAAAAGAGAAAACTTAAATAAAATTTTTTAGATTTTTGTTATAAGATTTTTAAATCAAATCACAATATGTATATTAATTTTTTGTTTAATTATAATTAATAATAATTATAATATGATAATTAGATTAACTATTACTGTGATAATCATTTTCTTTTAATAAAGCAATTAATACATATATTATGAGCTGATTAGAGAACCTTAAATAGAAAATACATAAGGAATTTAATACTACTTTTTGCAAATTTTTAGAATTTTTTAATTTTGTATGACAATTATATTTTTTATAAAATTGTAAAATTTTTATATTGCATGAATATTCATCTTGCAACTTTAAAAAAAATATGAAAAAAATTCCAACCTTATACCCTAACTTGCAACATTTTATAAGAAGAATTATAAATTTTATAAAATATCGCAATATTTTCATAAAATCACACCACTATTTGCAAGGAAGTACAGGCCTTATATACATAATTTATTAATTTTTAACATTTAACTTTGGGGAAATTACATACTTCCTCCTTGAAGTTTCATTCACTAACAAACTTGATACATAAAGTCTCAAAAAGTACACTTTACCTCCTTGATGTTTGCATTAATTTGAATTCGTTTGCAAATCCGTTAAAACAAACAGCAAACGTCATGATGCAAGTGTGCTCCCTCTATCTAGCAAGTAACAATGACTATATTTTTCATGAATTTGCTCATTCATTAATTTTCTTTAATTTAGTCAAAAAATTAATTTTCTTTAATAAAAGATTGCAATTTATATAAGTTCTAAAAAAATTTCAGTAATATTTCAAGATTTTAAAATGAAACAACTTTCATTCATAAATTTTTCTTCCTTCTTAAAAAAAAAATCCCTTGCATATATTCTATTGTTCAAGAGGCTTGTGTATAAGAATTTTCCACGGAAGCTTCCTGTTTGTTTGTCAGAAGACATTCTTTTTATAGAAAAACCTCATTCATTTGTATATAAATGAAAGAGTGATATATTATTTCTATACTTTATAATTAAAAAAATTATTTAGAATCATACTAATTTTAAGAAAATAATTTTTTTAAAAAAATAAAAAATTATGTTTTATTAAATTCTTTATATTTAATATTAAATATATAAAATATTTTTTATTGTCTTATTCTTTTATAATTATATTTCTATAAAAAATATATTTCATAAAAACAAATAGAATTTGAATTATAACCTTAAATCCCAAAGGTGAGGATGTTAAGAAATTCCCCTCATTCAAAAGTACTTGGATAGAAGAAAGGTGGTGAAAATTTATCCCAAAATTTCAATCTAATTAAAAACTTACTTCATACTTTATTTTAAGTGGGTTAAAATCATATCATATCTAAACCTTATTATAACAATTCCTGAAAATGAACATTATGAATTTAGTATATTTTACCATTCCTAAGAAATCCAATATTTAATACCATTCTTAAGAAATTCGATATTTAATACAATGGAATGTACGGAATAAGGTCACGTACACTTAATTGCGACTATAATGTTAAGCACAAATTTTGCAAATTAACAAAGCCATAGATGGAAGTTTAAAGCAAAATATTTTGGGCTTCACGATTAGGAATTATGTATGATCAAATAGAGCAAAATGAAGAGAGTAAATTTCAAAACGAAGAAAGCACAAAAAATAAAAGATGATAGTTTTGCTACATTCATCATTGTTTGAATTGATGAGGGCGATGATCTTGTTTCGGCACATTATCTTGACCTTGTCATAACTGTTTTCAAAAGGCATTTAGTGACATCTTGACTCCATGATTATAGGTATATTTGACGCCATAAAAAATTAATTTATTTTATTAACTTAATCAATCAATTATAAGATAATTTATAAAGGCTTTTAGCACATTAAAAATTAGTAATTTATAAGTTCTTATTTAATAAGTTTTACAAAATAGCTTATAATTTATAAGTTAGTAACTTTTTAATTTTTTTAATTTGTTCCTTTTTTAATTAAATAATGATCCATATTCTAATTATGTAAATAAATATATAGTATATTCTCATTAATTTAATTTAAATAAATAAAAATAATTAAATAAATAATTATGTGATATTATAAAAGTTAATTAATTAAATTTTCAATAATTATACTAATATGATTTGATTTTAAAATAAATATAAATTAATTTAATTGATATATTTATTTATTTTAACATATCCTTTTGATTCGTTTTACATTTTTCAACTCAAGAGAAGGAAATCCAAAATTGGAGCACATGGGTGGCATATGTTGTTTTGGTGTTAAACTTTAACGTTTTATTTAACATTTCATTATAATCTAAATTTTAAGGGGGTAAAATGCAGCTTTTGAAAGTTTATGTATCAAATATGTTATTATATGAAATTTCAAGGAGGTCATTTGTATTTCTCCCTTTAACTTTCTATGTTATGTTTACGAAGAAAATTATGTAAATTTTTCCAACTAAAAATTTATATCTCATGTTGGGTAAAAGACCGTCTTTACATTATTTATAATTTTTAATCTTTAATTTTCTATGTTATTTTTACAAGAAAAATGATGAGTTACTTCTCAAGGAACATTCTCTTATATATATATATATATATATATATATATATATATATATATATAGTGGGATTCCAATCAAATATAAAATTTATTTCGCACAAGAAGAAATACATATTAAAAAAAGTTAAATTTACATTTAAATAGACGTGAGTTTCTTCACTTCTAACAAAGAATGTGAGCAAAGGGAGAAATTAGAACAAAAGTATTGAGTAAATTATTTACCAAAAAAATATTGAGTAAATTGAAATAGGATTAATTAAATATTTTGAAGGGTAAGAGTGAATTTTTTGAAAAAGAAAAGAAAAAATAGGGTAAAAATCTTGAAATTCTCCCATTTTTAGCGGCCCCACATTACAAGGTAACTTAACTCTTGGACTTAATTAATGTGTTTAATTAATGTTTGGTGTGAAGAAATGGGATAAGAATAGATAAAAAGTTTGTTTGCTAGGTGTTATAAAATGAAAATATTTATTTTTTTGAAAAATAATTATTTCATTAAATGATAGAATTTTCATTTTATAATAAAAGTGATGAAATAATTTTTATATTTTTATTTTATATATTTTTCATATATTTTAATATTAATAATAAAATGATATCAACTTTTAAATAATTTTTATAAAAATATTTTGATAATTATATTTTTAATAATAATATTTAAAATAAAATATTCTAATATTATTTATAAAAAATCATTTAATATAAATTTTAGTAAATTGAATTTTTATATTTTTATATAGAACATTTTTTATTAATTATAAAATTGATAATATAATTTAAAAGTATAAAAAAATACTTATTGATTATATCATTTATTTTTATTAAATTAGGTTATTTAATACAATATCTATTATTTTTATAATTGGGATATTATTATTATTAATTACTTTTTTTTCATTTCATTCTTAATCATAAAAGTGAAATGAAATACTCATTTCATTCTTTATCATACAAAATATTATTATGAAATGATTATTTGATTCTATTTGATTTCATTTTTTTATTTCTATTTTTATTTAATTTTATTTATTCAACCTTTTGTTATTTTTTAGAGAGAGTAAATGAGAAAAAAAGTAATATCACTTGCATTTTCTCTTTGTTATTTTCTTTTCACTCTCTTTTCATATCAGAAAAAAATGGGCTGACTTAGGTCATTTTCACAAATCTAAAAGACTTCTTTTTTTCTTATATAAAAAAGGAGAGTTAAAAAAAGTAAATAATTGGAAAAACAACCAACTTTATTCACAAGAAAATAAAATAACATTCAAGTATTGGAGATAGTCCAATCTAATATTTCGTAACAGTGTGGTGCCAAAGGGCACCTCTCCCATATTCTCATACCCTTCATGAATCCCCTCGTATAAGATAAAAAAAAATAATGAGAGAAGCATATCATATTATTAATGTAGTATTACATCGGTACATTACAAAAAATAATTATTGATATATTATTATTTAATTTGTCAAATTTAATTAAAAAATTAATTTTAATATATAATTAAATTTAATAATATATTAATATATTATTACATTAATATTATATCATAATTTCTCTGATAACATTAAAGTGGAATCAGCACCAACAAAAAAATATTTTGACAGTAAGCATGGAGTGGATGTGAGTGTTTAGTGTCGCCTAACTTGGACCAAAGGACGTGATGAGTATGATAGAAACTTGAAAGGATAGGGCCATCAATAATTTAATTCACCTTCCAAGTCATGTTCAAATAAAATGCAAAAGGTAAATTAATATATCACTTAATGCACTGTTTGTTTTATCAAGATAATTTTTATTAAGAAATTTTACTTTCTTATATATAAATAAAGGTGTATCATGTATTTTTATATGCTTGAATAAAATCTTGGTGGGCAACCCGTAGCGCAATTGATTTTTTAAACTTCTTATGCTCCAATTTGACACCTAGTTTCTAATTCTCTATTTCAACAGATGAAGGTAAAACATCTAGATTATATTGTACATAATAGTTTTGTTAGCTTCAAGATACATGACGCATCTAACCATCACGCAAAAGAAAATTAAAAAAGAATACTTTCGCAAATAAAAGGGACAACATCAGAAATAAGAAAGTAAACTTAAGTGAAACAAGGTCATGCACATTATGCTGCAATATATCCTAAATGTTGCATTAGTCTTAAAATAAAGGACACATATTGACTACTATAGTATTTGGTAAAGGGTACAGATAGTGTGAAAGAGGATTCCGAAAACAAAAATCATGCTTTTGGCACCCCTGGTAAGCTTCTAGACTTATTTCAAAGATGGCATGTGGCAATATAGTAACTACAGAATTTGTACATATTCCAATAAAAAAAATCTAATTAATTCGAAATATGATTGCTTTAATAAATGATAAATTTTGTTAATAATAATACTTTTAAAAATTAAATTTAAAGACTTTTTAAGTTTGGAATGCCTCGACAAATTTAAAATTTTTTAAATTGAAAATGTGTTAAAAATTCAACTTACTACTATTTAACCAAGCAAAGGTTGCTGCAAAAAGATTTTTATAATAAGTATAAAAATTTGCAACTGATTTTTAAATGGTTAGAAGGAAGAGAATTAAATTAGTGAACAAAGTCCACTTGTATAATTTTTAATAAAATAAAATCGGAAGAAGTTTGTGTACAATTTTATTTGGCATCGGAAATAACTTAATGTTGTGAACAACAATAATATCAAAACTTTCACAAATTAAATTAATGAGAGAAATATATTATATTATGAATGTAGTAATGTATTAGTGCAGTACAAAATATAATTATTAATATATTATTATTTAATTTAATAATACATTAATGTATTATTAAATTAGTATTATATCATAATTTTTCTGATAATATTAAAGTGTAATTAGCACCAAAATAAAATATTTTGACACATGGAGTGGACGTGGGTGTTTGGCATTGTTTAATATGGACCAAAGGAGGTGATGAGCGTGATAGAAATTTGAAACGATAGGGGCATCAAGTTTGATGAAGAATGATGGCCTTCGTGCTTCGCGGTTGGTATCCAAGGCTTGATTTTGCAGCAAAGCGGTTGGTGGGGTAGGTGTAAGGGTAATTTTGAGTCTGAACAATTTTTTGTAGGTAGAGTGAGAGAGATAGCTTTCTCCAATCCCAGTAATAATGATGCTTGAATGTGCGCGGACATTATAGGGTGACCCGCAAGCAACTCTTGAGCAGGGTTCTAGATGAAAGGGGCAATGCCATGGTGAAATGGTATCGCTGGCACATAAATGGGATAATTTATCTTTCATACTTTGCTTGGAATCGAAATTTTGTATAATTAAATTTATTTCATTTCAATAAAATGATTTTAATGTGTTTTAAAATTAAATTTATTGTTTAAAAATTATATCTATAATAATAATAATTTTTTTATTTAAAAATATTTAAAGATACATGTCACTAAATTAAAAAATAAATTTTAACATTATCATAATAAAAATAATATTAGGAAAAGGTAATTTTTTTTATAACATATATTTTAAACTAAATAAAATGAATTCTAATAAAATTTTTGTTAAAGTGACATAAGTATAATTAAAATAAAAATTACAAATAAAATAAAATTAAACTCCGCTATACTTTAATTTAAAAGTTATTTTAAAAAATTATTTAAAAATAGAATAAAATATCATTTTTCACAATTCCAAATAAGTAAAGAAAGAAAACAAGATGTGCCATAAAGTAAGATGATGTTCGAAAAATTGTTATTGCTTTTGTAATATTTTTTTTTTCAACTTCCATAGTAAAAGATGTAATTTTAATGATGAAATTTTTTTAAAATTTTAGTTTTATGTGATTTTAAATAATTGAATTACAACGTTTTGTTCATTTATTTTTGAGTAGGCGAGCTTAATTTGAGAGTCCAGACCATTTTCCTATTAGGGCTACCCCATTTAAAATCCATAAACCAAACCGAACCAAACTATGCCGTATTATCCAAAAATCCGTTTAACTGGTGGGACTGGCACCGGAGTCCTCACAACTTTGACTTTCAACTTGGGTTGGTGCATGTGAAAAGCCAGAAGATTCATCCAGATCACATAGTAGATCTAGAAAATGCTTACCTCATGAAGTATTAATAAATATAAATTATTAAATTTTACTCAATCTATGCAGATTAATAAATTTAGATTATTATTTAATGGTGCACTATAAAAATAATATATAAAAATTCCTTATTTTATTAAAAATTAGACTAAAGTTCACCATCTTATGGTATTATGATGAATCAATAATTTACAATTTGTTAAATTTTATTAGATTTGTACAATAGTATGTAAATTAATAAATTTAAATTTTAAAATTTATTGATATACTGTTATATTGATAGGTGGAAATTTTTTCCTAACTAAAACTCGCTGGTGAATCCTAGTTATATTATAAGAGAGAGCATAAACGGGCGGAGACTCTTGCCTCGTCTTTTTAACGGCACAGATCCAACGGAGACTGTTGCTTGACTTAGGAGTTGTTTGATTTATACAGGAATTAAATTCCTATGGGAAATGGAATTTCACAGGAAGTTGATTTCCCGTATGAACTTCCTGGGATATCTCAAATTTTGTTTGGTTGATATGGAACAAGTTTCATTTTCCACTAAAGAACTTCCTATATTTTTGTTTAGTTCAACTTTGCATTTCTTACGATATAACAATGAAATGACCACAATAACCTTCAAAATAATACATTAACAGATATTAATTGATTTCAATTTTTTTTATGTGGAAAATACTGTTCTCCGAGGCGGGAAAATGAAAGGACACGACATCGAAGTGACAAAACATAATGGCCTGAATACAAAACGACGCACGCGATAGGAGTTTCTGCGGGCACAAAAAGGCCGAAACAGTAACAATACTTCGCATTCCATCTCAAAGCTCAGTACCAGTGATCTTAAGACGCAGGAAGACACCGTGCAAATCATCGTCAAATACAGCAAGAAAAGACACTAAACGACTCTGAACAACCGGATAACATCATTTATCGGCATCGGACGCTTAAAATAAGATCAAACAGTAACTCTGCATAAATGGGTCATCCACAAGTAAACCCACCTCCTCTTTAGCATTGACTCTAATACAGGCATTATACTTCAGTTATAAGTGCAACGAAAATGTCACAGTTTCCTTGGATTTGTGTTCCTATGTAAGTTGAAGGGAAACCCTAGAAGTTAGTACGACCACAATATGCCAAATATTTTGTTGCATGTTACTATCACTCCACATAATATCTGTTTGTATGAGAAACAGAAAAATGGCACCGTGCATATTTCATTATCCTTTTGACATTCTGTTCATATAAAAATAAACGAACATTAGGGAGTCATCTGATGCCCAAAAGTAAAGTGCTTTTCCATCGGCATTGCCTTTAATCATGTTTGATTTGTAAGTTTAACACCACAATATGGTGGGTATTACTGTTCTCAGCGAAACAATAACATCTCATTTCATTAGTCTTTAATAGGGTAAGCACGTTAGTTTTGTCAAGGTTTTTCGTTTAGTCACGAATCATCTTATCTATATCCTGTGTTTTTTGTGCTGGCATCTTTGTTTGCAGACCAAACACTACCATGTCACCACGGTAGAGGTTCGAAAAATAGTTATGTCTCGATTCTTGGCTCATGTTACTGTTTCTCGGTGAAACAGCAACACACCACTGCCATGAGGTTTCGTTGTCACTTATATGGCATTTTGCCTACTTATGGTTGTTTTTTATCGTTGTCAACACCGGAGAGTTTTGTTAAACATGCATCTCTTATTTTTTATTCATGTTCCGATTTCTTACTGGAACAGTCATACATTATTTCTCGTAGGTTACACCGTCAATCATACATCACTTTGTCAACTTATGTTCCTTCTTCCCGTTATCAACGTAGTAGAGATTCGTAAAATGATTATTTCTTAAATATTGGCTCATGTTACTGTTTCTCGATGAAATAACAACACAGCTCTACTATGAGGTTGTATTGTTAGTCAGACCTCATAGAAACTACTTGTGCATGTTTTGGTTCTTTTTCAATAGAGTAGAGTGCTGTCAAACTCGCATATCTCGCTTTTCTGGCTCATGTTACTGTTTCTTGGTGAAACAGTAACACATAATTTCTTCAAAGCTCCGCTGTTAATCATGCCTCACCTTGTCAACTTACATTCCCTCTGTTCGTTAACAACGCAGTAAAGATTCGTAAAACAGTTATATATCAGCTCTTAGCTCTTGTTACTGTTCCTTAGTGTAATAGTAATACATCTCTACCACGAGGTAGCATTATTAGTCATACCTTATATTGTCCACTTGTACATGTTCTTGTTCTTTTTCAACGTAGTAGATTGATGTCAAACTCGCATATCTTGATTTTCTGGCTCATGTTGCTGTTTCCTGGTGAAACAGTAACACATGGTTCCTTGGAAGCTCCACTGTTGATCACACCTCACCTTCTCTACTTATGTTTCTATTGCTCGTTATCAATACAGTAGAGATCCGTAAGATAGTTATATTTCGGTTATTGGCTCATGTTACTGTTTCTCAGTAAAACAGTAACACACCACTGCCACGATGTTGTATTGTTATTCATACCTCTCAGAATAGCACTTACCCACGATGTTGCAATGTCATTCATATTTTTGCTCGTTATTTATTCAATAGAGTTTTGTTAAACATATATATCTCATTTTTTATATTGTGTTACTTTTTCTTGCTGAAACAGTAACACAATAGAAAGAATTGGATGTTGCATTATTAATCATACCTCATTTTGTCTATTTATGCTTGATTTAATGCTTGATTTGACGTTTACCTGAGCAGAAAGGCGCTAAAGCACTCGCACAAGCAGATGATTTTGACGAAGAAACTCAAAAATTTCAGCAATATAGGTCCAATATGTTGGCATGCATTAGGCAGGTTAATCAGCTTCAATTGGATGACAGGCACACGACGATGCTGCGACACAACCTATTTTGGGTTCTAATTAATGCAATAATAACAAAGGAACTGAATAGCAGCATGTGTCGGAAGAGTAATGTTGAAATTCAGTCCATAATTGCTACCTTCTCAAAAAAGAATAATCATTTCAATATCGGGGGCGAACATCTCAGAATAACACTAACATTAGTGAAGCTGATCTTTGGAATAAGAGATAGAAACTAGCCTATCCAGACAACATCTGGCAAGAGGACATTGTCAGACTTTGACATAAGATATTTTCGTGGCAAAGCATGGATGAGTAAACTAATAATATTCAACGCACTCGAAAGAGCAATGCGAGGAACATCGGAGACTGATGTACAGAATGTCTCCCGTCTCATGACATTGATGCTTCTAGTCACCCTTTTCGTACCAAACAGGGCCCACACATTGGGCTGGTCATATATCAAATACGTAGAGGATATAGATGCAATAGCACAATATGGGTGGTCACAACACATTCACGAC
Source organism: Sindora glabra (assembly GCA_020226215.1). Taxonomy (NCBI): domain Eukaryota; kingdom Viridiplantae; phylum Streptophyta; class Magnoliopsida; order Fabales; family Fabaceae; genus Sindora; species Sindora glabra. Next base: position 16,706,889 of record CM035227.1, read on the forward strand.
CAACTAATGAATTCTCTCAAAAAGGACAGCACCCCCAATGTAATCGACTGTGTCATGCTATTACCAGTAAGTTAAAGATGTCAAAACTGCTTTTTACTTCGTGTTCGTATCCTTTACATTGTCTTCATTCATCTCCATTTATTTGAGTGAATGTTCCTATCTCCTTATTGTATGTTTGTCGCAAGTCTTGACTCATGTTACTGTTTTAGACTAAAACAATAACATGTCCCTGCTTTGTCTGTGAATGGTTACCCAAAGTTTTATGGCATTTTGATTGTTAATCTGATTTCATTTAACAGTTATTTGTGAGTTTTTGGTTCATGTTGATGACTGCGTATAAGAATAACTTGTTTACCTCTAGTTATTCTTGCTCTTTTTATTACTTCGTCTTAGATACAGCCTCCTAAGGAAATTAATGTGACAAAATGTACATTTTATTATCAACAATATTGGCTGTGTGAGATTACAAGCGTGCTGAGCGGACATCACATTGAAAAAGTTCCAAGATGCCTCAAATGGGATCTGAAGATCCTCACATGCCAACTGAGGGATTAACTTATCAACCAACTTCAGGTAACAGTATGAAAATATCAACTTATTATGAAGCCCGATACATGTCAGTATAAGAAAATATGTTACTGTCTATTTTCATGAGAAATAGTAACATCGAACAAGATGTTACTGTTTATACGTGAAACAGTAACAGGTCCTTCTCTCCAGGTTTCTATTGTTATTTTGATACCCATTCCAGCAATTTATTTTATTTTATGCATGGTGTTGCTGTTTCGTAATAAACACAAGCATGCCATAGTCACAATGCAACATGTTACTTTATTTTCTGAAAATAGTAATATGCGCCCTTCATCGGTTTTAATAGTCAGTAATATTTGATTTATTAATTTTTTTCCTTCATTGACATTGTGTTAGGGTTTCCACGTAAAAGAGTAGCATATCGCGGGGTTCTCTTATTCTGGAGTGGAAACAGACACATCTTTTGATTCCAATTTCTTTCCATTAACCATACATTATTTTATGCGTTTATTATATTTCATAATTAATAATTTACCCATACTTATTGTTACGCTGAAACTTTATCCTTTATTTTCATGTTTATGTTTCTCACCGAAACAGTAATATGCCAATTTCCCACACTAACAGTGGAAATAATGTTATGTTTCAAGTCTTAAACAGAGAAATTGAGCCCACGGTACATGAATACGATCTTCTCTACACAGAAGAAACAAATCTACGGTTAATTAAATTTGTTAACAAAATAAAATCACATACACACCCTCCCAATTAGAGGATTCGGAGGGCGATACTGAGACAGCATCAGCCCAGTACGTGATCGAACCCCGGGCAACAAAGCTAGACCAATTTGCCAATATTGCACTGTCCCACAAGGAGCAACAGTAATAAAACAACGATAAAGTCCTACGGCTTAGGGATCAACTCTTTAGTGCAAACATAGAAATACTTAAACTGAAGGATGAATTGACGTCCCTCACTAAGAAACTTCAGTCGTCAGAACAACAGACAGAAGAAAACGTAGAGACAATAGCTAAACTCAAACACGATAACGCACAACTATAGGAGCAACTGTCCACAGCAACAAGTGAGGCAGAAAACCTCAGGGTGGTCAATGATAGTTTGAAAAATCATAATAAACAACTCAATGCACAACTATCAGAATAAATTGTGCAGGTGGTTGAACAAGATGAGGTAGAAACCACTAGAGTTAATGAGCAACGTATAGACGAGGCAAAACAGCGTTTGATGATAGTGAATATAAAAAAAAACTAAGAAAAATAAAATGGGACCTGGAGTTCACGTACTCGGGTCCATTGAAAAAATGAACGAGACAAACATTTACACGTCAACAGACAGCAACTGTTAAGGAGGTTTACAGGAAGAGCAAAAAGGCTCCTGTTATAATTGAAGATGATACACCAGTAGATAAAACTAAGAAAAAGCAGACTCATAAGGCACTGAATACTACAAAGTTTCTAACTGCAAAATACTTGACCCAAGATGTCAGGAGTAAGATGGTGTAATTAAAATTGACAGAAGATCCACAGTAAGTCATGTCCTATTTTCTTCTGAATGCTTTGCATTTACTAGAAAGTTTTGCCTATCGCCTCATCTAATCCTTTTGCCAAATCACCATATGCAGTATTTTTGTCTGGTCAATCTCCGAGCAGGATTTGTTCATAACATTTGAGGATTTGGTAGGAGTTATGAAGGAAAGGTCAATCACGAACAATGTATGTATCATCTAATCATTTAAATGTATTATTATTTTATCTTTAATCACATCTCTATTCCTGTTATTGTTTCTTTCCTAAACAGTAACAGGAATTTACTTAGTCTAATTGGTTTCAAAAAGATTGTTATTTCCACTATGTGGAGTGCAAACAGTTAGATACAATTATTCTTTCTGTTTCAATTGGTGGATTCTTGTGCTACTGTTTAAAGTTTGCCACCCTTTTCAATCATCTAACAAGAACTAAACAATCAATGCAGGTCATAGATGGCCATGCCTACACTCTGAGCCTGGCTTCCACGAACAGTGAAAGGAAGATATTTGCATTCGACAGCTGTTGTTGCTTAAGATTCTGAATCCATTTCCCATATATGAATCACAGAAGGCAGCATTGATTCTGATTTAGGTTAAAACTATATTGACAATCTTACATTGTGAGCGACGTCAAGTTACCCCAAGAAGCTAGGCAATTCAAATTCGATGCACATATGGAAGACGCAATGGCTGCAGATGTTGTTATCTTCCCAGTTAACTCCATGGGTGTGAATGACTTCAGAAACCCCAACCACTTCACACTTCTCATCCTAGATAATAAAGAGCGCAGATGGACACACTATAACTCGCTGTGGCCGAGAAGAGAGGAGACACCGGATCCATACTTTCATGATGCCACGATGGTGATGAGTGATATTAAATACCTTGTTATCTTATTGACATTACTCTTTTCATCAGACACAGTAACATATCATACTCACAATAAGACAACGTTGTATCTCTCGTATGTAGCTCATTTCATGGTCTTCTGTTGGAGAAGACATGTCAAGTGTGATTCTATTAGATGATAAGTTGTTATTCGTTGATATTTTTATTTCTTGTAAAGATAGTCATACTTTATTTTCTCGGAGTTCCAATTTTTAATTAAACATCATTGGGTTATTTGTATGGTAAATGTGTTTTTGTTGCTGATGTTACTGTTGCCATAACAAAAACTAATAACTCCTAACAATACAAGATGTTACAGCCAGAAGTGTAGACAGTTGCACGGAGTTTTCATTTTTCATTTTTGTTAGTTTGCTAATAACAGAAGGACTATTATGAGAAAAAGATGAATGAAGTCCTTGCACAGGGTGGATTGGATAAGAGGGTAGAGCCAGCCACCGTAGGTCCACCTTTTGAGATAATATCATACGAACGGTCACCTCAACATGAAGAAACATCGTAAATAGCAAGTTCTTTTCTTATCCAAGGTTAACATGTCTAGTAAGTACCAAACTAACTCGTTACTATTTTCCATGCAAGACTGCGAAATTTTCGTATGCTTGCATATAGAGAATATATTCAACAATAAAGAATTTTAGGAACAATATGAATAGGAATAGGAAAGAGAGAATGCAAAAAGATTTTGTTTGACGCCCCAATTTCATTAATTAACACAATATGAATAGGAAAGAGAGATTGGGCCGGATTTTGTTTGGGCTGATTGAATAGGTGGGAACTCAATGTCATTGTATATTGCCATAGCAATCTTCTGCTACCTTGTTTGGCACACTTAAAATAAGAATTTATTTTATTTAATTTAAAAAAATTATTTTATTTTTAAATAAATTATTTATTTTAAAATAAATTATATAGAATATGATTTTATTTCACTTTAAAGTGAATTCTTTTATTTGAAACTTTATTAAAATTTATGAAATTCATTTCAAATATTTATATTTATAATAATATTCTTAATTTAATATTTTATTTTTTAGGATAATTTGTCCCTTCTCTATTCTCTCTTCCGTCCTCTTCTATCTCCAAAATGCAATGCCCAGCTATGCCAAGCCATGAAAGATCACGTCCATAAACTCCATTACAGTGGCTAAATGAATTTCTTCAATTCTCATACTCTATAACTAAAACCAAATCAAGTGTGTGAGTAAGCACCTCTCAAGATTCTGCAATTCTATCTTCGAAGCAGCAAAGCATAAGGGGCATAGTGAATTTCCATTCCTAATGAAGAGTGCAATTTAGGTTAATAATGGCAGAACCCTACTTATAAATCACCATAACAACATTTTGTTCACAATTTCAATCTCCGATATAGGTCCCTTCCATATAAGTTAAATCACCTTAGAATTCAAATTTTTAAAAGGCAAAGACAAAAACACCATAGTTAAATAACATTACCACGATTAAGATAAAATAGAACAACATAAGAAAAAGGCATGTCCATATTTCCATCACAAAGTTATTATAAGCACATCCTTAAAGTATATAGGTTTCCACCAAATCCTTCAAGGAAAATTAATAGCATACCTTGATAGAAGTAAAAACTTCCATCATTAAAAACAACAAATGATGATAAAATAAAAAATGCAAAAGAAATTCCATCATTAAAAATGCAAAAGAAGTTTTAGCTCTAAAGTAAAACTTAAATATGATTTTTTAACTTTTTGAAAAGCTAATTTCCATGCAAAATTTTTGGAAGTGCTCTAAAGGTGTTGATATGAACTGAGTTAGCTATAAGATAATTCAAAGCATCCAAGAAGAAATCTCCTTCAAGTCCCATCTTTTGCAACACCTTTACCACCTCTTTAGGGTTGGCGATAGAGTTATTACACTTAATTGTGAGAGCAATATCTTTCATAACTTCCTTAACATCTTTAATATCTTTAATAATGACTTCTTCAAGAAGAGCCTTTCTTTTGATTTCCCTCTTTTTTGTTAAATGATTCCTAGACACTGAGCAAGCTGAAGATGAAAGAGCTTGATTACCTTCTTCATTCATTTCACCACCTTAGTAAAAGCTCTCAATATAGATGGAATTATCTACTTGTAGTTGATCAATCTCTTCAATGGAAACTCTTGCTACCTTATCTTGCCATCTCTTCACTTTTTTTTGTACTTTTTGCATTTAAATTAATTGCTCTATCCTTTTCATAAATGTCATGCATTAAATGGGGGTTGGAAAGTTGTTTTCGATGAACTAATATCACATTTACCTTTGCCTGATAAATCAAAAGGAAACAATAAATGTAAGTAACTACGAGAAAATATGCTTTCTAACATGAAATGTTAATTTTATGTATTTTACCTTTATAGCTTGATCCTAAACATTAGCTTTAGCCTCTATAGTTTTTCTAATATCATTCCATAAGAAACTGCTTTTGTTCAAGACTTCTAAAGCTATATACATTTAAGTTTTGATGGTTTTGAGTCTATTTATAACATTTTCAACCTTAATGTTCTTTCCAAATCTTATGTTAAGTACATCAATAGCAACCCTGTATGCCTTTTGTGTGAAATTCCTATCTTGCTTTTTTACTTTTACTTTTTGCTCTTTTAAAACCTCTAAAAGTAATCCATCCATCTCAAGTATCCAAGTTAGATATTTACTCTTCTTATTTCTTTCAAAAATTGATTGAACTTCTACATTAATCTCATCCATATGTAAAAACATGAGCAACAGGTAGCATAAGCATTAAATCATAGGCAGCAGTAATAAAAAACATGAGTAGTAGCAGCATAAGACTTAAATAATAAAAACATAAGTGTAATAGCATAAATAAGAGAGATTCTAGTATATATTAAAAAGTTACATTCACAAATAAATGAAAAGTGTATTAATATAATATGACTTAAATAATAAAAATATAAGTACAATAGCATAAATATGTATAGTCTATTCTAGAATCAGTAATCACTCCACCATTGATCCTTGATTTAATCTTATTAAATTGGTGTGGCATAAAATAATTGTCGTTATAAACTCTAAACTCCATCTAGACTAAGTACAAGATAAAGACCTAAATATTGGAAATTCATACTAAAAGCACCAATTTTAAGCTCATTACCATGTGCTTTGTAGGAGTAAATTACACTACCTTAGTAACTCCCTAAATTTACACTTACGTAGAAGATTTCTAGATGGTAGCTGGTGGTTTTTGACTTTCTAGCTTTGTTACTTATGTAATGAGATGGATAAAGCACTAAAACTAACTAATGTTGAACCATGAAAGAAGCTATTGGATGAAAGAAATGAACTTTTAACATTTAAATAGATTCATCCTTGGATTTTATATATAAATTGCATATAAATTTATAGTTGATTCTTAATGACATGAATGCCATCATAATATTATCAAAAAACCCAATGGTATAACAATAGAGTCATGCTGTAATATAACAAGAAGGCTACCAGAATTGAATGAAAGTATAAAGTTTTGCTATTTAGTATATAGTTGAATGAAAGTATAGATGTTTTGGGTAAGGTATTTTAATCATGTGGTTGATAATCCTAACTATCAACATTTAAGTTCTATTTTTTTATAAAAAGGATGCTAAAAGTTGAATAATTAGATAGTTATCCATTTGATTCAATTTATCTAACATTTCATTTTAAATCTAAATCAGTATAAATAATGCAAATTCAGTCAATATAAGATAAAAAGATAAATAAATTGAAATCAAATATATTAAAATAAGTACACAAAGGATCCAAACCAAAAGAAAAAAAATTATTTTATAAAATAAAACTAACTATATACTGAAATAGGCCATAAATCTATCAATATAAGTAAATCAAGACTTAATTTTGAGCATTATAAGTCCTGTTTCGCACAACAAATAAGTTAACTTATAGTTTATTGACTTGATTAATAAGTTATAAGCTAACCTCTAGAGGTATTTCTCGCACTAACTTATAAGTTATTTCAGGTAATTTATAAGTTTTAATTTAATAAGTTACTTAGAGTAACTTATAACTTATAAGCTATCAATTTTTTTAATTTTTTTCATATCTATCCTTTTTTTTTAATTTACAATCCATTTCTTTTGTAATATAAATTTAAATAATTTTTAAAAAATATATTTAATTATATTTTAAGTAATTATAATTTTATAATAAATAATAAAATAAAAATTATATAAGTAAATAAATATATAAGTTTATAAAATATAATTAATTAAATATTAAAAATTATATTTTTATTTTAAACTTTTTAATTATATTAATATAATTTAATTTTTAAATAAATATAAATTATTTTAATTATATATATTTCTGTTAATATGTCATTTTATGTTATTTTACAATTTCAGCTAATTTAACAGTTAATTTTATGAAATACTTTAGTTAACTTATCAGCTATTTGCTCATAAGTATTAACTATAAGTTATCAATTATCAGTTAACTTATCAGCTAGTTATGCGAAATAGAGCCATAATCATTTCATATTTGCTTTGTAATTAAATTCCTCATTTGCTCTCCTTCTATTATATTAGCATCTCGAATTACATTTTTTAATGGGTTTTCAATTTCATGCTCTCTCTTCATAAACTTTCTATCAACTTTTGATATAAGTTCTTGATCAAGATCAACACCCATTAAAAAGTTATGTAGTATACAACATGCCAACATAATTTTATATTAGATGTTAATATCATATTATGCCTCTGTTCCACTTTTTTTTTTTTTTGCTAAAAATGCCTTTGTTCCACTTACTATTATTAGAAATCTTTTTTTTCAAAACTCTAAAAGCTCTTCCTATAGAATTACATAGTGATGAATGCCATAAATTAAATAATTCCTTTGAATTTCATGGTGGATGACTTAAGTACTCTCTGAGGTGATTTCTTGTACTCCTATATGGAGTAATAAATTTAGACTCCAATGCATACCTAGCATCAACAAAATAAAATTTGCCTAAATCATTAAAATTAAGATTTAGTTTATAATAGAAGAAAATTTAAAAAAAAATTATGCATGTATATATATTACCTTTAGGAACTCTAAACTTATCTTCTTTATGCAAAGCATTATCTAAAATTCTTGATTTAGCAACATTATCTTCTCTAGTGCCTTAACAATTTTTTGTTAACGAAAACAAGTAAAGATACATGAATATTAAATTTTAAGTTTATTGCATATTTTCATAACAATTCACACAATCTTTGTTATTTTTATTTAGCATAATTTTTAATTCATATTATTTAATAACTTACACATTATCTTTCTAATTTTTAGTTAGTTTATTGCATATTCTTTCTTTCATGTAAATCCTTATTATTTAGGATTGAAATACCAATATCACTAACAAATATAACTATAATGTGATATGTTTTTCATTCACAATACTATATTACAAATAATCTAAATATTTAATTTAATTAAAAATTTAATTATATTTTCTATTTTAAACTTATATTACTTAATAATTCACACACATTTTTTTTATTTTATTACATATTTTTTTTACTTGACTTCCTATTGTTTAGAGCTAAGATATCAACCTCATTAACAAATATAATTATAACACAATATATTTTTATCTCATTATAAAAATATTATAAATAAATTAAATATTTAATCAAATTAAATTACTTAACTACATTTCCTATTTCCTATTCTTTTTTCTTGTTTGACTTATATTTATTTGGATGTTATTAATAAAATGTATAATTATTAATGTAAATAATAACTAACAGCATATATACAGTAACAAATAACAATTATTTTATTAAATAATAATTGGAATGAGAATGAGAATGGAGGGAAATAATATGTGACTTATAAAATAATATAAAAGTTAAAAATATAATATATAGTTAAATAATTTAATTAAATTAAAATAATAATTTATTAATAAATTTTCATAATAAAATAAACTAATTAATTATCATCTCAAATAAAAATTATAATAGTAAATAAAATTATTATTTTATTCATAATAACTAAAATGAGTAGAGAAAAAACAGGAATAGTATATATGTGATATATAAAATAACATAAAAGTTAAAAATGTAATATGTAGTTAAATAATACAATTAAATTAAATGAATAATTTATTTATAATATTTTATTTTATATTATATCTATTTTATTTAATAATATTAACATTTGAACAGTAAATAATAAAAATAATACTTGAGTTATAAGCCCCTAATGAAATCTTATTTGATGTATATATAATTTAATTTAAAATATAATACTTAAAAATTAATATGAAAATAATTCATAAATTTAAATAAACTTAGTTTTATTTTTATATATTCTTATTAATAAATATAACATTAATAAACTAATTCAGATATCAATATATATCTTATATTAAAATTTTAACTTACTTAAATTATTTTTATGATAAAGAAATTATATATTTTTATCAGAATGATGTTTTAACACAAAATAATAATATTATAAAAAATTTTATATTTATATCAATAAAAGGTTAAAAGATAAATATATATCGGTGCGAATGCATGAATCTTGTAACCAATTTTATAATAAATTCTATGAGGTGAAGATAAATATTTTTGGTGTAATGTAAAATAGCAGCTAGCCTGCAGTGGCGCGAATCATGCTTCAGGAAATTGTACGTAAACTTACATTTCGTCTAAGCTTCAACTATGCAGCCTTTATTTAGCAATTAGTCGATAGTTGGAATGATTAATTAATTTAATTATTTATTAATTAGTTTAATTAATTAATTATATTAGTTATTTAAATAAAAATATTTATTAAAATTAGCTATTTATAATAGTTGTTTGTATATAAAATAATAAATAAGGATATGAATATATTTTATAAATTATTTGGGTGTTATTTTATTTTAATATTTTAGATTCTATATATTATTTAGCAAATCAATTTTTTTATAAATAATATATCATTATAAATTATTATATGTTAAATATTTATTTAAAACTAAATTAATATAATTTTTATAATCATTAATTTTTAAGAAATCAATGATTATAATTATTTAATTTTTATGTAAAAATAATATTATAATTTTTATAGGAAAGATCAAGTTAGAAATATAAAAATCAATATATCATTATAAATTATTATATATTAAATATTTTTAAAATAAATTAAAATAATTTTGTAATTATTAATTTTAAAAAAAATAAATCCAGAGAACATGATCTTTGTTGGCTGCATGGAGATGGAGAAAGACGATCCCAACAAATGACAAGCATGGATTTATTATTTTATTTTGTTTGTAAAGTGATGCTACCTACATTCTTCTAAACGCTAAACAGAAACGTTGCATTCTTCAGCGTTTTGTTTTTGGCAGTTCAAAGGATAGCCAGTTATTCTGAAGAGTTAATTGTTAAATATTAAAATTTATTTATTTAACAAATCAATCAGTTAAATTTTAATTAAACAGACTGTTTATCAAACGACGGCATAATCTCCAGGCCTATACCCATATCTGGCCCAATTCATCATTTAAAATTCCTTACTTTTAATGAAACTGTTTTTTAAATATTTGGAATCCACAATTCATTCCGTTGCCTAGCAACACGATAAATTTTGAGATTTTATCTCAGTCAGGCAATGCACCACTTTATCGTCTTAATCGGGGCCAAACAGAGGAGCTAGCTTTGAAGAGTGTGATTTTCTACATACATCGTAATCATATCAATTGATACGCACAATCCCCTTGCTAGTAATGAAAAATGATAAAAGATATTCTTTAGCCAAAATGGCCCACGTTAATCAATCAATCGATCCATGAAAATAAATACAAATGATGGTCCGACAAGTCACGTGGCCCGCCGGCCCTAATCGGTTGGAAGTTACATCAAAATCCCTCTTTTCTGTTATATTATACATCAAATAATGGAATTAAGGCTAACTCTGGAAGATGAAAAAAGTGACAGCTTTCCCTTCAAAACAATATTATTTTTATTATTTTTATTTTTTATCAATATTTTAAAAATTTATTCATCATTGAATTGAACTTAAAATTTAATAATTCAATCCAAATTAAATCAAGATTGAATTAGAACAATAATATAAATTCAAAAATTTAATACCTAATAATTAAAAATATTTATATAAAATATAAAAATAACATTAAATAATTTCATAAATTTATAATTTAAATTATAAAATAAGAATATTAAACTTAATTTTCTTGTGATATGGCTTCCATCTATAAAGAAAAGATTATTTTAAATTATTTAAAAATTTGAACTTTAAGTAAATATATACAATATTATATGGAAATAATATTATTTTTGTCAATGATACTAGTTTTTTTAAAGAATAATCAATTAAATTATGAAAATTTTGACTAATTTATCATTAGTTCATTATTTTTTGACCGATTTTTGAAAGTAAATTTTAAAGATTAATTAGATTAATCTTATGATCTATTCATAATTTTTTCAATTGAATTAGCAAATCTATTCTAATTTTTAAAATATTTTTATTTTATTATTTACATATATTTTTGAAGAAAAAAAATCTCACATCATAATACTTCTTCCATTATCTTATTTTCGTTCTTTATTCACATTCACAAAAGAGAAAAAAAAGCTCCATCCTAGTTCTATATCCTTTTTTTTTATAATAATAGGGTGATTAAATCATTAAATATATATATGTAAAAATTAGGAATCAAATTTCGAATGAATGCAGTGAAAGTTATAAATTTTTTAAAAGATATTAAGTGACACTTAAATTAAATTAAAAGTTTTTGGCCTATCTCTACGTCCTTTAATTGTGAGAAATCCACCTTAAGGTGGATGTGAATTTAGCATTTTCTTTTCAATTGAACTAGGAATCATGTATGATTTAGATTTAATACAAAATCCTCGATTAAAGTGTTTAACGTTCTTAAGGTTCGTGAGTTTGATAGGTCAATTTATAAATTTTTTTTAGACCAAGTTTATTAAAAATAAATCTGTAAAACATAAGAAATAAATTAGGTCAGCGCGAACTGCCATGGATTGACTAGCCGGTAAAGTTTGTTTATAAAACAAAACTGGCAAAATCTTCAAAATTTTATTTGAATTACGAAATAAACTTATTTAAAATGTGAATTTTAATGAATCGAGACTAAATAAACTCAACTTACGTAAATTTTGAGCGGGTTTATTCCGCAGAACACATTTATCGCTCCCACCCTCAATCATGAGTGTGTTTTTGTTAACGTCATGTTTTCAGATTTTTCAAAAGGAGTTGTTGGCGTGTGACAAGAAGTATGAAACAAATCTGTAAAAATAGATAAAAGGATTAAGTGATCGTGGGACCAGAAGTGCCCAAGCCCCTCGAAATCCATAGTGATTGTTTGATTGGATCCCACTATGCGTACCACAAGGCCGAAAGAAGGATAGACCCGCAAAATATCTGCAGGGTGTCGGGAAGGGACCTACATCATTTAATATTCACATATATAAATTTGTTATTTATAGGATATACAAATTTGCATTAAATTGTACAATTAAATCAACTATAGTATTGATATATCGCTTTCTAACGTTAAACCTTTTCATTATGATTTTCACTCTATATAATATACTTCCTTATCTTTTAAAATTAAGGTCACTGATTTCAACATAATCTGACTTCGAAGTTATTAGATTGAATTATTTAATTATAATTATTTATTTTTAATGGATGAAATTAAATAATCATAATTTTATAATTTTTAAAATTCTCACGTCATCCTAAATTTTATAATACATTTAAAAATTATCAAATTAAAATTATTTAATTAAAGTCTATTTTTCTAATAAATAAATCAAACAATTACGATCTAATAATTTCAAATAAATAAAACAAAAAATAATACATCAGCGCATTATAAAAGTCACCTAAAATTTATCCTTTCATTTATCGAAATAAAATAAAATTCACCCAAAATTAAAGCTCCACTTGATATATTTAACGTTTAAGAAAAAAAAAGTCCTATTCAAACAAAGTCTTTATGCTCAATGAGCAGCAAGGCAGACCCAGATCTATTACACATAAGCTCACTCTTCGTGGATACAGGCCAAGGCACACTAGTTTAGGTCAAAACACAACTATAGTTGACACAGATAAATATATATTTACAGAAGGAGAGAGAAGGAGATGCATGAGATCAGGCACTAATTCCATCTTGTGGGCTGAATTTTGAAGTGGCCAACTCAGCAATATGATACTGCGATGCATATTTGTTGGAACCAGTTTCCATCACTGGAGGTTCATTCAGGAATGCCCAGCTGCTCCTTGTCCACCTGCACACCCGCAATTTTTAGAATCATAATTCACCCATATCTTAATTTATGAAATAAATTAAAGCAAAACACAATATTTATAATTAATTTAAACAAAAGCAGCTAATTAACTAATATAATTACCAGCCATTTTTCTTGATAAGCTCCTCCAGACTTTTGTCAGAATCAGCATCTAGGGACTCCTTTGTGCGGCCGAAGGGAAAGGTACTTGATTTCTCAAGTTTCTTCTGTGACTCTTTAAATTGGCTTGCCTATAATTACATATAATCTCAGAAACTAAAGAATTAAGAAAGTGACCTGAAGAGATATATATATATCAAAGTTGATTACCTGACTAGTTTGGGAAAGGTTGGAAATGGCTCTGAGGTGTTCTTCTTCTTTCTCCTTCTTAGATCTCCAATAAGCATCGATCTCCTCTTTAGTGAGTGATCGATTTCTTCTAAGTATGGCTGCAAAATATTCATTTCCCGTAATGAAAACATCCACTAATTTCAAGCAACTGAAAACATGATAAGTGAATTGATTTTTTTTTTTACAAACCTGATTTGGAATCTAAAGTTGGAGAGTCCCATCCTGCCATCAGAGAACCCATATTGCCACCGGAAGCTTTCTTTATATTTCTATGGTGTTGTAGATGACTACTGGATGATTTTCTTAATCTCGAAAGCACGCATTGCATTTATATAGTGCTACTGCTTCAACTTTGCTTTTTATGTTTTGTGCTTATCCATTATTCGGTGATTTCATTGATTGCGGGGCCCATTCCTAACTTTGATGGGGAGCTTGCTGATCCTACGACCAGGATTGAATATCCTAAGCTTTGGGCAGCCCACAGACTTCAAAACAAGACAGAGAATTTGACGGTAGTTTTGAATTTGTTGTCTGTTACTGCTTTTTTTCCCCCTTATCTTATTTGAAAGGGCTGGATCCATCTAAGGTCAGATTGTTTATACCGAAAATATTTTTAGATGCCGTTTGATTAGCAAAATATTTTTAATATTTTTAGAAATATTTTAAAAAAATATTATATTTTTTTATATTTGATTCAAAATTTAAATAAAATATTTAAGAATATCATATTTCTGAAAATATTTTTAACTTAATTTTCTTCTAAAATATTTTTATATGGGAGATGAGAATATCAAATTTTCATGAGAATATTGATCTTAAAATAAAAGAATAAAATTATTTTTATATTTAATTTTTTATTTATTATTTTATTAAATAATTTTAATTTAAATTAAGAAATAATTTCATTTTATTTTTAAAATTTTTTATTATTAAGAAATATAATAACATTAATTTTTTAACTATAATTTTTTTTATTATTCCTAATGTTTAGAAGATTATTTTAATATAATTATATATCTGAATTTTTTCATTAAAAATTAATACAAAGGCTTATATTTTTTTAAAAAAAGGCATATTTATATATAAAATAATAATTTTTATATTAAAGAAAAAATTATAATATAAAATTTAATACTTGTATAAAATATAATTATAAAAATTATTTAATTATGAAAATTTATAACTTTATAAAAGAGAAATATCAAGTATATTTAATATTATGATAATAACTTAAATAAATTATACTCACTTCATATTGAAAATTAATCTAATAATAATATTTGTATAACTACTCATTATATTGATGATAATTTTATTTTATATAAAAAATTATTTATTTTAAACTAATTTTACTATTACATGATGCATCTACTATTACTTTTTATATAAAAAAATATTTGTAGTGATTACATGATATCAAATAAAATATTTTTAATTACTTTTGATAATGCATCTATTAATATTATTACTATTAGAATTTTAATTCCAAATTTAAATCTTATTCTTAAAACTCAATTTTTTCATCTTAGATGTGTGTGTCATATTTTAAATTTAGTTATTTAAGATGTATTAAAAGTTATTTCTATACTTATACAAAATCTTAGAAATATAACTTTATATATATCAAATTATCACCGACTAGAAAGCATGATTGAAATAATTTTGTATTTAAATGTGTAAGAAACCTAAGATACCTCCACAAGATGCTTGTACATGGTGAAATTTTGCTTTTAAAATGCTGAAATTTTGTTTAGAGTATAAAGATATCATGGATACGTTTTATTCAGCGAAAATTTAAGTTAATTATCACCTTGAAAATGTTAAATGGGAAATAGCACAAATTTACTTATAATTTTTACAAACATTTTATAGATTAGCTAATCTTTTATCTGATTCTTATTATCTAACATCTCATTTAATACTTAGTGTTTTTGTGTAATTGTAATTCTATATCTTCAAAATTTGGAAGTATTAATGGGTTTAAAATTATTATTAATAAATGTTTACTAAAATGAAATAAATACTTTAAAAATATTTCTTGTTTATATGTTATACCTATAATTATGCATCTTAAAGTTAAATAAGAAAAAGTAAAAGAATTATTACAAAAGTACCCTAAAAATATGCAATATGAATTTGACTTAGAGTTTTACATAAATGATATAAATAATTTATTATTAGAAATATTTCAAGTATATAGTAGTAAATTTAGTTCTTCACATTCATACATAAGTTCTTCATCTTGTTTAAAAACGGGTATCCTATTTCGTGAAGAATATGATGTCTTCTTAGATTTAACTAATGATAATCCCTTAATCAACAATGAGTTAATTTCTCACTTATTTACACCTATTATAATTAATATATCAAATTTTATCATTTTAGAATGGTGGAAAGCACAAATGACATAATATCTTATACTTTCTCTTATGGCATGTGATATATTAACCTCTAATGTCTTCAGTAACATCAAAAAGTGTATTTTTTCTTAGTAAATGAATTTTGGATGACAAGTATTTATTTATTAATGATTAGAACTTAAAGATGAATATTTGTTTAAAAGATTGATTTAATGCAGAAGATAGATAATAAAATAATTTATAAGAAGATGAATCATCATTGGATGAAGGAGATAATTAGAAATAATGACATACTCATATATTGTAAATTTAGCTAACAAAATATTTGTACTCATTTTATTTAATAGTAAAATTTTTTTAAACTAGATCCTATTATTTTTATCCATCTTAATGAGGTTTATCTATGTTAAAAATTGTTATATCTTAATTTATTTCTTTGTTATTTTTAATTTTATTAAATAACAACAATAATAACAATAATAATAATTTTTGAGTGATAATAATAAAAATAGTTATATTTTATAATAATAAGAGTAATTATAATAATAACAATAATATATAATAATAATAATAATCATAAGAAGTAATTTTAATCTAAAATTTAAAATTTCTCACTACTAATTAATAATCTAAAAATTTTAATATGTGATTTTAGTTATAAGTTTTATTAATTATTATATCTCAAACTTACACTTAACTTATTTAAATTAAATGTATTTTTATAAATAATTTTTTACAAGTGGTCAAATTATTTCTAATCAATATTTTTATTTACGTATTAAAAGTGATAAGATTCTAATTTAAAATTTTAATATATTGAGAAGTTACTAATATATTCTAAAAAATTAGGAATAAAACTACATTAATATTTAAAAGTTTTCTTACTCTCTTTGTTAAAAAATTTTATATTTAACCTCTTTAAAATTTAAAAAATATATAATTTTTATTTCAATTGTTTCAATAAATTTATCTTAATTTCATATTTTTAATAAAGTTTTAAGTGATAATAATAATAAAATATAATTATATTTAATAATAATATATTTTAATTAATTAATGATGTAAAATTGATAATAAATAAATAACTAATATGATAATAATAATAATAAAATGTAATAGGTTATTAAAACCTACTTAATAAATATCAATCTTGGATTGGGATTAGGACTAGTACTATAATAATTCGCTTTGAACTTAACTCGGTGAAAAAGTAATTCGGCTTATGACTAACTTAATATATAATTTTTACTCGTTAGATTACCTCGGTAGGATTGGATTAGCCTATTTTAATAAGTCTAAGTATCACATAAAGTAGTCTTAGGAATAGATTCTGAACATACATTATCTATGTCTTTTAATTTATATTCAATGTTTAGCAATATATCCACACTACTGTCATATATATTATTCTTAACATCTATCGTATCAATGTAATGCCTCTGAATTATTATGGGCTAGTATGGAAGTTAAATTTTTTTTTTTTACTTCAATTAAGTTCATCTATATCTCTTTTTCAGTTAATTCCACCGCACTGCATATGTTTTCCAAGAGATGTTATGTTTTCCAAGAGATGTCTAACATACTCTACTTAATCAATCTATGATTGTCATTAGTAAGTTGTCTTAGAAGGGCTCTTATTTCAATCTTTCCATTAAAATTTTTACTATTTCATCAAATATGACTCCTCGAAAGGAAGCAATAATGACCAATATAAGCTATATTTCCTTTAATTTTCGTTAATGGTGTATCTTCATTGTAAGTTGGACATGCTTTGTACCCTTATCCATTCTATTTAGAAAGATTATTTCATGTAGGAAAGTCATTCATAATCTATAGCAATGCTGTTCATATTTTAAACATGTTATTCTTAGTAGTATCCCAAGTTTCAACCCCTATTTCCTATAATTATTTAAGCCCTTCAACACGCATTCTTAAGAAGTCATCTATATCTTTCATTGAAGATTATTGTCTAAGGATTAACAATAATAAAATGAAAAATAACTCTCTTATACAAAGTTATAGTGGCAAATTGTTGGTGGTCATCATACTGGCCACATGCTATATGATAAGCTTATATTACTAAAAGGATTAGATCTATCCACATTTAACCTAGTCACATATTCTTTGGTTTTGCTAAGAAATGAGGATACCTTCTATTGAAATCCTACTAAGTTTTTCTATTAACAAGATATCATATAATCCCATCTTTAATGATTCATCTTGTATGATACCATATCATATCCTTTGCCATATGCATCAATTCGTACAACTGCTTCAACTTGAGGGTTAATAGAAAATACCATAGCACTTTCTAGGGAACTTTTTTTCTTTTTGTGTTTTTATCAATCCATTAACTCTCTTCACATATTTAACAGGTCTTACTTCTAGCGTACTTTTTCCAAAAGAGAGCACGATCATACTTATAGACATGGATTGATTTGTACACTATTCCTAATTTATTGAGTCATTTTCTTGTATCATAATATGATTCAGGCAATTTGTTATCCTTTAATAGTACTTCCTTTAATAACATCGGTAAAAAGTTAAATGACTTATTAATCCACTTATATATTACTTTTAGATATATGAACTTAATTAATAAGTTTAGTGAAGAAAAAGTTATACAACTAGAGTATAATTCTGCTTTAATATCTATAAATATGTCATCGAAGCTTTGACCATAAGATGTGTCCTATTTAAGATATCCTTATTCTAATTTCTACCATTGCTATCCATTTGATAAATGACATGAGGGCTAATAAAGTCATGTATAATATCAATCATCTCATTAGTATCATTAGATGTTGCCTTATACATACAATTAGCCTTGGATATATACTCTTTACCATGATGAACCTAATTTTTGTACAATAAATCAAATTCATTGTTTATTAGATGTACCTCCATGGTTTCTAATGTTTGCTACAATATATTTAAACACTTTTTACATGGACATTCTACTAACTTCTTATCATTGACAAAGTTTCTAACTTTCTCCATAAATATAGTAGCACCATTCCAATACTTATTAAATAATTGATTTGACAAGGTAATTCAACTTTATCAATGGATATATTATAACTAGCCTATAATATCATAAGTAATCATATGATTCATTTATGTGTATATATTTATTATGCATCTTAAATCTACTTTATCATTCTAACTCTAATAACTATGGCTCTATCCCATTCGAAATATTATTATAATTATTGTCTCAACTTATCTATGATATGTCTCATATATATATAAATTTCAATAGCATATGCCTATAGTTCTTTAAATGTGTATACTATAAATTGATATAGTACATACTTGAAGAACAATTAAGAGAAAAGAAAATTTTGTCAACTGAAATGATAAGTAGATAAGTTAAATATGATAACTAAAAGATATATTTCAAATTGTTCAAATTTTTAGCATAATTCAAGGGTTAATTTGTCTAGGAAGACTAACTAACTTTTGAACTGGTCTACGGTTATAGTGTAAATATATTTTAAATTTAATATTTTGTAATTTTTTATTAGAGTAGTTTTAATAAAACTTTAAACTCATTCATTTATATGTTGTTATGTTGATAATTTAATGATATATATTTTAATAGTTAATTCCTCCCTAACATTTTTTATTTTTTTTACTATTTTAAATGATTACTTGATAACGTAAATATTCCATATCATCAAACATTATATGCATTTGACTAATTTAGCCCTCAATATTTATTATAAATTGTGTCTCCTTAGTATTAAATTAATTACCATTATATGACTTATATATATAATTAAATTATTATGCATTTTATTATCTATTACTAGTTATATTTTCAATACTTTAAATTGTTATTTCTTTTATAAAATAATATGTTAATTATCATTATATGACTTATTTATCATATTAAATTATTATGTATTTTATTATACATTACTCCTCTAAGTTATTACTTTAATTCTTACATAATATAATGATTTAAATACTATCATGTTACTTACTTATAATATTAAATTATCATGCATTTTACTATTCATTACTTTCGTTTATTAGTACTTTAAATTATTACTTTCATTCTTGTATGATATAATAAATTAATTACCATTATATAACTTGTATATAATATTAAATTATTATACATTTTATTATTCATTATTACTTATATTTCTAGTATTCTAAATTATTACTTCAATTCTTCTATAAAATAATAGATTAATTATCACTATATAAATTAATTATCATATTAAGTTATTATCCATTTTATTATACATCACTCCTTACATTTTTAGTATTCTAAATTATTACTTCCATTCTTACATAACATAATGATTTAATTACCATTATGTCATTTACTAACAATATAAATTATTATGCATTTTATTAATTATTACTCTTTGAATTTTTATTACTTTAAATTATTACTTTCATTCTTGTATAATATAGTAAATTAATTATCATTATATGACATACTTATAATATTAAATCATTATGCATTTTATTATCTATTACTACTTATATTTTTATTACTTCAAATTATTACTTAAATTATAAAATATTTCACATCATAAAAAATTTATATTCATTACTATAATTATCAAAATAAATTATTGTTATTTTTAATTACTTTCATTTTTATTAAATTTAACAATCTAATGAAAATTACATGACTAACTTATAATATTAAATTATTGTGTATTTCATTCTTCATTATTATTTAATAATATAATTTTATTAAGCATTAAATACTTATTATTCAATAATTTTTATATGAAGATTCAACTAAGTTATTTTATAAATGGTCAAATTATTTATTTTATTAGTATTTTAAATGATTGCTTGGTTTACTAAATCTTTCATATCATTAGAACTTTTATATTTTTATTCATGTAATTGTCAAAAATTTTTGTCATTTTTTTATATGCTTTTACTCTTAATATAATTTAATATTTTAATTAATGTAATAGTCAAAATTATTATAAATTTTATTATCCTATTTTCTACGAAACTCAATCAAGGTTTGACATTGTAAATATATCAACTTTTGTAAAATATTAATTTCACCAACTAATACAATAAAAGATTGAAATAAATTTATATTCAACTATTATATCAATGTCATAGGATGTTTTAAAGAATTATCATAAAAAAGTATAGGAAATTATTTATTTTTACATAAAATATCATATTAAAATATGCAAGATACTTTTCATACTCATTATATATTTAACACATTAAATCTACATGTCATTGTATAAAATAACAGTTATATCAAACTGATTTATGGTAGTATAAATTTATTTTCATGCATAATATTAAAACCATTAAAAAGATTTAGTACATGAACTTTTTCAATATACATCAACACCATAATGAATCAACAATTAGCAAGTTCAATCATAATTGCAAAAGCCAAAATCTAATTATTTAATCATTTAATATCCAAGAACCGGTAAATAAATATAAAAGAATTGTAAAAAATAAAAAGAATTGAAGATTACATACCTAGAAAGGAAGAAACAAGAGACAGAGATCTAATTGTAGTGGAGAGAAATGTCGAAATGATAGGGGAGAAATGGATGAGCAAATTTATAGGCAATCTTTACAAATGATATTTTACCATGTGTATAGAAACATATGTCATCTCAATAGGTTAAATAGAGGGATAATTCCATTATTTTGCCCTTTCGACTTATTGAGACGACATGTATCATCTGTATTGATCAAATGTCATTTGTATTTTTAGGGGCAAATGCATTATTTTGAATTCTTAATGTGTCATCAGTATACTCCATGCAATCATTTGTAATGCTTGCCAAAATTTAACCATCAAATTTGTGACGAGCTTGAAAATATCAATCTTATCAAAATAACTTTGTGTCGTTTATATAGAATTTTTTATATTTTTAAACAAATTTTTTTGAACTCTCTATAAACTACATTTTGTCATTTATATAAATATTTAATTTTTTTAAAAAATAAGAATTGGAAAACTCTGCATAAATGACACAGTGTTATTTGTATAAAATTTTTCTCTTTTTTTATAAAAATATGAAAAAAATTTAAATAGAAAACTTTTGTCATTTGTATAATTTTTTAAATTTTTTTTCTAAAAAAATTCCTTTCACCTATATTAACAATCGAGTCTTTGTTGTCGGTATAGATGTGGTGTGCGTAAACTCTATTTATCTTAGTGATAATGGATAATTTTAGTTTATATGGAACCGTGAGACGTGTGGCAGATCAAGATTTGTGCGGAAAACAGACGAAAGGGATGTTTGAAAAATTGGGTCAGGTTGCTGAGTATGAAATGACATGATAAGATGGAAATAGATCATTTCCTTTTCCTTAAGGAAAAAAAATGATCAATTTTGAAGAAAAATCAATATATAATTTTTTTAAATTATGAATTTTAAAATAAAAATTATACTTTTATAAAACAACAAAAAGAACAGGAGAAAATACTTGTCTTGACAAAATGGAGCGGCAGCTGATATCAAACGGAAGTCAAGCTGTTGCTCTAGAGACACCCTTTCGTAAGTCAATTGCAGTGTCATTGTTCTGTTTCCGGAATTTTGGATTTCTGAACATTCATGTTATGTAGCTGTAGGAATAGCATCGGATCGTCGGGGTAAACTCAATTCGAACACAGCGGATCTAGATTCATTAAAATTCCTTATTTTGGATATATTGTAAATTTATTAAAGATTCGAAAGATTCAAAATGGATATATTTAGATTTACTAATATAAATATGATTTTCAATTTTTTAATAAAAAATAAAAATTATTCTTCATTTATTAATAATAAGAATAACATTATGATATATTATTAATATAATAATATATCGATGTATTAATAAATTTAATTATTAATATATTATTGTATAATTCGTTAAATTTAACTTTGTAAAAAAGTAAATATAATATGTGATCAAATTTAATAGTAAATTGATATGCTATTATGTCAATGGTATATTATAATCTCTCCCTAATAATAATTACACTAACAATTATGAATTATATTTATTTTTTCATTTACATCTATTCTTAGTTTGACTCATCAATGCTATTTATATTAGTTTCGAGACAAATATAGATTGTATCATTATTAACTTTATCAAATACAGTTTTATTGGATTAACTTGTACATAATTATTTACTCATTTATAATATTATAATTTATTTCTTCCTAATAATAATTACATCAACAATTATGAATCATATCCATTTTCTAATTTACATTCATCCTTATTTTAACTCATACATATTATTTATGTTAGTTTCAAGATAAATATAAGTTGTATCATTATTAACTTTATCAAACAAGGTTTTATTGGATCAACTCATACATAATTATTTATTTATTTATAATATTATAATTTATTTCTCCCTAATAATAATTACACCAACAATTATAAATCATATCCATTTTCTTATTTACATCAATTTTTATTTTGACTCATTTATACTATTTATATTATTTTCAAGATAAATATAAGTTGTATCATTATTAATTTTATCAAACAAGGTTTTATTGGATTAACTCATACATAATTATTTATTCATTTATATTATAATTAGATACTCTTGTATTATACAAACTAATATTATAAAATAAGATAAGTTAGTTTAAAAAAATTTATAATTTAATATAAATTTAAATATTTTTAATATTATTTATATTAAATAAATTATCACATTATTCTTATATATATATATATATATATATATATATATATATATATATATATGATAATATTAATTTTCATATAATAATAAATTGATTATGTAATAATAGCTAGTGGTGGAACAAAAAAATGTTTAGAAATGGATATTTATTTAAAAAATATCACAATAGATAATTTTATATAGAATAAAACAAGTAAAAATGCTATAAATATTAAAAATAATATTCAAAATTGAGTTTCAAATTTTTTATATTTATTAGATTAAACTTTACAAATTTCTTCCTTCATCCTATATTCAATGATAGTTTTTGATTTATATTAAAAATTTAATTTTAGATTTTATCTTTGATGCATATAGCATTATTGTAAAATAGGAGTTGAATTGTATTGTAATATTCTCAACAAGTTTTATATTTGAAAGTTCATACCAATAATATCCTTAATGATATAAACAAATATGATATTCTCAAACACATATAACTAAATAATTATTCATTTTTTATTATCCATCTAATTACTTCAGAGATTCTTTAATTATAAAATTTATTGCATAAGAAATTCTTTCTATCATTGTATATATGATAATTAACCTTAAATCAAATATACTAATCAATTTATGTGTTCTTCCATAGTTGTTTACCTTTTTGTAAGACCATTCTTTTTTCAATGAATTACAGTATAGGACACTGGATTTAGGCAAATTATAAAAAAAAAGGGCAATGTATTGGTCATCTTATTAAGATGATTATTTTGATATTATATATTAATATAGAATATTACAATATATCTTCCTAAAAAATATATGGGTTTTCAATGTCAAAGTTTTGAAGTAATCTTAATTAGAAGTTACCCCCTCTTGAATAAATTTTAAACCAGAGGGGGTCAAACATAATTTTCTTATGGGGTCATATTTTCATCTACCATCAATTGCTATGTATTATACATGGGGTTTGTTTTGGTTTAGTAGGGTCATTTGACCTCACACCTCAATGCTTCCCTCGGCCCTTGATAATTGCTACATTGGAAAAAAAATTCTACTACTATATTAATACTAAAAATTAAGTATCACTTCTATATAAATATTAATAATTATATTATTTTTTAATTCATTAATTTAATGTAACATAAAATCATCTATTTTTTTAAAAAAAAATTTATTTTTGAAAAAATTAGATTTTTAAATTAAAAATTTAATATATTTAACAATATTTATATAAAAGTAGTATTAAAAGTTAACAATCATATGAAGAGTTGTGACTTAAAAATTTGTAGTCAAATATATAATCGACTATTATCTTATATCTTTAATAATTGATTTTTTTAAGAATGTTATAATTTATGATTAAGCTTGGTGTTCAAATAAGGTTATTGTATATAAGATAATGATCGATGTAAGGGCATACATATGTTGCAATGCCTATGTATGTATCTCATGTGTAAATGCAAGGGCAAAGTACTTGATTTGCATCATTGATAATTGCTATTTACGGTCTTGTTCTTGTATGAATGTATGTATATTAATTGTGAAATGAGAGTGTTAGCAATGCATATGTTATGATCTTGACTACTGAGAAGGAAATCCTCCTCTATAAAGATCATTAGGATAATCCTCTTTCGAGAACAAAGAATAAAAGAAGTCCAAAGGCATACTTTTCGGCATCTCATTATCCATAATCCAACTGCCCTCATTATTTTGTTAGGCTTCAATTTTATTTCTTTTCCTTCGAATGACAGCTGACATATTGAACAACTTTGATTATATTTAGATATGTTTTTATTTTTATGTTTTTAAAAATTATTTTTTTATTTTGAAAAATTATTTTTAGATTAAAGCAAAATCAAGATTAGAGGGTGGTTGATATTGTAAATAAAGAAATATTTCACTTAAGTATAAAATTGACATTTTGAATAAGAAAATAAATTCAGAAAATAATTAAAAGTTATTTTTATTTTTTTATTTTTAAGTTATATATTTAAAAAATATATTTTGAAAATAGATTGACAGGTAAGTTTTTCTGTTTTTAAAGATAAAAAAAACTGTTTTTAAAAACAAAAACAATAAACAAACCCTGTGCATTTTATCTCCATGCTTCAACCAGTTACAATGTCACATCTGGTACTAAGTTAATTCCTCCTCAAAAAGAACTCTTTCATACTCTATTCCTCACCATAATTCCTTCTGTAAGTTTCCTGGGAAGCAGCTAGGACTAGTAGCTAGTTTATTATTAATTCCCTGAATTCTAGCCATTAGTCTTCTCTTTCTCCTTCCAATAGCCCCACACACTTCCTTATTGCATTCTTGTGTTTTCAATGGAGAATTTCTCAGAAGCGTGTAGCTACCCAGCACCATCCTTTGAGCAGTTCCTCACCCAATTTGGAAAAGAATCCTCTAATAACCAACCAGCCAGGAACTTAAAGTCTCTTTTCCTTTCATTCCTCCGAGTCTGTTCCTTTAACCGTAATAAAAGTGGCCTGGGATCAGATTTGAAAGGAGCCAAGTGAAAAATAGATGACATGAAGTTGTGCAGTTGACATAAAATGGTATGTTAAGGCATAAAACTGGGTTAGGTTGAGGTGGCGGCTGATGACTATGAAAAGACATGAAGAATATTGTTATTATTAAGACATAAAATTGGGAGCGGCGGCTGAATTAAGAAGCATATCAGACGGAAGTTGTGCTGTTTCTTTAGAGACACCCTTTCTTTTTTTTTGTTTTTTTGGCCATAGAAGGGATACAAGACACCAACCAGAAACAAGAACACAGACAAAACAGACCGAAAAGAAAAACGGACAAAAACTACACTAAAGCAGAACACAGACAGAACCAAACCAGAACTGAAAGAAACCTCACTAAACAACAGACCAGAAAATAGACAAGGACAACCAAGACAAGAAAACATCCTAAGGGAAGGACGAAACAGCATACAAAATTAAGGAGGAAACCGGTGTTTGTCTTGAAGAAGGATAGACCTGAGAGGGGGTGGAGGATTAGAAATCCAGTCCACTGGACACACACCGCTGTTAAAATTTGTAGCAAGCCAGCCAGCTGCCTTGTTGCTAGACCGAGAGATAGAAGCTAGAGAACAGTCTGGATTTTCTTGTAGGCTTTCTTTTATATCATGAATAAGATGTCTTAAAGTCCAGGGCTGAGTGGAGGACAAATTATGGATTGCTTCCACAACAACTTTCGCATCCGATTCCACTATAAAAGGACTTTGTGAGATCAAAGCACCAATCTGGATTCCTTCCTTAATAGCTAAGGCCTCGCTATTGCTGAAGAACTAGCATACACTCTTTTGGCATTTCGAAATACCAGATTACCAGAGGAGTCTCTAACAACAGTTGCAATGGAAGCTTTTCTATTGGATGGTTGAAATGAAGCATCCACATTGATTATAATCTTAATCTGGCCACTGTCTGGAGCTTTCCATCCTACCTCCAAGGTGGGATGAGGTTGACGAATTGGAATTTGTCCTTGTTTCATTGCAGCTGTGTAGTTGTAAAAACAAGCTAGACCTCTTGATAGGGTCACCATTGGCTGAATGGGGGTTTTCTTGAATAAGTAATCATTCCTTGTCTTCCAAATTTGCCAAGCAATATTAGCCACCAGAGATAAGTGGTTTTTTACTTGAGAACGGTTCCAGCTTGGATGAGAACAGACTTCCATTAACCAGTCTCCTAAGGACGGGCAATTTACATTTTGGGTTCTTAGACATAAGGGGGAACCAAACTAGATTCTAGATGTCTAGGACCATCCGAAGAGGCAATGAAAAGTGTCTTCATCTGCTGACTCACAGATATGGCATAAGGGGGATTGGAAACACTTCCTTTTGTATAAGTAGTATGTTAGATAGGGTTCTCCACATGAAATGTTTAATCTTTGGAGCAGCGTTAATATTCCAGATTGCAGACCATAATTTGTGAGGAACAATAGCAGATGAAGCTGCCTGAGAGGGAGAAACTTGCTGAGACATAAGAAAGTGATAGCCCGACTTAACTGAGTAGCACCCATTAGAATTATGAAGCCAAATTAACAAATCTGATTGAGGTCTTTGCGATAGATATATGTTTAGTATAGCAGATCTCTCTAAAGGACTCAACCACTGATTTATAGGTTCTAGATCCCATGGATTCCCATTTACTGAGATGAGTTCAACAACTTGAGATATAGAGCCTTCAACACTGGGATTGGGAGGTGATAATTTATGGCCATATAAGTTAGGGATCCAAGGATCTTTCCAGATATTAATCCTCTGATCATCTCCAACCTGCCAACATGAGCCTTTAAGCAGTAAGTCTCGGTCTTCAAGAAGATTACTCCATCCCCGAGAAGCTTTGTTTCCTTTGGTAGCAGATAATAGAGAACCATTAGGAAAATATTTTGCTTGTAACAACTGAATCCAGAATGTCTTAGGATTCTAGATACCGCTCCGACATTGTTTTGCCAATAGAGCTTTGTTAAAATTCTCTGGATTTGTAAATCCAAGTCCTCCATTTTTCTTGCTAATAGACAATTTCTCCCAAGCTGTCCAGTGAATGCTCTTATCTTTATCTTTCTTTCCCCACCAAAATTTAGCCACCAATGATTCAATTTGTGGACAAGTTGATGTTGGAAACTTAAAGCAAGTCACGGGGAAAGAGGGAATGGCCATAGCAACGGATTTGATGAGTGAGAGACACCCTTTCGCAAGTATACCCTAATGTTATCGTTCTGTTTCTGGAAATCTGAAATTTCTGAACATTCATTTCACATTATGTAGCTCAAACGAAATTGATGCTTGACCGCCATCTCGCGCAATTTTTGTAAGCTGAAGTTGTTATTATGCGATTAGTGTTTAATTGACAATTATTGTTGTTATTGTTATTATTATTTTGTATTTATATATATAGTTGACAAACAGTATACAAAACTAAAGTTCCATAAATATATTTTATAGGAATATAATTATTAAATATTAAGATGATGAAAATAATTTATATATTCAATATTACATATAAAAATGTGATAAAAATAATTTTTTTAAAAAAAAGAAGTTTTTTTCACTACTATAATTTTAAGTATTATTTTTTTTAATCATAAGATATATAAATATATATAATATATAATATTCCTTTATATTCTAAAAAATAAGCGGAGCCTAAACTTTTGCTGCCTTCTCTATTGGTAATCAACCTGAGCTAAGTTTTTCTCTTAAGTAAAGAAATTCTTGTATATTCATAGCACATTTTTATGGGAAGAAGTGATAATTACAATTTTCAATAAATTGAAAATAAAAAATATAATTTCTAATACATGTAAATTATAAATAACAAAATTGATAATTAACTTTTTTCAGAGAAAATATATTTTTATATATTTAAAATATATAAGAATTTCTAATATATTACACACTTGCATTATCAAGCGTATCACCATTTTTTTTAATATTTAAAATTGGTTAAATTACACTCTAAAGTCTTTGCGGTTTCCATTCTTTTCGAGTTAGGTAACTATATTTTAAAAATTTAGAAATGAATCACTACAATTTACCGTCATTTTTAATTGAATCCTTTCTTTTAATATTCCGTCCAAATTTACTGTATTGGCACATGGTGATTTGATATTAACAAACCTGAAGGAGGTATTCAAGAGGAGTCTGCTGCATATAAATTTCTCTGAACTGCTGATTGTCACAAATAAAGGGAGGTTCGATGCTCCATGTAGTTATAGCCACAACCATTTTCTTTTATTTCACTCTCACTCCTCATATTAAGAATGGATCGCAGAGAAGAATAATTCTGAAGAAGATTGATTTTTTCTAGGGTTATTAAACAAACAGTCTATTATAGATATAGATAGATATGTGATAAATTGACTGGTAAAATTTGTATTTAAAATGAATTCAATTTTGAGATTTAAATTCATAATAAATATGAATCAATCTTAAAAAAATTTAATTATAAATTCATAAATTTAATAGCTAGGAATTGATTCGTAATAACCTAATCCATAAAATTCACATTTGAAATAAATTCAATTTTGAAAGATTCAAATTTATCAAAATTTGCAACACATACAAATTAGTTTGTGGATCCTAAGTCTTTTAATACCCTAACAGTTTTTTTGATAGCTATTCAGTAATAAATAAAAGTGAAGAAACAAAGCTATTCAAATAAAATGATATAGCAGAGATACAATAACGTGACTTGACTTTTGGGTACATAAATGGGCAGTAAGAAGCATCGAAGCGGAAGAAATAAGTGAAAGAAATAGAGACCAACTTAATTTTAATTTTAAAAGCTTCAATCACACAAAAGAAACAAAAATCAATTCGAATAACTTAATCACACCACCATTGTTAACTATCGCATCAATATGCTGAAACAGAGGCACGTCCTCGGAAGTAAGGGAAAGGGGGAAAAAAGGAAGAAGGAAAAAGGGAAAAATTGGGTGGGCGGACATGGAATTGTCCTGATGGGATCGACAGTGGGTATAAAGGGAAAAATCAATTAGCAAAATGTTAATCATGTCGTTAAAATTGGACATGGAACTTCAAAAACGATTAGAAACTGTAGGCATTTAATTTCAAATTTGTAAATTACGGGTATTCAAATAAAAAAATTGCAAACTATAAGGATTTAAGATGTAATTTAACCATAAAAATTTAATGCTTTAATTATCGGTTATATTTAATTGAAATTTTTTAAAATGTAGATCAAAATTAACACAAAAGACTAGTGCTCAATAAGATGCAGCAAGGCAGAGCCATCTATTGCATATAGCTCACTCTTCAGTGATACAGGCCAAGGCACGCTGATTTTGGTCAGAACATAAGCATAGTTTATATATATAGGTAAATGTATAAGTATATTTAGAGAGAGAGAGAGAGAGAGAGAGACGCCTAAGATAAGATCAAGCACTAATTCCATCTTGTGAGCTGAATATTGAAGCAGCCAAGTTAGCAAGTTGAAACTGCGATGCATACTTGTTAGAAGCGACTTCCATCACCGGAGGTTCATTCAAGAATGCCCAGCTGCTCATTTTCCACCTTATAAATTCACAATCATATGTGATACATCACTTAATTTATGAAATAAATAAAAGTAAAACATAGGCTCCGTGCGTTAAAGGTGATATGCCACTTATAACTAAAAAAATAATATCTAAAATTCTAATAATAAAAAAATAAATTACTTTTTTTAAAAAATAGAAATTATTTATTTTTAAATTCTTCATATTTAATATTATATAAATAAAATAATTTCTATTTTAATATTTTATAAAAAATAATTTTCATTGAACAAACTAGTTATAATATTTATAATTAGACTGAACAAACACGATTGATTAATATAATTACCAGCTATTTTTCTTGACATGCTGCTCCGGACTTTTGTCGATATCCTCAATGCGGTCAAAGGGAAAGGTTCTTGGTTTCTCAAGCTTCTTTTGTGACTTTTCAAATTGGCTTGCCTTTAATTATATAATTAACATATGCTCAGTGAGTATGAGAAATTAAATAACTATATAAGAAGGTGATATGAAGAAATTTATATCAAAGTTAATTAACCTGAATGGAAATGGCTTTGTGGTGTTCTTCTTCTATCTCCTTCTTAGATCTCCAGTAAGCATTGATCTCTTCTTTGGTGAGTGATCGATTCCTTTGAAGTGTGGCTGCAAAATGTTCACTTTCCATCATAAAAACATTCACTAAATTCAAGGAGCTAAAAACACGCATAAGTGAATAGGATTTTTATCGGAAACCTGATTTAGAATCCAAGGTTCGAGAGCGCCATCCTGCCATGAGAGAACCCATGTTGTGTTATCTTAGTCTGATGAGGTGACTTTCTTAATCTCATAAACACATGCTACATTTATATAGAGCTCGTTAGTTCAGCATTGCTATCGTATTTTGTTCTTATCCATCATTCAAAGATATTCAACTGCGGAGCTTATTTCTAGTTATAATTTATTGGTTTCTACAAAACTTGAAAATAATAAAAAAAGTTGATCTCCTATCACATTATACCTTCCATATGTCTTCTGCCGATTAATAATATTTCCATAAAATAAAACTTCATTAACTAAGGTATCAAACAATTTTGCAAGATAAACACTTGAAAAATATTAAATGCTAATTGTTATTAGTCAATAATATAACTACTACATGATCGTTATAATTAGCTATGGCTATCTATTTCCATTTTAACCAGTTCATGCTGAGACCAATCCATCCTGGAAAAAAAAAAAAAGAGATTGATCAATAAATTTTTGGCTAAATAATTATTGCATTGACTGGTCAAATAAAAATTATATGGGATCGATTCAAATATAAATATATATATATATTTATTTATATTTATGTTTAGCATTTTGATAAAGATGAAAAAGAGTATATATTTAGAATCCTCTGCATGATATAAAAAAGTTGATATGTATAGCATTTTGAGCTTTGTAAAAATATTTGTTATTGAAGATTTTCTGACAGTCAATTACTATTGTTTTATGTAATATGGTCAGTTATGATTTAAATATTCGTGACCAATTATTTGCTTCAATAGATTCTCATATTTTTTATACAAATAATTATATATTATTTAAAATCATTATTAGAGAAAATATATATAACTAATCAGAATAAAAAAAAGAGTTATATAAATAACAATTCAATTAAAAGTTTTAAGGCTTTCTTTCTTATACCTTTTCTTGGGAAATAAGAAAAAAATTAACTCAAAAAATATGAAAGAATTAATATTAAATATAGTTAATATTAAACATTTGTACAATTTATCATTTCAAATATTTTTTTATTTTATTGTAATATTAAATTTGAATTATTAAATCATTTTTATCTAAAGAATGTTAAATTTAAAATATTGGCCAATTGCATAAAGAAGAATTTTTTTTAATAAATTACATTGTAGTACCGCTTCTTGAACTTCCTTTCAAAAAAGTGCTAACACTGATTTTTATTTCAAATAGGGTGCATGCTAAGGTATTCATGTAATACCAAACCTATGTTGAGGTGGCAGCATTGAGAGTCATTGGGTGGGATTATGATACTTTCATTCAATGACTCTCAATGCTGCTACCTCAGCATGAGTTTGATACCACATGAGTACTTTAGAAATTCCCTTCAAATAGGTGTTGATTTTATAAATTATTACTAATATATTTCTAAGATACTCTTTTTTAATCATGAAAATACAGTTATGAATTAGGAATTTCGGAAAGGCATAACTTTATGATTAGTTAACCAATTTTTGTATATGACCACTTTTTTTCATTCATCTTTTCATAATCTTTTAATAGAAAATAAGAAAATATGGGTTTGGCGAGTTCTACCTAATCAGAAATGTGTAAATTGAGCTCAAAATTTTAAATGACAATAACTTTATACTCGGTTGTCCGTTTTAGGCGAATTTTTTTTATTTTATGTAAATTTTTGAAATTTACGTGCTTATAAAATGCCTACTCTAGTTAGTGAACAAAGGTCTTTTTCAATAAATTTTAAAAATTTTCTTTATTTTCTTATTTTTTTAAACTTTGATCACATTTTTGTTGATTCAAATTCATTCGAATCCTACATTAAACTTTTGTTTTCTAATTCTTTTAATGTCTAGTAGTATTATAACAACTTTCTTAATAAATAAAATAACTAAAGAATAATATGTTACTATTTACAAATCAAATAGTAATATGTTATTATTTCGTCTTCAAATAATAACATTAACAAAAAATCTAAAATAAATGGATAAATTAACTTTGTGCTTGGTTGTTCATTTTAGGTAATATTTTTTAATTTCATGTAATTTTTTGAGATCTACGTACTTGTAAAATACTTGCTCTAGTTGGCGAAAAAGGTCTTTTTTAATAATTTTTTTAATTTTTCTTTATTTTTTTATTTTTTCAACTTTGATCATATTTTTGTCAATTCAAATTCATTCAAATCCCACATTAAATTTTTTCCCAACTCTTTTAATGTTTAGTAGTATTATAAAAACTTTCTTAATAAATAAAATAACCAAAGAACAATATATTACTATTTATAAGTCAAATAGTAACATGTTACTGTTTCGTCTCTAAACAATAACATCAACTAAAAATCTAAAATAAATGGATAAATTAAGTTTAATTAACAATCAATTTGTCAAATAATAGTATGTTACTATTTAGTCTCAAAACAGTAACATATTACTATTTCATTTCTAAAAATTAACATCAACAAAAAATTTAAAATAAATAGATAAATTAACTCTTATTAATAATGAAACTGCTAAAAAATATTTTATTATTTACTCTCTAGACAGTAATATTAATTAAAAATTTAAAATAAATAAATTAAATCTTATTAATAATCAAATTATCAAATAATAGTATATTACTGCTTAATTTTCAGACAATAACATATTATTATTTAATTTTTTAAATAGTAATACTGATAAAAAAATTAAAATAAATAGATAAATTAAGTCTCATTAACAACAAAATTGCAAAAGAAAAGGGTGTTACTGTTTCGTCTCTAAGCAATAACATTAACTAAAAACTCAAAATAATAGTATGTTACTATTTAATTTTCAGACAATAATATGTTACTATTTGATTTTTCAAGCAATAATACTGATAAAAAATTAAAATAAATAGATAAATCAAGTCTCATTAACAACTAAATTGTGAAAGAAAAGGGTGTTACTGTTTCGTCTCTAAACAATAACATCATAAAAAATTTAAAATAAGTGGATAAATCAAGTCTCATTAACAAGCAAGCTGCCAAAGAAGAGGGTGTTATTGTTTAATTTGAAAATAGTAATATCAACTAAAAATTTAAAATAAATGAATAAATTAAATTTTATTAATAACCAAATTGCTAAAAGAAGAGGGTGTTGCTATTTTATCTCCAAATAAAATAAATAGATAAATTAAGTCTCATTAATAACTAAACTGTCAAAAGAAGAAGGTGTTACTATTTCACCTCCAAATAGTAAAATAATAATACAAACCAAAAATAAAAAATAAATAGATAAATAAAGTCTCATTAAAAATAAAACTCTTAAATAAGAGGGTGTTATTGTTTCGTCTTTAAATAGTAATATATTATTATTTGATTTCAAAATAGTAACATCGATAAAAATTTAAAATAAATAAATAAATTAAGTCTTATTAACAACCAAATGTCAAAAGAAAATGGTATTACTGTTTCATCTTTAAATAGTAACATTGACTAAAAATAAAAAAAAAATGAATAAATCAAGTCTTATTAACAACCAAACAACTAAACAACTAAGAGAAAAGTTTGTTACCGTTTCATCTCCAATAGTAAACAATAACAGTGACAAAAAATAAAAAATAAATAGATAAATTAAATCTCATTAATAATAAAACTGTTAAATAAAAGGGTATTACTATTTCGTCTTTAATAATATAAACTAAAAATTTAAAATACAAGAATAAATTAAATCTCATTAACAATTAAGTTGCTAAAGAAGAGGATATTATTGTTTAGTTTCAAAACAGTAACATTAACTAAATACCTAAAATAAGTAAATAAATCAAATTTTATTAACAACCAAACAACAAAAAAAGAAGGTATTAATGTTTGGAGATGAAATAATAACATTGATTAAAACTCAAAATAAATAGAAAAATTAAGTTTCATTAACAACTAAATTGCTAAAAGAAGGGAGTATTACTATTTCGTCTTCAAACAGTAGTACATTACTATTTACTATTTGATTTTAAAATAGTAATATCGACTAAAAATGTAAAAATAAATGGATAAATTAAGTTTTATTAACAATCAAATTACTAAAAAAAGAGGATGTTACTATTTAGTTTCAAAATAGTAACATTGACTAAATAACTAAAATAAATAAATAAATTAAGTCTTATTAACAATCAAACTGCTAAAAAAAGGGTATTAATGTTTAGAGATAAAACAGTAACACCGACTAAAAATAAAAAAATAAAAAAATTAAGTCTTATTAATAACTAAATTATCAAAAGAAGAAGGTGTTATTGTTTCGTCTCCAGATAGTAGCATGTTACTGTTTAATTTTAAAACAGTAATATCGACTAAAAATCTAAAAATAAATGGATAAATTAAGTTTTATTAATAATCAAATTGTTAAAAAAAGAGAGTGTTACTATTTTTTCTCAAAATAATAAAGTAATATCAATCAAAAACTCAAAATAAATAGATAAATTAAGTATTATTAATAGTCAAACTGCTAAAAGAAGAAGGTGTTACTATTTCATCTCTAAATAATAACATTAACTAAAAATTCAAAATAAATGAATAAATGAAGTTTCATTAACAACAAAATTACTAAATAAAATGGTGTTACTATTTTATCTCCAAATAGTAACATGTTACTATTTAGTTTCAAAATAATAATTCATATAAGATAATTATTTTTTAAAAAAAGGGTAAAAGAAAAAGATTATTTTGGATACCAAACAGTAATTTATATATGATAATTATTTTTTATCTTATCTAAAGATTTATTTTAATTCCTAAAAATTAAATTTTTATTAATTATATTTATAATTAAAATTTTATATTAATTTAACTTTTGTAAAGTTAAAAATTCTCCAATTTTAATTTTTATAAGTTTGTAGTTTTTTATTTTTATAAAATTAAAAATTCTTCAATTTTAATATGTGACAAAAGAGATTTTTGTTTTGATGCTTTTAGTCTTTTCAAAACATGTTGTAAGTATTTATGTGTTTTATCTTATAGGTATTATAGTAAATTTTCATATGTGGGTACACTTAAATGAAAGAAAATTGGTGTGTGGTACTTTGCTGCAATAGATTGCGATAAATGATACTGGCATGATTTTTTTTTCAAATAAATTTAAAAAATATAATATTGAAAAATTAGTTATTTATGATGATACAAATTAATAAAGAAAAAATTAAGATTCCAAAAAAGTGAAAATATAGAAAAAAGTTATTTTGCAGTGGTGGTGGTGGTATAGCAAAAAAAATACAATGATAGAGATGAAAAATAATGTTAATGAAATAATAAGATATAAAATAATAATTTAATGAATAAATATATGATTTAGATTATCATATATTCATGAGTCATGTGTCATTTATAATTTATTTAAAATTTTATATTGAGGTTACATTTAATTTTGTAGATTTTTTTTTACATTTTTAAAAATATTTTAAAAGAATATTATATTCTCATATTTTAATCAAAATTAAGAAATAAATTAATAGGAAATATATTTAACATAACATTTTTCCAAAATATACTCGCAAGAGAGGTATATATCTTACATTCCTATATATATTTTAAATAGGTCATTAACTATTACCTAAAATATATATCCATATGTGGTGGCTATCCTACACCTTTCCAAATTATATTCATTATCATTAGCTATTGCCCACTATCATTCATAGTCATTGCTTATTGGTTACCTTTATCCATCATCATTGGCCACCAATTATCACCACTTATACTATAGTTATTAACTGTCACTTGCCATTTCTCATATTTGTTAACCACTACTCATCCTCATTGATTATCACTTGAAGGATATCCATTATAATCGATAACAATCCATTACTCATTGCCACGTATTTGTGATTATTTACATCACCTATCAACATTAACTATTTTAATTTGTGAGTTTGATCACATTATTAAAAAATTATAAATACATATTGGATGTTTTGAAGCTTTCACTTTGAATTTGTATTGACATTGAATCAAGTATCATTATAAATTAGTTATGGCATTGCTTTTATAACCATCATAAACAATAACAATAACATTGATTATTATATCATATAGAAATGATGTTATTTCTTTTGAAGTGTCATGGAAAATAACATTAAATGTCGATTAGTTGTAAAAAAATCTAACATTAAGTATCCAAAATACTGTATCAATTTAAATAAATAATTGATGTGATATATTTTGCCACCCCAACCCAACCACCTCTCTTTGTTTCTCCTTCCCCATCCTCCTTATTCCTTTTATATTTCTCTTTATAAAACACCTTAATAAAAAATGAAAACCGACATTTCTAATAATATTGTAGAATCTCAATTTTAACAATTTTAAAGGATAAATTAAATAATAAAAGATTAAAAATGATTAAAAGTTACATTCAATGCCTTAATCAAAGATGGGTGCTTCACTAAATCTATTTTGATACATGTTACTCAATATGTGAGATTTGTACTTCTTTAAAAAGTACTTTTGAATCCAATACCTCTAAATGCAATGGACATTTATTAAAATTTGATTTATACTATTACATATTTAATATAAATAAATAATAGATAATACTATTGAATGTTAAAGAAGATGAACCAAATTGAATTTCTTACTTGTATA
Organism: Sindora glabra; assembly: GCA_020226215.1. Taxonomy (NCBI): domain Eukaryota; kingdom Viridiplantae; phylum Streptophyta; class Magnoliopsida; order Fabales; family Fabaceae; genus Sindora; species Sindora glabra. Next base: position 16,744,877 of record CM035227.1, read on the forward strand.
ATCTTATAAAAATGGCATTAAAATGATATGCAACAAAATATGATCAATTATAACGTCAGAAATTAAATTGTTAGAACAAACATAAAAACTAATTAAAAATCCTCACATTTATATTTTATATTTTTTAGGGAAGGTTAGAATTCACATATTTAATAACAAGATAATAGAGCTTTAGTTCTACAAAATTAATGATTAGCATAAACACAAAATTATAGAGAATTATCTTAAGGTTAGCAAATAAGTATATTTGGTTAGGTAAAGATACATTTTAGGATTGGAAAAACTTCAAAATAAAATTTGTAAATAACATTAGTACTTTACTCTTTTTATTTTCAAATCACACAAAGGGATAGAAGTTTTCACATCGGTTATTGGAAAACATCAATGTGTAAGGTAGCTCAGGGAAAGTACATCAGATATTTGACATTAGTTAAGTTCAAAGAAAATTTTCATCTATAATAAGACAACAATTTCTTATTAAATGATATTTAAGATCTATTATTTAATAACTAACATCATAACACTTTAATATCAATTAATTAAAAATGTTAATGTCTTTTGTTTGAGTAACTTTTTTATAATATTTTAAGCAATAATTTTATAAATTAAGTAAATTTTTTTTAAGAATAATAACATAATTTTTATGAAGTGATCATTTTTTTTAATTTAACTTATTCTAAGTGAAATCAATAATATTAAAATTATTTTTTGCATTACAATGCTATTTGAATATAACTAAATAAATTGATTGTAAATATAGAAATAAATGAAAAAGGAGCATCCAATTATAAAAATATATTCTATAAGTTTTTTCATTTTTATATATTGTTACATCAATAAGTATAATGAGCAACTTTATACACTAATATTACATAAATAAAAAGAAATGACATTGTTGGTTGTTTAATCCTCATTGCCATTCTTGTTACTAATTCTTGTTACCATCATAAAAAATAAATCTTTTTATATATTGGTAAATAATTTATCTAGGCAATATATTTGCTTCTATTAGTGATGTTAAAGTTTGTGTGGAGGAAGAAGTCTTTAAAACAGAGGTTTAGAGATTTATCAATGTGTGGAAGTAGAACAAATTAGAGTAAGCAATTCTTTAGTAAGGTTTCCTAATGTATCTAAAGGTATTAGATAAAATGATAAGGGAGATGTCTTTCTATTCTACATAAATGCTAGAATTAGATAATAGATGATAAGTCATCATTGAGATATTGGAAATGAAGAGTGATAATTAAATTTATAAGCAGTATCAAAAAGTTAGATGTTAATTATTAACAAACCACTGACATTTTGAGTATGTTCTTTCTCTACAGAAATGACTATTGTCATATATTTAGACGTCAGTCATGTATAATATCCATGTGAAAAAGTTGTACATTTTTCAAAGAAATGCTTGAAATACCTTTTAAATGATAATTTTGTAAATGGCTAACATCCTAATTTTACGTGTATTCTATGTAATCTAAAAAATGCCATCATGTTAAACGTTAGTTGAGCCCAAAACTAACATATCAAAGGTTTACATTTGCTTAATAGAGACATTTAAAATATATTTAAACCTAGATTTTGTTAACAATTGATGTCTTATGCTGCAATCATATTGTGAATTTATACACAAGGTTATTTTTTTATTTCTACTATTTTATATACTTTGTAAACTAAATGCCAAATATACAGATTTATATTAAAATTTAATTATGATTGAACAATTTATTATGAAAGTACAATTAGATGAGAAAAGAGACAAATAACTCAAAAAATTAATTGACATTTTATTTCTTTCCAGATCATTATATCTATATGTATTTCATAATATAACCTACACAAAAACTATAATAAATCATCAATGCGCATTCATAAAAAAATCACTATATAACTAATTTACACCCTAATTGTATTGAAATCTTCATCCGTATTACAAATTCTCATATAATGAAAAAATCTCTATTTCATTCAATTAGAACTTAATAGTTTCTTAATCATGTTGAAGTAGAAAATGAGGGGAAGTGCTTGGCAAGATTCTATTAACATTAGCTATCTATTATCAACTTTAGGATATCTAGTCAAATATAAGAACAACTCACCTATTTTTGCTAGAAATTTAAAAATTCTTTAGATCTTGTAGAAGTATCCCATCTAGTATAATATTAAGGTTTTTATGATAGGTCCCAAAGGTATTTGACTTATCTCATTTATGGAACTAGAAACAATTCAACACATTGGTATGGTTTGTATTTGTTTCTTAATCTAGAAAAAATACAGTTCTTATTAAATCTAATGCTTTTCCAAGTGATAAAAAAATAAGTAATAAATGTTCTATATATGTCAGTTATAAGTAGTTTGATATTTGTTTAAGGTTTAAGGTTTATTTATTTATAAACAAAGTTCTCATTAGACTTAATGTTTTTCCAAGTGATAAATGTTCCGTATGCGTTAGTCGTAGTAACTTAATATGTGTTTAGATCAATTATTTTGGACAACTACTAATGAGGTGCTTGGGTGATACAAGTAATTACATACTAACCTATAGAAATTGGGAGATTTCATAGGTACATATTACTCAAATTTGTTTAGTTGGTTATCCAGATAATCATGAATCTACGTCTAGCTACATATTAAGAAGAGCTATGCCATGAAACATATTGAGTAGTCAATTATAACAATCTCTATTATAAGAGCATGGTATGTCACGTAATATAATTGTGCTTGTGAAGTTATTTGGTTGAAACTTTTTCATTTCCAAACCATTTACGTTTTTATCACAATAATATTGCTAGTATAACTTTCACTCTAAGCAATAATAATTTTATTCATGTAAAGAACTTTAGTTCAATATACCAATTATGAGAGAGAGATAATACGTAAACGTATTATTATTTTTCTATGGATTATATGTTTGGGAGTCCACTAACCAACAAGGTTTAAAAGTTAGTATAAAACATAATCATGTAAAAAATATGAATTTGTCTAAACCACTAGTGGGTTTTAGGTTTGGAAGTTTTGATGTATGAGCTCATTTATTATTTCAAGATATATTTAAATGAAATACTCATAATAAAATATTTAGAATATCGCAATATATTTTGTGTATATTTTAAGTTATTATGTATGATTAAAAATATTTAAACCCTATCCTTTTACTATATTAAAAATATTAATTCTTATTAGACATCTTAGGCAAATGCTAATACTATTGTATGAGGATTTACACTTAATTATGTTAAAGTTATGTAAAACCTATTATGTACATTTATATTTATATGCCTATCAAATATTAATTGTTTGGTTAACAAGGTGTAGGCATTTGACATATTTGATATTGATATCCTTTTGAATATAATATCTGGTGTTATTGAATGGTTATAATCTTAATTAGAACTGTGAGTGAAATAATATCATTAAATGCTAATATTAATTTTAAATAGTTATTATTTATAAATTAATGTGGAGTTGAGTGAAAGATTGTTAAAAATTTCAAGCCTCACATTAATTTCTAAATAAAGTTATTAATGTTATACATTATTTAATATCTGATTATAAGTGGCTATTATGTTATAGGTACAATGTTATTAGGCCTAATGCAAATTGATTGAGTATAGATCTTATAATGGATAAAATTTATGACGTAGCCTAATTAATTAATAAAGGGTGTCCCATTTTTAAATAGGTTGTAAAGGGAGTGAATCCCTTTCACTTTTTTCTTTGTATGTGTTTTGAAGATGCATTCCACATGATTAAATATTCAATTGGACAATTAAGAGAACAAAATTAGGATTTATAAAGAGATGATTCAAGCATTTAAAATACTCATCTACCCAATTTCATAAATTCTTTTGTTATTAAATTATTCCATGCTGTATAATTTGTGATTTGGAAGATTATAAAATATTCAAATTTTCCAAAAACTTACAAACTGATTGCACTACAAACCAAGAGAAATAAATAACTAATGCACCAAAGTGATTGGAGCTCACTTTGTGGGTGTTTGTGTAATTTCAACTAGAATATCAAAGACCACAGTTGAGGTGGCACAAAAATAAAGAAAAATCCAAACTAACATTTATGTCACTAAACGTCTCGGTTACTAAAATTCGAAAAGAAATAAGGAAGAATGCAGATGAATTAACTAGTGAGACAACAAACTTCATTGACCTACTGCTAAATAAATTATTACCAAATAAAATAAATCCAACAAGATGAAGATAATTACACTGTAAGGGTTTTAACCTTTAATAATAACAACATACCTTCTATTTGAATAATTAATAAGAAGAATTGGCCACTCCACGATGGAATTCCTTGAGTCATACTTACAAGGTCAATGTTTAAAACGGTTTTCCTTAAGGACAAAAGAGAGAATGTAACATGAAATATGCAATGTTTTACGATCATTACAAATATCATAAAATAAATAGGATAAAATTTGAATAAGTTAAAAAATCAAATCACCAGCATGCAAAAGCAAAATTGGCATGACAGCGAATAATTTAGCACAATAAAATATATGCAAATTTTGGAATAATAATTTAATGTTTCTTGGTAAATCAAGCCAAAAGATATGCTTAACTAAACTTTCATATCAACAAAAGCCAATTAGATGTGGCTAGTTTACATTAGCAGTAATTACCAAAATCAAGTTGTATTAATGACGGCTCATTGTTATCCTCCTGAAACAATTTCTACTGTTTTGATGGTGCATCACTTGAAACGTCACGAGAATTAGCCTTTTCATCCTCATGGCCACTTAACTTGATAGGTGGTAGTGCTATTTTTGACTTTTTTTTAAAACTAAAAGCATGTTTTCCATTGGAACTAGACTGGGAAGATTTCCTCATATCATTATCCTTATTAATGGATAGGTTAGGTGTTAAGGACCCTAAAACAATTGGATTGTTTTAAACTCCTCTAATTTGGCAGTTTTATTCTTCTCTTGCTCTCATTATAGTTGCTTAAACCTTTCTATAAACAAACTATCATTAACAAAGAGGCTAGCAGGCACGCCTTTATCCATCAAAAAATGGCCAATAGTAACATTTGTAGCAATTTATTGTTTGAATGGCTAGCTTAAAAAATTCAAGTTCAAAATGTTAAATCTGGTAATATTTTGTAATAAATTAAGAAAACAAAAAAAAAATGAACACCAAACCAAATACTATTAAACCATAAACATCTTTCATTCAAAACATAAATAGTAACTACAAAATACCTAGTGTTAAGTTAACAATAACAATTTTCACTTAGAAAATGTGATAGAGCAGTACAAAGTATCCATAATCATGAATATTGTGATATAAAGAGTGAAAAAGATAGTAATCACGAAATTACTACGATTCTTATAAATCAATTTTGCAAGATAGTGAAAATGACAATAGAAAGGTGAAAATCATAAAAGATTTTAACAAATGATAGACTATGAAGAGAGCTTTTCCTTAGCCTGACCAACTAAAAACAAAAAGAGCACCCTTGAATTTAGAAACTACCATTGACCTAAAAAATACTTGTTATGAAAAACACCTAAACAAAAGTTGGCGATTGAAATAAGTAACCTGTATTCAATCAATGTCTATAACATTAAGGTTTTGAAAACCAGACAAACACTACAAGAATAATACCCCGTACTTATGACATCTATACCAACGACCAAAATTTGGTCACCAAAATAGGGCATTTTTAAGGAAAAAATTTTAAAACTTTATACCAATAACATGTCATTTGTATAAACTTTCGAGAATTTGACCACTAACTATTAATGGGAATTTTACCATGAAAGCAATACTAATGACTTTATTGTTAGTGTAGGCTTTTTAAATTTTAAAACAAATTCAAAAAGTCTATATTGATGACTTGTCATTGGTATAGGCTTTCAAAAATTTGACTATCAAAAGCTACCTTATATTTTCCCTTGAATGCTATATTGATGACAAAATCATTGGTGTAGGCCTTTTGAGTCTTTTTTAAAAAAATTTTAAAAATCTACAGTGAAGACTTTGTTGTCGGTATAGTCCCTTAGAAATTTGACTATCATCAATTAGTAAGTACCTTTTGAAGTAGCCTACACTAACAATAAATTTGTTGGCATGAACTTTTCTTGATAACGATCAAATTTTCAATGGACTATACTAATGACAAAGTTGTCAATGTAAACTTTTCAAAAATTAAAAAAATTCAAAAAGTTTATACTGACAACTTTGTTGTTGATATAGGCCCAAACTAGATTGAAAGACACATATGCCTTTGATTAATTTTACAGCAACTAAAGAAACTTTACATTGATGACAAAGTTTTGGTGTTGTTGATATAACGTTCCATCTCTAAGGCGTCCATAGTACCATTTTTCTCATTTATGCAAAGAGAAAACCAAAAAGTCAAGAGAGAAAAGAGAGATTCCAAAGCTTCCAAGGTGAGTTTTCTTTATTTTTCCTTGTTATTTTCACTAAATTTTCATCATTTTGTATGTTCTCTTACTTCTATTTTGTTAAACATTCAGATTTTGTTACTATTGGTGTTGTTTAGTTGACATTAGTCTTTGTGTAGTTTACTATTTCATTAGGTAGGCTATAGAAACTTAACACTATATTGTTTGAATGCGTAATTTATGGATTGATTGATATAAAGTGCTTTATTGTAGTTTGATGAAATTATTAATTTTTCTAATTTGATATGTTTATTGCTTTAAATTGATGATGATATTGATATAGCATGAATTTATTTTTTTGCTTTATGTAGTTGGTGAAATTATATTTTTGTATAATTTGTTATATTTATTATTTTAAATATTTGATGAATATATTATAAAATAAAATTATGAAAAAATTCCTTTTAAAAATTATAGGATGATGTAAAATAAATAATAATTTAAGTAAATAATTTGAATTCCTATGAAAATATGTTACGTTAATATCTAAGAAATAAAAAAAATTAAAAAAGTAAATTAAGTAGGTAATTAATGTGTTTTACTAAATAATAAGAGTGAAAAATTTTTAATCATTTATTAAAAACTAAAAATGAATATATTAATTAATTAATTAAATTGTATCATTTAGTAATATAAGAGAAAATAATTTGCAATAATTTGATATCAAAATAAATTAAAAAATTACTTTTATTAATTTGTTAAAAATGTGGAAAAAGAAAGTATATGAATTAATGATGACACATAAACAAGCATAGTGTAATAATTAAGATGTAAATTTTTTAATAATGTGAAATATATAACAATTTAAGATAATAATTTCAAATCCTAATAAAATAAGTGATGTCATTATTTAAAAAATTAAATGAGTAAAAATATTAATATATTAATAAATATGTTTTAGTAAATATGGAAGAATAAAAAGATTCATAATAATTTAATATCGCAAGTAATTTAAATATTAATGTTAATACGTAAGAGAATAAAGTAATCAAATAATGATGGTATACAAATTTTGAAAATTCAAGCAAGCAAAATGTGAATTTTTTTGATAATATGAAATATATAATAATATAAGATAATAATTTAGAATCTGATCATGACAAAATAAGTTATGCTAATGATTATAAAATAAAAAATAAATAGAAATATTAACTTATTAATAAATGTATAGTATTATAAATAATTTTATTAAATTGTTAAATTATATAAAAATAAAAGTAGAAAAGAATAATGTAATTTATGAAAAATAAACTTAAAAAAAATTACATGTTACCTAAGAGATTGGATTAAACTTAACCAATGTGAGAATTTAGTCATTGGTACAAACAAGTTATTATTAGCCTTAAATAAAGTGGTGGATATTGCAAGTTATATAGGGATTTTATGTAATTTTATTGTATATTAAAAATTATGGTCATTTTAGAAAAAGGATTTTATTGTAAATTTAAAATTATTGTAATTGTTAAATGACAATAAGTTGAAATAGAAATGTACTTACACTATAACCTTAAACCTGTTCGAAGGTTAATTGATCTTTATAGGTCAATCAACCTTGAATTATCTTACAAATTGGATAATTTAGGATAGGCCTTATAGTTATTGTTTCAACTTATCCATTTATTGTTTTATGTTATAGAAATTTCTTAGTACATTTATTATTCTTTGAGCCTATACTATATCAATATATAGTTTACACACTTAAAGAACTATGGAAAGATATTGCTGAAATTTCTACATTTAAGAAATGTATTATGGGTAAGTCAATATAATAATTACAAAAATATCTTGAATGAAATAAGATCTTACCATTTAGAGTCAGAGTAATATAATGGATTTAAGGAACATAACAAACATGCATATAAGATTGAAATATATAACAACTTATGAGGTTGTTAGCCAGTTATATCATGTTTATGAACAAATGTTGAATAACTTTATCGATGAAAGGGGATTGATGAGATGTTCATGTAAGAAGTGCATAAATTTTTTAATAAATACATAGAAGAAAGGCTTCATAACTGACGATGACAATTTAAAAGATAAAACAGTTGATGATTATATGGAGGAGGGGTTCTAAAGCCTAATGATGATGGTTAAACCAATGACAAGAAGGATGAGCTTGCTACATTTACTAATAATAACTTAGATTAAGGTTTAGACATTAATATGGTTGACATCATAATTGTATAAGGATACAAATATGATATATCATAGAAAATTTATTTTTTGTGGTCTTGTTATGACTATTTAAATTACATATCTTTAATAATGCTTACCATTTATATTACTTCATAACTATGGTTAATGTTAACACATGCTATCATGGAAGAGATGATGGAGGAAAGCCATCATATCACTCTACTTATATTCCTTTGTATACTACAACAAAAAAAGCTTTCAGCGACAATAATTGTTGTCACTATAGAATATTTAGTCATCATTGCAAGTAAAGGACATCAAAGAAGATGTCATTGGTATAAGTTCATCGGTGAAGGAGGCAACACCAACAACTACTTTGTTGTTAGTAAAAGTTTTCCTTTTTACAATGACATTATCGTCATAGAAAATCTTTTCAAAATTTAAAATTTTTTAGATTTTAAATTTTTAGCAATGATAATTATTATCGCTATTGGTTCGAGATAAAAATAATAAAATATTAGCCATATTTTTATTATTGTTGAAATTCAAACTTTCAGCGATGACATAGTTATTATTGAAAGTTAAACTTTTAGCAAAGATAATATCATCACTATAGAATTTAAATTAAACAAATTTAAAAATGAAACTATATTTTTAGCGATGACAATATTGTTGGTAAAATTTTAAGTATGAAAAATTAATTTAAATTAAAATTAGAATTAGATATAATTAAATAAATTTATTATATTTAATAATATAATAAAAATATTTTTACATCAATTCAATTAAATTAATTTGATATTTTTTTAATTTTATTTTATCTAATATAAATTATACAAATAAAATACACTAATGGTGGTAATAATGTGCAACACAATCCATATAAAAAATAAAGAATTATATTTATAACTGTATAATTATTTATACATAGATAAAAAATTATATATATATATATGGCCAATGTAAATGTCTACACATGAATATATATATATACAAAACAATCTAAGGGGAGGAAAGATATAGATAATCCAATGTACTGTTATTCATGCTATGATTATCATCATCATCGTCTTGACGATGTGGATGATCGAAGGTGGTGGATGGGATGGACTTGGTGGTTGGATGGAGGGTGCCCTTGTAAATCTGCTTGACTCAGGTTGTGTAGTAGCAAATAGAGGCACATGTAATACAAGATTCTATTGTCTAAGTAAATACATGAACTCCATTAGGTATGTCCCAAACTATTGCTGCAATTGCTATTGCTGTTGTAACTGCTACTGCTGCTCCTGAATCAACTATTGGCTCTGTTGAAGCTGCTTTTGGCAAACTCCAACTGTTGTCGACTTTATTGTAGCTTCTCCTACAGCTTACCCACTTGGGACACGTATTGAGAACTTACCCTAAAACGGGAAGTGCCTGCAGAATGGTACATTTGGCCAGCCAAAATACAATCAACTGCCCTTCTATATCTTGGATGAGTGCCAAGAACCTCATTAGTAATGGTAGCCTCATTAACCTATACAGGAGTGCTAGGCGAGCTAATGGATGACACATTGGACTGCATATGGTAGGTTGCCAACTTAATCATTATCGTCTTAAATTATTAAAACAAAAATCAATTACAAAGAGAATAAGATATATTCATAAAATTTTATTTAAGATATAAGATTTAGTTAACTTATATACTGCTTTCGGGGGTCGGATGCACCCACTCCCCTGTCTTATATGTGTGTTAGTCCTTAAAATTCTCTAGGATCAATTGTAGCTCACCCGTCTTCCTATTTCTCTATTCATATTTTACAGGAGAAAAAAAAGGGATGAGTATAATTATTGCATTGATAAGAGATTATACATTTAATACATGAATAATAAATTGAATTATGTTATCATAACAATGTATGCTAATGGATTTTGATGCATGTTGATCTCTTCGCCCTGTTATTTGCATTCCTCATAGATAGCTTTTACAAATAAAAAAATGACCATATAATATAGTTATATTTATAATTTAGATATATGAAATAATGATATAATTTTATTAAATATCATACTTATCCTGTAATCATCACTGTCGAAGAAGTCTAAATACCTCTACCATGTTTGGGGCAAGATAGATTGTGGCACATTGCCTCACATGGTCCAGGTCAAAATCTTGCTCTTGACCGCCACCATGTTGTAAAAAATATCTATTCAACCTGTATTTTTAATCTTTGTATAGGTCAACAACACTTCGTATTAGATCCCTAAGTATTTTATCTTGCTCAGTATCAAAGATGCCCTGAAACTCGAAGTGGGATTGCATTAGAAGACATTTAACAAATTAGTGAATACTATATCTAAAAATTTCAATATCAAATATAACTAAGTTAAGATAGGGAAGAGATGAATATTTACGCAAACCTCTTACAAGATTTTGTCCCGTAGTTACTAAGGCATCGACTGTTATGACTTATAATAAGGTAGCACATATGCTCAAATAATGCTACCTATATCGTAGGGCAGATGGCTAGTATTCTCACCTACTGCATGCCATGTACTAGTCATATCGAACTGGACAGGCACCGGTTGCCCTTCGCTGCTCTCTATCTTTTTATATAGCTTGAGGGACTTATTCGAGCCTCCCTTTCTTGGAGCTACAACTTTGATGAATAATAAAAAAATATCAATACCATAAATTCAAATTTAATAACTAAATAACTTAAGTGTGCATAATAAGAAAATATATCTAATATGCCTTGCATTATAATGGACAACGGGTAAGTTGACATGAAGGGTCTTCTCCAACATCACCTCCATGGTGTCATGCTTCAACATCCACTATGACTGGGATAATACACATTTTATAATTATTTAAAAGAAAAGTCAATAATTGAATCAAATGACGACCAAATATAAATTACTATATTCATACAATGAAATTACATTAGTTCTTGCACAATTATGAGTTATAATACAAAAAAAAAAATAGTTTCCTTAATTTGAATTAGTATCGGTGAACTTAACAGACTCATCCTTATGATCATTAGTTTCTCCGTTATCATCAGACTATGGAAGCCCTTCCCTTATATAATCTTCAATTGTTTCATTTTCAAAATTATCTTTATCATTAATGAAAACATCTATTCCTTTTGTGACAGATCCAGTATTCTTAGGAAGTGAAACAATTGAAGAACCACTTTTCTGATCCCTCAAGTTAGCTAAATAGAAATTTCCAAGAGGAGTTACTTTCCTGTAGGAATGGCTATACACTAACATCATCATCGAGTAGATCCCATATGTTTTAATACACCATGTTATGGACAACCCTCTAATTTAATCTATTAAGAAGATTCTTGACATAGTAAACTTGTTTTGCTTAAATTGCAATTATGTAGAGGTCATTTTTGTATCATTGCTTAATATAAAGATACTTTTAATGTTCTTGTCAATGTAAAGTTTTTTCTTTTTAGGATCAGTGTCACACCACTTGCATTTGAATAAATTCACACTATACTTATTTAAATAAGTAAACTCTATAATGTCCTATAGTACACTATATAGCATATTACCATCAGCTCCTAGAATGGAAATGTCATTATTTTATATTTTATGCTTCGCATCTTGAGATTCAACCACCAAGTGCACTCTATTTACAATATATGCTGAGTATATTATGATAGTAAAATTAAGACCAGAAGATAATGATGTTGGTGTGTGTCCTAGAACCAATCATATAAGATGATTAGAGTTATACACAATGTATTATATTTTATTTTAGGCAATTTAATTATTATATTTTGTTTTTATTATTATTATGCGCAATTTATAACTTAATATAATAATTATCCTTGGAATAGCTTTGCTATTCCTAAAATGCCCCTAGTCAAGTATTATTATGAAAAAGGATAGTAATAATACATCGAGACTAGCATGTATAGTGACTGATGATTACGAATCATGGATATGTGATATTAAGTCAATACATGAGTACATTGCTAGTGAACAATGTACTGGACTGACCCACTATGAGAATATTGCATGGATAAACGTGTCATAAGTTATTCTCATATGATCACAACTACGCATAAACCTTTGACCTGAAGTCACTACGGTTCTCTACATGAGGAATTACTCACTTTAATATTGTCCTATGTTACCTTTAATCAGGTGACAAGTAGGGGATTGATTGGGTGTGTCATAAATCATGCAGAGGGAAGTGAGTGATGTAAATGGGATTTTGTTACTCTTGTATAAAAGAGAAATATCCTTGGGCCCCTTAATTGAGTGAGACTTAGAAATGCATGGCCATGCTCAGTTGAATTAATATGTGATATTAATTATTTATTTTAAGTATACTCAGTATCAAGAAATATAAATTGAACATTGACGAGGATGACACATTCCATGCCTCCAGTTCAATTTGGATATTATTACAAAAGGGTCATGATGTAAAACGTTGATCATGTATTAGGTGGATGTCGAATCACAGACATTCTTACTACTTGAGTGGCAGTGATGTATTGCTAGATACCGCTCGCTGTCTATGGCTCAATAATAAGTCATTGTCAACGTAGTAAGAACCTACAGGGTCACACAAAAGGAGTAGGAATAAGACAATAATTAATTGGACTTTAATTATATTAATATCCAATTAATTGGACTTATTTTCGTGCATATATATTATTAAGAATAATAAATTCACGTTTTATATATATATATATATATATATATATATATATATATATATATATTATGTGATATTATTTGATATTAAAGTAATATCAAGTAATTATCTTATCAGATATTAGATAAATATATTATGAGATAATATTATTTTGATATTTGATAACTATATGCAATTATCTAATATTAAGATATTTATATTATGAGATAATATCATTATCTAATATTAGATAATTAATAGATAAGTCTTATCTCTTCCCATTATCTCTAGGATAAGGATAAGATGAGTTGTTAAGTGTGATTAGGATTTTGGAAGCATTATCCTAGTAGGACTAGGATTATGGCTTGCCTAAGTTCTATAAAAAGGGACTTGAGGGCAGCACTTAAGAATCACGTTTTAAGCTTCCATATAAACCCTAAATCACTCAAAAACATCCAATCCTAATTCTTAGAGAGAAAAACGCATCCTAGCAGACGCGTGGAGGGTGAGAGGTCGTTGTTCACTCCGTGTGGATACCGTAGAGACGCTGTACCTTCCGGCCGGCGTTTGATTCATCCGCTCTCAAGTTTTGATCAGTAGAAACACGAGTGCCCAATAGGTAAAACCCTAATCATTGACTCATGCTTTTTGCATGGATCCTAGGTAGAATTCGGATCAAAATTTAAAATTCCGCTGCATGTGATAATCCGAATTCCCAACAGTGGTATCAGAGCTTCTTGCAAAAATATATAGTTCTGATTATGTGTTTTACCGTTTTTGATGAATATTTATATGATAAATACATGTCAAATTTGTTTCGGTTTAAATCATAAGTTACACGTTTTGATGAATATTTATGTGATAAATTAATATCAAATCAGTTTCTGTTTAAACTAGATATATATGTGATATATGTTTACTCGTGTATGATTCTGATTTCGTAAATATATATATGATATATATGATTTGAATTTTGAATCAGATTATCAATTGATGAGATTAATTGTATGAATATGATCATGCGTTTTTCTGCTTCATATATGCGTAGAATCTGTTCTGAACATGTGATGTTCTCTGCATTTAAAGCATATAACCTAGTCAGCATAGAATTGATGTGATTAATTTTGAATCTGTAAAGACTTGTTTAAATTCGTTTAATATGATTAAGTTGAATCTGGTCTATGAGGTATATGTATGCTTTAAATTATTTGAATATGGCTGGATCTGTTTTGATATGATTAAAATTATTCAAAGTGTTTAGGACGTAAATCCTATTTTAAACTATGATTTGAATGTCAATCATATAGTCGAATTGTTCGACTTGGGGTGTGTCAATTGTTGGCAAAATGAATCAAAATTTGAATGTCAGATGTATTCAATTTTTGGCTCGGGGGGCTCCGCCCCCCACACCCCCCGGCAAGGGGGCGCTGCCCCCTTGACCCCCGCCCGCTAACCGACTAGCGAGATCGCCGTGCTAACTCTGCGTAGCGTTCAAAAATTGTTTTTGTTCTTAAGGCGCCGTTTTAAAACATGATTTTTTTTATGATAAAGATGTTATGAAACATATATATATGTCAATCATCCTCTTTATCTTGGTTACATATATTTCTTAGCAATTATTACATATGATGCATGAATGTGTTGCATAGTATGGCCCTTGGAGTTTTAATGGATGGATTTTAAAATACGACCTGCGTGTCGTGTCTTCCTCTATTTCTCTAATGTATATTCTCTTCTCATCTTAATTCCCCCCGAATGTAACTCGGGGTTTCTGTTGTAAATTTGTAATTGCAATGGAGTATTCTTTGCTTGGAACAAGGAGAAGCTAAGGAGCTATGAGATAAGAAGAAGCTAAGGAGTTAGTTAGGAATGTCATTAGAAAATAGAATTTTGGGCCATACTATGCGACATATTGATTTCTTTATTATGTGATGATATTGATGAGCATGCATTTATTATGTGATAGAATGTGTTCCTACTATGTGATAGTTCTATTCATTGCATGATATATGATATATGGTAGTCTATTTTATTCATTTACTTTATATGATATATGAGATATGCTAGATATATTGCATGAATAAATAGGCTAGTTATGGTGAGATCTGATAATAATTAAGTTGAAATCCCTCATTCAAAATATTAAGTCAGTAATAATTAATGATGCCTTCCAATATTTGGCACTCATCAAGGCCTCGATCGACATAAGGTAGGTTTGCCAAAGCAAGGTACCTCGTTTATCTTGGTGAGATGCGATTGGATAATAGTGATATCCGAATGTCAAATATTGGGTCCGACTTAACTAGGATATCTCAATAGGATTGAGACCTAGAGGCATAGAGTTGGGCTTTAGTTCATAAGATGGACTAGGACAAATGTTGTTCACCCAACTATCCAAGAGTTGTATATGATACAATTGGCAAGTGTTGCTTACCTAAATAACTAAGTTTTAAGTGATTAGCCAAAGCTAACTTAAAGCTTGGTGAAATATGGATCTTGGCCCACTAGAAAGCTTAAATACTATGACTTTCCGAATTAATAGTGAGGGCTATTAATTTGAATGAAATAGTGGGAGGTACATTTAATAAAAGACCTTATTAAATGTTTTAAATTTAATACTTACTTTGCATATTTCTGTCGTAGATAACCAAATGGCTAATACATCAAATAACTTATCACTGCGATCGGTCCTTGAGAAGGACAAACTGAATGGAACAAACTTCCTGGACTGGTACAGGAATTTGAGGATAGTCCTCAAACATGAGCGTAAAATGTATGTCCTAGAGGGACCTGTTCCTCAAGAACTTGAAGCTACTGCCCCTCGAGCTCAAAAGGATGCTTATAAGAAGCATCATGATGACGCATTAGATGTCGGTTGTCTCATGTTGGCTACCATGGACTTTGAGCTTCAGAAGCAACATGAGAACATGGAAGTTTATGACATGCTTGAGCATCTTAAGAAGCTTTATGAAGGCCAAGCTCGGCATGAGAGGTTTGAGGTGACAAAAGCCTTGTTTCAGTGCAAACTGGCAGAAAGAAACCCTGTTGGGCCTCATGTACTCAAAATGATTGGGTATGTTGAGAACCTTGAAAGATTGGGTGCACCACTAGGTCAAGAGTTGGCCACTGACTTAATTCTGCAATCGTTGCCACAGAGTTATGGTCAATTTATCATGAATTACAACATGAATGAAATTGACAAACCACTGCCAGAATTGTTAAGCATGTTAAGAACTGCTGAACAAAATTTGCAGAAGACTAAGCCTAATACCATAATGATGGTTCAAAAGGGCAAAGGAAAAGGAAAAGGCAAGGGCAAAAACAAGAAGGATTCCAAATCCAAAGGCAAGCCCAAGTCTAAATCCTCTGCACTGAAACCAAAAGGGGGTGTGGCTAAGGAAGGGACATGCTTCCATTGTGGTCAAACTGGACATTGGAAAAGAAACTGCAAGGTCTATCTGGAAGATCTGAAAAAGAAGAAGGGAAGTGAGACTTCCGCTTCAGGTATCTATGTTATAGAAATTAATGTTTCAACTTCTACATCTTGGGTATTAGATACCGGATGCGGTTCTCACATTTGTACAAATGTGCAGGAACTACAAAGGAGTAGGACTCTAGCTAAAGGCGAAGTGGACCTACGAGTTGGCAATGGAGCAAGAGTTGCTGCGCTAGCTGTAGGGACATATTATCTATCTTTACCTTCTGGTTTAGTAATAGAATTAGAGGATTGTTATTTTGTGCCTGCTATCAGCAGGAATATTATTTCTGTTTCTTGTTTGGACAAGAAAGGTTTTTCATTTATAATAAAGGACAAAAGTTGTTCAGTTTATTTAAATGAAATGTTTTACTGCAGTGCACAAATGTTCAATGGGCTCTATATTCTTGATCTTGAAATGCCTGTCTATAACATAAACACTAAGCGATTTAAATCAAATGATTTAAATCCAACCTATCTCTGGCATTGTCGTTTGGGCCATATAAATGAGAAGCGCATATCCAAGCTCCATAAGGATGGATTCTTGGATTCATTTGATTTTGAATCATATGAAATATGCGAATCTTGTTTGCTAGGAAAAATGACTAAAACACCATTCACTGGATACAGTGAAAGGGCTAATGATCTATTGGGTCTCATACATACTGATGTATGTGGGCCCATTAGTTCACCTGCTAGAGGAGGTTTTCAGTACTTCATTACATTTACTGATGATTTCAGTAGATATGGATATGTGTATCTTATGAAACATAAATCAGAATCCTTTGAAAAGTTCAAGGAATTCAAGAATGAAGTGCAAAACCAACTTGGTAAAAGTATTAAAACACTTCGATCAGATCGAGGTGGAGAATACTTAAGCCAAGAATTTGATGACTATCTAAAGGAGTGTGGTATAGTATCACAACTCACTCCACCTGGAACGCCACAATGGAATGGTGTTTCAGAAAGGAGAAATCGTACCTTGTTAGACATGGTACGATCTATGATGAGTCATATAGATCTTCCAATCTCCTTTTGGGGGCATTCTCTAGAGACAGCTGCTTTTACGCTTAACCGTGTTCCCTCTAAAACGGTTCAAAAGACTCCATATGAGATATGGACTGGGAAACGTCCTAGCTTGTCTTTTATGAAGATTTGGGGTTGCGAGGCCTATGTAAAACGTCAAGTTTCTGATAAGCTTGGACCCAAATCGGATAAGTGCTACTTTGTGGGGTATCCTAAGGAAACTAAGGGATACTATTTCTATAATCCTACTGAAGGCAAAGTGTTTGTCGCACGAACTGGTGTTTTTCTGGAAAGAGAATTTATCTCTAAGAAAAACTGTGGGAGAAAAGTAGAAATCGAAGAAGTACGAGACCCACAAAGTAACACTGAACCTATAATAGAGCCTGGAAAGGGACCACAAGATGTTGTGGGTCAGGAACTAGCTCAAGTAACACAAGGCCCACGTAAGTCTGGTAGGATACGCCATGAGCCCGAGAGATATGGATTTCTTGTAACTCAAAATGGCGATGTTTTACTCATGGATCAAGATGAACCTACAACTTACCAAGAAGCTATAAAAGGGCCAGACTCTGAGAAGTGGCTTGAGGCCATGAAATCTGAGATGGATTCCATGTATACTAACCAAGTATGGACTTTGGTTGATCCACCTGAAGGGGTAAAACCCATTGGGTGCAAATGAGTTTTCAAGAAGAAAACTGACATGGATGGTAACGTGCAAACCTTTAAGGGACGATTAGTCGCAAAAGGTTACAGGCAAGTTCATGGTATAGACTATGATGAGACCTATTCCCCAGTTGCCATGCTTAAATCCATCCGGATTTTGCTTGCTATTGCAGCTTTTTATGATTACGAAATCTGGCAGATGGATGTCAAAACTGCTTTTCTTAATGGAAAGCTCCTCGAGGATGTGTACATGACACAGCCCGAGGGTTTTGTCATTCCTGAAACTGCTGGAAAGGTATGTAAGCTACAACGATCCATTTATGGATTAAAGCAAGCTTCACGGAGTTGGAATCTTTGTTTTGATGAGGCAATCAAAGAATTTGGTTTCATCAAAAATGAAGATGAATCTTGTGTTTACAAAAGGGTTAGTGGGAGCACAATTATTTTTCTTGTATTGTATGTGGATGACATACTACTCATCGGAAATGATATCCCTACACTGCAAACAGTAAAGACTTGGTTAGGGAATTGTTTCTCGATGAAAGACTTAGGCGAAGCTGCCTATATATTAGGTATTAAGATCTATAGAGATAGATCAAGAAAATTGCTTGGCCTAAGTCAGAGTACATACATAGATAAAGTGTTAAAACGGTTTAACATGCAAGAATCTAAAAGAGGATTTTTGCCTATGTCACATGGCATAAATTTGTCCAAAACTCAGTGTCCTTCGACACAAGATGAGAAGGACCGGATGAATAAGATACCATATGCGTCAGCAATTGGATCTATCATGTATGCCATGATATGTACTCGTCCTGATGTCTCGTATGCTTTAAGCATGACGAGCAGGTACCAGTCAAATCCAGGTGAACCTCACTGGACTGCCGTTAAGAATATCCTTAAGTACTTAAGAAGGACTAAGGATTCATTCTTAATATATGGAGGAGAGGAAGAACTTGTTGTAAAAGGTTACACTGATGCCAGTTTCCAATCCGACAAGGATGACTTTAGATCGCAGTCGGGTTATGTATTTAGCCTGAATGGTGGTGCTGTATGCTGGAAGAGTTCAAAGCAGGAAACAGTGGCCGACTCTACTACAGAGGCTGAGTATATTGCTGCATCTGATGCGTCAAAAGAGGCTGTTTGGATCAAAAAGTTCATTACTGAACTTGGCGTTGTTCCTAGCATTGCAAACCCAGTGGATCTCTATTGTGACAACAATGGAGCCATTGCACAAGCCAAGGAACCCAGATCTCACCAACGATCCAAACATATACTTAGGCGCTTCCATCTCATTCGAGAAATCATCGATAGAGGAGATGTGAAGATATGTAAAGTACCAACAGATGATAATATCGCCAACCCACTGACAAAGCCTTTAGCGCAGAAAAAGCATGATGGTCATACTATGTCACTTGGTATTAGATACATGAGTGATTGGCTCTAGTCCAAGTGGGAGATTGTTGGTGTGTGTCCTAGAACCAATCATATAAGATGATTAGAGTTATACACAATGTATTATATTTTATTTTAGGCAATTTAATTATTATATTTTGTTTTTATTATTATTATGCGCAATTTATAACTTAATATAATAATTATCCTTGGAATAGCTTTGCTATTCCTAAAATGCCCCTAGTCAAGTATTATTATGAAAAAGGATAGTAATAATACATCGAGACTAGCATGTATAGTGACTGATGATTACGAATCATGGATATGTGATATTAAGTCAATACATGAGTACATTGCTAGTGAACAATGTACTGGACTGACCCACTATGAGAATATTGCATGGATAAACGTGTCATAAGTTATTCTCATATGATCACAACTACGCATAAACCTTTGACCTGAAGTCACTACGGTTCCCTACATGAGGAATTACTCACTTTAATATTGTCCTATGTCACCTTTAATCAGGTGACAAGTAGGGGATTGATTGGGTGTGTCATAAATCATGCAGAGGGAAGTGAGTGATGTAAATGGGATTTTGTTACTCTTGTATAAAAGAGAAATATCCTTGGGCCCCTTGATTGAGTGAGACTTAGAAATGCATGGCCATGCTCAGTTGAATTAATATGTGATATTAATTATTTATTTTAAGTATACTCAGTATCAAGAAATATAAATTGAACATTGACGAGGATGACACATTCCATGCCTCCAGTTCAATTTGGATATTATTACAAAAGGGTCATGATGTAAAACGTTGATCATGTATTAGGTGGATGTCGAATCACAGACATTCTTACTACTTGAGTGGCAGTGATGTATTGCTAGATACCGCTCGCTGTCTATGGCTCAATAATAAGTCATTGTCAACGTAGTAAGAACCTACAGGGTCACACAAAAGGAGTAGGAATAAGACAATAATTAATTGGACTTTAATTATATTAATATCCAATTAATTGAACTTATTTTCGTGCATATATATTATTAAGAATAATAAATTCACGTTTTATATATATATATATATATATATATATTATGTGATATTATTTGATATTAAAGTAATATCAAGTAATTATCTTATCAGATATTAGATAAATATATTATGAGATAATATTATTTTGATATTTGATAACTATATGCAATTATCTAATATTAAGATATTCATATTATGAGATAATATCATTATCTAATATTAGATAATTAATAGATAAGTCTTATCTCTTCCCATTATCTCTAGGATAAGGATAAGATGAGTTGTTAAGTGTGATTAGGATTTTGGAAGCATTATCCTAGTAGGACTAGGATTATGACTTGCCTAAGTTCTATAAAAAGGGACTTGAGGGCAGCACTTAAGAATCACGTTTTAAGCTTCCATATAAACCCTAAATCACTCAAAAACATCCAATCCTAATTCTTAGAGAGAAAAACGCATCCTAGCAGACGCGTGGAGGGTGAGAGGTCGTTGTTCACTCCGTGTGGATACCGTAGAGACGCTGTACCTTCCGGCCGACGTTTGATTCATCCGCTCTCAAGTTTTGATCAGTAGAAACACGAGTGCCCAATAGGTAAAACCCTAATCATTGACTCATGCTTTTTGCATGGATCCTAGGTAGAATTCGGATCAAAATTTAAAATTCCGCTGCATGTGATAATCCGAATTCCCAACAAATGATAGTAACTCATCAATGGCTTCTAGAGAACTATTCTTATGTTAATGGTACATCTAAGAATATAACATTTTTATGAAGAATTAAATTGGGGAAAAAGTATGAGTAAGGAATAACATTTATGTGATTAGTATAACATGATTGGAAAAAACAAACCTTTACCTTAGATTAAAACCATGTAGGAAATTTTTATCTTTGTAACTCATTTATGTTTTCAGCATTGTTTTATTCGAGCTCTTGTTAGTGCTTGCTATAGAATATATATACATTAGTTCATTAAAATTAATTAGGAGAAAAGTATGAATAATTATAAAAAATTACTAGAGATACTTTTCAATTTTGACACAATTATTCAAGATGTATAATATGACAACATCTTGATCCTTCCTATCAAAGTGGGGTATAATTTTTTTCCCCAATGATTGACATTGAGATTTGAATACTAACAATGCCCTTTTTATATATTTGGATGTAATATTCTGGTTTTGCTTAAGTTGATTGAATCTAGTTTTCACTCATTCCAAATACATGAAACAAAATATCAATGCCTCATTAATAATATATCCTTCTGCAATTGAACCCTCAGGCTGAGCACAATTCCTGACATAATCTTTCAACTTTTTTATGTATCTCTCATATAGGTACATCCATAAAAAATGGATAGGACCACCTTGCAATGCTTCATTAGGCAAGTGCATCACTAGTGAACCATTATGTCAAAAAATGTCAGAAAGTATATCCTTTCAAGCTTGCATAAAATGATGACAATACCTTACTTGGCTTGCAGGGCATCTTTCCTATTGAGAGTTCTAACATATATTTGGTTGAAGAAGTTGTATAGCTTAATAATCAGATATGGTAGTTCCTTTAGCAAAAATGCTCGAATTAAAGGTCCTAATAATCTTTGCATGATAACATGACAATCATATGATTTCAACCCTTTTAACTTTATATCACGATCAGTCACATTCTTGTTTAGACTCCCAACAATCTCATCAAGAAATTTCATATTCTTTACAAATTAGCAAAACTGTCTTCGTTTTCCTGGTTGAGGGTGTATGTAGCATGTGGTTTGAAAATCTAACCTTTCTCTTCATATAGATGCAAGTCTGGTCTTATTTTCATATCTACTAGATCTTGTTATCTATTAGATCTTGTCTTACATTATTTGTATCTTTTATTTTATGTTCAATATCTAATAATATACCTAAAATATTCTCATATACATTCTTCTTAACATGTATCACTTAATGTTATGCCTCAAGTTCATTGTCGGCCAATACGGAAGGTAAAAAAATATGTGTCTTTTATTAAGTTTACTGGCACCCCTCTTCTACTTCAGACTTCCAAATTGAACATGTTTTCTAGGAAGCCTTTATGCCACTTTACTCAGTTGGTCCATGATAATTTTATTCATAAAAGGATGAAAGAGAGGCTTTCCTTTACGGCCTTCCATTGAACTCCTTCCTATTTCTCCATGTATGACTCCATGGAAGCTAACGACGATGACTAACATAAGCTATTTTCCTCCTAACTCAAATTAATAGAGTATCATCATTGCACATAAGACATATTTTATAGCCTTGTCCATTCCACCCAAAAAGACTACTTCGAGCAAAAAAATCATTTATAGTCCACAATAAAGTTGCCCACATGTTAAATATCATATTTGTGTTAGCATCCTGAGTCTCAACCCCCTTATCATAAAGATACCATAATTTTTCTATAATCAATCTTAAGAAGATATCGATATCCTTACCTGGTGATTATAGCCCTAATATTAACATGGTTAATATGAAAAGGACTAGTTCATGCAAATTTATAGGGGCAAGTTATAGGCAGTTATGACCATTGGTCACATGCCATATGATAAGTTCCTATCACCATTCACACTTAAACCTAACCTAACATTTTGCAGGTTGGTTGAAAAATTGGAATGCCTCCTATCGAATTCTTGCCAAACTTCTCCATTAACAGGATGTCACATTACCCCATCTTCTATTAACTTTTCAATATGATGCCATATCATATACTTTGTGGTATGCCTCAATCTATACAATCATTTTAATAAAAAAGCTAATGGAAAATATCAAACCACTTTTTAAGTCGCATTTTTTTTCATATTTTATCTACCCATCGACTTTCTTTACAAATTGGATAATTATCCTTCAAAGTATGTTCTTTTCAGAAAAGTGCACAGTCATGCTTGCACACATAGATTGACTTATATCCTAACCTTAACTTGTTGAGCCATTTCTTTGCATCATAATGTGATTTGGGCAATTTGTTATCCTTCAAAAGCACCTCTTTCAACAACTTCAAAAGATTATTAAAAAACTTATTAGTCCACTTATGTCGCACCTTCAAGTACATGAGTTTTACTAAAAAGTTCAAGGCTGAGAATGATGTGCATCCCAAATACAGTTTAGTTTTCATTTGTTCAAATAGGTCATCACAACCACTATAATTCAATCCCATTTCTCTTTCAGATGTGTCCTCATTCCCTGCTCCTTCATCATAAACTAACTCTTCAGTTACATGAGAGCCAATAAAATCATGTATAATATCCATTATTTTGTCTCTATCATGAAGAGATACCTTTCTCGTCCCTCTAAAAGATGAAATATTTGTATCATTATGGTATATCCAATTTGTGTATAATGGATGAAATCTATTATTTATAATATGTGTCTTTAGCATCCCTAATATTTGAAACAATAGATTTACACACTTCTTGCATAAGCATCTCATCAAACTCTTTTTATCAATAAAGTTTTTAACTCTCTCAACAAACGCCATCGCACCATCCAATACTTTTTCGATAAGCAATTTCGTAGATGGATGTAGCTTTTATCTACAAACATCGTGCCACTTAATAGGAAGAAGATAATTTTTTATGGAATTAAGTGTTGTGATCAATGTTTGTTATATGCCCTAAATCTGTTGTATCACTTCAATCTTAAAAAGTAGGATCCTATCCTATTCAAGATATTTTTGTAGTTATGATTTCATCAATTTATTCACGCTTCTCATTTCTTACATGCAAAAATTTTGGAAACATCTCCTCGTAGTTCTCTAAGTTTGCAAACTATACATTGGTATAATTTACACCTGGAGAATAGTTATGATGCTAAGAAATTTCTGCAATATTAAATGAGACCCAGATAAATTATCAATTATAACTACAACATATATCCTAAACAGTCCAACTTTATGGGATAATTCAAGGTTTGATTAATGTATATAGATTAACTAACTCTTGAATAGGTCTTAACTTATAATATAAATATAAATGTAATTATATTTAAAATTATTATAAAAATATATTTACAATAATTTTAAACTTACATTACGACTTTTTATAAGTATCATTATTCAAGTGTATTTATTATCTGTATTGTTGAATTTGTTAACTATCCATGTAAAATGTTATGTTTAACATTTTCAAATTAGAGTTTAGTTTTGTAACTTAATCTACTATATTCATTGGATGCACAGTTTAACTTTTTTGATGAAATGTACATTTTATAAGTATTGTTATGAATTGTATTTTGTACAAGAAATTTTAATGATGTAAAAATTTAAGTTCTTGCAATCTTTTTAAAATTCCTATTTATATAATCATAATGTCTTTGTTAAATACAATTGTAAGATTAAATTTTTTTATTTATACACTTTTAATTAAAGCATAGTTATAAAGTTACATGTTTTCAATATTTACATTATAACAAGTATTAATTTTTGGGTCAGTATAATATGGAATATTGAAATTGGTATACTTGTTAGGTTTTTATTCAAATTAAATTTAATTTAGTTTCATAATATCTAAAATCTTATTGTATTTGTGCAAAATTTAATTTGTGTGAAGCCATTAATTGTGCCCTATTTGTGAAGGTTTTTATTAGTTTAGAAAGTGTTATACTTTTCTTAATTATTATACGTACTGAAAAATAATTTCTATTAGAGAATATTATTTATTATATTATTTAATATTTTAAATAATTTTAAACTATAATTTATTATTTATTATATTATTAAACTTTTTATTTTCTTTAATTTGTTTAAAGTTTTGATCCTTATTTTATAAAATATTATAAAAAGTTTGAAATAGAGAAAATAAAAAAAAGAAAAATAATAAGTGAGTTAGAGATTAATATATGAGTTTAATATAAAATATGTAATTAATTAATTCAATTCAATTAAATCTTTAACTTATTAAATATATTTTCATTGTAAACATAAAATATATCATATTATGTTATAATATACAACTTAATGATATTGGGATTTGAATTATAAATATTATGAGGGAATATAAAAAATATTTTATAAGAGTTGGAACATATAACTAAAAAATCAAAATTAATATATATATATATATATATATATATATTTAATTTTAAATATAGATTGATAAGTTTTAAATAAATTTTAATTTACATATTATTTTTATTAAATAAAAAATATGTAATTAATTATTTTGATTAATACTTTCAATATTAGAATTTTAAATTATGAAAAATATATTTAATATAAAATTAAATATATTATGTTATATTTATATTATCTTTTCATATAGGTATCTAAAATATAAGTCCTAAACCTTAAGATTTGATTGGTAAATATTTGTGGGAAATATTTTTACTTTTTATTTAGTAAAGTAAAGATATAATAATGATTAAAATGCATCACTTTTAAACGTATTAGTGGTCTTTAGATATTAAATTTTATTGAAATTATAAAGTTTAATCCTTATTTCATTAATTTTATTAAATTCATTAAATTTTATTACTTTTTAAACCTTAGGTTTTGATCCTTATTTTATATTCTTAAATAATATAAAGTTTTTATTTGTACAAATATTCTGATCCTTTTTTAAAGTTTTTTGTTTAAAATTGTGATATATCTTATATTGAACATATTTTATAATATTTTAAATTTTATTTTCTCTATTTCATATTAATTAATTATATATTTTATATTAAATTTTTAATTAGTTCGTTATACAAAATTACATCATAGACTAAGAATTTTATAACTAAAAATTTTGTTCTCCTAAACAACATCATAAATTCTAAAATTTATAAATAAAATGTCATAACAATTTCATCTCATATTAACCTAACTAAATAGTTTATACACATGTTACATTATGCAAAATTACAATTTAAGGGTTAGAAAACAACAACAAAATTTATATTTATAACTTCTATATTAAAACAAAACTACATAAATACATTTAACATTTATAACATATAAAACTAATTAAAATTTATTTCATACTAAAATAATCACATCATCAAATTAAATAAATTCATTTGAAACTATTCATCTCATAAATTACATATTATAATAAAATATTATAAAATTTAATTTACATACTTTAATGAAAAAATATCTACTAATATAATAGTCTCAAAATGCCTACCACGAACAACAATGAAGAGCAATAATAGTTAACAAATTAAAATTATATAAATAAAAATTATAATACATTAAAAATAAAAGATGAATTACAATAAAAAATTAAAAAAGGATAAAAACTTATGTAAAAACTTACCTCGGGTCTTTTTTGCCTCTATTACTTCCCTCGTCATCGCGCAAAACAAGTGTTCGAAGGCGCCGGAGGCGTATTTATAGATAGACTTTATAGCGATGACAATTTTTTTAGTTGTTGCTAAAAATTCATTGGTAAAAATTGAAAATCTTCATTGATGACAATGTTATTGGTAAAAATGGAATATCTACTGGCACAAGTTTTTGTGCCATTCTTCAGCGATAATGATTGTTGTCACTGAAAGTCTAGGACTTTCACTAATGATAAAAGTTATCACTAAAGAGTGGTATGAGAAATTGTTTTAAGCCTTTTTAGCAACAACATTGTTGTCGATAAAATTTCTAGACTTTTAGTGACAATAATTATCATTGTTGAAGAGAATTTTCACTAACAACAATTGTTGCTACCAAAGAGTGGCATAGGAAATAAAACATCATTTTCAGTGATGATATTTATGGTTAGTGAAAGTTGGGACTTTCAGTGACGATAATTGTCATTACTGAAAATATTATTTCCTAACTATTTTTCCTGTTCAATCTTCAACGATAACAACTTTCATTAGTAAAAGTTTAGAACCTTCATCGATGACAATTATCGTCACTAAAAATTGCTTTTCCTGCTAAAATTTTTTGCGGTCCCAAAAAAATGGTGCCATTTATATTTTGGTATTCATTAACAACAATTTCGTCAATAAAATTATCACTAACGATTGAATTTTTTCATCATTAAAGTTATCATCGATATTGCACTTTTTTGTTGTAGTGGTAATGTCAGTTAGGTAAAATTTATTATAAT
The DNA here is from genome assembly GCA_020226215.1 of Sindora glabra. Taxonomy (NCBI): domain Eukaryota; kingdom Viridiplantae; phylum Streptophyta; class Magnoliopsida; order Fabales; family Fabaceae; genus Sindora; species Sindora glabra. The sequence goes on from CM035227.1 coordinate 16,772,723, forward strand.
ATATTTTTCATTTTAGTATTTATTTTCCATAAATCCATAATATTAACATTGTGTTTTATTTGAAAGTTTCCTTCACAAAAAAGCAGGGCTCGTGTAAGTCTTTGAATATGCATAAAAAAAATAAAAATAATGATTTAAACCATTACCAATCAAATTTGATGAGGAAGATGGTATATAGCATGGAATGGGGGAAAACTCTAGCCATTTCCCTTGTGACGTAGGTATGCTACTGAAAGAGTATTGTGAGCCTTTTTATAAGAGCTAGAGTAAGGTGACTTAAAAGTAGAAGGCACATGTCATCCAAGAAGTCTATGTAAGTATCATTCAATGAATAGTCCTTATTATTTTATATTTGATATTGAAATTATTTAATATAATAATTGCATGCTTATTACATGTTTTCAAATGTAGTCCTACTTTGACTTTATAAGCCTATCTACAGAAGAGTTGGAGATTGCAATATAAGGTGTCATGTAGATTGCAACAAATAGGTATTGAGACCACAAGTAGAGCCTCAATTGGAGTATAGGAACGACTTGGAAAATCTTAAGTTGCAGTGTACAAGGTAGATAATCCTTTAAGATATCTTAGTCAAGCATTGAGAGAGATATTGTAACTATTTTCATTGTCAAGAATATACGGTAAGTATAAAGTTATAAATAAATATCATCATTTTAAAGATTCAAGTATATTTCACTCTTGTTATTGTAAATATTTTGTTTTATTTACAATTTGTAAGAGTTATCTAAAAGAAATAAGAAAAATTAATGCAAAAAAAATGTATAATGATCACCAAGGATTAAAGACTATTATGGCATATTGATACAACAATGTATGTTAAATGTTGCATTCATGATATTATTAAATGCTCTAAAATCTCATTAATATTATGTACCTTTTTTTTTAGTAGACTAACACAATGAAATAAAGATATAAGTGAGTTATAGTTGGTGATAGAGTATTTTAAGGACTGTCATATATATTGGTTAGAGGAATGGGTGCATTAGGCTATTGTGGATATTTATTCTATCTAATATTTGTTTAATTACATCAAGGTGAGAATCACAAAGATGGCCATCGAATGAGTATAATATAGTAAATCATCCATTGGTTCACCATCAACTTTAATGTGAATCAACAAGGCTTCCATTATTAATGAGGTGCTTAGGACTCATCAAGAGTATAGGAAGGCAGTTAATTGTGTACTGGCCAGAACATCATATACCACCTTTATCCTTTCAAGTTCATTCGCAACATATTCTACGAGGTCATAGTAGGATGTGAGATTGGTTATTAATATATAGAAGTAGCTTGGCCAAAGTTAGTAGCTCATTTAGGCACAGTAAGAGCAATTTGCTCTTCAACAACAATACCAACAACAAATGCAAAAGTAATGGGGGACATATACGGATGCACTTTCTCAAATTCTCCACACCTAGTATGGGATCCATGTTCTTCTACCTCATACACTGGCTTGTCCTTAATTGCATGTGCATACACTATCCATAACCAATCCATTCGGTCTTGTAGTGTCTTGAGTCTAGCTCTAGCCTTTTTCCTAATACCAACTTTGTTGTGATTTTGATGAGGAATTAATAACGACTATAATAATTTTTTTTGCTCTATAAACTTTTCTTATTATATATATATTTATTATACATGTGCTTTATGATATTATTTATAGATGTTAAATGATATTTTATTATATATAATTCATGATTTTATTTTATATGTTTTTCATCTATTCAACTTATTATTATATTTACTAAAATAATTTTTTTAATTTATTATTAATTGTAAAAAAGTATTGAATGTGCATCTCATTTAATGGATAATATTGTTATTTAAAATAATTATATATAAAATTTAAATAAAATTATTGGATGATATTACTATCTATAATTATTAAAAACTATATAAACTAATGACATTATTATCTATATAGGCATTTTTCAAAAAATAAAAAAATTGAATTACGTTTACCAACAACAATGTTATCTAGGAAGTAATATTTTTCAAAATTTAGAAATATTAAATCACTCTATACAAACAACAAAATCATTGATATAGGGTGGAAGCTATATGGACAACAATATCATCGGTACAAGCTTCCGTTGTGTCAAAACTTATACTGATAATATCATTGTTAGTACAGCTTTACTCTATTATAATAACTTGAGTTGTCATTAGTAAATGTCCACAGACACAACTTTACGTTGACAACACCTATACCAAAAACTTATTATTGGAATAGGTCTATACCAATGGCTTTACAGCCTATACTGATAATTAAAATTGTCGATATATATATATATATATATATATATGCACACACACCCGACTACCAATTCTTTCTCGTGCATTTGAAGATCATCTCTTATTTGAAACATACCCAGACAGTGATCTTCACAGTAGTATTTAGTATTTTAAACTTGTAGCTTGACTGAATTACTCAAAATAGGGTTGGGTTTGGATTCATGGTGGATGCAGTGGTAGAAAACTTACAAGTGGTGGACGGCGGACAAATCTGATTGGCAGAGCTGGGGTTGTAGGCTTGCACCGAATGGGAAGAGAAATGGGCATTTAAGGAAAATAATAAATAAAAGAAAACGACGGAAAAATAGAGACTTATTGTGTTGGATGATATTGTTAGTGGAAGGATGATGCCAGCTGCTACTGTTGGTGTAGATTTAGTGCAAAGGAAATAGATCTATGAAAAATGGCAAAGCAAGGTTTCATTGATTTAAAATGCAACTTGTGGTAGAAATGCGGATTCTTGGCCGTCTTAAATGCCCGCCCCAAGTCATGCTCCGCATCCTTTACCTTTGCATTAAAATCTTATTTTAATATCTAAAATATTTAATTTATATCAATTTAATTTCAAAAATAAGATTTGTATTAATTTATTTTAAAATTTAAGATTGGAGTAAGTTTTTAACTTTTATGAAGATTAACATTTATATTAATTAATTTTTATGATGAATTAAAATTTTATTTGAATTTCAAATTTTAAAAATTAAATTAATATTAATTTTATTTTAAAAATCAAACTAATACTACCTTAATACTTGAGAAATTAAGATAAAATTTTAGTCTTGTCTTTATCGTTGAGAACTTCTAACTTTCAGATACCCGGACCAATCCGCCTACAAACGCCGTCTTATATTCGAAGTTATTGATTTTTCCAATCCCAAGTTTACAAAAATTATTACCAATAAGATCGAAAGCAAACTTGCGTCCTTTTCTGACCGCTTATGATTGTTTGCGGCGGAATTCAACGGAAACAGAAATGTTTGAAACGTCTGGACATCGATCGATTTGGAGTATCATTGTACCAACCACTGCTTTGTAATCATTTACTGGAATTCAGAACGAATCTTGATAACAGACTCATTATTGTTTTCAATAAAGAGGAAAATTTTTATATATACGTCATATCTTTTGTAAATTACTTATAATTTTATATGTATAACTGCATTTATTTGTAAATTGTTGAGATGACGTGTATATTCTTTATTAAAATAATTATTTCATCAGCCACATATTAATATTGAGTTTTAATTATAATCTAACAGCATTTCTTTGTTTCAAATAATTGTTATCTTATGATGAGCATTCCATTATAAACATGAGTTTTTCTATTACTTATTCAATTATGCAATTTATCACAAATATCAGTAAAAATATAAGAATATTTTTCAAATCTCATTTTTATGTATATTATGCAATTTATTATTGTAAATTTGTAATTTTAGAAAACTACTATGATCCATGCCTAAAAGGTTGAAACCAACAATACTAATTATTCAATCTACGGGTCAGTAGTTTATCATTGATTCAGGGAAATTAACATGCATTTAAGAATTTGTCCATGAATAAACCCAAAGAATTTTTCGTTATCCATACTTCTAACCGGTGCTTATACGTGCAGGGCGAATCATATCCCTTAAGAATAAAGCCTTGTATTAATCGCAAGTTACTAAGAGAAACAATTAATTAATATTAATATTACAAAACAATCAAACAATGAATATATATTTGGAGATACATAGTTTCTGGTAACATAGATGTCACTGTACATTAAAGTACTTATACTTCAGCCATTATCCCAACAAAAGAAAAAAGAAAAGAAAAGAAAGTTTTCAAGAAAATTCATGATTAATTTGCATTGGCAGAATTTACGGGAGATCTTCTCTTGAAACGGATTGGGGCTGATCTAATCCAATTTCCGCCATCAATGGAGTCCGTGCCCAAGAAAGGTTCAGCTTCTTGGGCTGTAAGTATGTGTGACCATTTCACCCTTCCTGCCGTGTTGGCTCCGGGTCCATAGCATTGGTATTCCCCATAATAAACAGTTCTGTCACAATAAGCAATAACAAATTAGTTTAACTTTATATATATATATATATATAAAAGAAATTATGATTTGTTTCCTCCATTAAAAGTCAAGGCCCAAGGTTTTACCTCTGTTTGGATGAGTCTCTCCAGTCATCCCAGCCCTGAGGCAGAATTACATTAGACATGTAGGTGTAGGCAAACACGACTCTAGCATAAGGACCCCAAGGCCTTCCAAGAAAGGTAGATTTGACGCCAGTGATCTTGCAATTCAGGAAGGTGAAACCAGTTTCCTCCTCTGCCGTCTGTCTACTTTGCGCTGTGATTGCTCCATTTCCTTGTGAAACGGAGTGCAAATGACACTTCTGCATTTTCACCCAAAACATAAAATATTATATTTAGACTGTGTCATATGTACATATTAGAAGAAGTGCAATGTTCAACTGATTATATTAAGAAATTAATTAATCTATGAAATATTCCGAATAACAGGTAAATACCTCGTATACGGAGGCTGCATCTCCGAAAATGAAGTCAACATCTCCTTCGATATAACAATTTCGGTAGTAGTGCCTCCCACTTTCATCAAGTAGAGTATCCTGGTGAGACAAAATCCTACACCCAGAAAACATCACTCTATCACCCGAAACCCTCAATGCAACTGCTTTTGCACCACTCCCATATGTATTCTGTTCACATTCAACAAAGTAATCATTTAGTTAATGAGTTTATGATAATATTGCTTCAAATCGAGAAGTTTATTAAATTAAATTAAATAAAAGTAACCTGGATAGTGAAATATTGTCCCTGAAAGTCAGAAGCCAAGACAGAGAAAGTAGAAGACTCAAATATGTCGCCGCTATCGTTCCATGTTACGATAGTGTTATCTGCTTTTGTACCGCTGAGTGTGATGAAGGGTTTGTCTGCGGGCACGACTATCTTCTCTTCGTATACTCCAGGCTTCACCTTAATATAATACATCTCCAAGTTATTAGACGGCACCGAATCAATGGCGTCCTGTATTTTTCGATAATCTCCATTGCCCGATTGGTCAACTACGATCAGAATTGCAGTCGAAGTCTGGGTGGGTCCCGCTTCGGAGCTAGCCATCAAGTTACATGAAGCTAAAAGAAAGTACAAGATCCCATAAAGACTGGCCATCATGAAGAGAAAATCAAGCGTTAATTCTCGATGGTGAATTGTTTCGTTTAAGGTTATTAATTTAGGAGGCAGAAAAAGTGAAGGAATGTGGAAATAATGAAAATGACGATGAAGCATGAGGGAGGCGAGGAGTTGAGGCGGCTTTTATAGTGTTAATTAGAAAGCATGCAGGTGATATCCTGCGAACGATAAACGGCGCTTTTCTTGGAAAGGGCAATGAAAGGTTTTGACGTAAACGTGGGAAAAATGCACGATTTTGGCTTAGGAGAAGAGTTTGTGGCACTGTGAAATGAGAAATTCTTATATCTTTTAATAATGATACGTATTTTTAAATATGATGACTAAATGAATGATAGTTATCAATTTATTTTTTTATTTCTTAATTTTGTAGAATATATATATATATATATATTAAAATTTTAATTTTTATCAACAATAAAAATTAATAATTATTCTTAATTTATTAATTATAAATTTATAATTAAAGATACTTGATATAATAGAAGCATATAAAAATTTCTTCTATATATCAGACGGCAGATGCAGATTTGTGCGTGAGACAGACGTAAGAGATGTTTGAAAAAACTGAGTTAGGTTGAGTGGAGGTGGCCGCTGATGACCAGGAAATGATCATTTGAAGACATAAAATAGAAAGGCGGCTGAATTAAGAAGGATATCAAACAGAAGCATTGGTGTTGTTGCTTTGGAGACACCCTTTTGCAATGTACTTGTTTTGTTGCAGAATTTCTGGATTTCTCAACATTGACGTTACATAGCTGGCAGCTGGCTAAAAAATTTATGCTCGATGACTGCTACCTCCCCCAATTTAGGTACGCTAATAATTTTTATTATTGTTGGTTCCAGTTAGGCTGAATTGCATATATGCGTACATTCATTGAGTGTCTCGGATCGGATTTTTGGAGGCCAAGCCGATCCTCGTTGCAAAGTATTCAAAATGGAAGCCTCAAATTCGAAGTGACTTAGATTTTGCTCAAGGACAGCAATTAAGCATATATACTCATGGGTAAATTAATGGAATTTAAAACTATCGTTAGATATTTAAAATTATTCATACTTGTATGTACTTGTGAAATTTACAATGTTTTTATATCTTTTTAAATTTGAAATTTTTAAATAAAATTAACAATTTCGATATTAACAAAATAGTTTTAGATTATAAAAATGATTATGATAATCTTTGAATAACGCTCCATTTATACAATTTTATTTTTTTTGCACATATAATTTCATCCTGAATAATACAATAAAATAATGAAGTTGCGTGAATCAAGTGTTATTCAAGAATTACTATGACTCATAATGTAGGGATGACTTTACTATAATTTTAGGAATAGAATTACTAATTTTTTCAATTTTTATATTATATAATTTTTTTCAAAAACGAATTAATACAAAATTTTGTTGATTGAAACACAATTTTTTTTCACTTGACACATAAGTTTCTGTAAAATTATAACTTCGAGAAAATTGCATGATTTCATATATGATAATTTAGAGTCACCAATAAAATATGTTAACGTATAATCAGGGTCTATCAGTTTTGCAGTTATTATCCATATTTATAATATTTGAGGAGGTGCATGTCGTCACTCCTGCTTGTAAGAGAAGGAAGTAGGGAAATATAAAATACCTTAGTGGTTGGATTTTACACTATTTTATATTGAAAATTTTAAAATTATCCCTTAAACTTTATAAAATTTAAAATTAATATTTATTATCAATTTAATTAACCAATTTATCAAATTACATAACTACAATATTATAATATAATTTATTTTGCTATTTTTTTACATATTATTTCATAACTCATTTTTTATTATTTTATTAAAACTTTATATATCTAATTTAATTAATATTAACTATAAGATATAGAAATTGCTTAAAAAATAATAAGATAAATTAACATATTGTAATATTATTATTCTTGTTTAAAGATATAATATAACTTAATAAAATAATAAATTAAGTTAGCAATAGACGTTAATTTCAAATTTATATAATTTAAGAAGATGATTTTAAAATTTTTAAAATTGGAAAGAACAAAATTCAACCACCTAAAATTAAAGGGATATTTTGTATTTTTTTTTATAAAAAAAATGAGGTTAAGGCGGCTGTGTGCACGTATCATGTCTTTTGGGCTAACGAGAACTGGTTGATTGTTAACAATGAATCGGGTTTGGAGTGGGCTTGTCACTATGAGGACCCAGTCCGTTTCTATTCCTTGCACATTAGGATGAATCATTGGATGTTTGACCCGAAGACCCAATCTGATTGCTATTTCTGACACATTAGGATGAATTATTGGATGTTTGACCCAAAGACCCAGTCTGTTGCTATTTTTTACCCACTAGGATTAATTATTGGATGTTTGACCCAAATATAGGGAAGGATTTATGGGATGCAACTGTTTATTCGTGGGAAATTACTCAGCCTCACGATGCGGTGCGCCGCCTCTTATTCTCTCATTATAACCATCCATTAAATCACTAGACTTGAGCTTAAATGACACATTTTTATGCCTGCTTTCAGTGGGGTATTTATGGGTCGATAGTTGATCTCCACCCAACCCATTCTTGTCAAAATCTTACTCATTTAACTCGAGAAGAGAGAGAGAGAGAGAGATATTTTTTTTATTCAAATATTTTCATGCTTTTTTTTTTAATCATGAGACTAATCTTATTTACAATGGGAACAATAAACAATAAATTTCTTTCAATAAAGGCATATTCAAGTATCAAATTTAGAACCTTTCACGGAACTTAAAATGCTTTAAAACTCAACATGCTGAAAGTGAAAAAATTTAACAATGGTTCTACTCTAGGTGTTTTTGTTGAAATACTTATTGATTAATAAATATGCTTGGGAAGTTTTTTTTTAATCATTAATTTATCTTCTTCTTTCGCTAGTTCTGATGCTCCCCTATTAATCACAATGAATTTATTAATGGAAATACTCTTAAAATAAGATTGATTCTCTCTAACTTCAAGTCAAGTAAATAGAAGATAAAATTAATAATTTCCTCTCTAAAATTATAAAATACTAATAAAATTATTCTTAAATTATATAAAATTAAAATTTTAATGTTAAATAATAACTTATATATATAATTTTATTCATCCGTATAATAATTTAGGGATAAAACTTCTGTACAGATCTATGTGGATAAATAAAATTGTATATGCTAATTATTATTTATGGATAAATTTGAAATTTTATATAATTTAAAAATTATTGTATTAGCAGTAAACCAAAAATAAAAAATAAGTACTTCCATCTTTTCTCAAGTGTGTTGGCTCCCTTACTTATACTTGTTTTCCTTACTCCATTGCGTAAGAATTTTTTTTTATTCCTTAGACATTATAGTTACAATTTAATACCATTGATTAATTACAATACATATCAACTTATAGTCACTCCATGTAATATATAACGTGTATTTAGGAATTTCTCCCTCCTCTTCAAAAAAAAAAAAAAAAACTCCTATCATGCCGTCATAATATAATCTTTGGTAAAAAGTAATTGTTATTGTACCAGCGTTCAAGTAACCAACTGACAAGCTGAGGGTTGGAAAAAGATTTTAAAGAGAAACTATTTCTTCTCTGGAAGATCCCTCCAAATAGCATCTTTGCAACCAAGAAAAACAATAAAACAAAAGAGTATTATTTTCCTTTTTTTAATTTTAAAGTCATGGTAATTGTTTGTTTCTATCCTTTATTATTTATTATTTATTTGTAGTCAAATAAATAAATCATTAGCCGTTTGTTATGACATGTTCACATTTTACATGCGGTAGAAGGGAAATATTTATTTTGTCCTTATCCATCCTTTTCCTCCGAGTGGCACGAATTTTGAATTAAAACCAGATCTCGGGTGGAAAAATTGCTTGGGTTTGACCTTCCAAAGATTACTTTTGCCAAGCAAACAAAACTGGCCGGCACAAAGCAGAATAGTTTTCTGATGCAATGTTATTTTAACTGATGTCATTATCCACCATTATCACAATTTATTCAAAGAGTGCCTCCCAAACCAACCTTCCTGGTTAATATCCAAAATCATAAAATTAATTTATGAATAATTATTTTTCTTTTATTTTTTAATAATAAATATGATTATATATATATATATATATATATATATATATATATATATATATATATATATATATATATATATATATATATATATATGATTCTAAAATTGAATTGAAAATATTGAAAAAGGTAAAATTAGATAAATACATAAAATTCTAAAATTGAACCTAAAATAATAAGAAGATAAAATTTTTAAATATCATCATATGTGACTAGAATCATGAGTTATCCACAGTTAATCATCTTCCATCTCCTTATTCCTTTCTTTACTTTCAAATAAGTTTTCATGTTGAAGAAAAGGAAGAAGATAACCCAGTTCTACAGCCTTCTTTCAAGCAATACTACATTAACTGCCTAAAACACCAGAATCTCCGGCTTGAAGGTGACAGACAAATTTCCCATACTTGATCAAAAGACATAAGAGATATTTCACAAGCTCCTTCTCATTCTGGTTTGTGTCGCTCACCTCATCAAGTTGCCGCCTCAGAGCTGTTTTCTCTTCCAAAAGAGCGAAACGAGAAGTGATTCTCAACCTCAAAGTTGCCATTCGAACAGCATCAACACAATCCTCATCAGACAAATCCTTCTCAAACAGTGCCCTCAAGGGCTTCCCAGCCTCATCTTCCTCAAATTCCACACAAATTTCCATTGTCCTCAGATCACCGAGTATTTTATCTATCTGTGGCCCCATTCCAATCCCAGTTAGCAACTCATAGAATATCCCAGGTTAAAAGAGAAGATAATAAAAGCTTTAATAAGACAAAAGCTACAGATGGGTAAAAGTTGTAGCCAAGATTCATTACCAACCTTAGCAGCCAACGATATTGGGACGGCGTTCTGGATTTGGGACAAGAACAAGGCCAAATCGCTTCTAATTTTTTCACATCTCGATAGGATTCTCTGAGATTTGATTGCCAAGTAGAGTTTGCTGGACTCTGAACATTGCTGGATGATTCGCTTGGCTTTTTCCAGAGTGATGTGCAAAGAACACAATGCCTGAATAGCGAGAGCACATCTTGGCCTGGTCGATTCAATTTCTGATACTATGTTTGTGATTCTGTCTGTACATTTCTTCAGCTCTAAGCATATTGAACGGTGTACCTGCATGAAAAAATTGGGGTAATTAAAGATTTAAAACACACAAGTCAAAAAGGTTAATCCTTTAGAATTCTTCAGGTTTTAATAAGAAGAAATTAAATTTATAAGGTTAAACCTAGTTGAATTTACTTAAATTTTGTCCTTCAAAATTAAAGCTATATTATCTACCAAAAATTAAAGCTATATTGATGGTAAGAAAAGAATGGGCAAGACAAAGAAAAAGGAGGTTTTAACAGTACCTTAACCTTGCAATCCATAACTTTGGCACCGTTATTCTCCATCAGAAAGAAGAAGCAACAAGGGAGCAATCCAACAATTGTAACGAGTAATTCAATGGAAGAAAAAGAATTGACCTTCCGCCGGCTATATTTGCACAGACTAGTAAGGAGGAGAACGGGAGAAAAAGTGCAAGACTCGTAATCAGAAAACAAGCCCTTTTTGTATTGGTTAAGTAGGAAAGCAGGGGTGGGTTTCCAAGAAGAACAGTGACAATTATAAAATACCTTAAAAGCAAGAAAATGAGGATGTCACTATTTGATTTGACCGCAAGCTCTCTTCACTTTTGGAATGACACTTTCACCCGGAGATGCTTTTCTGCTGATATATTCGAACTTCAAACGGAGTGAAGGTTGGACGGAGGAGGGTGGTTTGACCGTCCGTTCTTTAAATATATTTTTATTTTTATATTTTTAAATTTTATTTTTAAATTAAAAAATAAAAAATAGATGATGATTAGTATTATAAATAAAAAATATTTTATTTTATTATAAAACTAACATTCAAAATAAAAAATAAATTCAAAAAATAATTAAAAGTATTTTTTTAAAAGTTATATACTTAAAGAATAGTTTTTAAAAACATATTTTAAAAATAGGTCGTTGAACATGTTCTTTTATTTTTAAAAGTAAAAAATAAAAAACTATTTTTAAAAATAGAAAACAAAGAAATACTTAATGATTAGGTGAGTTAAATATAGGATCACTCCCACCGTGTTTTATATTATATTAGAGTAAGAAATATTTAATTTAATAATTTATAATTTATCAATAAAATTAATTCTTATGTGTATTAAATTTTATTTAATGTATGATAAGTGGTTTTGAAGGATACAATTAAAATGAATATTAAGTAATGCTTCATTTATTTTTTAAAAGATATTTTTTGTAAAATTTTTTATTTATTTATTTATAAATAAAAGAATGATATATTATCTTTATGCCTTATTATTAAAAAAAGGAAAATATTATCAAAGATTCTACCTAAGAGTGGGTAAATTGGATTTTAAAATTTTACCACTTTTAAAATTCAAAATCAATTTTATAAAATTTTTGCAATCAATTTTCACTTGAAAACAAAAGGCAAATGATTATTTAATGCAATAATCAAGTTCAAAACACTTAAGGATAATGATTCATCAATTTTGGCAAGAAAAACAGAGCATAGTGCAGAAAATATAAAGAGATAGAGATAAAGAAAATGAAACTCAAAGATTTATAATAGTTCGGTCTTGCAAGTCCAACATTCTAAAAACTACGTCCATTACCAAGCCTATCTTACTTGAATTTGTAAAAATCCATTATCTTTTCAAATTTAAATAGGAACTTCAAGAAGTCTTTATACAGCCCATTGATTTACAAGTTAATCTCTTTAAGATTTCTTTCTCAAAGATCACTCTATCAAGTTATTCCATACTATTGAATATCCTAAGGATATCTTATCTTAAAATACAACAAATGAATATTTGAAATCCAAAAACTAAGCTCACAAACTCTCAATAGAGAACTAAGAAGAAGAATTTTAACATTGTGAATTCAAGGGATTTGAAATATATAAGAAAAAGAGAAATGAAGATCTTATGTTAGTATAACAATGAAAGCCTTTTTCTTATGTTTTAGAGTTGAGTTTAATGCTTTACATAGGAGTTGGAAAGCTTAAAAATAAGTTACACATAAAATATAGCCATTACAGATGTGTCATAGGTTGATGAATTAATTGTGCTATTGATTCACCTAGTTTTCAAAATTTTGAAATCATTTAGGGTAAATCGAGTGTGTAATTGATTCACCAGACACTATGTTTTGAAATGTCATAAGGTGAATCAGTTGATAGATTCACCTTGAATCTATTTTGCCTTTGGATATTCAAAATCAATTGTACAATCAATTTTATTGGGGTAAATTTTAATATGAGAAGTAAGAGATGCTCAAGCCTATTTAGGTATGGTGAATTGATTGTGCAATTGATTCATCCTACCTAAAATGCCACTAAAAGGCTAGAATCATTGCATAATTGATTCTGCAACCCTATAATTTTGTTTCAATGATTTAAAACATCCGAAACTTATTTTTACTCATTTAGAAGTTCAATATTGTACCAAAATCATTTCCAACTCTTGTAAAAGTTATTTTGATAAAATATTTAATTTTGAAGAATATTTTGTTAAAGTTTAAAGTTGAACCCATTTAATTTAATTTTCTCTTATATAAATAGATCTATAAAAGTAATAAAATCCTAACTAATAATTTTCAGTAGTCTTCAATTTTCAATTTTGATCTAATGCAACAATGATTATTCATCACACTTAAACAAATTAAAGTATGTTGTTATCATTACAATTATCTTTTAGTTGGGGTTGGGGTTAAGGCTGGCACAAAATGCTAACAACAACTCTGGAACTATTGTTAAACATTAAATATATATCTCTAATTAATCAAATTAAATGATTTATTGCTATTTTAAATAACAAAATAAATGGAAATACATTTAATAATATAATAATATTTAATATTTTTTATTTTATTAAAGTAGTTAATATATTGTAATTTATTATATTACTAAAAATAGAATATAAAGTATTTAATCTACTTAGTTGGAGATATTGAACAACAGCCCCAAGATTGTTATTAGCACTTGTCTTTAAAAAAAAAAGAGCACCCCTATTTCACCCGAAAATTTGTGCTGAAAGAGCAATTCCGAAACATGGCAGGCATTGGATTCATAACTGCAGAATTATTTTTTCAAAATCAACCGCTTTTATATCTCCCTAACAATTTCGGCACACACTTTTGCTCCAATTTGTAAGTTTTTTCCCAAAAAGAAAAAGGGATAATGCTATAAAAAAATTTCACATTCTAATAGATTAAATATTTCTACCATTAGATTGTATTTAATATATTAAAATATGTATTTATTTAATTTTAATTCACTTACTTTAAAATATAAAAAATAATAATATAATAGTAAAATACTCAACTTCTTAGAAGGTAAAACTTTTCATAACATTACCTTAAAAACAAATCTAGAATCACAATGATAGTGGAAATTATCTCCTATCAAACTCTTTATAATTAAACATGAAACATATATGACATTTTTTACTATTTTTATAATTTAATTATACTCCTCCAAAAGATGCTTTCCACAAAATAAATGATCTAAGTGACAATTTTATTACAATCATATTATATGTGCAATATAAATAAAAATATAAGACTAGAACACATAAGTTATTTAGGGTTTTACCAAAGAAAATACAATAAAAGTTTACAAAAATTGCAAAAAGATAATTAATTTAATAAAATTCATATACATATACACACTTTTTAATACATGTATAAAGATAAAAAAATATATTTAGCAAAAAGGGAAATAGACAAAAAAAGACTAATATATAAATTATTTATAAATTCAATTATAAAAAATTATGATCTTGTATTTTATATTTATACTTCTCTATTATTATAAAATTTATTATTATTTCATAAGTATATAATTTTTTATTATAATTATAATTATATATTTTAAAACTTTTAATGAGGTGGACTGTAAAATATGACTTGGGTCTAGGGCAACTTCTGAGCTCCAGTCCCGGCCCCTATGCGATAGAATTGACCTTACAAGAGCGATTACCCATAAAGTTGTTCACTTGTTCTTTATTTGATCATATTTGATTATGTTTAAAATATATTTAAAGGAAAAATAAGTACATATGAATAAACTATCAATGACATAAATCATATGTGAACTTTTCTTTTTTTTTTTCTTTTCTTTTTCACATTTTAAAATGTAAGTGGTAATGATTATGATATATTACTAATACAATAATATACTAATGTATTACGAAGCCTAATAGCTAATATGTTATTATGTAATATATTAGATTTAAGTTAAAAAAAAAATAAAGTTAATATGTAATTAAATTTAGTAGTACATCCATATATTATCATATCAATAATGTAACATAATCTTTCTTTATAAAAGTCATTATAAATTAGGCTTGATTGGTAAAGTGTATATCTCCATTTTATTATTACATCGTATGAGTCCAACTGAACCTGTTATAATTGAACTAATTAACTTTTTTAATAGTTTAGCATGTTTTCTTGAATAAATGAAATTCATATTCTTTTAGTTAAAAGCATGTGAAAGTTTCACTTTTAAAGGGTTTATATATCTTTTTATTTCAGTTTTTGTGTCTGCTCATCTTCTAACAGTACAATAATATTTGTTTATCTCCCGTGCATATTGGACATTTTCAAATAACCATTACCTGAAACAATGTTATTATTCTAAACATATCGGCGACAATGCCACAAAATTGCACAATACAAAAATAATATGCGTTGATTGGTTTGCAGAAAATAAAACCAACGGTCCCGCGTGTCTTGTACACCTTATCAAAAACATGATTACTCTCCATTAAGATTCAATTGTGGTAAAAGAAAAAATTTTGGTCCACAATCTGACTCAAAAATGTGAATGGTCAATTTTTTTAATTATTAATCCTACATACGGAAATAAAGAGACCAATATACCAAAAAAGTTGTTCAATAATCGCCAAGGTCTACTTTTTTGTGCCCGCAGCTGGCTTTAGTGTCACTCTTCTTTTCTTTTTCTGTATGAGAAATTTTTTGTTGCATGTGATAAAGATTCTAAAATTTTAAGTCTAATTAAGATCTCTGATCATGAGTAATTGACTTAGTTGGAGTACAACATCTTTGACATAAATGTCTGATGTCTCTGTTTTCCGGCTGCTGGTTTGGTTCATAGTACCTCAGAAAAATATGAGGACAACAATGAGTGGTTTTTTATATGGATATGTAAAGTATTGAATGTGATGAATTTTAAGGTGCTCTTAGAGGTTTGGTGTTCGGGGTAGTGTGGTAAAATACAAGCCATTGGATGAGATTATTAAGTTAATATTAAAATTTTTGTAATCTCATCCAGTGACTTGTATTTTGCCACACCACCCCGGGCACCAAACCCCTAGGGGCACCATAGCAAGCACCATTGAATGTAAGTAAAAAGAAAAAGGAAAAAGGAATGATTTTATATACAAAATTTTCTAAAATTTATTGCATTACATTTTAATATAAAAATTTTATTTTATTTATAAATAATTTTTATTATTTAAAAATTATGTTAAAAATAATAATTTCAATTCATTTATGAATAAATTATTTTGTTTAAAATGAATTACAAAATGCATATAATTCAAGTAAAAAGTAAATTTTAATGGTATTATGATAAATATAACAATATTAGAAAAGGTTAAAAATTTTGATATAATATATATTTTATGTCAAATGAAATAAATTATAATAAAATTCTGAATAAATTTAATAAATTTTATAATGATATGAATATAATTAAAATAAAAATTATAAATTCAATACCTCTCTACTTAAATCTAAATATCATCTAGAAAAGAAATTCATTTGAAATGAAATTCCATTTAACTATTTCAAACAAGGGATAAGAGAGAATATTACACTACTAAAATTACCGGTAATATTATAATAGTAATATTATAAGTATCAAAAATAAAATTTAAAATTAAACTTTTAATATAAATTAATAATTATTATTAAATATAAGATAGTAGAATAAATTTATAAAATTTATTTAATAAATATAAAAAATTTAAAATTTAATTTTAAATCTCATTTTCAATTTTTATAACATTTTTATTATATATTTTATTTGCCTTAAAATTAAGTAGTGTTGTTTTTCCTTCTTATGCGAAAAGAATATTAACTGTTTTTAAAAAATATTTTTTTTTATTTTATGTTTTTAAAATAGACTTATTATTTGATAATTATTTTTATAATTTATTTTTAAAATCTATAATGTATAATTAAAAAAAAGAAAAAATTTATGAAATTTTTGGATTTACTCTTTTGTTCTTGATGTCATTTTTATAATTAAATAAAATATTTTTTATTTACTTCTTCAATCATCTTCTATTCTTTATTATTTTAAAATTTAAAAATAGCTTTTAAAAATTATTTTAAAAAAATCCGAGCAGACCCATAAAAATATTCAGTACAAGTCGGATGTATGTGGTAGACGGTTATTACTAATTAAACAGGATTTTTTTATAGAGTTTATTATTGCACTTTACTTTATAAATTTAAGCCCTGTAAACTTAACTTCAACTATTGTAATACTCAGAAACAAACAAAAACAAAAGGATGATAATTATAAGTGATAATTTTTTTATACAATGTCATAATCTAATATAAACATGAAGTTATAAATAGATTTATCAATTTAACATGAATAATAAATGAATCTCATTATGATTATAACTGAGTTAACATGTCAATTTATTTAAAAATTTATATTAAAATTTTAAAAGCATTATTTAAGAAATAACTAATACTTAAATTATGAATAGTTATATAATAGAAATATAAAACTTATGTTTTAATAAAAATAAAAATAATAAAATTTTAAAAATAATTTATTAATGATTAAAAATATTTTTATAAAAATAATAAATAATTAAATTTAATAAATAATTTTATAATATAAATTTTATTAATTAAAATTATTAAATAAAATAATATAATTAAATATATTTAATAAATTAATTAATCCAATTTAATATATTTATTATTTGTATTAGATTTATTGGGATTATTATTAATCTTTATTACAATGCAAATCTACATATGAAGACGAATTCTCACCTCCTAATTTTGGCTACTCGTACTCATCAGATGCTGCCATGAGGTGCAGAACTAAGTTTTTTTTTTTTTTAAGAAACCAAATTTATACATAAATGTGAATATTATGAAAAAAAATTATATTTATTTTTATCTAAAAATAATATAAATTATAATAATATTTCATTAAAATAGAAAAAATAATTCATTTGCTATTAAAATTTCAAAAACATAAAAAATTAAGTATATTAATTAGAAAATAGATAACTTTTAAAGAAATAATATTAAACGTTTGGGGCAACAAATATTTAACATTTTAAAAATTAATTAATAATTTTATAAAACTTATTATATAATGGCCTTGTTTGGGAAATAGCTGATAGCTGGAGCTGTTAGCTGGTTTGATTAGCTATTAGCTTATAGCTGATTGTATTAGCTGATTTGACTAGTTGATTATATTAGTTATTTGAATAAGAGTGTTTAGTAAAATTAGCTGTTTATATTAGCTGTTTGTATGTAAAATGACATATAAGGGTATGAGTATATTTTATGAATTATTTGAGTATTTTTTATTTTAATATTTTTAAATTTTATATATTAGTCAATATATTTATTCTATTAAATAATTTTCAAAATTATTATAATTTATTATTAAATTATTGGATATTTTTAAAATTAAATAATTTTTATAAGTAATATTATATATTTATTCTATTAAATAAATTTTAAAATTATTATAATTTATTAGATATATTATAAATAATATATTATTATATATTAAATATTTTTTAAAATTAAATTAATCTACTTTTTATAATTATTAAATTTTTTAAGAATTTTTAGAAAGGATAAAATGAAAACTATGAAGATTTATTTAGGGTAATTTAGTCATTTTTCAGATAAGTTAATTAAAAAAGCTTCTTTTCTTAACTTTTTCATTTTTAACTTTTTAGGACCAATCAGCTGATTCAATAAGTTGATTACCAAACACCAAAATCAGCTTATTGGCAAGTCAACCATTGATTTTAGTCAAACCAACTAAAAGTTAATGAAAAAGTTGTTTGCCAAACAGCCCAGAATGGCAAGTCATGACTCCTCACCCATTCAAGTAGCTACACCCCGGCTATCATCCCTGTCCGCCCAGTCGCACTACTGCACGAATATTTCAAGCAGTAGCGCGACAGCGCAGACAGGGCTTTACTCCCTCAAAATTTTAATATTTTTATTTTTATGCATGGTAATTATAAATTATTTTGTAAATTAAAAATTAGATATGTCTTATATAATTTTGATATTTATCATTTGAATTAAAAATTTTAATTCTGCCATTAAATTCAACAATTATTAAAAAAATTTTGAAAGTTAGTATGCCTGGTTAAAAACAAAAAAAAGGGGCTTCTATAATAATTCACGCTTACAGATCTCATGGGCGAAACATGTGCTGCACAAGGAATCTGTAGACAATTAACGGACCAAATTCATTTTTACTATCTCACGGAGGGCAAGAAAACACCAAGTTTACTAATTATTTTATATTTTAAAGGTATTAAGGAAAAAAAAAACACATAAAAATTAACCTTGCAAAAAAGTAAGTCGCCTCTGCAACCTTTCTAGGCAGTGTCAATAGTCCTAAATCCTATGCTTATGGATAATTTTCTGCTTGAGGTTTGGGTACTGCACTGTTGGTGCATTTGGAAAGTTCTTGAACTTAAAAAGGAATGATTGTGGTGTATTACACATATAATAATATATCACAATACTATCAAATTTAGAATTTAGAATTTAGAGTTTAATATATTAAATCTGACTTTTAAAAAACAGTAACTTTAATGTATAGTAAAATTTAATAATGAATTGATGCACTACTTTATAAGTGGTATACTATAATTTTTTCCTTCTTTTAAATCTATTCTTTCTTAATTTTTGTGGCTTCTTATCCAATATTTTTTAAGTTTAAGTTTTTAGAAGAATGTGAATTCTTCCATATCTACACATTGAGTATTTAATGACTTATACCAAATTTTTATATTTTTTGAAATAAAAAATACGCCATCCAATAAATCACAATTTATCAATAAAATGAATTTGTCTATATATTAAATTTTATTCAAAGCATAATAATTGATGTTGAAAAAAGGTTCAAATTTAATTTATTATTATTACTACTCTAAAATGTTCATCACACAACAATCTTAAGTTGATTTTATTATTATTACTTAAATATAGGTTTTGTTTGGTAATTAGCTGATAACTTTAATTATTAGTTGATTCAATTAACCGTTAACTGATAGTTGATTAAATTAGTTAATTTAATCAATTGATTGCATTAACTGTTTGAATAAGAATATTTAGTAAAATTAGCTATTTACGATTAACTATTTACATGTAAAATGACATATAAGGATATGAGTATATTTTATAAATTATTTAAGTATTTTTTATTTTAATATTTATATGTTATATTTAATAAATTAAATTTTTTTATAAATAATATACTATTTTAATTTATTATATATTAAATATTTTTTAAAAATTAAATTAATATAATTTTTATAATTATTAAATTTTATTTTAAAAAATAAATAATTATAAATATTTAATTATAATTATTTGTTTAATATAATTTTATTTTATATAAATAAAATTAAATAAATTAATTAATAATTATTCATGCAATAAAACTAGGCCACGCTGATGTGGTGAAAATACAACACACCCTAGCATGGTAGTATATATAAAAATTGGTTTTTGCAATTTTTATAATTATTTATAACTTTACATGAAAACCACCTGGCAATATATATAAAAACCTCTATGCTAGCGCGCCCCTGGTAGTATATATAAGTGTGAAAGTTTGGTTTTTATGAAATGGCAAACTAAAAAATATAAAATCTGATTAAGGATGATTTAGGTTTTCTATAATTATTTGTCAATTAGGCAATGTGAAATGCTGCTTCTTACAGCATTTCTAATTTGGCTATTTGCTGGACAATTAGCTATTCAAAATAGCTGATTGGCAAACACTAAAATTGGTTAATTGCACAAGTTAATCAATCAATTTCAGTCAAACCAACTAAAAGCTGGTCAAACAATTATTTACCAAATATGGCCATAGCCTCCATATAATGTCTTTTGACTTTGAAATCCGAACGTAGCACAAACATATCATACCATGTTCAAATATATATTATTTAGAGCGAAGCTAAGATCTTAGACTTGTTAATTCTTACTCATATTCATCTATTTTAATTTTAGGGTAAATATGGGTCAAATCATTATTAACCCCTTAAAATGAAGGTCATTTTAGATTAATCAATAGATAACTATTTATCTATTTATATTTATAAGAAGTAAATTTATGCATTGTACAAATAAATATTGTAAAAATAAATAAAATATTATGATAAAACATCTTCAAAATTTTAATATAATTTAAATATTTTTAAAATTAATTATTTGAAATGAAATATTATAATATTTTTATATATGTGAAGATATCTATTTCTTTCATAAAAAAGTAAAATCAAGTCTAATCATCTATACTAAAATTCATATAATTTACTATTTTTACGGTTAAAACTTAAAAATAATCTCAAAATTATTTTTTTAAAATTTTAAATAAAAAGTTTTACAATGTTATGTGTTGCATGTAATGTTACATGTAACTATACATTAAATCTTTGGTTATACTATGCAAATATTAACACACTAACAATATTAATTTTTAATTTTCAAGTGATACTTTGTAAATTAAAATTTTATTGTTGATATATATGCAATTTTAAAAGTGCAATTTATCATTGTAAAAGAATTCATATAATTAAATTTTTTAATTTTATTATAATGTCTATTTTAAGAAAATAATTTTAAGAAATTAATTTTAAAAAAATGAGATAAAAAATTATAATTTTAAAAAATAAATAAAAATAAAGAATAAAAATTTTGATAATGTGAATTTGTTTGAAATAAGAGCAATAAATATAAGATAATGGTAAAAAATAATATCAATAAAAATAATAAAATATAAAATAATAATAATTTGATGGATAAATAAAAGTTGGATTAATCATATATTTAAGGATCATGGATCATCCATAACTCATTTAAAATTAAAACAAAGTTCAGGTCAGTACTGTCTGTTATAATTTATTACAATGAAATACCACATGCCCACTTTTTTTCATTTAAATTCACTCGCAGCTCAATAGATAAAATGACACACTTATAACATATCTTGGAAAGAAGAAAAGCACTAAAATGGAAACTTTTATTCTTACATATTAAAATTAGAAATTTTTTAATTTTATAAAAATTAAATTAATATAAAATTTTAATTATAAATAAAATTAATAAAAATTTATTTTTTTAGGGATTAAAATAAATTTTTAATAAGATAAAAATAAAAATAAATAAGAATTTGAAGACAACAAATCAAACTAAAAAATAAGGTGTTATTATTTTCTATTCAAATAGTAATATGTTATTTTATGGCAGTTTTATTGTAAATCTTACTTAATTTGCCTGTATTTCTTTATTTTTTTATTGATGTTACTAATTTCAGATTTAAAAAATAATATGTTACTATTTTTTTGTTTAAATAATAACATGTTATTTTATGATAATTTCATTATCAATCTTACTTGATTTTCCTATTTTTTTATTTTTTTTATTCATGTTACTAATTTTAGGTCAAACAACAATAAGTTAGATTAAAAAAAGAAAGTGTTATTGTTTTGTATTCGAACAGTAACCTAATTTTCTGGTAGTTTAATTGCAAACCACACTTGATTTGCTTTTGTTTTTTTGTTTCTTAATTCATATTATTAATTCTAGACCAAACAGTAATAAGTCAAACTAAAAAAATAAGGTGTTATTATTTCCTATTTAAACAGTAATATGATATTTTATGACAATTTTATTATTAATCTTACTTGAGTTGCTTGTGCTTCTTCATTTTTTTTATTAATGTTACTGATTTCAGACCGAAAAAATAATGTGTTACTATTTCTGTTCAAATAGTAACACATTATTTTCTAATAGTTTTATTGCGAATCACACTTGATTTGCTTATGTTTATTTATTTCTTGATTCATGTTACTGATTTCAGAACTAATAGCAACAAGTCAAACAAAAAAATAAGGTATAATTATTTCTTGTTCAAATAGTAACACATTATTTTATAGGTAGTTTCTTATTAAAAAAAATAAGGTATTCCTATTCAAACAGTAATATGTTATTTTATAGCAATTTCATTATTAATCTTACTTAATTTGCATGTGTTTCTTCATTTTTTTTTATTGATGTTACTGATTTCAGATTGAAAAAATAACATGTTACTATTTCTATTCAAATAGTAACACATTATTTTATAGTAGTTTCATTGTGAATCACACTTGATTTGCTTATGTTTATTTATTTCTTGATTCATGTTACTAATTTTAGACCAAATAGCAACAAATTAAACAAAAAAATAAGGTGTTACTATTTCTTATTCAAACAGTAACACATTATTTTCTAATAGTTTCATTGTAAATCACACTTGATTTGCTTATGTTTATTTATTTCTTGATTCATGTTATTGATTCTAGACCAAACAGTAATAAGTCAAACTAAAAAAATTGGAATTGTTATTATTTTCTATTTAAATAGTAATACGTTATTTTATGGCAATTTCATTATTAATCTTATTTGATTTGCTTATGTTTCTTTATTTTTTTATTCATGTTACTAATTCTAGACTAAACAGCAATAAGTGAAACTAAAAAAAAAGTATTACTATTTCTTGTTCAAATAGTAACATATTATTTTATGACACTTTCATTGTTAATCTTACTTGATTTGTCTGTATTTCTTCATTTTTTAATTAATGTTACTGATTCCAGACTAAAAAAAAATAATATGTTACTATTTTTTATTCAAATAATAACACGTTTTCCTATAATCTCATTGCAAATCACACTTAATTTGCCTATATTTCTTTATTTCTTGATTTATGTTACTGATTTTAGACCAAACAATAACAAGTCAGATCAAAAAAATAATGTGTTATTATTTGACCAAAAAATAAGGTGTTATTCTTTCTTGTTCAAACAGTAACACATTATTTTTTGGTAGTTTAATTGCAAACAATACTTGTTTTACTTATATTTTTTGGTTTCTTGATTGATGTTACTATTTCCAAACCAAACAATAACAAGTCAAACAAAAAAATATGGTGTTACTATTTTCTGTTCAAACAATAACACGTTTTATGACAATTTCATTATGAATCTTACTTGATTTGCTTGTGTTTCTTTTTTTTTTAATTCATGTTATTGATTCTAGACTAAACAACAACAAATTAGATAAAAAAAAGTATTACTGTTTTTTGTTCAAACAATAACATTTTATTTTATGGCAGTTTCATTGTGAATCTTACTTAATTAGACTTAATTTATCCATTTATTTTATATTTTTTATTAACATTACTATTTAGAGATGAAATAATAATATGTTACTATTTAATTTGTAAATAGTAATATATTATTTTTTAGTAATTTTATTTGTTAAGAAAATTATTATGACACTACTACATACCAAAAGAGTTAAGGAGTAAAAGTTTAATGTGAGATTTGAATGAATTTGAATTGACAAAAATAAGATCTAAGTTAAAAAAGTAACAAGAAAATTCAAAAAACTCATTGAAAAAGGCCTTTTTTTGCCAATTAGAGTAAGCAAGGCATTTTACAAGTGCTTATGTGGAATAAATTTTTTTTTGTCAAAACGGACAATTGAATACAAAATTATGGCCATTTAATGTTTTGAGTTCAATTTACATGTTTTTGGACAAGTGGACTCCATCAAATCTAAATTTTCTTATTTTCTATGGAAAGATCATGGGAAGACGAATGAAAATAAGTTGTTATATGCAAAAGTTGATTAATTAATCAATGAATTATACTTTTTCGAAATTTTTAATTTATTACTGCATCCTCATGATTAAAAAATGATATTTAGGGAATATAAAATTAATAATTAATAAAATTGATATCTTTTTGAAATAAAGTTTAATGCTAGCATTTCTTTGAAATGAAGTTCAATAAGTGGTACCTCAATGCAATTTATTATTTAAAATTTTATATTAGATTCTAAATAGATAAATAAATTAATAATGATCTATCCATTTTTAATCCAATCTATATCCATCTTAATCCATCCATTTATTACTTCTAGGTAAGAGTAACTTTTGTAATCTAAAAAGCTTTGGTATTATGTCAAATACCAATAGTTTTTAGTAACTTACACTTTTACATTAATGCCCAAAATTAAGATTATTATTCTTACCCTAATGCTAGTGTTTTGGTTTAGGTTTACCGGTGCTTTTCACTTTTTCAATATATTTATTTACACGTTCAAAGAAAATTCGTGTCTTGTAAATTTAATCTTTAGCCTCACTTTTCATTTTTTTTAATCATTTTTTAAGTAAACCCTCTTCTTTATTCTGAATTTTATTTTTTCTTATATTCATTCTTATAAAATATTTTATATTAATTTTATTTCATTAAAATATGAATTTGTGCAATCCTATCCCTTGAGGAATGAAATTGAAAAAGTTCATGTAAAGAATAACGAAATAACAAAATCAAATAAATTAATATTTTAAAGAGATAAAATCAATATAAAATATTTTACATGAATGATTTATAGATTTATTCTATTTTTATTTTTAGCTTATATTGTTTTTCTCGTTTCCATCTCCCAGATTTTTTAGTTTTTTTAATTTTTTTCTTTTAATTTTATGAATGTTTTTTTCTAGTGCAATTTTTTTGTGGTTATTTATGTGTATTTTTTCCTTCCTGGAGTCCGGACTTAATTCTTTTTCCTTGTTAATGAAATTTGTTCTTGAAAAGAAAAAAAGGGGCGGGGTCCCAAAAGCCGGATGCTCTGAGAGAAGTAACGCCGGCTCCTCAAATCATATTATTTTATTTATTATTTATTATATATCGCAATCGTAAGCAATATACAAAAGCAAACCGGAAGGCTTCTGGGAAAATGGGCCCGATATTATCTTAGCCATTTAGGATGCAGAAGTGGGAAGAAATTGACAACGTTGACGCTGATGTAAATAAAAATTAACTCTGAATTTTATTATATGTAATCATCATTATCGAATAATACAGTAGCTTGGGATTTCCACATCGGGAGTCTCATCCTATTGCCTCTGTCATCTTTAATTATCAAGGATAAGGCTTTCCACGACTCCGTCCCTTTGCTTGGACCGGTGAAAAGGAAAGAAAGTAAACGGAAAATTTTCAATTTTAAGATTTTTTTATTGATCCGAAGGAGAGAAAAATATTTTATTACATGTAACTATCATTATTGAATGATCCAATGGTCTGGGATTTCCACATCGGGAGTCTCATTCTAATGCCTTTGTCATCTTTAATTATCAAATATAAGGCTTTCCACGAGAAATACGTTTAACAACTACATCATTAAATTTATATAGCAGCTTAACCGAAATGGCTGAATACTTAGCCATATTGAAATCCACACAGTTATAAAATTTATTTAATAATTAATTACGAATTCTAATAAATTTCAACATTGCGTACCTTTTGCTTTAACAATAATTATAAGCCAATTATTCATGTTTCATATTCACCTTCACTATTTCAGCACATCGCATTCAATTAAAATATAAAATTGATTAGTTGATCTTGCAATGTTATGATCAATATCTTTGTACCAACACCATTTTTAGGGCAAGAAATGTCGAAATATAATTTTCAATATTTTAAACCTATAAAATTAACAAATTGTTCATGATGATCGACTATAAAGTCAAGCATAACTTTGTCTTTTATTACTTTCAAAAGACAATATTATGAAAGTCTATTAAGCTTAGATCTCATTTTTCAATTCGACCGTATATTAAGGGTTATTTTAACATGTATTTTAAAATATTAGTCATGGCTAACAGTAGAACGATGGTTAATGATAAATAATACCTAAGTTTAGAATATGAGAACTACAAAATAAGATACAAATTTTTAATTATCAAATATTTTTGTTCTGTTACGTTTAACATTTTAGATAAATAATAAATTGCCTTCTATTTCCCTTCATTATTTTCTTGAGATAAAAAATAACCTATTACATTATCTAAAGATGAAACATATATTTTTAAAGATTAGTCTAAGATAAGTGAAGACATTACTAATGGATTAGTTAAATATTTCATTATGTCTTCAAACATTGCTTGATGCTCAACTTACCACATAAACAACTATTCATTCTTTAACTTCAACAACGGTGAAAAACTCTAATTTGACTAGAAAGGTTAGAAATGAACCTCCCTAAAAGGTTTGACTTTTGCTAAGAAATATTTTAGTCCTTTCTTGTTGGTCGGTTTTATAGTTTCCATTATGACTTCAGTTTTATTTTTATCCATCTCAATCTCCTTTTGGTGTACTAGAAAATATAAGAAATTTCCTACTAAAATATCAAAAGAACATTTAAGGGGATTCTTATTTAAGTTGTTCTTATGTATTGGTTAGAGGCATTTTTTAAAATTTTCAAATACTCTTGGTAAAAACTCCTTTTTACCGACTTTCACAACCTTTTTGTGCTCTCACTAACGCGGAATCCATTAATTCAGTTTCCACTAACCAACCTAAACTTACTATTTGGTATTAACTCATGGCTTGCTAATAATATATGTTAATTTGTACAATAAATTAAAATATTAACAAATAAATATGTTTATCTAACATTTACTAAGATAACAAAGTTAAACCTACTTACTTGCCTTAATAATTTAGGGTTAAGCTAGCTTAATTAACCTTAATACATGCAAATTATCTTTATAAATGAAAATTTGACTACACACTCCAAATCTTATAAAAAATATTTCTATTTATAAATAAAATAATTTTTATAGCTACCTTGTACTAGAAAACCTGAAGGGATTTACTCCTACTATAGTGGTGGAAGAGGCAGCTTCTGTAGTAACATTTGTAAAATTAAACAAATAAAAAAGTGAGTTTAAAACCTAGCAAGTAAACAACTTACTTAAAATTTAATAATAGAAGGATGTATTTAGCATTCTTACTCCTTAAACAATTCTTTCATATATAAGAGGTACAACTATATATATTAATTCAAATGAATAACCATATTCCCCCTTAAAGGATCAATAATAAATAAATAAATAAGAATAAAAAAGTAATTAGATCTCTTTGTGACTCTAATCAACCTTATCTTTTCATAAACTTTACCTTATCTTTTTGGGATTTGCCTTATCCCTTTACAAACATATACTGATTTGATTTTATATCACTATTCAATTACTTGATCTCTTCCATTCATAATTCTTAACACAATAATATCCCATACTAGAATTTTAGTATTAGAAATTAATTATAAATGCTTTTATATGACAAATATGTAAATATATATTCTATATATCACCATAATATCATAAAGTTCTATAAAACATGCAAAATTGGAAATAACAGATAATAGTCGACTATATAATAAATTATAGAGATCCAAAAGTAAAATTCAGTTCTTATAACTGACTATAGAGTTGAATATATCCATTCAAAGAGCAACTTTAGAGGCCACAGTTGATTATAGAAATTTAGAAAGCAACATTATATATCTAGGATAATTAACCATGTAGTTAAATATGAGCCTTCCAAGAGTAACTTTCATGGCCATAGTTGACTATAAGCTGATTTTTGTAGATTTTCTATATTTTCACTTTTTATTTGATCTTATAACCTTAAATTATCAAAATACACAACTTTAACCTACAAATTTCATTAAAACAAGCAACAAAACCATACTTAGCAAGAAATCCATACTATAAACTAAGATTTTACATTAATCAAACATCAAAAGGCTCATACTTATCTTTTTATCTTCAATCATCTATAAATCATTTAAAACTAATTAATCTAAGTAAATTACTTACTTATTTAAGTGTGGAGAAAAGGTTGAATAAGTACTTGGTTTAACCTGTTTATCCTAAATGCAAGGATTAGTGTTGAATACCAAACAATTTCTAACTCCTTCATCCATATAAAAACTTAAAAAGCATATTTTCAAAACCTTTGTTTATGATTACTTACCTTAATTTAACTAAGGATTGTTTCTTGAATTGGGTGGCTTGATCTTTTTAGAATGAACAAAAGAAAATAAAAAACAAGGTTGGAGAAAAGGAATGAAAGGGTTGATAGGAAATTTGATTTTGAAGTTATAAAGGGTTTTAGGGTATTTTAGGCATTTAAGAGTAATTTAAAGGCTTTATTGGAAAAAGACTTCCTAAATCTCCTTCATACATACTTACTTAATTTTAATTACTCACTGGTTTTCAATTATTTTATTTCTTCTTAACTTTTTTTAATTTATCTCATATTCTAACATAAATTCCTATTATTTTCTATAAAATTCTCATTCTAAAAATAATTATAATAATTAAATATTTTTTCAAACATAAAAATATTTTAATTATTTTTAATTTCCTAAGAGGTCTAACACCAATACATAATTAATATACACTTCCATCGACTTGTCTTATTATGTTATGGAAGATTGTATTCATTGCTAAATGGTATGTGGCTTAGGAATTGTTAAGCCCAAAAGGCAAAACTACTTATTCAAAAGTACCAATCATACCTAGGCACTAAAATGTTATTTTCGATACATCTTTTTCAGCTATATACACTTTATTATAACTAACATTTTGATTTATTAAGCTTACCACCATATGTCTTGAAGCTAAGTCAATTAACATATTTGTAACCGATATAGGATATTTATCTTTAGATGTTGCATTGTTTAAGTCTTTAAAATCAATGCACCTCCATAACTTGTCATTCTTCTTCATTTTAGATATCACAATGGAAACCCATTTAATATATCTAGTAGTCTTGATGAATTTTGCTATTAATTTCCTTTTTAATCTTTAGTATGACTACTGGTGCAAAGCATTAAGGGTAATTATTTGTGTAGTTTATATTCGACTAATTTTTCTTCTTAGTCTTAGCATCTTATTATAATTCTAAAAAAAAATAATCTTTGTACTATTTTCAAATATTAATTATTTACCTTTTTATATATTCTAGTAAAGTCACACTAATGAAAGTGAGCCTTTTATCATCTTTGGTTCCTAAATTAACTTCTTGAATTAGGTCTTGCACTTCAATTTTCATAGTACCTTTTTTTATTAGTAAGTTATGGAATCTAAAAGGAACATCACCATTTATACAATCAAGAACTTTGGTTTGGGTTTGCTTAGCAACATATGTTGACAAGTGAGCAAGTTGTTATTAATAATCATCCATTAAAGTTACAAATTGATCTCGTTGTTTCAGCCTTTAGGATTATTTTGATGCCAGATATGCCTAGTATGCATATCTCAACTATTATTATGTCAAAATGGTCATCAATTTGTAAAGTTTGTACATTGGGATTATATGCTTTGAATTTAGCATAACATTATTGCATATAGCATGGACTATCATCATCCTCTATATTTTTAATTATCTAGTCCTCTTTCCAAATAACTATTTTTTGAGGTAGAGTGGAAGGTGGTGCTCCAATTGCATACATCTAGTCTTTTCCTAGAAAAAGATTGTAGTTTACCTTTAATAGCACTACAATAAATAATATCGACCTTATCACCAAGATAACTTTTAAGTTAACTAGTTCTATATTTTTAGAGATTAACATCCTTATATTAAAATCTGTAACTATTATGTTGGATAGTATGAGATCTTTTAGCTGAATTTTTAGACAAAAAAAGTTAATCTTGGCATGAGATTTACGATGAATCTCCTATTAATTAGTACCTTATTCAATGGCTATCCATTCACTTGAGGTTTGATATTTAAAGGTCTCAAGTGACTTCTTATTTGTTTGGTTAGCTTCTCAAATTCTCCAATTACATTTTTGTTGAATTCTACCATTTTAAGTATTAAATAAACTTCAAAGTCTTTTTTATCTATATTTATTTGGATAGAAGTAAAAAATGGTGGAAGAATTGTAACAACATTAGCATTAAGGTTTATTTTCTAACCTTAGGTTTTAAGTTAAAAGAAAATACTCTATTTTTTCTCTTTTCCTTCTATATCACCACTATTTAACTCTATTAAGGTTAAAGTTAACTTTTATGGAAGCTTTCCCTCTTTTTCCATCTATAAATGGCCTATCTTTGCATTTATCTTTTTTGAGTTTTTATAGGTGGAGGTTAATTATAATAAAGATTATACCATTCGTTCCTACCTTTCTTGAACTTCAGCTTTCATGCTTGCTTTCCCTTATTATAATAAGGCTAATTTTTTTATCTATTTTCCTTCATGGTCCCTTTTCGGCTTTCTAGTTTAGATTTTGATCCCAATTTCTCTCTTTAATTAAACATAGTCTAATTTATGAAATACATATTTTGCATTTCATTTCTACTTCTTAAACTCTTTAACCCTTTTAAAAGCTTTCTTTCTTTCATCAGCAAGTTTCTACACCTTAGGGTTGATATAGTCTTTTAACCACTTACCATACATTATTACTTTCAATTTATTAGTATTTTTTTCCATCAAGAGCACATCTTCAAGATTATTCCTTTGACTTAAATCCTTTTAATAAAATTAATGTTTGACTCACCTTTGTTAAGATAAGCTCTAAAATCTAGAGAATCCCCGTACTTATAGTAACAAACCATATTAATATCTATTTTGAATAAATTGAAGAAATCTTTTAACTTTACATAATCATAAAGTTCCTCATCTATGCAATAGATTATGTTGATTTCTAGTTCAAACAAGTTAATGTCATCTTTTAACTTGACATAGTTAAGAAGTTCCTTACCCTCATAGTAACCTATATTGATATTAACATTAAATAAGTTAATGTCACTCTTTAGCTTTACATAATTAGACCTAATTGGAAAAGGTTTTTCATCTATTTATTTGCAAAATTTAAAGGGCCACTTCAAGTAATAAATAGTTTAGCTAGATTTTGAAACAAAAGAATGCCCTTTCTATCATATATCAAAATATCAAATATTTCGAAAAAAATTCAACAATTTTTTCTTCCTTGTTTAATGGCTTTGTCATTCATCTTCTTGAAATAGACGTAACTATTAGTGATATGGTTGAATATATTGTGATATTTATAATACTTTTTATCTTTCATTTCTTCTTTTGAAAGTATTCTATGACTTTCACATGTCTTTATCTATTTATTTTTCAACAAAAGGTAAAATAGATGATTAGTCTTGTTTAAATCAAAAGAATAGATCTTCTTGTTAATGTAGTCCATTTTATTTTTCTTTTTAGTAGTTTTTAGTAAGAAATAAGTATAAAGGGTTGGCTATAAGTTTAGTTACATGGACTTTAGTATTACTATCTTTATTAATCTCATTCTCTTTAATATAACCTACTTTGTATTTTCTAAAATGAATTCTCCTCAACTTTTTGTCTTTTTCTTTCTATAGTTGTTTTATTTGCCAAACCTTTTTGGTTAGCTAGGAAACCTTTTAAATATTTTAATTTTCTAATTTCTTGTGAATGTCATAGCCAAATCCTACCATTATTAGTTTAGTTATTTCACTTTCTACAATTTATGTAAAGCATCAACTTTGAGCTTGCAAAAGGCAAAATAAATAATCTTCATTTGAATTTGTTAGACTTTTATAAAGATTCATTAAGTCAAAAAAATTCAATTTAATGTTTTTTTGGTAGAATTGATTGTGAAACATCCTCTCTATTTATGCTATGAGTGAACCAAATTAGATAGAACTCTTAAGTACTAGGAGAAAGTGGTTCAGGTCAAGGAGAAAGGAAAATGCTTCAATTTTAAGAATTCATTCCTAGCTAGTTCCCGACATTGGACTATAAATCAAGCAATGTAGGATAGGTTATTTTTGCTTGAGAACATTGTGAATTTTGGCATCTTAAACCCTTTGAGTAATTCAATTTAATGTATCTATTGTTGAAATATTCATTGATAATATAAGTATATCCCTTGACAACTAGGTTAGTTTAGCAATTTTTTGACTAAATATTGTATATTTTAGTCCTAACCTTGATTTTGGTGAACATTTTAATAGTTTTATATGTTTTAGTTCAATTTTTGTGCATTCTCTCATGCACTTTTGTTTTAAGATTTATTTAACAGGCCTTTTCTTATTTGTTTACCATATTAGTCAAGTTTTGCATGGTCATATTCTTACTTTCATCTTTCAAATTCATTGTAATCAACCTCAGGTTCGGTCTCAAATTCTTCTCTTTTAGATTCTTGTCCTTCAGCTTGTTGTGAACCAAGATGTCATGCTAGTCTTTTTAAAGTTTAATTTATTTGCTCTTAAGTAGTGGTTGCATTTTCAATGATTAACTTTAAGATGGTAATTGTATTTTGTGAGAGCATATGTACCATATTGTGATTATTCTCATCTATTTGATGTCTTATTATGACCATGTTTTGAAGAGTAAGATTATTACTCCCATGTCTTCAATAACTTTTGTATTTTGTACATTAACTCTTTCAGCCTAAAGATTTTGACCATTACAGGCAATCAATCTATTATTTTCATTAGTTTAAGGCATACCATAAAGCCTCCCTAGTAAGTAACCCAATAAGTTACCCCAACATTATTTTATTGTCCATTATTCGATCTACTATTGTTGTTATTTCTTAAGGCTTTATTATTTTAGTTTTATGTGGCCTATTAATTGATTTGATTGCTATTTATTTGATTTTAATTTTTAATTTTAAGTTTAATTTGATGGATTTTGATTTTGTTAACTTTGATTATTATTTGACTTAATATTATTTTGGTTGGATATGTTTTGTACTATATTTGACATATTATTGTTCTTATTACTTTCATTTTAAGCCACATCTATAAGCTCTAAGTTTTTAACTACTATTTTTAGTTAAGGCTCATTAATATTTCCAATAACTTCTTCTTGAAATAATAATTTTTTATAAGCAATCCAAAAAAAGGAAATCACATTGGTATTCATAATAAAAGGTGGTAAGATTGTACTGCTTCTTAGTTTTATAAATCGAAAGTGTTAGAATCATTTATTTTAATAAGGTCCCACCAAACGTGCCAGTTTATTTTGGTAAAAAATGTGATGATCAATTTGACTATTTTTTTAAAACAATAAATGGGCTCTTCTTTGATAAACTAATGGAGTTCAAAATAAAATCAATGTAATGCAATTAGAAATAGTGAATAAAGAGAACAAATGGTGCACTAACATGTAAATAAATACAAAGATACATAAAAATGCCCAGAATTATGGCAATTCAAATGTAATATGCAATTTAACCTTTATAGAATCCTTATATAGGATAAGTACATCAAATGGACACAATAAATGGGTCTGGTTTGAAAACTGAATTTTCACTCACACTCAAAGATTAATGTTCAGATTACAAAGAATTACAAGAAATGAATGCAATGACAACAAAATGCTATAAAAATTTGGACATAGAGCGCATATATGTGCTTTTAGTAGCAATTTTGGCAAAATAATCCTTTTTTTCTTTGCTCTGCTTATTTATACCATATAGGTTGGGTGATTATATGTTTAAGAAGCAGTTACATGTTTCTTGGAATCACTATTAGTCACCCGCATGACACATTCATATGTTATCTTGTTATAGCCACTTTATGAGTTATAAACAACTTTATGAACCTTCCTTATGCGTTTGATCTTCCTCGGCTAGTAAATATTAAGTATTTTCTATCAGAATAGGTTTTCTTGCGATTGATTATTGTTCCATTAGGGATGCTACTAGTCATT
The DNA here is from genome assembly GCA_020226215.1 of Sindora glabra. Taxonomy (NCBI): domain Eukaryota; kingdom Viridiplantae; phylum Streptophyta; class Magnoliopsida; order Fabales; family Fabaceae; genus Sindora; species Sindora glabra. The sequence goes on from CM035227.1 coordinate 16,807,178, forward strand.
TTATCCCGAATAAATGCTTGATCAAACTAACTCAATTTGGTTTCATCCATCTGTATACTTTTAGTCTAAAATTTTCTAATCAAGGGCTAACAGTGTTTATTTTACGTCAAATTATTTTATACATATAAATCTTAAAAATAATTGTAAATTAATAAGAATAATAAGAGTAACACTCTATTCTTAAAAAAGAAATTATATGGATTATGTCAAAAAAATGATTCAAGCTCTGGAGTCTCAGTTGCAAGTTGCAACCCTATTTATGAATAATTAACCTTTATTTATTATTTAACATCTTGAATTTAATTAAATAATATCTAAATTTAAATTAAACAAGTTTTCATTTTATTTTTTAGGAATAAGAGTAGTTAAATTACTAAATATATAGGTACAAAAACTTAAAATCAAACTCTAATATTAAGTAAGGCACAAAGTCAAAAGTACTCGACTAGTTCTTATTTTATTTAAGTTATTCAACTATGAAATTCAATAAAATTATTAAAAACTTGAATAAAATCCATTTCATTTAAAATAAGAGTTTGAAGTTTGACATTTTTACCCTTGGCATTGCAAAGCTTATCAATGTCTTTTGCATGTATCTTTTACATATGCAATTCCCAAATGATTCAAACTTATACTCATTCACCAAACTCTCTTCAACCCAATAGGAATTTCCTCTCTAAAATATTGCCATTTTACATACTTTTTTTTTTACAAATGTAAGTCCAGATAATTCAAATTCATCCTTTATATTCACCAAACTTTTAGGCTTAATAAGAATTTCTTCTCCAACATATTGAAAAGCAAACTATTTTATGCCAATTAGATTCTTTCATTTAACTTAGAAAGCTTAAAGAATAGAACCTCATGGTGTAATGAACTCATTTGTCACTAAAGGTTAAGATAAATGATACATTATTTGTGCCCTAAAATTAAGTCACATAAATAAAGGAGCGTGATTCCCTTTAAACCTTACCCTTCCTCTTTCTTAATATCTCAAATCCTTTATAAGATTAAAAAAAAATAAAATAAAAAAAGAACTCATTCGCTGTGAAAAATTAAAGAGTTTGTTTCATGCATTCTTATGGTACATCTTTCAATTATTTTTTACTTTCCCAAAGTTCATATAGTTGTAGAAACATTCAAAATTTGAATTTTCTGTAAGTATTGTTTACAATTTTTTTACCGTTTCCCTCAAATTTAAAAAATTAATAACCCAAATACTGCACTGTATTTCTTATTTACCAGGATGCTTAAAACACTGATCACAGGAACAAGGACACCGTGATCAGTGCTGCAATAGCTTTTCAGCTTTTCCATTTTGCGTTTCTTTTCCTTTTTTTTCTGTTTCCCATCAGCTTTTCAGTTTTGTTTTTACGTTTCTTTGCCTTTTATTTTTTTTGTTTAAATTTTTTTAAAAAAAATTAGCTGATAACGGGCAATGGGGTGCCATGATCAGAGCTGATCACAGTCTCTCGGAAGACGTGATCAGAGTTTGATCACGGGCTCCAATGTCCCGTCATCAGTCTCACTATTTGAGAGCCCGCCGCATGGCAATTGGCCTGCTCCCTTGGCAGCAATAGCGCCTGCATGCGTGCCACGCGTGTGGTTGTTGTGCACCCGTGATTTCTGCTTCGCCTGCATGCGTGCCACGTGGCAAATTAGCGTGACTCCGTTTAGATATGCATCTCCCCCCTGCATGCCACGTGTCCAACTCCTGTGCGCCCGTGACACATGGAACGCCTACAAAAACCCTTCCCTCCCAGTTCCTCTCTTCACACACTCACGCAGCATTTTATTTCCCAACACCGTGCATCCAATTTCTAAAAAACCTCTTAGCACCCCAACAGTAATTTTATGAAAAAAACTTCTTTCCCAGCAAATATCATTTCCATCAGCAATTCAAAATTCAATTTTCAGCCGCAGTTACATTGTTCAAGGAATGTTATACAAGTAAGTTTTTTTTTCAAAAAATTGAATCTATTAATTTAATTATTTTCTTTGTTTGTATTAATTAATTAATTTAATTTATTTGTTATGGTATTTATGCTTCTTTAATTTACTTTTATTATTGTATTTGTGTGTATTATTTTCATATACTATTATTATCTAGTTTTCTTGTATTATTATAATATCTGAATATATTATCATATTTTTAATTTGAGTAGATTGTACTTATCGTACAAATTATTATGAGTTTAATTATCAGGATTGTGGGTTGAACATTATTAAAATAGAAAATAAGAAATCTAAATAAGTACTAATGTTTAAAAGAAATAGTAAGAATTGTTTACTATAATAGATTTTTATTCTGTGAGAAATATTATTAAGAAATATTAGTTAAAGGTTCTTACAGTTTGAGATCTTGAAAATTTTTTTGCACACCATAAATCTTAATTTAACCAATAATAAATACTGGAATATGTGTAATTTTGTTTTGATTAAAAAAATAAAATACATATTTTTTAGAAAAATAGATTTTTACTCATTAGACTTTCTTGAGAAAAATATACTTTAGCTTATAAAATAATGTTTAAAAAATTGATGTATTTTAAAAAATTAATTTTATGTTATTAACCTTTTATTTGAAAAAATATTCTTTTAAAAAATATCCATTTTTTAGAAAAATAACTTTAATTTATTAGATTTTTTTGAAAAAAAGAAATTTCAGCTTATCAGTATCTTTAAAAAATAGTTTTTTAAAAAAAAATTGAAATGAGCTTATCAATATTTGTTTGAAAAAATATTTTCAAAAAAATAATTTATTTTTTGAAAAATAATTTTAACTAATCAGACTCTTTGAAAAAAAAAAAATCTTAGCTTACCAGTATGTTTAAAAATGACTGATTTTTTAAAAAACTTAATTTTAGCTTATCAACCCTTTTTCTTAAAGAAATATTACTTTTAAAAAAATCTATTTCTTTGAAAAAAATAATTTTAACTCATCAGATGATTTTGAAAAAAATATACTTTAAGTTATCAGTATGCTTAAAAATAACAATTTCTTTTGAAAGAAATTTAATTCTAGCCTTTCAACCTTTTTTTTCAAGAAATATTTTTTTAAAAAAAATTTACTTTTGTAGAAAAATGAGTTTAACTCATCAGACTTTTATCGAAAAAATTAATTGAACAATGATAGTATATTTAAAAATAATAGATCTTTTTTAAAAAATTTAAATTTAGCTTATCAAGCCCTTATTTTAAAGAAATATTTATTTTAAAAAATATATTTTATGAGAAAAATAATTTTTATTCATCAAATTTTTGTAAAAAAATATATATTTCAGCTTATCGGTATGTTCAAAAAAAGTAGTTTTCTTTTTAAAAAAATAATTGCAGGTTATTTTTAATTTTTTTTTAAAAAATTCCTTATAAAATATTGTTTTAGAAAATATTTTTAACTTATTAGACTTTTTAAAAAAAACTAATTTTAGGTTATCAATGTATTTAAAGATAATAGAATTTTTTGTAAAGATTAATTTTAGCTTATAAAATTATGTTTAAAAAATTGATGTATTTTAAAAAAGATAATTTATTTGGAAAAAAATTAATCTTAGCTTATTAGTATGTTTAAAAATGATTATTTTTTTCTAAAAAAAATTAATTTTAGCTTATCAAACCCTTTTTTTAAAGAAATATTTATTTTAAAAAATTAATTTTATATGAAATTTATTTTTTACTCTTCAAAATTTTTTGAAAAAATATATATTTCAGTTTATCAGTATGTTCAAAAAAAGTAGATTTCTTTTCTAAAAAATAATATTAGGTTATCAATTTATATTTTAAAAAAAAATTCCTTACAAAATATTGCTTTAGAAAAATTTTTTAACTTAGCAGACTTTTTTTTAATTTTAGGTTATTAATGTATTTAAAGATAATAATTTTTTTTTAAGGTTAATTTTAGCTTATAGTTATTTTTTTAAAAAAAAATTAGCTTAGCAAATTTGTATGAAACAGACTTTGGTTTAAAAAAGATTAATATTTACTTATCATTTCATTAAACTTAAAAAATTGTAGTTAGTTTGTACTTAAATTTAGTCATTATAGTTTAGGATTTAGTTACCCCTTTTTAATGTAAATTATTTTTAAAATTTAATTTAATTTAATTTTTTTACATATTTAATGTTGCTTACCCCATAATTAGTGTTATAAAAATGAGTAAATATCATAAAATCTTTAGAATAAAAATATAGTTTCAATAAATACAAAATTTTCCCTCCTGCCTTATAAATTTAAATGTTAGAATATTTAATAATTAAAAGTTTTATTTCTACACAAAATTTTTCTTACTCACATGTATTATTGTATAATTATTAATACTACTATCAAGGGGGAATCAACTATTATTATAACAATCACAACCCCACCAATCATATTATAATAATCACAAAAGATGAAGTGAACAAAGGGTTTGAGAAAACACAAACATTTAATAATTTGATTGTACAGATCAACAATCTCACAAACTAAACAAACATAATTATATATGCAGGATGTTTTTTTTATTCTATCTCTTCCTTAAATGAAAGAATAAATAATATTTCTACTGCATTAAAAACTTACGAAAGTAGATAGATTGAAAGCTCCTCTAGGTAGAAAAATTTACATATGTGTTCGAACGTAGCATTGCAAGAGGCTAATCAAATTGACAGTAATTAGAAAGTTACAAGTAATTATGTAGTAATAGTATTATAAGATTGTTTTCATAATTATGATACATATTTCAATCATTACTAAAAATTTTCTCCCGTGATGACCCTTTAACCGGACCATGGTATGAATTAGAATGAGCTGTAGGAGTCAAAATATATGTATTTACGGGAATGGAGAAATTTATGAATCGGATGAAGGCGATACCTTTAAGTGCTTCAAGATCAAAGTAATTTCAATCAATTCAGACATAACTATTGATGCATTGAAAAATATAGTTGGGCGAAAGCTGCATCTCAATGAAAATTAAGTCGTAACCGAGTTGATATACCATCATCCGCTCTTGCTAAATCCGACACGGTATAAGGTGTGTGAGTTGGAAGACGATGAAGACATTCAGCGAATGTGGGAAGTGAATGCGATATTTCCTACTCAATTGTCATGTCTAGAAGTGTGTGCACATATTGGATCAGTGGGATTTGATTTGAACGTAATAAGTTAGCTAGTTAGCTTAAGTGCTCTATATCTGCTACCATCCATAAGTTAACATAATGACGCTATTGGAGAACCCTCATGTTACGACCTGTACATGGCCGGTGTAGAACCAATGAATAGACAAATTAACTATGGCCAGCAGTTTCACAGCCCTGTTGATGATTACACTCCACAGTAATGTTTCTCTTAACAAAACTTTGATTTTTCTCATTCCCCCTCATCCCCAAAGGAAACAGAGGACATAATGGATGATTTCGAAGAGGAAAGTTCCTGTGACCCCATTACTGAAGGATTTGATGGTGATGGTGACGATGATGACGGGAAAGACATCATCAATTTATTGCCAATAATAATAGGAGGCCAGCTCATAGAATCGGTTGTTGCTTTTTTCTCACGACTAAATGTAGATGCTGTTGCTAACCATGATTATCCCAAAATCGAATACGACATAAATATAAATGACAACCAGGCGCCATATGTGGGTTTACGATATATGAACCAGAAAGTGTTTCGTCGCGCTATGAAGATATACTCAGTGTGAACTCACCACTCATTCTGCGTACATTACTCATCAGTCAAGTATGAAGAATATCGGTGTCTTCATTATGATGATCATTGCAATTGGAGGGTTAGAGCATGCTATAAGCCAAGGGAGGATAACTGACATATATCAAAATACAATGGTCGCCACACATGTGTGTCTACGTTTCTTTCCCAAGATTATCCAAAACTAGACACAGATGTCATTTCATCATACATTGTGGCTATGGTAACCAAAAACCTAAGCGTGTCCATCAGAGAGGTCATAGAGCGAATCCATGGTATATTTAGATACTCGGTGTCATATAGGAAGGCATGGATGGGAAAATAGCGAGCTATTGCTATTGCTTTTGGGAATTGGGAAAAGTCGTACTCTATACTACCTAGATGGTTAGCAGCAGTGCATCTCTTCAATCCTGGGTCTTACTTTGAGCTTGTTATCCAGGAATGTCTATCAAGCAGTTCTACAGATAAGCCAATTGCATTGTTCCATCGAGTGTTCTGGACTTTTAGACCATGCATCGAGTCGTTTTCCTATTTGAAGCCGATAGTCCAAGTGGATGGCACTTTTTTGTATGGAAGGTACAAAGGGGTTTTGTTAACAGCAACGTCACAGGACGGTAATAGAAAAGTCGTCCCACTTGCATTTGCTGTAGTGGAAGGAGAATCTTACGATACATGGGCTTGGTTCTTATCCCATATTCAACGTCGTGTTGTTAAAGATAGATAGCATATTTGCTTGATCTCAGACAGGCATTCTGAAATATTAGCTGCCGTTACAAACCCACGCGTAGCGTGGCAAGCCCCTTATGGTTATCATGTATTCTGTCTTTGACATATCGCTAGTAACCTCAACTCAGCTTTTAGGACGGCGTGGCTGAAGAAGATATTTACGAGCATTGGTGCGTATTACTGACAATAACATCCTCATCTGACATTATGTGTTACGACTATTGCTCATTGATTGATAGTATTTTCGGGTACAGGTTATCAATATGAATGGCATGTTATAGATAGCAAGCTCAAAGAACTACGCCAATTGCAACCAAGAGCTGTAGATTAGATTGATAATATCCTAAAGTGTCAATGGAGCTGTGCATACGATGATGGAGGCCAATGGTGGGGTCACATGACAATAAACTTGGCCGAGTGTATCAACAGTATTTTTAAAGGGGTCAGACATTGACCGATCACTGGGCTAGTCAAAGCTACATTGTATTGAATAAATGCATACTTCGTGAACCGAGCAGAAACCATTGCGGCACAGTTACAGGCAGAAGAGGTGTTCAATGAAGATGTGCGAAAAAAGATTTAAGAGTGCACTTGAAAGGCATCTGCCTGTCATGTCTGGCATTTTAATCGAGTCGATTCGTCTTTCGAGGTGGAAGAGCCGTATGATCCAACATGGAAACAGTTTGGTCGAACATGTAAGGTTAGCCTGAGCCAGAGAACATGTGATTATGGCAAATTCCAGGTAGAGCATTGGCCCTGCTAACATGTGTTCGTAGCATGCGCGAAGGTTGCATTGAATCCTTTGCAGTTTATCGATCCTATGTTCCAACTGGAAACAATGGTGCAGGCTTATAGCTATAAGTTTCGTCCTATAAGCAGTATGGAGTATTGACTAACCTTCAATGGACTAACACTTATGCCAGACCCTACGCAGATGGGTTTTGGTGGTCGCCCCCGTTCATCATGTATAAGGAACGAAATGGACTGGATAGAAGGTCCATTAGAATCTCCTAGGTGTAGGTTGTGCTGTCAATCTGGCCACAATCGCGCAACTTGTCCATCTAGATAATGTCATATGCCATGACACTTAGGGCCCCTAAGAAAGCCAATGGACTAAGCATCCCTCAATTTTTTGAAAATTCTGACCTTCCATGCGGTAATGTATAAATTATTTTTTATTGTTGCAATCATGTCTGAACAATACAAAATATATATGTATGTTGGAATGAACTAAATCACTCGTTGTATCTAAATAGCTCAGTATGCTTATCTCACTATGTTGCTCTATTTTTATTTATTAAGTCGTTATGGTCTTTTTGCATGGTTTGATTGCTGTAAAATTGACAGCACACTGTTACGTGTGAAATGGTTTATCAATTAGTGCAAGTGTACACTATCGTAAACAAGTAATAAAGTGATGAGTGAGTATCGTTCCCACGAGGATTGTTTCACTAAGTACCAAAATTAATAATCCTAATACTATTTGGCAAATCGATAAGTTGGATTTAAAGCAATTAAAATAAAGATGTATGCAGAAAATATTTAAAGTAAATATGAATGCAGTGGAGTAAAGATAATATGAATAAAAGACCTAGGGATCAGACTTCACTTAACAACTTTGGATTGAATCATCTATCTACACTAATCCAATTTTAATTCCCTTAATTGATAGTCGAGTTTCCCTAAATTAATTACTAGCCTCTTCCAAGGTCAAGTAGTTCTATAATTAATTGGAATTCACTATATTCCTATGTGAACTGCAACAACTAATCATGCATTAGGATTTATGGAACTCATTAAGACTACATAAACCATATGAATATATTCCTATTTCATATGTAATTTACGGTTTTAATCATAGGTTCCACACACATGTATCTCCTTCCGGTCTCAACACGCATATTGAGTTCATTCAAAAGGTGGCCAATCAATTGAAAGCATTAAGAGCAATAATTAAAACTCAATCTAGGAAATAAAAACGAAATTAGTTTCAATAGATTAGAATTCAATCCGTTATTATCAAGTTACGTCATCACCCTAGGAAGATGAAAAATTAAAACATAATGAAATTAAACACAAACTTAGAATAAAAACATCATCACATTCATGAACACAAAATTATAATTACAAATGCATGAAAATAGAAATACTATCCATTCATTAGGAGGTAGAACCGTCCATGTAGGAGGAGAACATAAGGATATAATTACAAATGCATAAAAACGAAAATACTATCCATCCATTAGGAGGTAGAACCATCCATGTAGGAGGAGAACCTAGCCTTCCATGTAGGAGGCAAACAAGAACTAAAAATTGCATAAACTAAACTACTATCTAAGATGCATGAATGAATGATTCAATGCTTGGAATGGCTGAATGCTCTCTACTTCTACCTATTTATAGGTAAATAAACCAGCTGCAAGCCATCCAATTTGACAAGTTGCTACCAATCACACGCAGCCAACATTTTTTATTTTCGCAGCACAAGTTGTTTCACTTTGTTGGCAACTTTTGACCACCGAAATGGCTGATTTACATCTTTATGTCAACATAGGAGTTGTAGGGCTGGATCTTCTATTCAATTTGCATATAAAGAACTCCTAATTTGGACATATCTAGCTCAAGTTGTGATTAGATTAGTAGCCATATGTCAGATTCCGTCAGAATCACTGTTTCATCTTCCAAGCAGAATTTGAGATCCTTAGGTCCCGAACTGGGCTTTTCTTAAAACATGAAAGTTTTAGGGCTTCTTCTTAGCTTTCCATCCATATAAAGAACAGCCCAATCGGACATCCAGAACTCCAGATATGGCCTAAAACCTGAAACAGTGTCGGATTACAGCATTATCTAAAATATTTGATTTCATTTCAAATTCAAGATCCATTCACAAAATGCAACTAAATTTATTTAATTTAACAAGATAACATCCAAAAATGCATCATATAAGGGAAAATAAATATGTAAATATTTTACGTATCAAATTCCCCCACACTTAGCTGTTGGACGTCCTCGGACAAACACAAAATAAAAGAAAACTAATACTAATGCTAATGTTAGTACTAATCTACCCATGAGATAGTTAGAAAAACATAAGAAAGATAATTAAAGTACAAAGATATCATAGCATTCATGAATCAACAAATCTTGACATATAAAATCAAAAAGAAATTGCAACTTCATTTGAGAAGGATTGAATCAGATTGATATAATCACTGGAACTCTTCCTCTCTCAAATGTTTATTGGCAAGTGTTTCACTCAAATTTATCCTATTAAAGATTGCACTACCATAGGCTTGCATAAATTCTCAATCTCCACTACCTGATTTACATGCACACTTCAAATCAAAAGGTCTTATTAAGGGTTGTAATGAGGCCAAGGTAAAGGAAAGATAAAACAGGGATATGAAAGGCTGAAGTAAGGAGAGAAATTAATAGAGCAATTAAAACATGGGTAATCTCTAAATAATTTTATCTTAACATAGCAGCCCACGATTCTCATCAATTTCTTTCTTTTTTTTTATTTTTATTTAGTTTTTTTTTTTCTTTCTTTTTTTTTTTTTTGAATAAAAACCCTTGCAACTTTGAAGTTAATAATACATATTCCCCCACACTTTGTCAAAAACCCATTTTTCAAAAATTCAAATGCTCTACTAATCCCTAGGGTTAAGTAAAGACAATTGATATTTCATTAAATGACATATTAATAGGTTAAAGCAAAGAAACGGTTAATCAGGCTCAAAGGGGTTTATCAATGGTAAAACTGCAGGGTTGGCTATTTAGTTCAAACTGAGGAAAAAAATGCCTTTATCATATCTGAGTATGCATGTAAATTGTAATCTCAACCAGATTTCATGCAAGTTCTAGAGTGACAACTTAACAGGTGAATATCACATGCAAGAAATATAATATTGATTCAACAAATAGGCTCAAAATCCAACGGTTAGAGGTTTCCAACTCAATCCAACTCAAAATCCATTGCAAAATCTATCAATCCTAGGAAGTAAGAAAGTTATTCAATCATGTTATGAAATCTTTTAAAATTATTGAAAAGAACCTAATAAGCAGGAAAATATATATATATATTTTTTAATAAATTTTTTTTTTTGATGCGTATCAAGAGTGAAAAGCTCTTTACTCGGCCATCCCTTTTCTTTTATAATAAATCTCATGGTTCTACTACCAAAATATCCTACAAAGTAACCGAAAATAAAAATAATTTTTTTTTTTTATAATAATTTCCCCCCCACACTTAATGTAGACATTGTCCCCAATGTCTTCAGCAGAGTAGCAAAAAGGACTTATTAAAAGGAAATGCATAAACAACGCACACATAAAAGAAATTTTGGGAGTAAAACCAAGAGTAAAGAAAGTTACAACCGGAGAGTGGTGTCGGGCTCATGCTTCTGACTGCTGGTTGGAGATTGCCAATCTTTCTTTTTCACTGATGGATCTGGTTTAGGTGTATAGCTTTGCAATTGGTCAATCAGCTGATCAGCAGTTGAGGCAGACATTATGGCACGACGAGTCGCTTGGGGTATGAATCCCTGTTCCACAGCTTGATCTAAAAAAGACAGCAAACTATCATAAAACCATTAACATTCAATAAACCTACTGGCTTCTGATGAAAGTTCAAGTTAATCCAATATGCAATGCTGGAAATTCCATCTAATGCTTCTAAACCACCAGGTAAAGCAATAAAGGCTTGAGAAGTGTAAAGCATGCATCCTATACGTTGAGGCAAGTTTGAAACCTTTACTGTTTTACCGATGGCGTATTTCTTATCATCTAAACCATTCACAAGGATACTCAGTATTTTGCTTCCTCCAGTGTTGGCAGAAATTGCTGCACTTCCTTTTAAGCTATGAAGCCCTCCTCCATACACACAGGCAATCTTTCTAGCAGCTAATGCATGACCAAGTTCAGTTGCTGCTACCAGAAATTCTACATTCTTTTCAGCAAAAGATTCACCAAAAACACAGATAGATTTAAGTCCACATTTTGATGATTTTTCGACCTCTTCCTCTTCTTTACTCTCGCTCTCAGACATTTTGCAAAGTGTGATTGTTGAAATGCATTCTTATAATACAAAAGCAGAAACAAAGAAATCACGCAAATCAGATAATATCAGAAAAATACTGTACAAAACTGACAGGTGTAATAATGGCCTGAACAAAGTAGAATACAGAATGTAAAGAAAGTCAAAAAGTTTCTGAAAAGGTAAACTTAAAAAGAAGATAAATGTACGAAAAGTTAAAAAGCAGCTGTAAAGATAAAAAGATAAAGGAAACGTAAAGCAGACAAACATATGTACAGTAGTTGTGATTGTGGCTCACATCTTCCTCTGATTTTTCGTTCAGTAACGGCTTAAACGGCTTCTATGAGCTGAGGATTTGCTTCCAATCCAATTTTCTTATAAACTGGCAAACAGGGTCTTTTACAGTCAGATCCCCAAGACTGAGCGCTCCTTTTCTGTATGGAATAAGTTCATTAAATCAAGAAGAACAACATGAACATCTCCGCTAGGATGCGTCTCAAGAGTCTGAATAATATTATCCAATGACTCTTTACTCAGTCCATCCTTTATGAATCGGATTTTGTCCTCTCGATTTACTGAAATCATTCCTTTACTCCTACAGAGCCTATTACAGTTCCACCTTGCACACTTATGACAGACTCTCATTCTTTTAGCTCTTCTCTTTTTAGAGTAAGAACTTCTTCCATCCCTGGCATACGTCTAACAAATGATTCATGAAACTCACCTGCTAAACGTACCTTAGCTTCAATAATCCAACGTATGTCCTCGGAAGACCCAAACGCTTAAATGCCCTCATTCTTTCAAGTCGACAGTTGTAGATTTTCCTGAGCACATCTTTAGGAAGAGTAGGGAATCTGCTCTTAAGCTTTACAAGGCATTCCTCCATGATGAAAATGATGAAAGCTGAAATTGTGAGTGAAAAATGGTGTGCGATGTGTGCTTAAATAAGAAAAGAAATGAGAAGAGAAAGAAATCTTGGGTTGCCTCCCAAGCAGCCGCCCTTCTTTAACGTCTTTAGCTAGACAAAGTCCTAACCTATTGCTTTATTCTCTTTTCTTTTTTCTTTTTCTTTTTCTTTTTCTTTTATACTTACCAGCTGGCTTCTCGAGCGTAATGACAGTTTTGATGGTCTTGAATGCACTGTCATTGTATTCTTTCAATCTTTGCCCGTGGTTTACCTCAAGGTAATTAATCTGCTTCAGGATTTTAGAATCAGTAGACTTTGATGCATCAACCATTCCTACCACTAATGGCTCTTCTATGCAGGTTTTATGCATTACATTTTTCATGCAATTGGTCAATGTGTCTATTCTGTAACAAATATTATCATCATATGGAAAAGCTTTAAAAATATTGAAAGATACTTGATCATTTTGAACCTGTAAAGTTAGCTTTCCCTTCTGCACATCAATTAGAGCTCGTGCAGTTGCAAGAAATGGTCTCCCAAGAATAATAGGAATTTCTTGGTCTTCTTCCATGTCAAGCACTATGAAATCCACTGGGAAGATGAATTTATCAACTTTTACTAGCACATCCTCAAGGATTCCACGTGGATGCTTTATTGAACGATCTGCTAGCTGCAGTGACACGGTAGTTGGTTTTACTTCTCCCAATCCCAACTTCTTGTAGACGGATAATGGCATCAAATTCACACTTGCACCAAGGTCACATAAGGCTTTTTCAAATTCACACTCTCCAATGGTACAGGGTATGCAGAAACTCCCAGGATCTTTAAGCTTTGGCGGTAGTTTCTTTTGGAGAATTGCACTGCACTCTTCAGTTAAGGCTACAGTTTCAAAATCTTCCAGTTTGCGTTTCTTTGATAAAATCTCCTTCATAAACTTCACATAACTGGGCATTTGGGCTAAAGCTTCAGCAAATGGGATGTTGATATGCAACTTTTTAAACACCTCCAGAAATTCTTCTAGCTTAGCTTTTCACCAATCTTTGAGGAAATGGAATTGGTGGAACATATGGTGGAGGATTATCTGGAAAAGTCATTCTTCCTGGAATCACCTCATCTTCTTTCTGAGCTTCTTCATTTTTCTTCCTTGGTTCTGGCTCATTTAACTGCTTCCTACTCCTTAATGAAACAGCCATTACTTGCTCTCTAGGATTTCTTTCAGTGTCACTGGGTAAAGTGCCTGGTTGTCTGGAATTCAGCATACTTGCAATTTGGCCCATTTGCACCTCCAGATTTTTGATTGAGGTTGCTTGAGTTTGCATGATTGTTTCATGATTCTTGAGTGTAGCTTCTGTTCTGGCCATGAATTGGGAAGTATTCATGGTTAGTTGAGCCAATGCTTCTTCTAAATTTGCCTTTGGTTGTGGTGGTGATTGCTGAATTTGCTGTTGATAATTCCCTTGAGGTTTGAACACATTCTGATTACTTCTCCACCCTAGATTAGGATGGTTTCTCCATCCTGGATTGTATGTGTTTGAGAAGGGATCATGATTCCCCACATAGTTGGCTTGTTCAGGTTGAGAAGGAATGAATGGATTTCCTTCTTGGCATTGTGTGCTCATGTGAGGGCCTCCACATAAATCACAAGCATCTGCAGGAGTTCTGATTGCATTTGCTTGAGCTGTTAATGAACTCACTTGCTTGGATAAAGAGGTAACTTGAGAAGACAAAGTGGTTAGAATGTCTAGCTCATGGACTCCAAGTGCTTTCTTTGAAGTGTTGCGTTCAGAAGGCCATTGGTAAGCATTTGCTGCCATTTCTTCCAACAGCTCCATAGCAGCTTCGATGCTTTTTCCCATTAATGATCCACCAGCTGCAGCATCTACAAGTGTTCTAGTAGCATTAGACAATCCATTATAGAAAGTCTGCAACTGTAGCCAATCTGGTAGCCCATGATGAGGACATCTTCTTAGCAGCTCCTTGTATCTTTCCCATGCTTCATAAAGGCTTTCCATGTCATGTTGGGTGAATGAAGCAATTTCATTCCTCATTTTTGCAGTTTTAGCTGGAGGAAAGAATTTTGCTAGGAATTTTGTGCCAATATGTTCCATGTAGTGATGCTCCCCACTGGTAAAGAGTGTAACCAGCTTTTAGCCTTATCCCTAAGTGAGAAAGGGAAGAGTCGCAACCTTATGGCATCATCAGAAACGCCATTATGCTTGAATGTATCACAGATTTCCAGAAAGCTGGCTATATGTGCATTTGGATCTTCTATTGGAGAACCTCCAAACTGGTTTGCTTGCATCATTTGAATTATGGCTGGCTTGATCTCAAAGTTGTTGGCTGGTACAGGTGGTCTCCTAATTCCAGAAATGGTATCCATGACTGTTGGTGTGGCATAGTCACGGAGTGCTTTGGTGTCTTGTTCTTCTCTCATATCTGTCATTGCTTCACCTTGATCTACAATTGACTGCTTCTGTATCTTTCGATTCCTTTGACAAGTTCTCTCGATCTCAAAATCAAATAGCAGTGGCTCAGCAACTTTTGATCTGGTCATACACTAGAACAAACCTGAAAAGAGAAAAGAAACACCAAAGAAAGAAGAAAATGTAAAATAAAAACCAAATTAGGATTAAGATTACTTGGTATTGATATTAATGATAACAATCCCCGGCAGCGGCGCCAAAAACTTGTTACGTGTGAAATGGTTTATCAATTAGTGCAAGTGTATACTATCGTAAACAAGTAATAAAGTGATGAGTGAGTATCGTTCCCACGAGGATTGTTTCACTAAGTACCAAAATTAATAATCCTAATACTATTTGGCAAATCGATAAGTTGGATTTAAAGCAATTAAAATAAAGATGTATGCAGAAAATATTTAAAGTAAATATGAATGCAGTGGAGTAAAGATAATATGAATAAAAGACCTAGGGATCAGACTTCACTTAACAACTTTGGATTGAATCATCTATCTACACTAATCCAATTTTAATTCCCTTAATTGATAGTCGAGTTTCCCTAAATTAATTACTAGCCTCTTCCAAGGTCAAGTAGTTCTATAATTAATTGGAATTCACTATATTCCTATGTGAACTGCAACAACTAATCATGCATTAGGATTTATGGAACTCATTAAGACTACATAAACCATATGAATATATTCCTATTTCATATGTAATTTACGGTTTTAATCATAGGTTCCACACACATGTATCTCCTTCCGGTCTCAACACGCATATTGAGTTCATTCAAAAGGTGGCCAATCAATTGAAAGCATTAAGAGCAATAATTAAAACTCAATCTAGGAAATAAAAACGAAATTAGTTTCAATAGATTAGAATTCAATCCGTTATTATC